>CM062817.1:84386892-84988825 GCA_031772625.1 Pinus tabuliformis
ATTTTTTCTTGTATCAGGATTGTGTCCAACCTTTCTTTTATGTTGCTTTTGCCCACACTTTATTGCTCCACGTGTATTTCTTGTTGCTTGGGGGGTGTCTAAAAGATTGTGTTGTTCCATTGTTTCTTCTAGTACATCCCTGGATGGGTCTCTGTGATATATGCCTCCAAAATTTTCTTCTATACTTCTTACCAAATTTAAGTCTCATCCTTGAATTATTTTTCTTATTTGTGTTTCTCTACTGCTTCTTTATGGTGGCCCAACATTGCTCTTTTTCCTTGTAGTGTTTTGGGGAATATATATTGATGACACTATACTTCTCTTTTGTACAAATTTGCATTAGATCCGTTTGTATCCAATGTTTTTCTTTTTTGTAGTGTATTAATTCCCATATTACTTTCTTCCATATTGTGCAGATACCTCCTGATGATCCTATTGTGTGTATTGCTTCACCTTCATAATTTTCCGATTTTTTTTTTTTTATATATATATATATATTTAGTTTCTTTGGCTATTTGTTTTGTCTCTTGAATCATAAGGATGTCTGGGTTTTCTTTTTCCAGAATGTCTCTTGTAGCATTTTCTTTGACGGATGATCCCAATCTTTGACGGATCATCCCTTAGCTCTTTTTTTGTCTTTCTTCCTACATTTTTTTTATTTTCTACATTTGGGAGAGCTTCCTTTGACTGCTTTCTAGTTAGGATTATTCTACTTAGGGGGGGCTGAGATTTGGTGGTTGGGGCTAGAGGGGATGGGAAGGGAGGGAGTGTGATGAGGGGATCTAGATCTAGATCTGGATCTCTCTCCAGGGAATGGGGGACAGAGGGATCCAGTGGCTCAAAAGGATTGAGGCTAGAAAGAGAATTGTTGTTAGCTTTTGGTGGTAGAGGATGGAGCTCAGAGGATATGGAGGGTTGTGTAGAAGAAGGATTTGGTTGTTTATGGAATACCTTCTTTCTTTTGACCTGTTCCGATTTGTTTTCCGGGTCTTCAATCTTTTCATTTTCATTATCTTTTTTTTTTTGTACATCTATTAGCAAAATGACCATATTCATGACATACCTTGCATCTGAAGGGGATTTGTTCATAGTCTAGCTATTGTATATGATTCCACTGATCCACTTTGATTTTGAGGGCTTCTGGAAGCCCTTTTCCTAGATCCACCTCTACACAGATTCTGGCACATGCGTGCATGTTTTCCTTTGGCTTGCACCTATCTATTTATTTCCCAACTGCATTTCCTATGGCTTTAACTAAATCATCTCCCCAACAGTGGAGGGAAGATGTAACAATCTCATCCAAATGGGAACGACATTGGGTATATCCATTTTTAGGTCAAAATCCAGTGTCCATCTATTTAGATACAAACCCCTTGTATCCATAAAGTACGGGCCATTTCTAAATATTAGATCTCGATTCTCCTTGGTTTCAAAGTGGAAGGTGTAGTATCCTCTTTGAGAGAACCTGATTGATATTTTTACGTTTATTGTTGGAGATTAGTTCCTTTCTACCCATTTTTGTACCGTTTTGGGCTATGGCCATAACGTGTAAACTACCCAACTAATCCATGTTTTGCTAAGGAGGGTGCTGCTTCTGCTTTATAAGGAAGAGATCGATATTTTCGGGATGTCTTCCAATCTTTTAACAAACTTGGTGGCTGATGGTCGGATCTTTGCCAGACCCATTGCAAAAATGAGAGAGGTGAAAGCTTTTGTTGTTCCTTCATTTTATCCTCGTTAGATGAGGGAGGCTCTTCGTCCTCTCATGTCTATCAATCCTCATCAATAGGAGGCCCTGAGGGCAGCTATGTGCTGTTGCGTTTAGGGCTACTGCGAGGTGCTGCATGAGGCTGGGGATCACTTTGTCAAGTTATTAATTCACTTTGTAAATATACATATGAATTGTATAAAAAATAAACTTAAACTTTATATATAAACACAAAGAATAATTCACTCTATAAAATGCCTAAGTATACTATAATATATTTACAAAACCTGAAATTTATGTACAAAAATTAAGTATAATCCTTACAGGTGTTGATTTAGACATGTTTAACAACATTTGCAAATTTGTTGATTGCACTATGGTTCAATAATTATTTTTTTAGAGTTTTACTATGTAAGTAACTAAGAACCTCACCATCCAACCCATACTCAAGAGTACAAACTTGAAGTATAATCTTTAGAAGCTTTGATTGAGACATGTTTAACAATGTTTATAAACTTGTTGATTTCATTGTTATTCAATAATAGGTTGGTTAGGGTTTTATTTTCTAAGTAATCAAGCACGTTACCCTCCAACCTTTATGCAAGAGCAAGATATTATTTAGCGTTTAAGGACCTTCTACATAAAGATGCCTTACTCCATATAAGCTCAACATGTCCCTTGTAAGAATTTGACCTAGAAAGACATGATTCCAATCATTCCTCCCAACCACCCAAAATAATTCCAAGTGACATACTTACTAAGTTTGCCACAACTTATTCACTCAATGCCACAAATTATACAGAAAACCATTTCACTTTTTTTATTAAAAAAAATTGAACACCTCAAAAAAATGTTTTAACCATGGATATCTAAAATGTATACAGCTCTCTTATTTAAATAGATAAATTTGAAAAGAAAATTTCTTTTATTTAGTTAATTTAATTTAATTTAATATAATATTAATGTTGTTGTTATTTTCTTAAATAAAAAAAACCATGAAACAATTTAAACTAAAATTATTTTGATAAGCTAATTCATCATTATTTATCAACTTAAAGTAATTAAAAAAATATAAATTTATAAAATAAAATTTCATATTAGTATATTGAATAAATATTAATTTTAAAAAACTTTGAACTAAATTAACCTTTTTTGTATATTTTCGTATTGATTAATGTTGTAGTCTATTTGTTTTATTTTTGGAGGTTTTATGCCAACTCTAATTTTCCTAGAATCCAGCAGTGATCCCTTGGAATCACAAATTTGAGTTGTGAATTCTCCACACAATTTCTCAAGGCCCTAAATCCATATATACAATCAAAACCCACCCATTTAATAACAAAAATGAAGTTTTGGGGAAAACAATATTTCACTAGTTTCAACCAAAAACTATTAAATTCACTTTAGACGAAGCATTTATTTATTTTCTTTTAAAATAAGTATATTACAATTCATTAAATAAACATAGTGATAGTGAAAATTTCAAATTTGATAAACTTAAAAAGTCCCAATAAATTCATTTGTAGAGGTGACCAAGAAGGATTTGATTACTGATCTTAATACCATGGTGCTATAAGTTAGATGGTTCAAATAACATGAGAGGTATTAGAAGTGAGATGGTCCCAATAACTTGACAACTCAAATAAATGGTCTCTATCCTTCTATTAATAGGTTCACAAATTCTTGACTCTCTCTTCTCAAAATAAAGATCTCTTTACCCTGATGATGGACTCACCTAGCTAGTCCCAAACGTCGGTTTCATAAATTGCTCACAGGTTTTTCCATTAGCAATAAAAAACTCAAATAAAGTTTAGATTTTATTACTAAGGTCATGTTTATTGCATAACAACTCACATTTGATAAATGATTGGTTCATATAACACCACACCAATAAAAGAGTTGGTCATAATAAAATAATATTTAATTTAATTAGTTAAATGGTGGCATTACAAAACAAATCAGCATCTCATGATTCAAGGAGTTGTGGTCACACATAATTACCAGCTAAGCCATTAAAGTCCATCACCAAGTTGATCAATCCCAATGTCACATAATTTATTTGTACATTTAATATTGCCACTTATCCATTGGTTGTAGTGGGTGAAATGAGATTTTAAGGTGGAGGTAAATAAGTAGATTTGGATTTGCTATTGCTAGAAACTCTAGAATTTATTTAAATTACAGATTCTCACAACATTTGGGAATTTGAGAATGAAGAGAATCGTCAAGGAATGATCTTTCCTAATATTAAAATTCCAAAATATTCTAGAAATATGCAATGAACAAAAATATTGCCCCATGGAAATATATGCAACTGAATACTAGGTGAGATCTTAACAAATGAATCAATAGGTTGAGATCTTACTAAGTCAACAATTGAGATTCTATCTAGAAACATCATAGTATTCTCTATTTTGTATCTAATATAAATTAAGTGTAAATATAGATATATTTAAAAAATAATAATAATAATAGAAAGATAATATATAATAAAGGGAAAAGTAAGCTTAAAACAAAAATCAAAGAATTGAGGAAAATCTTCATCATAAAATTATCTCTAAAACCTTTAGTCATTTTAAAACAATATAAATAACAAAATTCTTTAAAAAAAATCAATTACAACCAATTTTCAATTAATTGAGAAAAAAATAAATTTACTTTCAAAAATAAAAATAAAAAATGATATGTGTTCAATTATTTACTTATTACTTAAAAAATTTCTAAGAATTAATTTATTCAATATAATTGAATATATATTAGCTGTGATTTTTTCAATCTAATTTAAATCAAAATATTTTTAAAAAATATTTTTTTAATTAATTTAATTTAATGATTTAAATTAGTTGAATTTCCTATAACTTTTCAACATTTATATAAAAGGAATATAACATATTATTAAACAACTTAAAAAGACAACTATAAAAAATATATCTTTCAATTAACTAAATAAATTCTCATGTTTAGATATTCTCAATTTTAAACCAATAACAAAAAAAAAAGAAAACATATATTTGAATTTATTAATGATTCTCATAAATAAGTCAAAATATGTAAAACAAGAAATAATAATTTCACAATTTGATAATCATAAGGCTTACAGTTATTTATAAAATTTTAGTGGAAACTTTAATTTTGTAAATTGTTAAATATATTTTTTGGCACATTGTCCAAAGTAAACAAGTTTCACAAAAAGAAAAATGTTTTAGTTAAATGGTTTCCATAATGGCCATAAAAATATTTGATTTGATATGTGAGATAATCCAATAACAACTTAACATTTAACTAGTATGGTTGTCCCAAGAACATGACATTCAAGTGGGTGTTATGGTCAAACACTATCACTACTTAGACACCAATGCCAAGAGACTCTATTCCAATGAGGGTTTAATTACAATACACCCATAAGAACTAGAGATCTAAGTGGAGATTTATTGTTCTTATATACACTTTACTTAGTTGAGAAAGAAGGTTCGAGTTTCAAATCTCACAGGAAAATGGCTGGTGAATCCACAACCACAAGTTGGACATGGAAGCAGAACAAGGATTTTGAAAATGCTTTGGCCATTTATGATAAAGACACTCCAGACAGCTGGGAGAAGGTTAAACCTGGTCCAGAATTACTTGTGAATATTATATGTCTTTTTATTACCTTGTTCGAGAGACTTAGAGACATCTGCATTTTGAAGACTTTCCTCACTTCTATTTTACATGTTTATTAGCATTTTCTAAGCCTTCTTTGCACAACACATGGAATATCAAATTTGATGAGTACCATTGGGGTGAGGCACAGGTGTCCTCTCTCACCCAAGCTTTTCACCATATACGTAGATGAGTTCTAATCATTTATGTAGGAGTGTATATAGCTTAAGGATGGCTACCTCCTTCACCATGTATTCATCTCCATCCTACTCTTCTCACATGATGTGGTTATCCTAGCCTTCACTTCGAAGGGTTTCTGGAGATAGTTAGATTCCTTATCTAGGTTTAGGGATCTTTGAAAGTGAAGGGTAAAATTTGGTAAAACCAAGGTTATGATCTTCAATGGATTGAAGTGTTTCTTATGTCATCTTCATCAAAAAATTATACAAATGTTCAATTTTTCAAAAAATTGTAGAGATCACAAAGAGATAAAAAGACACTAAGATTAGTCTAGTAGCCAAGGCAAAACCCAAAACTGAAAATGAAGCAATCCTTCTCTTATAGAATCACATCAAAAAGAGAGATATTCAATACCAGGACAATCTTCCTATAGATTTAATTAATACAAAGTATGATAGTCTAATCAATCCAAAAAGACAGTCTGGTATCTTTGGGGAACATAAGCATCAGCAGTTGCCTCTTTAACCCTTGGATTCATTATTCTCAAACTTACATTTAAGAGAAGTGCTCTGAGAAAGCCTAACATGGTGTGCAAGAGATTCGACCCGTAGCCAACAGAGACGCTCCTGTTTCCCTGGCAATCGAGTCGGAGCTTGACTCTATGAGGAAAAATGTAAGGAGCGAGAGGTGGTAAGCTTGATGCTCGCAACAACCTCGCAGTTCTTCGAAGATTTTTCCCAATTTGAGGGAATCGAAAATAGGACCATTAGGGGAAGAGTCTTCGTCTAGTGAGGCTCTCGGATATCCGTGAGCTAGAAAAAACAGTGAGCTTGGAAGTTGAACTCTTCTTACATCATTGATATTGAATGAGATCACAGGTTCAAGTTTTATAAACACAAATTTGAAAAGGTTACTTAATCTTTGAAACTAAAACAAAATTCATTTCCATGTACAGAAAGAGTTTTGCCCTATTTTTTTAATTTAGTTTTTCAAGAATTTATTTCCATTTTTACCTTAAACCCCTTTCCAACATCTCTTTAGGAATAACAATCCTATTGTATTTAAAAAAAACTTTAGGCAAAAATTGTTGAGTATTTAAGAAAAACTTTAGGTAAAAATTGTTGACTGTAAGTGTTTGGAACCACCTAGTATAAACCCAACCATCTGAATATGGTTAGGAATTAATTTTTTCTTCATTGTTTATTTTGATGCTGAGATCAAACTCTCTTTTTTAATTCCTACTCTAAATCATACTAGATATTTTGATACCAGTAAACTTAACAATCTGAATGTGATTTTTACTTGAAACTTTCTTGATCACCTATTCTATTACTAGTCTCACTAATTCAGTTACTTGTTTGGAAGTGGATGTAAAATTTCATCAAAAGAACGACCCAACTTGCATCAAAATCACAACCGGAATCTTCTGACAAAGTCGATACCTCTAAACTCATATCTTAGTGTCTGTTTTCGCCTTTAGCATAACTCTTCTTGCTGCAGTGATGTAAAGCAGCTTATATGAAATAATTTATGGCGTAATTTTGACTCAATGGCTGGTTGGGCCTCACAGTTGCTTTTCTCTAACAGATTATGTATTCGCTATTATAATTATTTACGACCCGAATCTGCTTACAGAGTGTATAACCTGAGATCTAGCGGTCTGCTCTCTGCAGTATAGCTAGTCCACATGTTTTTCTATGAAGATTCCCAAAACAATCTCTATTTTGACTCGCTCCATATGAACTGAAGTGATGCGTTGCTCCATTATGTTGTTTAATTGCTCGATGGTCTTTCCACCTCTGGTTATATTAGGGTTTTACTCACCCATTTTATAAAAGATGGCGTGAGCAGTTTAGTTTCATTATAAAGAACTTTTACGCTCTCTCCATATATTTCGGTTAGCTGGATTCGAGCATTATATTTTTCCTTTTATTACAATATAAACTAAAACAAAATTATTATATATGTTTTATGTTATGCAATACATTGCATTTTACGTGATTTATATCATTTTATTTATTAAATAAAACTATTTGCATGTTATTTTATTTTATTTACATTTTTTTTTTTACTGGAGTAAGTTGAAGTTTTTATAAATAAATATTTAGATAAGTGTAAGCTAAATGTATTGCTTCGTATAAAAATATTGTAATTATATATATATATATATATATATAATATAGCTATTTAGTATTTTTAGATTTACAATAATATTTCTTTTTTATTGTGATATTATTGTTTATTTAATAAATTTAAATGTTGATTTAAAATAAATTTGTTAACTTAAATTAGTTGCAATTAATGTAAAATATTATTAATAATATTTTAACAATGTAATTTAACTCTTTTATACTTTGGTTTATTTTTTGAGATTTTGATGATTTATTTTTGGTAAAAGTGTGGTTATAATTTTATGGTTGTTCAAAATATGTCTTTAAATACATAAGAAAAAACATTAATCACCTAGATTATACAAAACAATCACTTAAACTTGTAATTTCAACAAATTTTTTGACAAGATTTACCCAAAAAAACTATATCAAAATAATCAAAACATACACAATTCAACATTAAAAGTACCAACTAATCCAACTAACTAAAACTTATTATTATAATATTTATAATTTAAATTAGTTTTTTTAAATGTCTCTTAAACTTAAGTTATATTAAATTATATTTATAAAATTGTAAAATAAACTTCTAAATTTCATGACATTTCAATCTTATAATTATAATAAAACTATATTATATAATAATTTTTAACATAGTAAGAAAAGTTTTTAAAAAAATTATTTATATTATATTAATAAAATAATTGTTTATATTATATTTTTACAAATAATAACTAATAACTGAGAATAACAAAGATAATTTTGAATCCCTACTTCTAAGGATCTTCAAATGAGTTATAAAACTTGAAAATTTTTACTTACAAAGTGTTCTTTCCAAAACACACTTCTTTGTTTTCTAAATTTTGTGTAACTTTATGATAAATGATGAAGAGTTAAACATTTTTTAAGGATAAATACACACATTACATTGGTGAATGGACACATTTAGTAGACATTTTATATGCAATTTAATTTCTGAAAACTTTGAAATTAAATTGTAAAATAAATGTCAGGCCAGGCAGTAACTCTCCAAGGGCAGTAAAAAACTCAGAAAAACTGATTCGTATATTTCATTAGGTAGCTATTTTTTATATACATGAGTGTGACTGAACAATTCATCTTCTTGATGACTGTTCACATTCCAGTTCACCCATCCGTTGAGGATTAGGTGTCAACATTCCCCCCCTTAATCTGAAGGGATGTTGGTGAGTCCAAGCATCGTTCTGAATCTTTCAAGCTTTTCTCTTCCAAGCGCTTTGGTGAAGATGTCTGCAATTTGCTCGTTTGTGGAACAATGACGGAGATGGATTGTTTTGGCCTCAACATGATGTCGGATCAGATGATATTTAGTATTGATGTGCTTAGTACGATCATGGAACTTTGGGTTCTTGGCCAACTTTATTGCAGAGGTGTTATCAATCATGAGTGGAGTTGATTGTATTTGTTTTACCTGCAAATCTTCAAGAATTTTCCTGAGCCACACAATTTCTTTCGTTGCTTCAGCTGCTGCCACGTATTCTGCTTCTGTTGTGGAATCTGCTGGTACTGATTGTTTGCGTGATCTCCAGGAGACAGCTCCTGATCCAAGACTCATAGCATATCCTGAAGTAGATACCCCAGTTTCTTTGTCTCCATCGAAGTCTGAATCAGAGTATCCAATCAAGTTGAAGTCGTCCACCTGTGTATACTTGATTCCAAGGTCTTGAGTTCCCTTCAAGTACCTTAGAACTCTTTTTGCAGCAGACCAATGTCCCTCACAAGGCTTTTGCATAAACCTGGAGAGGATTCCAACAGCAAATGAAATGTCTGGTCTGGTAGTAGTGAGGTAGATGAGACTTCCTACAAGCTGTCTATACTTTGTTGCATCCTCAAATTCCTTTCCTTCAATAGATGTGAGCTTCAAGTTTTGTTCCATTGGAGTAGAAAGAGGATTGCACTCTGTCATGCCAAATCTGTTTAACAAATCTCCAATGTATTTCTTTTGAGAAAGAAATATGGATTTTGGATGTTGGGTTACTTCAATGCCAAGATAGTAATGAACATATCCCAAATCAGTCATTTCAAAACTTTTTCCTAATTCTTTCTTTATGGATGCAATATAGCTTTCATTGTTCCCTGTCATTAAAAGATCATCTACATATACCACAAGATATACAACTGTTTTGCCAACTTTCTTGACAAATAAAGTTGCATCATCAACATCAAAATGATTGAAGTTGAGTTTCAGAAGATGCTCAGTTAGTTTTTTCATACCAGGCTCGTGGTGCTTGTTTGAGGCCATACAAGGACTTCACAAGTTTGCATACTTTATGTTCATGTCCTTTCACAGCAAATCCTTCAGGATGGAACATAAAAACATTCTCTTTTAGATCTCCATTCAAGAATGCATTTTTACATCCATTTGATGGACTTTCCAACCGTTCTGAGCAGCTAGTGCAAAGAGTGTCCGGATGGTGGCCCATTTTGCTGTGGGGGCAAAAGTTTCCTCATAATCGACCCCTTCCTTCTGTGCAAAACTTTTGCCACAAGCCTAGCTTTGTGCTTGTCAAGTGAGCCATCAGCTTTGTATTTGTTCTTGTAGACCCACTTGCAGCCAATTGGTTTGGTTCCAAATGGAGGGTCAACCAGCTTCCAAGTGCCATTCTTTATGAGGGCATCATACTCCTTTTTCATCGCTTCTTTCCATTCATCATGAGAAGCAGCTTCTTTGAAGGAAGTTGGTTCAAAATTTGTAGACAAGTTCAATTCACAATCATAAGTAACATCCATATCAATAGGTGAATTAGAGTCATCTACATCACCTCCATTTTGTTGGTTTGAATTTCTGGTTCCTGTTTTTCCAATTTCATCAGGATGAACACTTTCAAGTGTCTTTGTCAGCCACTTTGGGGGACCTTTCTGAGATGGTCCAGGCTGCTCTGTTGATTGAGTTGGGACTGAATCAAGATTGAGTCTCCCAATTCTATCAATTACATCACTTAAAGGATCATCTGGTGTTGGATTTTCATGCAGGGGAGATTGTTCTTCAGAAGAAGATTCCACATGTTGATCTAGTATAGGAACCCCCCCTTCAAGATGTGGAATCTGATTATCAAACTCTAAATGATTTTGTTTTTGTGAATCTATCCAAGCGATCAAGTTGCCGCTCAACAACACTGTCAGATTTGGATGATTCAAGAAAAATGACATCTCTAGATACAACAAACTTTTTATTTACTTCATCATAGAGACGGTATGCTTTAGAGGTGTTTGAATACCCCAGGAAGATACACTTACGACTTATAGCACCAAGTTTGTTTCTATGTACCTTTGGTATTAAAGCATAACAGGTGGAACCAAAGATCCTGAGATGTTTTACCGAAGGAACATGTCCATACCACAATTCATAAGGAGTCTTGTTTCTTATAGCACTAGATGGACATCTATTCTTTATATATGCAGCACATAGAACAACATCAGCCCAAAACATTATCTTTACATTTTTGAAGAAAAGCATGGATCACACCATATTCAAGATTGTTCTGTTCATTCTTTCAGCTACACCATTCTGTTGAGGATTATAAGGCACAGTTGTTTGATGTTTAATCCCATGTTGGCGAAGATAGTGTTCAAATTCATTTGATGTATATTCTTTTCCATTATCAGTGCGAATAGACCCAATATGAGATTGTGCATCATTTTCAATCCATTTATGAAAATTCTTGAATGTTTGAAAAGCATCAGATTTGTTCTTCAATAAATAAACCCAACACATTCTGGTGTAATCATCAATAAATGTCATGATATATTTATTTCCATTTGCAGAAGGAACAGGCATTGGACCACATAAATCTGAATGAATGAGTTCAAGCTTCCTATGTGCTCTTGAATGTGAATCATGAAAAGACTGTTTGCTATGCTTTCCTAGAATGCAAGCATCACATTGCTTATGTTTCCTAGGAATTGTAGGCAAACCAGCAACACCATTTTTCTTCAATAAGCGGAGACTGTCATAGTTTAAATGTCCAAATCTAGCATGCCATAATAAACTTGATGGAAGTGTACCTTCTTCATGATGAGAAATATATGAGAAATGTTGTGCATGAGCAGAGGTTCCTTGCAGTTTGAGAAGCCTTTCTTCTTCTATTCCCCTCATGACAAGTGAGTGGTCAGAAGCTTTTTTTACCTCAAGCTTGCCATCAAACATATGAATGGAGTGACCTTGTTGGCGGATGTGGACCAAGGACAACAAGTTTCTCTTGAGCTGTGGGAGATATAGAACATGATCCAGAAGAAAGTCTGGAAGACCAGGCAGTTTAAGCCTGATTGTGCCAAGCCCTGATGGCTTGATTTTTGACTGATCTGCAAAGTATACTGCTCCATCAACATTGTCAGTGAAATCTTCAAAAAAATCTTTCCTATGAGTCATATGACAGGTTGCTCCTGAATCAAGCAACCAATCATTTTTTGAAGAAGCAAGTGAAGCATTAAACAAATCTTCATTTACTCCAATGTTACATTGTGCCTCAATATAGTGAGCGGATTCAGGTGCTTTACCTTTGTGTGTATCATCTGTTTTACCTTTCTGCTGGTTTCTTCTCTGCTCAATTTTGTCCCATGGTAGCTTGCATGTAGAAGCATCATGTGATCCATTTCGTTTGCAGCGAATGCAATGCAGATCTGCCTTTTCTCCTTGAGAGTGTCTGCCCCCCCTGCCTCTGAAGTATCTTCCTCTTCCTCTTCGTCCACCTCTTCCTCTTGTAGAATCTTGAGCAGGATGTTTTTCTTTATGAGCAAGGCAAACAGTCTCTTCAGAAGATTCAGGGACTATCTTCTTTCCAAAGGCTTTCTCTCTTTCAGCAAACTTTTTCTCAAGAGAGTCAAAGGTTATATCTTTAAGATTTCCATTTACTTGTAATGACTCAAGATAATTAGGAGTAGTAGATAGAGTGCTTTGAGAAAGGCAATAAGAGAGATATCCAGCTCAACCTTAGTGGATTTAATATCATGCATTATAGACTTTATTTCAGATGCAAGAGCAAGAGGATCATTATTTTTCAGTTCAAGAGTGAAGAGTTTAATCATGAGCTGAACAACTTCAAGTGCAGAATGTGAATCATAGAGTTCTTTCAGCTTTTGTAAAGCTTCAAAGGCAGTGGAATAGGATGAAATATGATGACTTACTTCTTCATTTACAGATGCTGCGATCAATGCATAGGCTTTGCTGTTCTTGTTTTCCCAAATGACAAGTTCTTTATCTGATGTAGGCTGCACAGGGTCTTTGTCTTCTTCTCCGACACACACTCCTTTCCACAACTCATTGAGGGATGATGTTTTTATCATCCGGGACCATTCAGGATAGTTCTCCTTGCCGTGAGAAACTAATATGATTGATGAATGCATTCTGTAAAAGTAATAAAAAATATTTGTGAAAAAAAATATTTCTGCTGATATAAGTGAAATGTAAAATTGAAAATTTCTGTGGGAAATAACTTTGGTTGTTTAAAAATAATCAGTTATTTACCGCGAGCTCTACAAAGTTGGAGCAGCAACGGTATTAACCGCGAGCTCTACAAAGTTGGAGCAGCAACGGTATTACAATTTCAAAATTCACTGAAAAGACTAAAAAAATCACCATAAATCCCTTTGATTCTCTAGACCTGAGCCCATAACCAGCTGTTCATCCATACATTCACTCATATCATAACTTCAATACTTACAAGATTATCTGAATACTTAAAAATTACAATGATGCAAACTCGGTTTCACCTTATAACTTTCTGGGACAAAACATAGACACTAATCTTTGACTTTGAACCGTGATTTTGCGTCCAGTGAAGATGGACCATTGAATCGGGCATAGCGTTTGAGAAAAGTATCCAAATACTCGAGAGAAGACGATTTCTCTTCTTCCTTTGGAAATGAAACGACATAATTCAATGTTTCAGGAATACCAATCCTCGATGAAAACACATCATCCTCCGTCGTCTTTACAGTTTTAGGAAGCACAATGGAGAAAAGATAGCGCAACTTATGCAGTTTACACACAAATGCATTGGCAGAAGATAAGCACTACGATTAAACATTGACAGAACTTGATGATGCACAAGAAGCAGAAAATAGCATACTGCATGACAAGATCCCTCTTAAAACTGATGACAACTCCATGGTAAGCCGGTACTCCAATGACACTAATTCGAATAGTTTGGCCTGCTTCTCGCTCTTAATGCTGTTTGGCAGAGTCAAGAAACAGAACAACGGGGAAAAGCTTCAATCTGGATGACCCAGATCTTACTCTCGCAAATCATTGCATGTGTTCAAATCAATCGATGCCCTCATATCCATTTATACCATATCACGGGCAGCACTCCTCAAGCAAACAGCAGCAACAAAGAGCTGCCAGGCTTCAACACGCAGAGGAAAAGAAAACGCCCTCGGATGTTTGACGTCCCTTACTCCGAGAGTATTCCAGTGATGGGTATCGAAGACCTGGAAGGAATGATCAGTCGTTCAAAGGAATGAGGCTTCTAGATCATCTGCTCAAGCACATGGCAGACACCGTCATATTGCGTTTCAGGCACCGTCAGGGGTCTAACCCGGTCGTTTTAGAATTTGTGGCCGCAAGAGATATAAGGATATACATTCTATGTGGTGAAGAGAAATATGATCCAATTAATCAACTAAACAATGGCGATAATAGGAGGTTGGTTGGCCGATACAGTGACTCAGCAGAAAGACTGAGAAACGTTACAATCATGCAAAAATCGTGCGAACTGTTAGAGGGCGGACTGGTCTATGTGCAGCGTTTAGACAGTGGCAGTCACTGTGGAGGGAACAGAGGGACAGAGAGCCCAGCAGTGGACAGACAGCAGAAGGGAGTTACAAGATTATGCCAAAAATGGAGCTGGCTCTGATACCATGTCAGGCCAGGCAGTAACTCTCCAAGGGCAGTAAAAAACTCAGAAAAACTGATTCGTATATTTCATTAGGTAGCTATTGTTTATATACATGAGTGTGACTGAACAGTTCATCTTCTTGATGACTGTTCACATTCCAGTTCACCCATCCGTTGAGGATTAGGTGTCAACAATAAACTTTTAAATTTAATACTATTTCAATGTTATAATTATGACAAATATATATATAGAGAAAATAAAACTTAATATATATATATATATATATATATATATATATATATATATATTATTTATTTATTTTTACCACATTAAAATAAAAAGCTTATTATTTTCCTTTTTGTTAAAGTGAGTTAGATCTTTGAAAGGCTTACTATTTTTTTTGGTATAAATACTTTTGTTTGATTATAACAAATTTACTATACATTTTATCTAAAGCGTTAAAATGTTTCATACATTATCTTTAGAGAAACATATTTTAAGAAAATTAAAATGTTTTATACATTATTTCCGGATAAACATATATTAAGAAAAATGCACAAATAATAAAGATTAAATTCTTATAGAAATATAAGCAATTATTTGTTGACACCTAATCATGAGGATTGGGTGAACAACTGTAATTGATGTAAATAAATAATAGAAAATATGAAGAGTCACCGAGAGATGAAATGAACAGTCTCTCTCTCATGTATATAATAAAGACCAACCTAAATGAATATCATGAATTGTTTTGAGCAGTTACCTCCTGGTCTGACATGGTACCAGAGCCAACACCATTTTTGGCTTCAAGCTCCATTTTGTAACTCCTTTCTGCCATTTCTTCATAACTTTGTCCTGCATTTTCCTGCCAATTTTCCTGGTGGTCTAACTTTGTCCCTCTGTCAATTTTCCTGGTAAACTCTCCCACGCTCCTCCACTTTCATGCTCTGCCACATTCTTCTCTTTGAATATTCCTCCACTTACATGCTCTGCTGCATTCTTTTCTCCCATACCTCTCCCTCAACATAAATTTGAATGGACCGGATACGAGTCTCCTGGTCAGGCTTCTTGAGGATGGTAAGAGTGAGAACACCATTCTCCATCTTTGACTTCACCTCCTCATGAAGCCTAGCATTATTGGGAAGCAAGAAAGGACGCGAAAAACTACCGTGCGGTCTTTCAAAATGGTGCACCTTGTTCTCTTCATCCACTGGTTCCTCCAATACACGTTCACTGCTTATCTGCAATACACGTTGGCCTTCGTCCACCTGAATTTTGACATCCTGTTTACTAAGACCAAGAATGTCAGCCTCGAAGATATGAGCCTCAGGGGTCTCTTTCCAATCCACTGCAATGTTGTTTTCATATAGACGATATCCCATATATAACACGTTGTTGGGATCCCATAATGTTGTTTTCATAACATTGTTTTCAAAGTGGCTAACATAGTTAACGCTCCTGCGTTTGACTATGTTTAATATATTGTTTGTAAATACCATCCTTGGGCCCGAACATGCTTTGATATCTGCTCTAATACCTCTATCAGAATCATTTTTCTAGTAGCAAAAGTTTTTTTTTTCTCCATAAAAGCACATTTCTTTTGCGAGCAGAAGTATTTTTACAGCACTCAGATTTTACAATGCATTCAATCATATCTATTGCGGGAGTAGTTCTCATTGGCAAGGAGAAATATCTTGAGTGGTCCTGGAAGATAAAACATACCCTCATCTTCAATGATTTGTGGAAAGGAGTGTGTGTTGGAGACGGAGAAAAAGAGCGAGAACACCCTACCTCACAGAACACCCTACCTCACACAAGGAGTTCACCATTTGGGAAAATAAGAACAGCAAAGCTCATGCATTAATTGTAGCATCTGTAAGTGAAGAGGTGAGTCGACATATTTCGCCATTTTAAAATGCTTTCGAAGCCTTACAAAAGCTGAATGAACTCTATGACTCACTCTACACTTGAATTTGTTCAACTCATGATTAAACTCTTCACTCTTGAATTACAAAATAATGATCCTCTTGCTCTTGCATTCGAAGTAAAATCTATAATGCATGATATCAAAGCCACTAAGGTTGAATTGGATATTCCTCTTATCTCTTTTCTCAAGCCACTTTATCCTACTTACTCCAATTATCTTGAGTCATTGCAAGGAAATGGAAATCTCAAATATATTACCTTTGACTCTCTTGTGTAAAAATTTGCTGAAAGAGAGAAAGCTTTTCGAAAGAAGACAGCCCCTGAATCTTCTGAAGAGGCTATGTGCCTTACTCATAAAGAAAAGAATCTTGCCCAAGATTCTTCCAGAGGAAGAGGTGGTCGAAGAGGAAGAGGAAGATATTTCAGAGGGAGGGGGGCACACACTCTCAAGGAGAAAAGTCAGATTTTCACTGCACACTCTAAAAAAGAAATGGATCACATGATGCCTCCACATGCAAGTTGCCTTGGGACAAAATTGAGCAGCAAAGAAACCAACCCAAAGGTAAAACTAATGACATAGACAGAGGTAAAGCACCTGAATATGCTCATTATGTTGTGGCAAAATGTAATATTGAAGTAAATGAAGACTTATTTAATGCTTCACTTACTTCTTGGAAAAATGATTGGTTGCTTGATTCAGGAGCAACTTGCCACATGACTCATAGAAAATATTTTTTTGAAGAATTTACTAACAAGGTTGATGGAGCAGTATAATTTGTAGACCAATCAAAACTCAAGCCATCAAGGCTTGGCGCAATCAAGCTTAAATTGTCTGGTCTTCTAGACTTTCTTCTGCATCATGTTCTATATCTCCCACAGCTGAAGAGAAACTTGTTGTCCTTGATCCACATCCGCTAGCAAGGTCACTCCATTCATATGTTTGATGGCAAGATTGAGGTGAGAAAAACATCTGACCACTCACTTGTCATGAGGGAGATAGAAGAAGAAAGGCTTCTCAAACTGCAGGGTACCTCTGCTCATGCACAACATTTCTCATACAATTCTCATTATGAAGAAGGTACAGTTCCATCAAGTTTATTATGGCATGCTAGATTTGGACATTTGAACTATGAAAACCTTCGCTTGTTGAAGAAAAAAGGTGTTACTCGTTTGCCTACAATTCCTATGAAACTTAAGCAATGTGATGCTTGCATTCTAAGAAATCATAGCAAACAGTCTTTTCATGATTCACATTCAAGAGCACATAGAAAACTTGAAATGGTTCATTCAGATTTATGTGGTCCAATGCCTATTCCTTCTGCAAAAGGAAATAAATATATGATGACATTTATTGATGACTACATTAGAATGTGTTGGGTTTATTTATTGAAGAACAAATATGATTCTTTTAAAACATTCAAGAACTTTCATACATGGATTGAAAATGATGCACAATCTCATATTGGCTCTATTCACACTGATAATGGAAAAGAATACACTTCAAATGAGTTTGAAAACTATCTTCACCAACATGGGATCAAACATCAAACAATTGTGCCTTATAATCCGCTACAGAATAATGTATCTAAAAGAATGAATAGGACAATCTTAAATATGGTGCGCTCCATGATGTTTTTCAAAAATGTAAAATTGATGTTTTGGGCTAATGAAGTTCTATGTGTTGTATATATAAAGAATAGATGTCCATCTAATGCTATGAGAAACAAGACTCCTTATGAAATGTGGTATGGGCACATTCCTTCAGTAAAACATCTCAGGGTCTTTGGTTCCACTTGTTATACCTTGATACCAATGGTACATTGAATCAAACTTGGTGCAAGAAGTCGTAAGTGTATCTTCCTGGGGTATTCAAACACCTCCAAAGCATACGTCTCTATGATGAAGTCAATAAAAAGTTTGTTGTAACTAGAGATGTAATCTTTCCCTAATCATCCAAAACTGATAATGTTGTTGAGCGGCAACTTGATCGCTTGGATAGATTCGCAAATGAAAAATCATTTCAAGAATTTGATAATCAGATTCCACATCTTGAAGGGGGATTCCTATACTAGATCAACCTGTGGAATCTTCTTCTGAAGCACTCTCTCCCCCGCATGAAACTCCAACAACGGATGATACTTTAAGTGATGTGATTGATAGAATTGGGAGACTCAATATTGATTCAAACCCAACTCAATCAACGGAGCAGCCTGGACTATCTAAGAAAGGTCCCCCAACGTGGCTGACAAAGACACTTGAAAGTGTTCATCGTGATGAAGTTGGAAAGACAGGAACTAAAAATTCAAACTAGCAAAACGGAGATGACTCTGATTCACGTGTTGATATGGATCTTTCTTATGATTGTGAATTGAATTTTTTTACAGATTTTGAACCAACTTCCTTCAAAGAAGTTGCTTCTCATGATGAATGGAAGGAAGTGATGAAAAAGGAGTATGATGCCCTCATAAACAATGGCACTTGGTAGCTGGTTGATTCTCCATTAGGAACCAAACCAATTGGCTGCAAGTGGGTGTACAAGAACAAGTATAAAGTTGATGGCTCACTTGACAAGCACAAAGCCAGGTTTGTGGAAAAAGTTTTTGCACAGAAGGAAGGGGTCGATTATGAGGAGACTTTTGCTCCCACAACAAAATGGGCTACCATCTGGACACTCTTTGCCCTAGCAACTCATAACGGTTGAAAGTCCATCAGATGGATGTAAAAACTGCTTTCTTGAATGGAGATCTAAAAGAGAATGCTTTTATTTCCCAGCCTGAAGGATTTGCTGTGAAAGGAATGAACATAAAGTATGCAAACTTTTGAAATCCTTGTATGGCCTCAAACAAGCACCGCGAGCTTGGTATGAAAAACTAACTGAGCATCTTTTGAAACTCAATTTCAAACATTATGATCTTAATGATGTAACTTTGTTTGTCACGAAGGTTGGCAAAACAGTTGTATATCTTGTGGTATATGTAGATGATCTTTTGATGACAGGGAACAATGAAAGCTACATTGCATCCATAAAGAAGGAATTGAGGAAAGGTTTTGAAATGACTGATTTGGGCTACGTTCATTACTATCTTGATATTGAAGTAACTCAACATTCGAAGTCCATATTCCTTTCTCAAAAGAAGTACATTGGAGATCTATTGAACGGGTTTGGCATGATAGAATGCAATCCTCTTACTACTCCAATGGAACAAAACTTAAATCTCACATCCATTGAAGGAAAAGAATTTGAGGATGACACAAAGTATAGATAGCTTGTAGGAATTCTCAACTAACTAACTACTACCAGACCAAACATTTCATTTGCTGTTGGAATCCTCTCCAATTTTATGCAAAAGCCTTGTGAGGGACATTGGTCTGCTGCAAAAAGAGTTCTAAGGAACTTGAAGGGAACTCAAGACTTTGGAATCAAGTATACACAGGTGGGCGACTTCAGCTTGATTGGATACTCTGATTCAGACTTCGATGGAGACAAAGAAACTAGGGTATCTACTTCAGGTTATGCTATGAGTCTTGGATCACGAGTTGTCTCCTAGAGATCACCCAAACAATCAGTTCCAGCAAATTCCACAAGAGAGGCACAATATGTGGCAGCAACTGAGGCAACAAAATAAATTGTGTGGCTCAGGAAAATTCTTGAAGATTTGCAGGTAAAACAAGTACAATCGACTCCACTCATGATTGACAATACTTAGCAATAAAGTTGGCCAAGCACCCAAAGTTCCATGATTGAACAAAGCACATCAATACTAAATATCATCTGATTCAACATCATGTTGAGGCCAAAACAATCCATCTCTGCCATTGTTCCACTAATGAGAAAATTGCAGACATCTTCACCAAAGCACTATGAAGAGAAAATTTTGAAAGATTCAGAATGATGCTTGGACTCACCAACATCCCTTCAAATTAAGGGGGGGAATGTTGACACCTAATCATCAGGATTGGGTGAACAAGTGCAATTGATGTAAATAAATAATATAAAAGATGAAGAGTCACTGGGAGATGAAATGAAGAGTCTCTCCCTCATGTATATAATAAAGACCAACCTCAATGAATATCATGAATTGTTTTGAGGAGTTACCTCCTCGTCTTACATTATTACATTAGTATAAACAATTACCATCTACTAGTCCAACCATCATTACAAAATACATGTTGTTTATAAAGGGATTGAAATAATTTATAAATAGAGGATGAAGGTTCCACTGTAAAATTGATATCATGTTTTGTTGAATTGTTAATGTTTTGTTTAATATTTAAATAAATAACCTTTAAAATATATATAATTAAACTTATTCATAATTTCTAATCTCACACTCTCTATTTTGTTCCTAAAAATACAAATACCTATCCACATGGATATACCTATCATTTTTATATTATACTTGAATTGTAATTATAAATTAAAATTATATACTAATATTATAATATTTCAACCTTTTTTTAGAGTATATTTTAACATTTTTTATAATATATTTTATCATTTTCTATGGTAAAATTTTAATATTTAGGTGTGTGTTGTGTTGTACAACAACCCCCAATTTTAGAAAAATTTTCTTGAAAAATCATAATATGAAATGGGTCCCTTTTAAAAAAAATTAGATGTGTGAATAAATTGGTATTAACCCATCTTTAGAAAAATCCTCATCAAAAGGTCCAATGGAAATGATATATTATAAACCTTTTGATTAATAATACAATAGGTCTTTTAAATAATTACAAAGCTCTTTATTATTACGATAAAGCGATCGCAAGATCGCATATCGTAATAATAAGAAAACATATATAAAATACCCATTAACTACTCTGATCCGAAAAAGGAAATCGCTATCGGATATCGAGGAAGGCAAAACACATCGTATATAGAAAGCGCCTCTCCCATTCCTCCGATGTGATAAAAGGCATCACCATCAGCAATTGGCCTTAACAGCCCAGCATATGGATTATGAGACCTTCAAATCTTCCGATGCGATAAGGCGTATCGCCATCGACGATCACAGATTTCGCAATGGCATAAGTAATATGACCCGAGCCCATCCCCGATTGCGATACATTAAATCAAGGCATGTGTTTCGAAACATATTTGAAAGGCTTGCATGCATTGTATCACCTTTTGGTGATCAAGGGATATTTTGGACTTATCATGAAAACCTTCCTGTTCACGTTACCAATCATCGATTGTGATTTAATTTTGATTATCCACCAAAAAATCTAAGCCACGCTTGAATGGATCATTCACCATATGAACGTTACGATGGGTATTTAAAAGCTCCCTTACCATGATTGACAGGTGAAACGACCAATTAATGAAGCAGTTATGCCGAGATTTTTCACTTAGATTCTATCTGTGGAAGTTTCACTATAATCTTTGATTATTCGCTAATTGATATAACTCTTTCATATTGGCTCATACTACCTATTTCCCCGTATCACGCTGGTTTCATTCCTTGTGCAGAATTCTGCCGAAATAACAAGTTTTAAGCAAATGGGAAAGAAATCCAAGAGATCTGTGGTAGCAACGGCACCTACAGTAACAGTGCAGCCAACCAGTGATCCAGGACCAAGTAAAAAAGGCCTAATCTCAGACACTACATGTCTCGATCTTGGAAATACAAGTTGGCAAAGCATCTATAATTTAATTGAAGTAGAGGATCCTGAGGAAGTGTCGGAAGAAGCTACTGCAGACTCAACTAATAAATCAGAAGCTTCCCTGAAAGACTTAGCCGACTCATATTTGCACATGATAGCAGCGCGGGAGAAAATTCTTCCATACACTGATGTAGTTAGATGGGTGGTTGAAGAAATCCCAGTTTCACATAGAACGTTTTACACAGCGGACGGAAGAATGTTTGGTTCGTTTCAGCTTGATGACTTAAGGAAGATGTACCATTTACCCGAGCCCGAGAATAAATACAACAAAGCCTTTTTGGAGAAATTCGCGGCAAAAAATGAGATTGAATCGGCCCCAATCAAATAATGGAGACAGAATCCCGCAAAGCACAAACATGAATCATCGGGTAAGTACTCCGTGGATTCATTATCATCTCCTTACTGTTATGCTGGGGCAATGATTTGTAGGATGTGGGGAGTGCATGATTCAACAAAGTTTACTATTGAAATGGTTCCTTTAATGGAAGCGGCAGTTAATAGTTATGTGATGCGTTGGGCAAACATATTGTCCGATAAATTAGCCACTGCAATTCTTGACTTCAGAAAATATGCACGTAAAACCACCAGAACAATTCCCCCTTTTTATTATAGTGCTTATATTATGGATACTCTTTGCTTTAATTCCGAATACTCGGTACTCGGGTGGAGATGGACTGCATAGTACCCTAAGCCAATCCAAATTTATCATCAAATGTTATGGAAGGCACATTATAAAGACCACTTGTACCAAATCTGTAATGGTTTCATGTTACCTATCTATTATGCCATTTTTGATAAGCCCGCGCCAAGGATTTCCGAGGAGGTAGCAATCGACTTGACTGCTGTAGGGAATTGGTTTGGGGAAGAAAAGTTCACATATAAAAGGGTTTATGGTAGACTCGTAAAACCCCATGTCCTTCCTTTGTATATACCTGATAAGCTATTGGCTCGAGAGTTGGCCTACAAGATAACCACAACAAGAACATCCAAAACTCTTAAGAATTCTAAAAAGCAGTCATGGCCTACATTTCCTTTGAGGTGTGGTGTTTACACTCTACATGATTACAAACATGCGGAGAAAGAGACAGAAAAAATAAACATGCTCAATCTTGCAACCATCCCCAACAGGCAATACGACCCAAGTAAAGTTGCCTATAATGTGCTTGAACAAGCCAAACTTACAAAGTTTGACCATGAAAAAGAACAATTTGACAACCTGTTTTCTTCATCAAAATCATTATTTCAGGTAAAGACATTGGCCAAAATGAAATATAAAGATGAAGCACTGGTAGAATTCAATAGGCTCAGAGAACAGAGGTTGCAAACTCTACCACTGGACTTATTAGCGACTACCCCAACAACTCAGTCAAGCGAGCTTGAACAGTGAATTATCGACAAACCTCTTGCTATAGAGGAAATCCCCGAAAAGGGAAAAGAGCCAGAACAGAGACAGAGCAGGAGAAAGAAAAGAAATAGGATAGTGAGTATATTAATCTAGATACATAGATTGATCCCAAACTCCTCAAAGAATGGCCACTTTTTGACTCTATTATAAGCAATCCTGAGACTTCACAAGGGTTTGGCACACCTCAAGTAACAGTCGGTCAAGATACAACAACAACTACGGTTCCAATTGAAGGAACCATCAACTTATCCATCAACAAAGATGTAGAAATAATTCCTAAAGATCCATCCGATCAAATTGTTTTGCAGATAGAAGACATACCACCATTAGATGTCTTTTACAGTCCCAAACACAGGGCTGTGGTGAAAAGACAGCGAAAAAGGAGGAGACTTGATCAATATTCCCTTTTACCAGAACAAATAGAGATGGCTAATGTGGTGTGGAAGGAGGAATTTAACCCTTCTGATGACCTTACAAAACTTTCTCAGTATGCCGAAGCTTATTCAACTGCCACCATGGATAAAGCCTCAGAAGTAAGAAATCTACTTAAGGAAAGAGATCAAACAATTGTTTCATTGCAGTCACAGGTGTCCGAAGCATAGCGAAAAATAGAACAGTTAGAACAACAACTATCAACACTGCAACAGGTAAAGAATCAATTAAAGGAGCAATTGCATAAGGAGAAGCATAGGACAGACTTAAGTGCAGTACAAAAACAAAAGGAATTATCTGAGGCATTGGACAGATTGAAGACAATGAATGAACAAATGAGTAAGACTAAAAATGAGAAAATCGCTCAACTAACACACCAAGTAGAAAGGTTCAAGAGTCTTCCTCAACCAGCAAAGTTTAGAACTGAAGCTCTCTGAATAAACAAAGCATTGATTACACAGCTAAAACTGCTATGTCACAATATTTCTCTGGTTGAGCCTCTTTGTGAAATTACTACATCAATAGTTGACAGATCAGTCGATGCGAGGTAGGATTTGGAACAGGCTGATGAAACTTTGACCAATTTTTTGGCTTGGCAAGACACCAGTGAAGGGAAAGCCACGAATTTGGCTAAAATTCTAGAGTCACACAAAGAAATCCTTATTCTAGAATGGTAGTCACAACTGATGAAAGCAGAGAGAGAAACATCAAGATGCAGATTATCAACCAATAATTTAATTGAGTTAATCAATGACACTCTTTATCTGTCTAACATGATTTCACAGTGCTCTCTAGGTAAATTGACGTCAGCCAAATCATTGGAACAAACATGCAATCAAGAATTGGAAAAGAATGGAAGATTAATTACCAACATCCAAAGTTTAACTTGGGATACCTTTTGGTTTTTCTTAATTAAACCATACAGTGAGAGGGCTGCACTTAAATGTTTAACCGATGCCATCAGTTGCATGATTCCCGAAATCCATGATGCCACATACTCAGCTCAACTACATTCTCGTCTAAGTCACCCTCCAGAATTACAACCGATGCTTGCTATCTGCCAGCTCAAGCCAAAGGGAGATCATCCGAAACAACGAATCATGCTGCTGACTGCAAACAAGCCGATTTTGAGGAGATACTCATAATGTAGTTGTGCCAATTAATAGCATTTTTATTTTGTAATTAGTTAGCCTAATTAGTATTTATAGGCCCTTTCATGCATTTAGAAAGGGTCCACAGTTTTTGTATAAACTCAAATCAATAAGTCACACTATTGTGCTTCTGATCTATTTTTATGAAGACTGGGCCAGTATTCTAAATTTTAACGAAGAAAGCTTTGATGACATGTGCATTATTGCCTTATTGTGGAAGTGTTTCTAAGCTAGAAGAAGAAATTTGAATGCGATTGATATCGGGAGTGATTCAAATAACATATGGTACTATTATCTATGCTCTTGCCTCATTCTTACATGTGAATCAACATTTATTTAATCTTGCTATCATTGGATATATGTATGTGTTTTAACAGCAATCCTTATACTTATCACTATTGAATGTCTAAGGAGTGTTATTCTTTCAATCATATTTATGTCTATGATATATATGAAGAATAGTGTAATAATGTTTTCTTAATTACTTTGTTCAACTACTTGAACAAAGTAATTATCGTATGAATAAATGTATTTTTTTACCAATAGAGTCATCTATATGCCTATTTGTGTATAAAGATCATCAAAAGTTACACTAAAGCAAAAATTTCCCGGGATAGGATAGTTGTTCATAATTTTACTTTTAGATTAAATCATTCATCCATTATTATTAGATATTAAAGAATAAACCACTTATCCATCATATTTACCAATCATTGGGAAACTGGTCCCATTATTTCTAGTCGAAGCCACCACACCAAATGGAAAAGGAGCTGCCTTTAAGGTCCGGACCGGGTGGTTTTCCCCAATGTTGTTGCAACGATTTTCGAGGCATCAACATTTTTTGCGCTAGAAGGAGGGTATGAACTGTGAATAGTGAGCAAACCCAAACCTATAAGCCATTCTGAGAGTAAATCTCCCTCCACCTCCCTTCGGACCTTCCATTTTCATACTGGAACACCAGTATTCAAACGAGAAGAAGAGGAGTCAACCACAACTACTCAAACCCATCATACTTCAAAACGATTAAGTCCTGAGTCCCCTGAAGTACAGTCTCTTATCCAGAAACTTCAAGGCTTTTCAATATCACCACAGAAATCTGAGGTATTTCAGGGCAGTCAGACTTCGTAATTCAATCTACCTCACCCTCTCACCAGAATTCAAAGCGGAAAGCTCGTAATTGAACCTATTGAGTTTCCTTTACCTAAAAGGAAAAGGGCAAAAAAGAACACTGAAGGATCTGACAGTGAGACTTTCTCATCATCATCCTCCATCTCATCTTCTCTAGTGCGAAGTCAGCCATCCACCCACCATTACATATTGTTGTTCAAAAAGGATCAGGAACTTCAACATCTCAACCTCAAACCTCAATATCAACTCCTTCCCAAACATTTGGAACTTCACCTACAATATCATCTACTATTAGTTTTCCAATGGCTCAAAATCCATGGAGTAGTCCTCGTGCAGTCCATATGCCCGCACCACTACACTAATTGCCAGATTCTCCTGAAAACTGGTTGCCAAAATTTAATCCAGATACAGGGACACCAGCCGAGGAGCATATTAACAATTTCGTGTTATCATTAATTTGAAAGGAGTGACAGAGGAAGATGCTGTCGTTAGGCTTTTACCTTATACCTTACAAGGATCAGCTTGGTCTTGGTATTTTTCCGTGCCCTTTGGATCCATTATTAGTTGGAACATTTTCCAAGAACAGTTTCTGACTAAGTATGGCGATGATAGATCTTTAGCAACGTTAATTAATGATCTCTCAAATCTTAGGATAGAATCTAAAGAACCTATTAAGGAATTCAACTCACGATTCAATAAACTCTTGAATAATATTACAACCACCATTAAACCAAGTGAGAGAATCAGAAGTGAATGGTATATAACGGCCCTACCTTCAAATATACCTATTTTTGTAGACAGAGCTGCTAAACCAGCTTTAGCTGAGAACATGAAAGAGGCGCTTGCTGTAGAGAAATGCATTATTTCTTTAGAAAAGAAAGCTACTCTTGAAGATGGGAAATCCAAAAAAGTTTCTTTTAAAGATGATTCAAAGAAGAAAACCCATAAAGATCCATATGATATGGAAGGTTTACAAAAATTCCTCAAGACTATGTCAAATGAAATGGTTGAAATCAAAAAGCAAGTAGCTGAAACTTCAACAAAAAGGCCATTTAGAAATTTTAAGAAACCTGAATCAAAACTGCCAAATGCCATCTCTAATGCAAACTCAGATCCCAAAGAGGAAGAAGAAGATGAAGCAGCCTTGCCATCTCAGGAACCAGAAGAAGAAGAAATAGTTGAATGCCATGGGATGTGGGATTTTATTTTACCGAACTCCGATACAGAAAATGAACAAGAAGATTTTCTTGTGACTACCAGAAGTAAAGGTACTCCTGAACCTGTTCAGGCAACTTCGAAGAAAAGGAATGCAGGTACCACTACTACCAAAGAAAAGCTCTCCACAAAGAAATCCACACCAATACCATCCCAAAATCAGCCATCATCTTCAAATTCACCTTCAACATCTAAGACATTAGTAGTTGCAGATTCTATGGACTACAATATTATCGAAGATATGAAGAAGACTATGGCAAATATTACTATGTTTCAACTTAGCAAACTCAAACATCAACAGAAATTACTTCTTAAGGAGCTAAATGATGTACCTTCTTCACCTCTCCCTAATGTTGTATTGTCCAAAGCTGCTAATGATTCAGGTCAACCACCCCGTGGTAGGGTAGAAGCTATTGATGCAGTTTTAATTGGGGATAGATCAAATTCTCATACTCCTCCTTTCCTCTTGACCTATGAGATCTATAATAGAAATCTAGACAATTGTTTGATTGACTCAGGGGCTTCCTCTAATATAATTTCAGCTTCAGTTTGTTCCGAACTGAACATTGAACCCCAAAAGTCTACAATTAATATTGTACAGTTGGATAGAACTAAGGTCCAGGTTTTAGGGGAAATCAACTAAGTGACTATCAGGTTATCAGCTGATCCAAGAGTGGTTCAAAGAATTGATATTTTAATTGCTGATATACCTGAATTCTATGGGTTGATTTTAAGTAGAGATTGGTCTGAAAAACTCCATGGTTATATTTCCACCGATTGGTCCCATATGCGGTTACCTTATAAAGGAAAGCCAAATCAGATTAAAATCGATCGGGAGAAACACATGACCCATACTATTACCGAATTCAAACAGGAAAATCAACCAATAGCATTCAATAACAATATTTTTGGGAATTATTCATCTGAATCATTCTTTGGCAATTTCACTACCCAACCATCTCCGTTCCCAGTTAATAATTTTACATCTCAAATCGAAAACTTCTCACAAATAGATAGGTCAAGATGTGTTAATATTGCTAAGGAAACTGTAAATAAAATTGTTGATAATTCTTTATTTTGGTCACTAAACTTTGATGGGTCTAAATCTAGTGAAGGTGCCGAAGAAGGATGTATTTTAGTTAGTCCTGAGGGAGAAAAAACTATGTTATCATGCATATTGGAGTTTGAATGCACAAATAATACAGCTAAGTATGAGGCCTTAGTTCAAGGACTTTACAAAGCAATTGGTCTCAAAGTTCAATATCTGAAGGTGTTTGGTGACTCAGAAATTGTTATCAAACAAGTTAGAAACTCAATTCATTGCCTTTCTGGTCATCTCAAACACTATCAGTCTTTGGTACAGGAACTCATATCTCAATTTTTAGCATTCAACATTTCTCCCATCCCTAGGTCCCAAAACGCAACAGCCGACTTGATAGCTAACGTTGCCTCCAAACTCCTACCATCTCAAGATTATAGCTCAGATATATTTTCAGTAGAATTAATTTTTAGACCATCAATTCCTGATAATGTCACCAATTGGTGAGTGTTCAATCAAGATGAAGACATTTTAAATTTCTTGAATTCAGATAAGTCCTATGATGATCAAATCATTGATTAAAGTAATCATGATCTTCAAATGAAGAAAAAACAAGAAGAAAACTCAATACCTAAACCAGTGGTCAAACATGAGGATCTTTATGATATTAAAGACAGGTTTAAACAGGTGACCAATTCAAAACTCCAGAGTTCTACTTAAAGATTTGAATTGATAAACCTAGGTACTGAGGAAAACCCTCAAAACATCAATTTGGAATTAGGACTTTCTTTAGGAGAAAGAATAGCATTCATTAGATTGTTACAAAAAAACAAATATGTCTTCGCTTGGAAATATGATGATTTGAAAACATATGATGCATCAATCATTCAACATACTATTCCAATGCTTTCTGAACAAAAGCCAGTGCAACAGAAGTTAAGAAAGATTCATCCTAACCTAGAGAGTCAAATAAAGGCTTAACTAAATAGACTCTTGAAGGCTAATATAATTTTTCCTGTTAGACGTTCAAACTGGGTGTCCAACATGGTGCCTGTTAGAAAGAAAAATGGTGATATCAGGATTTGCATCGATTTCGGAAATCTTAATAAGGCAAGCCAAAAAGATAACTTCCCTTTACCTACCATGGAACAGACACTCCATTCAGTAGCTGGTTCTGAGTTAATGTCTTATTTAGACAGTTTTTCAGGATATAACCAAATTTTGGTCCATCGTGATGACAGGCTTAAAACTACCTTCAGAACTAAGTGGGGAACTTATGATTACCAAAAAATTCCTTTTGGACTTATTGATGCAGGAGCTACATTCCAGAGAGAAATGGAAATGGCATTCAAAGGATTTCTCAATAAATCAATAGTTGTCTATTTAGATGATATTACTGTATTTTCCAAGAAAAGGTCTAATCATTTACATGATTTTCCAAGAATGAATGTGGGATTCAAGACAAAAACAAATAGGGCTTCCCAAATATTAAACCACCTCCACCATCATGCTCTCGCGATATCACCAAAATCGGTCATGAGATCACATAATCAAACCAATACATATATAACCAGGGTTTCTCTTATATTAAACCATCTCCACCCTCAGGCTTTACCGCAATCCCACCAAAAGAGTCAAGGGATTACTAGGCACAAAACAAGCTTGGATGCCTCAAATTTTATTCACCAATACCTTGAGGAATTTTCATGTCTCCATCCTCAAGCTTTACCGAAATCTTGCCAAAACCGGTCAAGGGATTCCTAGGGTCTATGGGAATTTTCTTGATACCACCTCACCTCGTTCGAAAAACCATCTAGCAATCCAACGCTCAACAAAATGAAAGAACCCCATAACACCATGGCTATCTAGAAAAGGAAATCCAAGGCTAAAACCATTGTCACACTTGGAAAAACCTATTCCCATGACAAAAAGAGAACCAAATACACACATGCATGTACCATGCTTTCACAAACTAGCTAGAAAATTACACATGCAACCTGTTACCCTTAAGTATTCTTGTTCAAACTACTTGAGCCAACTTTTTCTTGCTTGTCCTTTGCTTTCCTTTGCTTCCTTTTCCTTCCTTCGCTTTTGTTTCTCCAATATTAGAGTGCTCCATGAATGCTCTAGGTGGGTAAGAGTATGAGATAATAGAGAAAGCTCCAATCTAAAATTGACAAAAAACTCCGAACTGGTCCAATTAATCAACTAAACAATGGCGATAATAGGAGGTTGGTTGGCCGATACAGTGACTCAACAGAAAGACTGAGAAACGTTACAATCATGCAAAAATCGTGCGAACTGTTACAGGGCGGACTGGTCTATGTGCAGCGTTTAGACAGTGGCAGTCACTGTGGAGGGAATAGAGGGACAAAGAGCCCAGCAGTGGACAGACAGCAGAAGGGAGTTACAAGATTATGCCAAAAATGGAGCTGGCTCTGATACCATGTCAGGCCAGGTAGTAACTCTCCAAGGGCAGTAAAAAACTCAGAAAAACTGATTCGTATATTTCATTAGGTAGCTATTGTTTATATACATGAGTGTGACTGAACAGTTCATCTTCTTGATGACTGTTCACATTCCAGTTCACCCATCTGTTGAGGATTAGGTGTCAACAATAAACTTTTAAATTTAATACTATTTCAATGTTATAATTATGACAAATATATATATAGAGAAAATAAAACTTAATATATATATATATATCTATATATATATATATATATATATATATATATATATATATATATATATATATATATATATATATAGATATATATCTATATATATATATATATATATATATATATATATATATATATATATATAATTTTACCACATTAAAGTAAAAAACTTATTCTTTACCCCATATATATATATATATTTATTTATTTATTTTTACCACATTAAAATAAAAAGCTTATTATTTTCCTTTTTGTTAAAGTGAGTTAGATCTTTGAAATGCTTACTATTTTTTTTGGTATAAATACTTTTGTTTGATTATAACAAATTTACTATACATTTTATCTAAAGCGTTAAAATGTTTCATACATTATCTTTAGAGAAACATATTTTAAGAAAATTAAAATGTTTTATACATTATTTCCGGATAAACATATATTAAGGAAAATGCACAAATAATAAAGATTAAATTCTTATAGAAATATAAGCAATTATTTGTTGACACCTAATCATGAGGATTGGGTGAACAACTGTAATTGATGTAAATAAATAATAGAAAATATGAAGAGTCACCGAGAGATGAAATGAACACTCTCTCTCTCATGTATATAATAAAGACCAACCTAAATGAATATCATGAATTGTTTTGAGCAGTTACCTCCTGGTCTGACATGGTACCAGAGCCAACACCATTTTTGGCTTCGAGCTCCATTTTGTAACTCCCTTCTGCCATTTCTTCATAACTTTGTCCTGCATTTTCCTCCCAATTTTCCTGGTGGTCTAACTTTGTCCCTCTGCCAATTTTCCTGGTAAACTCTCCCGCGCTCCTCCACTTTCATGCTCTGCCACATTCTTCTCTTTGAATATTCCTCCACTTACATGCTCTGCTGCATTCTTTTCTCCCATACCTCTCCCTCAACATAAATTTGAATGGACTGGATACGAGTCTCCTGGTCAGGCTTCTTGAGGATGGTAAGAGTGAGAACACCATTCTCCATCTTTGACTTCACCTCCTCATGAAGCCTAGCATTATTGGGAAGCAAGAAAGGACGCAAAAAACTACCGTGCGGTCTTTCAAAATGGTGCACCTTGTTCTCTTCATCCACTGGTTCCTCCAATACACGTTCACTGCTTATCTGCAATACTCGTTGGCCTTCGTCCACCTGAATTTTGACATCCTGTTTACTAAGACCAAGAATGTCATCCTCGAAGATATGAGCCTCAGGGGTCTCTTTCCAATCCACTGCAATGTTGTTTTCATATAGACGATATCCCATATATAACACGTTGTTGGGATCCCATAATGTTGTTTTCATAACATTGTTTTCAAAGTGGCTAACATAGTTAACGCTCCTGCGTTTGACTATGTTTAATATATTGTTTGTAAATACCATCCTTGGGCCCGAACATGCTTTGATATCTGCTCTAATACCTCTATCAGAATCATTTTTCTAGTAGCAAAAGTTTTTTTTTTCTCCACAAAAGCACATTTCTTTTGCGAGCAGAAGTATGTTTACATCACTCAGATTTTACAATGCATTCAATCATATCTATTGCGGGAGTAGTTCTCATTGGCAAGGAGAAATATCTTGAGTGGTCCTGGAAGATAAAACATACCCTCATCTTCAATGATTTGTGGAAAGGAGTGTGTGTTGGAGACGGAGAAAAATAGCGAGAACACCCTACCTCACACAAGGAGTTCACCATTTGGGAAAATAAGAACAGCAAAGCTCATGTATTAATTGTAGCATCTGTAAGTGAAGAGGTGAGTCGACATATTTTGCCATTTTAAAATGCTTTCGAAGCCTTACAAAAGCTGAATGAACTCTATGACTCACTCTACACTTGAATTTGTTCAACTCATGATTAAACTCTTCACTCTTGAATTACAAAATAATGATCCTCTTGCTCTTGCATTCGAAGTAAAATCTATAATGCATGATATCAAAGCCACTAAGGTTGAATTGGATATTCCTCTTATCTCTTTTCTCAAGCCACTTTATCCTACTTACTCCAATTATCTTGAGTCATTGCAAGGAAATGGAAATCTAAAATATATTACCTTTGACTCTCTTGTGTAAAAATTTGCTAAAAGAGAGAAAGCTTTTCGAAAGAAGACAGCCCCTGAATCTTCTGAAGAGGCTATGTGCCTTACTCATAAAGAAAAGAATCTTGCCCAAGATTCTTCCAGAGGAAGAGGTGGTCGAAGAGGAAGAGGAAGATATTTCAGAGGGAGGGGGGCACACACTCTCAAGAAGAAAAGTCAGATTTTCACTGCACACTCTACAAAAGAAATGGATCACATGATGCCTCCACATGCAAGTTGCCTTGGGACAAAATTGAGCAGCAAAGAAACCAACCCAAAGGTAAAACTAATGACATAGACAAAGGTAAAGCACCTGAATCTGCTCATTATGTTGTGGCACAATGTAATATTGAAGTAAATGAAGACTTATTTAATGCTTCACTTACTTCTTGGAAAAATGATTGGTTGCTTGATTCAGGAGAAACTTGCCACATGACTCATAGAAAATATTTTTTTGAAGAATTTACTAACAAGGTTGATGGAGCAGTATACTTTGCAGACCAATCAAAACTCAAGCCATCAAGGCTTGGCGCAATCAAGCGCAATCAAGCTTAAATTGTCTGGTCTTCTAGACTTTCTTCTGCATCATGTTCTATATCTCCCACAGCTGAAGAGAAACTTGTTGTCCTTGATCCATATCCGCTAGCAAGGTCACTCCATCATATGTTTGATGGCAAGCTTGAGGTGAGAAAAACATCTGACCACTCACTTGTCATGAGGGAGATAGAAGAAGAAAGGCTTCTCAAACTGCAAGGTACCTCTGCTCATGCACAACATTTCTCATACAATTCTCATTATGAAGAAGGTACAGTTCCATCAAGTTTATTATGGCATGCTAGATTTGGACATTTGAACTATGACAACCTTCGCTTGTTGAAGAAAAATGGTGTTACTGGTTTGCCTACAATTCCTATGAAACTTAAGCAATGTGATGCTTGCATTCTAAGAAATCATAGCAAACAGTCTTTTCATGATTCACATTCAAGAGCACATAGAAAACTTGAAATGATTCATTCAGATTTATGTGGTCCAATGCCTATTCCTTCTGCAAAAGGAAATAAATATATGATGACATTTATTGATGACTACATTAGAATGTGTTGGGTTTATTTATTGAAGAACAAATATGATTCTTTTCAAACATTCAAGAACTTTCATACATGGATTGAAAATGATGCACAATCTCATATTGGCTCTATTCACACTGATAATGGAAAAGAATACACTTCAAATGAGTTTGAAAACTATCTTCACCAACATGGGATCAAACATCAAACAATTGTGCCTTATAATCCCCTACAGAACAATGTATCTAAAATAATGAATAGGACAATCTTAAATATGGTGCACTCCATGATGTTTTTCAAAAATGTAAAATTGATGTTTTGGGCTAATGAAGTTCTATGTGTTGTATATATAAAGAATAGATGTCCATCTAATGCTATGAGAAACAAGACTCCTTATGAAATGTGGTATGGGCACATTCCTTCAGTAAAACATCTCAGGGTCTTTGGTTCCACTTGTTATACCTTGATACCAATGGTACATTGAATCAAACTTGGTGCAAGAAGTCGTAAGTGTATCTTCCTGGGGTATTCAAACACCTCCAAAGCATACGTCTCTATGATGAAGTCAATAAAAAGTTTGTTGTAACTAGAGATGTAATCTTTCCCTAATCATCCAAAACTGATAATGTTGTTGAGCGGCAACTTGATCGCTTGGATAGATTCGCAAATGAAAAATCATTTCAAGAATTTGATAATCAGATTCCACATCTTGAAGGGGGATTCCTATACTAGATCAACCTGTGGAATCTTCTTGTGAAGCACTTTCTCCCCCGCATGAAACTCCAACAACGGATGATACTTTAAGTGATGTGATTGATAGAATTGGGAGACTCAATATTGATTCAAACCCAACTCAATCAACGGAGCAGCCTGGACTGTCTAAGAAAGGTCCCCCAACGTGGCTGACAAAGACACTTGAAAGTGTTCATCGTGATGAAGTTGGAAAGACAGGAACTAGAAATTCAAACTAGCAAAATGGAGATGACTCTGATTCACGTGTTGATATGGATCTTTCTTATGATTGTGAATTGAATTTTTTTACAGATTTTGAACCAACTTCCTTCAAAGAAGTTGCTTCTCATGATGAATGGAAGGAAGTGATGAAAAAGCAGTATGATGCCCTCATAAACAATGGCACTTGGTAGCTGGTTGATTCTCCATTAGGAACCAAACCAATTGGCTGCAAGTGGGTGTACAAGAACAAGTATAAAGTTGATGGCTCACTTGACAAGCACAAAGCCAGGTTTGTGGAAAAAGTTTTTGCACAGAAGGAAGGGGTCGATTATGAGGAGACTTTTGCTCCCACAACAAAATGGGCTACCATCTAGACACTCTTTGCCCTAGCAACTCATAACGGTTCGAAAGTCCATGAAATGGATGTAAAAACTGCTTTCTTGAATGGAGATCTAAAAGAGAATGCTTTTATTTCCCAGCCTGAAGGATTTGCTGTGAAAGGACATGAACATAAAGTATGCAAACTTTTGAAATCCTTGTATGGCCTCAAACAAGCACCGCGAGCTTGGTATGAAAAACTAACGAAGCATCTTCTGAAACTCAATTTCAAACATTATGATCTTAATGATGTAACTTTGTTTGTCACGAAGGTTGGCAAAACAGTTGTATATCTTGTGGTATATGTAGATGATCTTTTGATGAAAGGGAACAATGAAAGCTACATTGCATCCATAAAGAAGGAATTGAGGAAATGTTTTGGAATGACTGATTTGGGCTATGTTCATTACTATCTTGATATTGAAGTAACTCAACATTTGAAGTCCATATTCCTTTCTCAAAAGAAGTACATTGGAGATCTATTGAATGGGTTTGGCATGATAGAATGCAATCCTCTTACTACTCCAATGGAACAAAACTTAAATCTCACATCCATTGAAGGAAAAGAATTTGAGGATGACACAAAGTATAGATAGCTTGTAGGAATTCTTAACTAACTAACTACTACCAGACCAAACATTTCATTTGCTGTTGGAATCCTCTCCATGTTTATGCAAAAGCCTTGTGAGGGACATTGGTCTGCTGCAAAAAGAGTTCTAAGGAACTTGAAGGGAACTCAAGACTTTGGAATCAAGTATACACAGGTGGGCGACTTCAGCTTGATTGGATACTCTGATTCAGACTTCGATGGAGACAAAGAAACTGGGGTATCTACTTCAGGTTATGCTATGAGTCTTGGATCACGAGTTGTCTCCTAGAGATCACCCAAACAATCAGTTCCAGAAAATTCCACAACAGAGGCACAATATGTGGCAGCAGCTGAGGCAACAAAATAAATTGTGTGGCTGAGGAAAATTCTTGAAGATTTGCAGGTAAAACAAGTACAATCGACTCCACTCATGATTGACAATACTCAGCAATAAAGTTGGCCAAGAACCCAAAGTTCCATGATCGAACAAAGCACATCAATACTAAATATCATCTGATTCAACATCATGTTGAGGCCAAAACAATCCATCTCTGCCATTGTTCCACTAATGAGAAAATTGCAGACATCTTCACCAAAGCACTTGGAAGAGAAAATTTTGAAAGATTCAGAATGATGCTTGGACTCACCAACATCCCTTCAAATTAAGGGGGGGAATGTTGACACCTAATCATTAGGATTGGGTGAACAAGTGCAATTGATGTAAATAAATAATATAAAAGATGAAGAGTCACTGGGAGATGAAATGAAGAGTCTCTCCCTCATGTATATAATAAAGACCAACCTCAATGAATATCATGAATTGTTTTGAGGAGTTACCTCCTCGTCTTACATTATTACATTAGTATAAACAATTCCCATCTACTAGTCCAACCATCATTACAAAATACATGTTGTTTATAAAGGGATTGAAATAATTTATAAATAGAGGATGAAGCTTCCACTGTAAAATTGATATCATGTTTTGTTGAATTGTTAATGTTTTGTTTAATATTTAAATAAATAACCTTAAAAATATATATATAATTAAACCTATTTATAATTTCTAATCTCACACTCTCTATTTTGTTCCTAAAAATACAAATACCTATCCACATGGATATACCTATCATTTTTATATTATACTTGAATTGTAATTATAAATTAAAATTATATACTAATATTATAATATTTCAACCTTTTTTTAGAGTGTATTTTAACATTTTTTATAATATATTTTATCATTTTCTATGGTAAAATTTTAATATTTAGGTGTGTGTTGTGTTGTACAACAACCCCCCATTTTAGAAAAATTTTCTTGAAAAATCATAATATGAAATGGGTCCCTTTTAAAAAAAACTTAGATGTGTGAATAAATTGGTATTAACCCATCTTTAGAAAAATCCTCATCAAAAGGTCCAATGGAAATGATATATTATAAACCTTTTGATTAATAATACAATAGGACTTTTAAATAATTACAAAGCTCTTTATTATTACGATAAAGCGATCGCAAGATCGCATATCGTAATAATAAGAAAACATATATAAAATACCCATTAACTACTCCGATCCGAAGAAGGAAATCGCTATCGGATATCGGGGAAGGCAAAACACATCGTATATAGAAAGCGCCTCTCCCATTCCTCCGATGCGATAAAAGGCATCACCATCAGCAATTGGCCTTAACAACCCAGCATATGGATTATGACACCTTCAAATCTTCCGATGCGATAAGGCGTATCGCCATCGACGATCACATATTTCGCAATGGCATAAGTAATATGACCCGAGCCCATCCCCGATTGCGATACATTAAATCAAGGCACGTGTTTCGAAACATATTTGAAAGGCTTGCATGCATTGTATCACCTTTTGGTGATCAAGGGATATTTTGGACTTATCATGAAAACCTTCCTGTTCACGTTACCAATCATCGATTGTGATTTAATTCTGATTATCCGCCAAAAAATCTAAGCCACGCTTGAATGGATCATTCACCATATGAACGTTACGATGGGTATTTAAAAGCTCCCTTACCATGATTGACAGGTGAAACGACCAATTAATGAAGCAGTTATGCCGAGATTTTTCACTTAGATTCTATCTGCGGAAGTTTCACTATAATCTTTGATTATTCGCTAATTGATATAACTCTTTCATATTGGCTCATACTACCTATTTCCCCGTATCATGCTGGTTTATTCCTTGTGTAGAATTCTGCCGAAATAACAAGTTTTAAGCAAATGGGAAAGAAATCCAAGAGATCTGTGGTAGCAACGGCACCTACAGTAACAGTGCAGCAAACCAGTGATCCAGGACCAAGTAAAAAAGGCCTAATCTCAGACACTACATGTCTCGATCTTGAAAATACAAGCTGGCAAAGCATCTATAATTTAATTGAAGCAGAGGATCCTGAGGAAGTGTCGGAAGAAGCTACTGCAGACTCAACTAATAAATCAGAAGCTTCCCTGAAAGACTTAGCCGACTCATATTTGCACATGATAGCAGCGCGGGAGAAAATTCTTCCATACACTGATGTAGTTAGATGGGTGGTTGAAGAAATCCCAATTTCACATAGAACGTTTTACACAGCGGACAGAAGAATGTTTGGTTCATTTCAGCTTGATGACTTAAGGAAGATGTACCATTTACCCGAGCCCGAGAAGAAATACAACAAAGCCTTTCTGGAGAAATTCGCAGCAAAAAATGAGACTGAATCGGCCCCAATCAAATAATGGAGACATAATCCCACAAAGCACAAACATGAATCATCGGGTAAGTACTCCGTGGATTCATTATCATCTCCTTACTGTTATGCTGGGGCAATGATTTGTAGGATGTGGGGAGTGCATGATTCAACAAAGCTTACTATTGAAATGGTTCCTTTAATGGAAGCGGCAGTTAATAGTTATGTGATGCGTTGGGCAAAAATATTGTCCGATAAATTAGCCACTGCAATTCTTGACTTCAGAACATATGCACGTAAAACCACCAGAACAATTCCCCCTTTTTATTATAGTGCTTATATTATGGATACTCTTTGCTTTAATTCCGAATACCCGGTACTCGGGTGGAGATGGACTGCACAATACCCTAAGCCAATCCACATTTATCATCAAATGTTATGGAAGGCACATTATAAAGACCACTTGTACCAAATCTGTAATGGTTTCATGTTACCTATCTATTATGCCATTTTTGATAAGCCCGCGCCAAGGATTTCCGAGGAGGCAGCAATCGACTTGACTGCTGTAGGGAATTGGTTTGGGGAAGAAAAGTTCACATATAAAAGGGTTTATGGTAGACTCGTAAAACCCCATGTCCTTCCTTTGTATATACCTGATAAGCTATTGGCTCGAGAGTTGGCCTACAAGATAACCACAACAAGAACATCCAAAACTCTTAAGAATTCTAAAAAGCAGTCATGGCCTACATTTCCTTTGAGGTGTGGTGTTTACACTCTACATGATTACAAACATGCGGAGAAAGAGACAGAAAAAATAAACATGCTCAATCTTGCAACCATCCCCAACAGGCAATACGACCCAAGTAAAGTTGCCTATAATGTGCTTGAACAAGCCAAACTTACAAAGTTTGACCATGAAAAAGAACAATTTGACAACCTGTTTTCTTCATCAAAATCATTATTTCAGGTAAAGACATTGGCCAAAATGAAATATAAAGACGAAGCACTGGTAGAATTCAATAGGCTCAGAGAACAGAGGTTGCAAACTCTACCACTGGACTTATTAGCGACTACCTCAACAACTCAGTCAAGCGAGCTTGAACAGTGAATTATTGACAAAACTCTTACTATAGAGGAAATCCCGAAAAGGGAAAAGAGCCAGAACAGAGACAGAGCAGGAGAAAGAAAAGAAATAGGATAGTGAGTATATTAATCTAGATACGTAGATTGATCCCAAACTCCTCAAAGAATGGCCACTTTTTGACTCTATTATAAGCAATCCCGAGACTTCACAAGGGTTTGGCACACCTCAAGTAACAGTCGGTCAAGATACAAAAACAACTACGGTTCCAATTGAAGGAACCAGCAGCTTATCCATCAACAAAGATGTAGAAATAATTCCTAAAGATCCATCCGATCAGATTGTTTTGCAGATAGAAGACATACCACCATTAGATGTCTTTTACAGTCCCAAACACAGGGCTGTGGTGAAAAGACAGCGAAAAAGGAGGAGACTTGATCAATCTTCCCTTTTACCAGAACAAATAGAGATGGCTAATGTGGTGTGGAAGGAGGAATTTAACCCTTCTGATGACCTTACAAAACTTTCTCAGTATGCCGGAGCTTATTCAACTGCCACCATGGATAAAGCCTCGGAAGTAAGAAATCTACTTAAGGAAAGAGATCAAAAAATTGTTTCATTGCAGTCACAGGTGTCCGAAGCATAGCGAAAAATAGAACAGTTAGAACAACAACTATCAACACAGCAACAAGTAAAGAATCAATTAAAGGAGCAATTGCATAAGGAGAAGCAGAGGACAGACTTAAGTGCAGTATAGAAACAAAAGGAATTATCCGAGGCATTGGCCAGATTGAAGACAATGAATGAACAAATGAGTAAGACTAAAGATGAGAAAATCGCTCAACTAACACACCAAGTAGAAAGGTTCAAGAGTCTTCCTCAACCAGCAAAGTTTAGAACCGAAGCTCTCTGAATAAACAAAGCATTGATTACACAGCTAAAACTGCTATGTCACAATATTTCTCTGGTTGAGCCTCTTTGTGAAATTACTACATCAATAGTTGACAGATCAGTCGATGCGAGGTAGGATTTGGAACAGGCTGATGAAACTTTGACCAATTTTTTGGCTTGGCAAGACACCAGTGAAGGGCAAGCCACGAATCTGCCTAAAATTCTAGAGTCACACAAAGAAATCCTTATTCTAGAATGGTAGTCACAACTGATGAAAGCAGAGAGAGAAACATCAAGATGCAGATTATCAACCAATAATTTAATTGAGTTAATCAATGACACTCTTTATCTGTCTAACATGATTTCACAGTGCTCTCTAGGTAAATTGACGTCAGCCAAATCATAGGAACAAACATGCAATCAAGAATTGGAAAAGAATGGAAGATTAATTACCAACATCCAAAGTTTAACTTGGGATACCTTTTGGTTTTTCTTAATTAAACCATACAGTGAGAGGGCTGCACTTAAATGTTTAACCGATGCCATCAGTTGCATGATTCCCGAAATCCATGATGCCACATACTCAGCTCAACTACATTCTCGTCTAAGTCACCCTCCAGAATTACAACCGATGCTTGCTATCTGCCAGCTCAAGTCAAAGGGAGATCATCCGAAACAATGAATCATGCTGCTGACTGCAAACAAGCCGATTTTGAGGAGATACTCATAATGTAGTTGTGCCAATTAATAGCATTTTTATTTTGTAATTAGTTAGCCTAATTAGTATTTATAGGCCCTTTCATGCATTTAGAAAGGGTCCACAGTTTTTGTATAAACTCAAATCAATAAGTCACACTATTGTGCTTCTGATCTATTTTTATGAAGACTGGGCCAATATTCTAAATTTTAACGAAGAAAGCTTTGATGACATGTGCATTATTGCCTTATTGTGGAAGTGTTTCTAAGCTAGAAGAAGAAATTTGAATGCGATTGATATCGGGAGTGATTCAAATAACATATGGTACTATTATCTATGCTCTTGCCTCATTCTTACATGTGAATCAACATTTATTTAATCTTGCTATCATTGGATATATGTATGTGTTTTAACAACAATCCTTATACTTATCACTATTAAATGTCTAAGGAGTGTTATTCTTTCAATCATATTTATGTCTATGATATATATGAAGAATAGTGTAATAATGTTTTCTTAATTACTTTGTTCAAGTAGAATTATCGTATTAATAAATGTATTTCTTTTACCAATAGAGTCATCTATATGCCTATTTGTGTATAAAGATCATCAAAAGTTACACTAAAGCAGAAATTTCCCGAGATAGGATAGTTGTTCATAATTTTACTTTTAGATTAAATCATTCATCCATTATTATTAGATATTAAAGAATCAACCACTTATCCATCATATTTACCAATCATTGGGAAATTGGTCCCATTATTTCTAGTTGAAGCCACCACACCAAATGGAAAAGGAGCTGCCTTTAAGGTCCGGAACGGGTGGTTTTCCCCGATGTTGTTGCAGTGATTTTCGAGGCATCAACATTTTTTGCACTAGAAGGAGGGCATGAATTGTGAATAGTGAGCAAACCCAAACCTATAAGCCATTCTGAGAGTAAATCTCCCTCCACCTCCCTTCATACCTTCCATTTTCATACTGGAACACCAGTATTCAAACGAGAAGAAGAGGAGTCAACCACAACTACTCAAACCCATCATGCTTCAAAACGATTAAGTCCTGAGTCCCCTGAAGTACAGTCTCTTATCCAGAAACTTCAATGCTTTTCAATATCACCACATAAATCTGAGGTATTTCAGGGCAGTCAGACTTCGTAATTCAATCTACCTCACCCTCTCACCAGACTTCAAAGCGGAAATCTCGGTATTGAACCTATTGAGTTTCCTTTACCTAAAAGGAAAAGGGCAAAAAATAACACTGAAGGATTTGACAGTGAGACTTTCTCATCATCATCCTCCATCTCATCTTCTCCAGTGCGAAGTCAGCCATCCACCCACCATTACATATTGTTGTTCAAAAAGGATCAGGAACTTCAACATCTCAACCTCAAACCTCAATATCAACTCCTTCCCAAACATCTGGAACTTCACCTGCAATATCATCTACTATTAGTTTTCCAATGGCTCAAAATCCATGGAGTAGTCCTCGTGCAGTCAATATGCCCGCACCACTACACTAATTGCCAGATTCTCCTGAAAACTGGTTGCTGAAATTTAATCCAGATACAGGGACACCAGCTGAGGAGCATATTAACAATTTCGTGTTATCATTAATTTGAAAGGAGTGACAGAGGAAGATGTTGTCGTTAGGCTTTTACCTTATACCTTACAAGGATCAGCTTGGTCTTGGTATTTTTCCGTGCCCTCTGGATCCATTATTAGTTGGAACATTTTCCAAGAACAGTTTCTGACTAAGTATGGCGATGATAGATCTTTAGCAACGTTAATTAATGATCTCTCAAATCTTACGATAGAATCTAAAGAACCTATTAAGGAATTCAACTCACGATTCAATAAACTCTTGAATAATATTACAACCGCCATTAAACCAAGTGAGAAAATCAGACGTGAATGGTATATAACAGCCCTACCTTCAAATATACCTATTTTTTTAGACAGAGCTGCTAAACCAGCTTTAGCTGAGAACATGAAAGAGGCGCTTGCTGTAGAGAAATGCATTATTTCTTTAGAAAAGAAAGCTACTCTTGAAGATAGGAAATCCAAGAAAGTTTCTTTTAAAGATGATTCAAAGAAGAAAACCCCTAAAGATCCATATGATATGGAAGGTTTACAAAAATTCCTCAAGACTATGTCAAATGAAATGGTTGAAATCAAAAAGAAAGTAGCTGAAACTTCAACAAAAAATCCATTTAGAAATTTTAAGAAACCTGAATCAAAACTGCCAAATGCCATCTCTAATGCAAAATCAGATCCCAAAGAGGAAGAAGAAGATGAAGCAGCCTTGCCATCTCAGGAACCAGAAGAAGAAGAAATAGTTGAATGCCATGGGATGTGGGATTTTATTTTACCCAACTCTGATACAGAAAATGAACAAGAAGATTTTCCTGTGACTACCAAAAGTAAAGGTACTCCTGAACCTGTTCAGGCAACTTCGAAGAAAAGGAATGCAGGTACCACTACTACCAAAGAAAAGCTCTCCACAAAGAAATCCGCACCAATACCATCCCAAAATCAGCCATCATCTTCAAATTCACCTTCAACATCTACGACATTAGTAGTTGTAGATTCTATGGACTACAATATTATCGAAGATATGAAGAAGACTATGGCAAATATTACTATGTTTCAACTTAGCAAACTCAAACATCAACAAAAATTACTTCTTAAGGAGCTAAATGATGTACCTTCTTCACCTCTCCCTAATGTTGTATTGTCCAAAGCTGCTAATGATTCAGGTCAACCACCCCATGGTAGGGTAGAAGCTATTGATGCAGTTTTAATTGGGGATAGATCAAATTCTCATACTCCTTTCCTCTTGACCTATGAGATCTATAATAGAAATCTGCACAACTGTTTGATTGACTCAGGGGCTTCCTCTAATATAATGTCAGCTTCAGTTTGTTCCAAACTGAACATTGAACCCCAAAAGTCTGCAATTAATATTGTACAGTTGGATAGAACTAAGGTCCAGGTTTTAGGGGAAATCAACTAAGTGACTATCAAGTTATCAGCTGAATCCAAGAGTGGTTCAAGGAATTGATATTTTAATCGCTGATATACCTGAATTCTATGGGTTGATTTTAAGTAGAGATTGGTCTGAAAAACTCCATGGTTATTGTTACACAGTAATTTGTCACCATCCCTGTTACTCCTCTTGTCGTACCTTGGAGGACTCATCCCGGGAGTTATAAGAAGTGACAAAGTCTAAAAACACTTGCATTATGTTCCCCTGAGTATGTACTCCATGTTCCCTGAAGACACCTTCTGCAGATTATCCCTGAAAAGTGCTCTTTTTCCATTGGCGCAAGTCCACAGTATCTTACCCGCGCCAATCATGGAGATCCTCAAAAGAGGGCACGACCATTGGCACTCTGTCTTAGAGAAACAGTCGCGCCAACCAAGTTTAGTCATGCTTTTTGCCTTAACGCACGCGCGACTGTTGTTTCCTTCATTACATGGAGCTTTTTGAAGATAAAAAATCAGCCTTATGTCGAGCTCTATCCTATCTCCATCTTTAATGGCTTTTGGGGGATAATGTTAATCCACAAAAGGTGTCCCGGTTCATCGTATCCTCCTCCCTTCTTCATCTATATAAGCTTGTCATTATGCATTGGACAAGCTAGTGATAGTAGTGATAATCGTTAGTCATGGAGTGTTAGAGGTTGAGTTCTTGAGTTCTTGGAGGAATGCTAGTGAATGCTAGAGAGGTTATGCTGCCGGAGAGGAGATGCATTGCAAGACACATATAGTTACTCGCCCAGCCAGGAGAGGTTCAACGTCAGAACCATGGTTGTAACTTTTCCTGTTTATTATTAATTAATGAGCGACTGCTATTATAGTTCCAATCTCATTGTCTATTATGGTGATGTGTTGATTTATTTCCTTTCTGACTGAAATATAGTTGTGCCTTGGTAGATGTTATGTCGGTATCTGTCTCTTCTGTTGCATGTGCAGGTATTCGTTTATGATCTGCTAGAGCGAGGGAGCGGGAATATCAACTTTGCTTCAATCATAGCGTTGGACTCCAGGTTGGTCGTCTTAATTCACCTTTGATGCATAACTAGGAACTTGCGTAGCAGCGTGGTTTGATTGTGGCTAGTTCTGTTTTAGGCTAGTGGGATCGCCTCTGTCCGCAGAGGGGATTTACCTGACCAACAATTTGGCGACTCCGCTGGGGAGTAGCTATTTGATTTTTGTCTTGCATGTTAATTTTCTTCTGCTTGCTTGAGTGAATGAGCTTCCTGAGTCAGTTTTGAGTTTATTCTTTACTGTTTGACCCATCTGAGCACTGTCAACCCGACCTGAGGTCGTATCATTTATTTTTCTAGCCGGCAAGCTTAATTGGTGCGGTTATTTCTCTGACAGTCGCGCCAGTTGGCGCATGTTGCTCAAAAGCAACTCGCACCAATCCTGTGGTAGCGCAAGTTGCAGGCTGACAATCACGCCAGCCCTGTAAATTTTGCCTGTGTGTGGGTGGAAAGCTCTTTCAGTCTCTTTTTATATCTCTTACAGCCTCTGGAAGTGTGTTGAACCTCTGCTTGACTGGTCTTAGCCTTTATCCTTCAGCTGTTTGCTTATTTCTATTGATTTTCGTCTCAGCCCTAGAACATCTAGTGACTTTGCATGTCTAGCCTTCTATGGGAAGTTTTGATCTCTTGATTATCCAGTCATCTTGTTGGTTGTGTTCTGCACCTATCCAGTGATTTGTTAAAGCTTGATCCTCTATACTCTGAGTGATTCACTTCTAGCCTCTTTGGATTTCACTCGATTTCATTTGAACTTAGATTACATGGTTCAGTGAAAGTCTTTTGTGTTTTTCCTTGCTTGCATGGTTCATTTTGGTGTTTCAGAATTGGTTCTATTTCATTGAGTGAACTTGGATTGTGCATATCTCTTAAAATTTGTTTACATGCATCATGCCATCTTAAAGGAAAGAAAAACAAAAAAATCTTTTGCATCATATTAGTTAGCATTTATTGTTATTTGTTGCTATTAAAAAGAAAAAGGAAAAATTTCATTTCTTGTTATTAGCTGCATTAGGATCTTTGTTGTTTGTTGAGTGATCATTTCGTTTGTGAAAAAATCTCAACCCTCCTGTAGATAGAATTCATCGAATCGAATGATTTAATTTTGGCATGTAGTTTGCATTTAAGAAGTTTGTGAGATATCACATACGGTAGGACCAAAAATTGAAACATAATCGAAGATAAACTTTAAAATGAACTCAATGAACATAACAACGCATTGGAACATAACGCAAATACTCTAGAGGTCTAGGTTAGAGACGTGTTCCAGCGTCTTTAAACCTGGTAGTTTATCGTCGAGTGGTTGGGTGATTCCTCCACGGTGAAACGATAGGTGCCAATACGGACTGTGCTCCCACGTACCGTCGCATATATATTGGGAGACACCTATAGGAATAAAGCCTTTATCCATAGGAAGCCGTGTCAGCCGCCCTACGATTCGCAATGCAGTGAACACAACATTCACGAAGATTGACCACCCGTACCCTAAAAAGTATTCTGTGGTTTTGCGAAAAGTTTGGCACACCCTCTACTTAGAATTCCAGAGCAGTCACTTTTGATCCTTTTCAGACTCCCTAAACGAAAAGGTTCCTGTGAGCGTCTTGTCACTTCGTGCTCATTAAATATTCGAAGGAGACTAGAGTCATCTTTTATCCTTTTCTCGACTCTTAAAAAATGAAAAGGTTAAGTTCAGTGTCTTAAAATTTATTGGCCACGATAACATCTACCCAATTAGATTTTGTTTGCGTTAGCTTGAGTAGGATTATTTCTCGTTCAATGGCAGCCTTCCCGGCGCCCATCGGCCAAGGTGTTCCTCCTGATGGGAACCCTCGTCCATTTCCTTCTGTTGGAAATGTCGGTGTTCAGTATATCGCAACATTGTCTTTGCCTGGGTTGACCATTGGTTTACCCGTATGGTTGTTTTCAAACTCGATGGTCTCAAGTGTGGTGACTCCTGTTCCGCCACCACCTCCTCCACCCGAACAACACCATGTTGATTCTAAGGTGGACCCCTTCCCTTCTTCACCCATTGCTGCGTCCTCATCTTCTATTTCGCCTGGTGAAACCGTGGATTTCACTAACCAGGTGGCTAAGAAAAAGAAGAAGAAGACCAACAAGAAGAAGTCTCCTAAGGGAAAGGTCGCATCTACCACGAAAATATCTGAAGTGGAACCACCTTCTGCTCCTCCGCGGAAGGCTAGGTCTCCTTGTCGATTATGCAAGGAGGACCACTTTCTTTCTGATTGTCCTGGTATTCCCAAGATCCTCGATATATGGTCCCGTGACCCGACTCACTCCTTGTCGTCGCCAATCGACGATACCTTGTCAGTTGGTAAGAGAAAAGGGAAGCTTCGTTTCCCTTGTCGACTTTGTGAAGGTAATCATCTCCTTCGCCTTTGTCCACTTATGGATGAAGCCTCCCGTCTTTTGGCAAGTCTGTCAGCTCCCTTACCCAAACTACCCGCTGGATATCAACGTCTTTTTGCAACTACAGATCATCTCTCCACTAACCAAGTGATCAAGCATGATTCCTCTTTGGCCCAGCCTTTTCTTCCTGAACCTACCTGTGCTCCGCCTGCTCCAGACCAGTCCCTGTTCGGAACGAGTGTTGATTTACATTCATCATCTACGCACCACTCTATCATCAAGGATGAACCACCTGAGTCCAAACCAAATGAAAGTCCACAGTTCCAGATTACAGTTGACCCGGTCTTTCAAAAGGTCCAGATTACAAGTGACCCGGTTTTGACTACAGAAGTTCCATCCTTAGATGATCTTACGCCTGAATGCAAACCAGACAAAAGTCAAAAGGTCCAGATTACAAGTGACCCGGTTTTTCCTTCAGAGTTTCCAGCCTTAGATGATCTTACACCTGAATCCAAACCAGACAAAAGTCAAACGGTCCAGCTCACAAGTGACCCTGTTTTGCCTTCAGAAGTTACCTCCTCAGATGATGTTATCACTGCAAAGAATGAAGATCCCACCGCCCAAATTCTATTTATTAACATAGATGATCAAGTGAGCATCCCTCTCATTCCTTCGCACCAGGAAGAAAGTCCATCAGAGTCATATCCGGCTGTCTATCCAGTCCCACCTCCAAGAAACCTAGTTGTTTCCTTCAATTGGGATCAACTAGTTAATCCTCGGTTACCAGCCTCCATACCATTTCGAATTATAGTTCAATTCTACCGCATGGTTATGGCCGGTACAATTATTGATGAGGGATCTCCTGTGAGTATCCTTTCTTCAACAGCTTGGGAAGCACTTGGTTCCCCACTACTTCTGCCTGAGATGAGAAACCTTACAGGTTTCCATCGAGAAACCACTCGACCTTTAGGAATTCTTCCCAATGTACCTATCACATTAGAAGGGAAGACTATTCAAATGGGTGTCATGGTAGTCCAAGGTCCGTTAGATTACAATTTACTCCTTGGACGAGACTATATTTATCGCATACGTGCTATTGTGTCATCACTCTTCAGAGTGATGTGTTTTCCGCATGAAGGAAGAACGATCAAAGTCGTAGACCAACTTTCATTCCCCGGTTCACACTTCACATATAGTCATCTACCATTCCTAAATGGTCTTATTTCCACAGGAAATGCCCCAGCATCCACTCCGTCATTCTGATGACGACAGCTGTCTCGGGGGGGGGCATGCATCCTCCTTCAAAATCGAGTCTTGGTAAACCTTCATTCCATCCACTCCGTGAATGCCATGAAGCTTGGGGGGCATGTACCTCGATTTGTATGATCATGCTGGGGGCATGCAACAATTTTTTTTTTTTTAACAAGCAAAGTTCTCCATGGTTCAAGCTTGTGTAAAAATGAACCCATTTACATCCCGTGATTGCCTTTTATCCGCTAAATTCTGCTAGATGAGCCTTGGTTGTTTCATTCCATCGCCACCATCTTTTTGGCCGATCATATGCTTTCACTTGGTTGTTTCTCCTTTCCTGAGGAACCGCAGCGATGAGTGGTTTTATTAGCCAGCCTCTTAACCTTTACATGTTTCGAGCAAGTTCCACCATTACCGGAACCAGTTGCTATCCTTTATACCACTCATTCCTTCAGGACGAGTCGCCTTTACGCTCTTTTCTAACTCGTAAAATATGAGAAGATTGCCGAGCATTTTTCCTTTTTGACTCGTTAAAGAAAATAAAAATGGAGGTCCTCTTTCAGCTCTTTTCTGACCATTTAAAGAGGAAAAGATTGCCGAGTCGCTCCTCTTGACTCGTTAAATGGTAATAAGGGGCGGTATTTTTAAGTTATTTTTGACGACCGTTAAAACATAAAAAGATTACCGGGTTTTTGTCGTTTCAAACTCGTTAATGGTTACGAAACGACGTGGTTTTGACCGCTTTTTTACTTTTTCAGGTCGAAATCACTAATTATGAAAAGTACTCCTCGATCGTAATGATCGGGCGGTTCTTTCGGGTATTATTTTATACTTTTTTGGGCCCGAGAGACACAACTTTACGAAAAAGGACATCCCTGGAGTTTCCTTTTTTGCTGTCTTTTCAAACTCTCTAAACATGAAAAGACGCCGAGTTCTTCCTTTGTCGGACTCGTTAAAACTTAATGACATCGGATTTTGTCACAACACAAGCATATGCTATCCCCATCGAGCTTGTTAAAAATAACTGGGGTACTCGCCAGAAATGGCGGGGATAAAATTTTTTTTTGAACCATAATTATTACCGTGACGGCAGTATGTCGCTCTTGAACATGGCACTTTTTTGCTTTCGTGTCCAGGGTGGGGATATTTCATCTCATATCTTTCACTTGCTTCCATGGACTTGGGTACCTTATTTGACCTCTCATCCACTCATTGCCTCGTCATCATGACCTTTGATACATTGATGTCAAATACTGCCAATTCCGTTAATGTGCCGCCGATATGTTCAAGAGAAGTTGACCTCTGCAAAGAAACAACCTCCCTCTCATAGTTTGCACAATCTCGATTCACAACATTATCTCTCTGTCTCGTGTCGATGATGTGGGAAACATTATGGCCCACCTTCGATCAAGGTCACTTCCTGTCGACTTCAACTCATTATCCAGGAAGTTGATCTAGAGACTCCTTTCCGGTGCCTTGGAGCCTGCATGCCTCAATGGCAGGTTCTTCGTGTTCGACGTGAGGTTTTCATCATTGGCCTCCGATTGAATGATTCTACGGGTGTTCGACTTCGGATCATTGACTCACACACCGTAGATTGTACCTATAGTACCTTGAGGGCCATTGTCATTATTGGTGGTACCTCTCGCGTCTGTTAACAGTTTCCACTATTGACTGGTAATCAGACGATGTTCATGCATGTTCGACTTCAGCTCATATATTCACATGCTTGAACTTGTACTCTTGTTCGGGGCGAGATGGAGCGCAAGACCCTGGATTGTGTCTGTTGTAATCCAGGCGTGATTCTTGATACTTGACTCATTCACTAGATGGCTGCGACCATACCTGAGTCAATTCGTTGATCCTAACCAGATGGCTGCATCCATACTATGGATCTAGATTATTTATGTACTCTCTTATGGATGGCTGCGACCATACCACGTACATCATGTAATTGAACTATCAGTCATGTCTCTTAATACAGATCCTCGGTGGCAGTAACTATATGTGCTCTTATGTGTTCTTGTGTGTTCTTGTAAAGCATTTCACCCCTCTCCACCTCTCAGACTTCATGCTTTAGGGGGCATCTGTTACACAGTAATTTGTCACCATCCCTATTACTCCTCTTGTCGTACCTTGGAGGACTCATCCCGGGAGTTATAAGAAGTGACAAAGTCTAAAAACACTTGCATTATGTTCCCCTGAGTATGTACTCCATGTTCCCTGAAGACACCTTCTGCAGATTATCCCTGAAAAGTGCTCTTTTTCCATTGGCGCAAGTCCACAGTATCTTACCCACGCCAATCATGGAGATCCTCAAAAGAGGGCGCGACCATTGGTGCTCTGTCTTAGAGCAACAGTCACACCAACCAAGTTTAGTCATGCTTTTTGCCTTAACGCACGCCCGACTGTTGTTTCCTTCATTACATGGAGCTTTTTGAAGATAAAAAATCAGCCTTATGTCGAGCTCTATCCTATCTCCATCTTTAATGGCTTTTGGGGGATAATGTTAATCCACAAAAGGTGTCCCGGTTCATCGTATCCTCCTCCCTTCTTCATCTATATAAGCTTGTCATTATGCATTGGACAAGCTAGTGATAGTAGTGATAATCGTTAGTCATGGAGTGTTAGAGGTTGAGTTCTTGAGTTCTTGGAGGAATGCTAGTGAATGCTAGAGAGGTTATGCTGCCGGAGAGGAGATGCATTGCAAGACACATATAGTTACTCGCCCAGCCAGGAGAGGTTCAACGTCAGAACCATGGTTGTAACTTTTCCTGTTTATTATTAATTAATGAGCGACTGCTATTATAGTTCCAATCTCATTGTCTATTATGGTGATGTGTTGATTTATTTCCTTTCTGACTGAAATATAGTTGTGCCTTGGTAGATGTTATGTCGGTATCTGTCTCTTCCGTTGCATGTGCAGGTATTCGTTTATGATCTGCTGGAGCGAGGGAGCGGGAATATCAACTCTGCTTCAATCATAGCGTTGGACTCCAGGTTGGTCATCTTAATTCACCTTTGATGCATAACTAGGAACTTGCGTAGCAGCGTGGTTTGATTGTGGCTAGTTCTGTTTTAGGCTAGTGGGATCGCCTCTGTCCGCAGAGGGGATTTACCTGACCAATAGTTATATTTCCACCGATTGGTCCCATATGCGGTTACCTTATAAAGGAAATCCAAATCAGATTAAAATTGATCGGGAGAAACACATGACCCATACTGTTACCGAATTCAAACAGGAAAATCAACTAATAGCATTCAATAACAATATTTTTGGGAATTATTCATCTGAATCATTCTTTGGCAATTTCACTACCCAACCATCTCCGTTCCCAGTTAATAATTTTACATCTCAAATCAAAAACTTCTCACAAATAGATAGGTCAAGATGTGTTAATATTGCTAAGGAAACTGTAAATAAAATTGTTGATAATTCTTTATTTTGGTCACTAAACTTTGATGGATCTAAATCTAGTGAAGGTGCCGAAGAAGGATGTATTTTAGTTAGTCCTGAGGGAGAAAAAACTATGTTATCATGCATATTGGAGTTTGAATGCACAAATAATACAGCTGAGTATGAGGCCTTAGTTCAAGGACTTTACAAAGCAATTGGTCTCAAAGTTCAATATTTGAAGGTGTTTGGTGACTCAGAAATTGTTATCAAACAAGTTAGAAACTCAATTCATTGCCTTTCTGGTCATCTCAAACACTATCAGTCTTTGGTACAGGAACTTGTTGTGGTCACCAACAACCCCCCTTTCTTCATTTGACATTAGCAATAACGTCAAACGAAGAGGGGACCCTGAACGAAAATCCCAAAAAAATACTTTTTCTAAAGTTTTTGTATTTCTCTCCCTAAGGCTCAAATCGCATCGCAAAGAAAGGCCGAAGCATAACTCGAGCGCAAAAAACAAATACTGTGAAATTGCGATGCGAAGTTCATCGCATCGCATACCTCACACACGCCCCTTAAAAGAAAAACCTTCGAGCAATGCGATCGACGATATGCGATATCGCAAATCGCAAGCATTACGCTATACGACGTAACCATTAAACGAGAACTTGCGATATTTGCGATTTGCGATTTGCGATTTGCGATTTGCGATCTGCGATGGCGGCGATCTGCGATCTGCGACCTGCGATCTGAAAAGACTTACCACACGATAGACCCATGCATTAAGCGCGCGCCTTGAAAGAATTTAATGACCGCATGCTTAAGTATCTAGGAATGATTGCGTTACATTTATCGAAGAGTCAAGTGATGATGGATGTCAGAATTATGCGTTCATTAGAGATTAATGCTTTCACGTCAAGTCTTCTCATTTCACTTCTCCTTTGCGTAAACTGCAAGACACGCAACTGATATAAGTTTATATGCAGGAAACATCTGAAGGAAAGAGGAAAGCGCCAATCAGCAAAGAGAGAATGCTTTCGCAAAATGGATGCTGCATGCAGCAGAACCGCGGATTCCAGGCTATCAGCCAACCGGCACTGATGAAATTAGACTATCCAGGACTCAGAGTCAAAGGCGCACAAAAGCAGCGTATTCAGAAAAGATCCTGAAGCTAAGACTTAGTGAAGCAGAGAAAGAAGCGCATGAGAAGGAGAACGCTTCAGGGAAACCTGGAACAAAGAACGGAAGAAATTCTCGACACAGGGAGTTGCCCATGCAGCACGACTCTTAACCCACTCAGTCATTCGCACGACCGGAAACCGAAAACGGCAACAACAAAATCAGTTCGAGAAGAAACTGGGACACGCTAAGTATACACGCGGCGAATACACCCAGCTAGAGAAAGGTTTTCGAAAATATCTTCTGGTCTGCCGGAAGGAAGTGCCAGCTCCTGCTATTTCCACTTTTATCTCCCGAGCGAAACAAGAAGGCGGCTAGCCGACTCTTCCCAGGAAAGCATTACACTGTTGACAACACTAAAGAGAATATACAGAAACGGTCAGAAATTAGATTTTAAGTTTAGAAATAAAGTTGCTTTTAGTAAAAGGGCGGTCATTTGAGGCCGATTCCCTAATTTCATGTAATTAAGATTGATTAGTTAGTAGTATTTAACCCTTCTCATGGTTTTTGGAGAAGGGTCTGGAAATCTGTCAAAAAACTTATCCTCAGAACATGCACTTCTGCACCCTCAGAGGAGGTTTTTGATGAATGGATGGATCGAGATTTATTTATGTTTGCATTTTAATATCTGTTACTGATGTTGCACTTCTGTACTCTTAGCAGATGTTAGAACAAGTAGAAATAAATCATTGTTACTTGAAGTTTATTAGTGAGCTTAGTCATAAATGGTACTTTTATCTCTTGGCTAGATTCTGCTAGTATTCCTAAAGTGATATGTGGCTGAGTTCTTTTTATGTTATTGCATGAATGTCTGTATTACCATTTGGCACTTCTGTACGGTGGGGTCATTTATTTATGTTTAACATATAGAAAACTGATTATGCGATATGCTGTTCACAACTACTCTGCCTAACTTCTTATGCAGAATGGTTTATCTTTATTGATTTATATTCTGATATCAGTTGAATGATCTTTATTACCGGCTGCTGTTAGAAATCTTTCTAGATCGCATAACAAAAGAAAAACACCCCGGGTTAGCGTAGATTAGATGTATTTTTCTTCATTAGATTACATTAGCATAGAGTTAATTTAGCAGTTAGAATTAAAACTAGATTAGAAGAATTCCCCCCCCCTTCCTTAGATTAATACCATCAGATTCTACGCACACACACACACCCATCACATTGGGAAACTGGTCCCATTACCCCCAGTCGGACCCGCTACTCCAAACGGGCAAGGAGCCGCCAACCAGGTTCCGGACCGGGTGGGTATCCCCCTTGTTGTTGACCCGACCTCGGGGCCCTCAACATTTCTGGCGCTAGAAGGAGGGCCACAGCTATGAATGGCACATAATTCAAAACCCAAATACCATTCTAAGAGCAAATCACCCTCACCAACTTCCCCGACTTCCCCAATACGACTAAACTCGGAACTGGAAGTCGCTCGGACATCCACCGCTGCTATACATCCCGATACATCAGAACAACTTATTGTCGATCCCCCTGAAGTTCAAACCTTGATCCGTAAACTCCAGGGATTCTCTATTTTTAACCAGAAATCTGATAAATCTAAAAGCAGCTTGACTTCGCAATACAACCCTGCTCATCCCCTGACCCGATTGAAGAGTGAAAAGTTTGGCATTCAGCCAACTGAAATCCCTCTCCCCACTAGGAAAAGAGCAAGGAAAACATTTCAAGAGTCTGACAGAGAGACTCTTTCATCCACCTCATCCATTTCAACTCCCTCTCCGCGAAGTCGACCACCCACATCTCCACCTCAAATCACTCATCCATCTTCCGCAACTCTTCCTCCACAATCGTCAAAGATCATAACATCTCTATCTTCTCAACCTCAAAGATCATCTTCTACACTTTTACTAACCAGTAACTCAGCGATGGCACAATCTCCATGGAACAACCCTGGGGCGGTTTTAATGCCTCCACCCCTGAGTCCAATACCTGCCCATCCCGAGAAGTGGTTACCAAAGTTCAATCCAGAAACTGGAATGCTAGCTGAAGAACATATCAATAATTTCATGCTTTCTGTTAATCTCAACGGAGTTACCAACGAAGACGCCGTGGTCCGACTCTTCCCCTATACGATGCAAGGGACGATCGGGTCATGGTACTTCTCGCTACCCTCCGGATCTATCACCAGCTGGGATATTTTTCAAAATCAATTTCTCACTAAATTCGGCGATGATAGATCGACAGCGACACTGATCAACGATCTATCCAATCTTAAAGCTGAGGCTCGGGAACCCATTAAAGATTTTAACTTACGGTTCAACAAGATCCTCAATAAAATCCCCGCTGCTTCCCAACCCAGCGAGGAAGTAAGATGCGAATGGTACATCACGGCCTTACCTTCAAACTTGGCCATCTTCGTAGATAGGGCAAGCAAGACAACCTTAGTCGAAAATTTGGCTGAGGCATTAGCAGTCGAAAGACGTGTAGTAGCCTTAGAAAAGAGATCTACAATCGAAGAGCGTAAATCTAAGAAAATCTCTTTCAAAGAAGAAACCAAGAAGAAGCAAATGAAGGATCCTTTCGACATGGAAGGATTACAAAAGGTATTAAAGGCCATGTCAAATGAGATGATTGATATCAGGAAACAAGTAGCAGAATCGTCCCCAAGAAAGCCTTTTAGGAGTTTTAAGAGAAATCCTCCTATGGAGACGAAGCCACCTAGCGTGGTCTCTAACGTGGAATCTGAAGAAGAAGAAGAAGAGAACACCGCTGAAACGCATACCGACGATGGAGAAGTGGTGGAACTGCAAGGAATGTGGGATTTCATCCTCCCACAAGAGGAAGATCAAGAAGCACTTCCGGTTAGCACGAGAAGCAGAAATCAACTTGATCCTCCCCAGACTACCCCAAAACAGAAGGGCGCAAGCCCTCCAGCAAAAGAAAAGGCCGCAACAAAGAAGACAACCCCTAAAGTGACCTCATTTAGCCCAGTCCAATCAGAGCAATCGCCTCCATCAAAGACACTAATAGTGTCGGATGAAATGGAGTATAACATCATCGACGACATGAAGAAGACTAGGGCTAATATCACCCTGTACGAGCTGAGCAAATTGAAACACCAACAGAAGATCATGATGAAAGAGTTACATGCCGTACCTACTGTGCCTCTACCTACAGCTATAGCTTCCCATAATATAGGAAGACCCCCAATCAACGCGATCAATAAAATCGATCCAAATGACATCGCCTTGATTGGAGGAAGGTCTAGATCTCACACTCCCCCTTTCCTCCTCACTTACGAGATCTTTAACAGAAACGTGCATAACTGCTTGGTTGATTCTGGTGCTTCAACCAATATTCTACCCAAGTCAATATGTGCCAAACTTAATGTTCAACCGCAAAAATCCGCAGTGCGCATAGTTCAACTTGATCGATCACAAGTCGAAGTGATAGGCGAACTAAATCAAGTGAACATAAGACTATCGTCCAACCCCAAGGTGTGCCAGGTCATCGATATTCTAGTTGCTGACATCCCTGAATTTTATGGTCTAATTCTTAGCAGGGATTGGTCCGAGAAGCTCCACGGATATTTTTCGACTGACTGGTCGCACATGTGGTTACCCTTCAACGGGAAGCCAAATCAAATAAAGGTTGAACGAGAACTGCACCAAAAGTACATAGTGACGGACCTGGAGGGAGAAAACGAAGCCATAGCATACAACAGCAGCATCATAGGCAACTATTCGGTAGACTCTTTCCTTGGAAATTTCAATGCTCACATATCACCATATTTAGAAAATTCAGTCGTGTCCCAAGTAGAAAACTTTTCCCAGACTGATGATTTAAAATGTGTTAGTTTCTTAGATAACCCTGTAAATACTTCTTTATTTTGGAAATTATATTTTGATGGCTCTAAGTCCAACGAGGGAGCAGGAGCAGGATGCGTCTTAATTAGCCCAGACGGAAATAAGACCATGCTCACATGCAGACTGGAGTTCGATTGCACGAACAACACAGCTGAATACGAAGCCTTGGTGCAAGGCCTATACAAAGCAATCGGCTCCAACGTCAAATATCTTCAAGTCTTTGGAGATTCCGAGATCATCGTCAAACAGGTACGTAACACCATACACTGCCTGTCTAGTCATTTAAAGCACTACCAATCTTTAGTGCAAGATCTCACTGCGCATTTTACAGCATTCAATATTTCATCAATCCCAAGACTTCACAATGCAAGCGCAGACCTGCTAGCAAACGTAGCCTCCAGACTCATTCCCTCCGAAGACTTTAGTCCAGATAGGTTTTCGATAGAATTAATATTTAAACCGTCTATTCCTGACAACATCACCAACTGGAGAGTATTCAACGACGACCCAGATATCGTAAGTTTCCTTACGTCCGAAGGATCCTACTCAAACCAGATAATCGACGAGGACTGTCATGACCACCAAATACAACAAAGTGGCACTGATAACGCTATACCCAAATCAGTGGTCAAATTAGAAGATTTGTATGACTTAAAAAGTCGGTTCAAAAGGTCAGCTAACGCCAAACTTTACAGTTCAACTCTGAACTACGAATCAGTGAACTTAGGAACCGACGAGAAACCCCAAAACGTCAATCTAGGCCAAGGCCTAGCTCCTGAAGAAAAATCAGCATACATCCGTCTTCTACGACAGTACAAAAACGTCTTTGCCTGGAACTACGATGAGCTGAAAACTTATAACACTTCTATCATTCAGCACACTATCCCTATGATCGATAACGAGAAACCCGTCCAACAGAAGCTCAGAAAAATTCACCCCAACCTGGAAAATCAGATAAAAACTGAGCTGAATAAGTTGTTGAGAGCCAGAATAATTTTCCCGGTCAGACATTCCAAATGGGTATCCAATATGGTACCTGTTAGGAAGAAGAACGGAGATATTAGAATCTGCATCGACTTCCGGAATCTCAACAAAGCCTGTCAGAAGGACAATTTTCCCCTCCCACCTATGGAGCAAATATTACAGGCTGTAGCAGGCTCAGAATTGATGTCTTTCCTGGATGGATTTTCAGGATATAATCAAGTGCTGGTACACCCAGACGATCAGCTAAAAACCACCTTCCGAACTAAATGGGGTACCTACGCGTATCGAAAGATGCCGTTCGGTCTGATCAACGCCGGCGCTACTTTTCAAAGAGCTATGGATATTGCGTTCAAAGGGTTAATCAATAAATCAGTAGTGATTTACCTGGATGATATAACTGTGTACTCCAAAAAACGAAGCGACCATCTCAAAGATTTGAAGCAAATCTTTCAAAGATGTTTAAGGTATGGAATCTCGCTTAACCCGAAGAAATCTTTTTTCACGTTGAGTGAAGGAAAATTGCTAGGATTCATAGTGTCCAAATCGGGCATTCACATCGAATCTGCCAGAATCAAAGAAATTTCCGAGATATCCATGCCCCATAACAAAAAGACCATGCAATCTTTCCTAGGACAGATCAATTTTGTGAAAAGATTTGTCCCAGATTTTTCACGTATTATTTCTCCTTTACAAAAAATGATAAAAAAGAATTCAAACTTTAAATGGGGTCTAGACGAGCACGAAGCGTTTAACTTAATCAAACAAGCCATCATCGACGCTCCATCCCTAGCAACCCCAAATTTTTTAGAACCATTTGTCTTATACACGTTTGCCTCAGAGCATTCTTATGCTGTGATCTTGACCCAGGCAAACAAAGAAAAGGACGAAGCCCCAATCGCATTCTTTAGCTCAAACTTACAAGGTGCTGAGCTGAAATATTCGGACGTAGAAAAACAGGCATATGCCGTCTTTAAAGCAGTCAAATATTTCAGACCCTTCTTGCTAAAGGCCCATACCAAGGTCATAGTACCATTCCCGGCGGTAAGAAACCTCCTGATTCAGAAAGACGTGGGCGAAAAGAGAGCGAATTGGATCACCGCCTTGCAAGAATACGACCTAGAAATCAAGCCGGCACACATCGTAAGAGGCCAAGGCTTCTGCAAGATGTTAGCTGGAGCATCGCAAATCCCCGAAGAGTCACCTGAAGAGGTACACGCGTATGAGGTAAGCCTAAACGAAGCAGAATCATTTTATGCCGACATCATTTATTTCCTAAAGAACGGATATGCTCCATTTCACCTGGATCACATAAAAAAGAGAGCCCTGAGGTTAAAAGCTAAACAATACCAGCTCGTAAATGATGTCTTATTTAAAAGAAACTATGATTCTGTGCTTCTTAGATGTCTTGAGAAAACTGAAGCCGAAAAGGTTTTGCAGGAACTCCACGATGGACCAGCAGGTGGACACTATGCTGGAGAAGCCACCGCACACAAGATCTTACGTGCAGGATACTACTGGCCCACGCTGTTCAAAGACTCGTACAATCACGTGAGAAAATGCCAAGTCTGCCAAACTGCTGCAGGAAAACAAAAGAAGTCATCCATGCCACTGCATCCGGTTAACATCGAACAGCCATTCAGCCAATGGGGCCTGGACATAATAGGTGAGATCGTTCCTCACTCCTCTAAACAGCATAGGTATATCCTCACTGCAACCGACTATTTTACTAAATGGGTAGAGGCAGTTCCGCTCAAGACAGCTAATTCTGAAAACATTGTTGAATTCATAGATCAGTTTATCATTACTAGGTTTGGATTGCCAACGGCCTTAATATTTGATAACGCTTCATATTTTTCTGGAAATACCATGACTGAGTTCGCACTCAAAAGAGGGTTCAAACTGAAGTATTCTGCCAACTACTATCCGCAAGGTAATGGGTTGGCTGAATCAACGAACAAGAACCTAATCAGGATTATCAAAAAGACAGTTGACCAAAACCAAAAGAATTGGCACAAAGCGCTGGTAAACGCCTTATGGGCAGACATAATTACCAAGAAAGCCTCTATCGGGACTTCTCCCTTTAATTTGGTTTACGGGAGAGAAGCAGTTCTTCCTACTCACTTACTCATTCCCTCTTTGTCTTTAGTACAATACATTGATGAAGTACCTACTTCTCCCTTACAACTAAGGCAAATGGAGGTAATCAAGTTAGAAGAACGACGAGAACAGGCCAAGAAAACCCATGCTCACCACCAAGCGCTGATAAAATCCTCTTTTGACTCGAACATAAAGACCAGAAAAAACTTCCAGATGGGTGATCTAGTTTTGAAGTGGGATAAGGCTCACGAAGAAAAGGGCAAACATACGAAATTCCAGAAGCTATGGCTTGGTCCTTTTCAAATCGTAGAAGTCATAGGCTCGTCGACTTTTGTGTTGCAGGACTTGACAGGCAGAAGAGATTCTCTGCCTGTAAACGGACAAATCCTCAAAATGTATTTCCCATAGAAGGTCATCCTTCTGTTTTTGTAGGATAGTTTTAAATTTTCATGTTAGTTTTCATTTTTTCATAGATAGGGCTGGTTGTGAATGATCATAAATAGTATTCATGAAGAAACATACCATTTCTGTATCAAATTTTGATTTCACTTGTATAAATAGCAAAACTTTTCGAAAAATCTGACTTTTATTATTGACAAATAGAGTTGACTTTAACCTGAATATGATGTTAGTTTCAAACTTCACAAAGAAACCTGGGATGAGAGTAACTTTTGGCAAAAATTGTTTTATGCCAATGATATGAAAGGTATCATCGATAGCAAAATAGGTATTCTCTGCAAAACTGCTGTTCTTAAAACTCTATTATTGTCGTCCAGAGCTTTCTTAAGGAAAAACAATGACTTCCTCCCTGCTAAGGAAAATCGCAGCATCCAGAGAGACAATCCAAGAAAACACTATATCTCAAAGAATAAGAGGTCTCATCACGAGCGGCTTATCATGATCACAGATATTATAACTTGCTGACTTTGCCACTACTGTCTACCAAAACAGGGCAACGACTCAAGATTGTGCAATCGAAAGACAAGGGGTCTCATCACGAGCCAGCTTGTTCAGCAAAAAGTATAAATCAAGTGAATGACTGTGTCATAATTTGGCCACCAAACCAAGACATTGTTCTTTAGAGAATTAAAAAAAAAAAAAAAAAAAAGAAAAAAAAAAGTGTCAAAAGGATCTTTCTCTGGAATGTTGTAAATAACCTCAAGCAGGAAAAAGGATCATTGCTGGATAACATGGTAACCCTGTCGAGGCTATGGACGCTTGCGGGCAGCAGAGGCTCTACCTGCGACAAATGAGCATACTTTACAAAGCCAGTACGCAGAGAAGACCTTATTTTGTCTTTGAGGAGACTGAGTAATGACTAGGTATGAATACAAAAAATAACCCAGGGGAAACAAACAATCAGAATCAAATAAGAAGTTGTGACGAAGCATCATTGACAGGATAAAAGGTAATACTCTATCTGTCCATAACAAAATTTAGGCATAAGAAAACTTTTCTGTTTTGGAAGTGAAAATGCAATAGAACAAGCAGAGATAACTGGTTCTTCACAGTGAATCGCCATTGTTGTGGTCACCAACAACCCCCCTTTCTTCATTTGACATTAGCAATAACGTCAAACGAAGAGGGGACCCTGAACGAAAATCCCAAAAAAATACTTTTTCTAAAGTTTTTGTATTTCTCTCCCTAAGGCTCAAATCGCATCGCAAAGAAAGGCCGAAGCATAACTCGAGCGCAAAAAACAAATACTGCGAAATTGCGATGCGAAGTTCATCGCATCGCATACCTCACACGTGCCCCTTAAAAGAAAAACCTTCGAGCAATGCGATCGACGATATGCGATATCGCAAATCGCAAGCATTACGCTATACGACGTAACCATTAAACGAGAACTTGCGATATTTGCGATTTGCGATTTGCGATTTGCGATCTGCGATGGCGGCGATCTGCGATCTGCGACCTGCGATCTGAAAAGACTTACCACACGATAGACCCATGCATTAAGCGCGCGCCTTGAAAGAATTTAATGACCGCATGCTTAAGTATCTAGGAATGATTGCGTTACATTTATCGAAGAGTCAAGTGATGATGGATGTCAGAATTATGCGTTCATTAGAGATTAATGCTTTCACGTCAAGTCTTCTCATTTCACTTCTCCTTTGCGTAAACTGCAAGACACGCAACTGATATAAGTTTATATGCAGGAAACATCTGAAGGAAAGAGGAAAGCGCCAATCAGCAAAGAGAGAATGCTTTCGCAAAATGGATGCCGCATGCAGCAGAACCGCGGATTCCAGGCTATCAGCCAACCGGCACTGATGAAATTAGACTATCCAGGACTCAGAGTCAAAGGCGCACAAAAGCAGCGTATTCAGAAAAGATCCTGAAGCTAAGACTTAGTGAAGCAGAGAAAGAAGCGCATGAGAAGGAGAACGCTTCAGGGAAACCTGGAACAAAGAACGGAAGAAATTCTCGACACAGGGAGTTGCCCATGCAGCACGACTCTTAACCCACTCAGTCATTCGCACGACCGGAAACCGAAAACGGCAACAGCAAAATCAGTTCGAGAAGAAACTGGGACACGCTAAGTATACACGCGGCGAATACACCCAGCTAGAGAAAGGTTTTCGAAAATATCTTCTGGTCTGCCGGAAGGAAGTGCCAGCTCCTGCTATTTCCACTTTTATCTCTCGAGCGAAACAAGAAGGCGGCTAGCCGACTCTTCCCAGGAAAGCATTACACTGTTGACAGCACTAAAGAGAATATACAGAAACGGTCAGAAATTAGATTTTAAGTTTAGAAATAAAGTTGCTTTTAGTAAAAGGGCGGTCATTTGAGGCCGATTCCCTAATTTCATGTAATTAAGATTGATTAGTTAGTAGTATTTAACCCTTCTCATGGTTTTTGGAGAAGGGTCCGGAAATCTGTCAAAAAACTTATCCTCAGAACATGCACTTCTGCACCCTCAGAGGAGGTTTTTGATGAATGGATGGATCGAGATTTATTTATGTTTGCATTTTAATATCTGTTACTGATGTTGCACTTCTGTACTCTTAGCAGATGTTAGAACAAGTAGAAATAAATCATTGTTACTTGAAGTTTATTAGTGAGCTTAGTCATAAATGGTACTTTTATCTCTTGGCTAGATTCTGCTAGTATTCCTAAAGTGATATGTGGCTGAGTTCTTTGTATGTTATTGCATGAATGTCTGTATTACCATTTGGCACTTCTGTACGGTGGGGTCATTTATTTATGTTTAACATATAGAAAACTGATTATGCGATATGCTGTTCACAACTACTCTGCCTAACTTCTTATGCAGAATGGTTTATCTTTATTGATTTATATTCTGATATCAGTTGAATGATCTTTATTACCGGCTGCTGTTAGAAATCTTTCTAGATCGCATAACAAAAGAAAAACACCCTGGGTTAGCGTAGATTAGATGTATTTTTCTTCATTAGATTACATTAGCATAGAGTTAATTTAGCAGTTAGAATTAAAACTAGATTAGAAGAATTCCCCCCCCTTCCTTAGATTAATACCATCAGATTCTACGCACACACACACACCCATCACATTGGGAAACTGGTCCCATTACCCCCAGTCAGACCCGCTACTCCAAACGGGCAAGGAGCCGCCAACCAGGTTCCGGACCGGGTGGGTATCCCCCTTGTTGTTGACCCGACCTCGGGGCCCTCAACAGAACTCATATCTCAATTTTTAGCATTCAACATTTCTCCCATCCCTAGGTCCCAAAACGCAACAGCCAACTTGATAGCTAACGTTGCCTCCAAACTCCTACCATCTCAAGATTATAGCTCAGATATATTTTCAGTAGAATTAATTTTTAGACCATCAATTCCTGATAATGTCACCGATTGGCGAGTGTTCAATCACGATGAAGACATTTTAAATTTCTTGAATTCAGATAAGTCCTATGATGATCAAATCATTGATTAAAGTAATCATGATATTCAAATGAAGAAAAACAAGAAGAAAACTCAATACCTAAACCAGTGGTCAAACTTGAGGATCTTTATGATATTAAAGACAGGTTTAAACAGGTGACCAATTCAAAACTCCAGAGTTCTACTTAAAGATTTGAATTGATAAACCTAGGTACTGAGGAAAACCCTCAAAACATCAATTTGGAATTAGGACTTTCTTTAGGAGAAAGAATAGCATTCATTAGATTGTTACAAAAAAACAAATATGTCTTCGCTTGGAAATATGATGATTTGAAAACATATGATGCATCAATCATTCAACATACTATTCCAATGCTTTCTGAACAAAAGCCAGTGCAACAGAAGTTAAGAAAGATTCATCCTAACCTAGAGAGTCAAATAAAGGCTTAATTAAATAGACTCTTGAAGGCTAAGATAATTTTTCCTGTCAGACATTCAAACTGGGTGTCCAACATGGTGCCTGTTAGAAAGAAAAATGGCGATATCAGGATTTGCATCGATTTCAAAAATCTTAATAAGGCAAGCCAAAAAAATAACTTCCCTTTACCTACCATGGAACAGACACTCCATTCAGTAGCTGGTTCTGAGTTAATGTATTTTTTAGACAGTTTTTCAGGATATAACCAAATTTTGGTCCATCGTGATGACAGGCTTAAAACTACCTTCAGAACTAAGTGGGGAACTTATGATTACCAAAAAATGCCTTTTGGACTTATTGATGCAGGAGCTACATTCCAGAGAGAAATGGAAATGGCATTCAAAGGATTTCTCAATAAATCAGTAGTTGTCTATTTAGATGATATTATTGTATTTTCCAAGAAAAGGTCTAATCATTTACATGATTTTCCAAGAATGAATGTGGGATTCAAGACAAAAACAAATAGGGCTTCCCAAATATTAAACCACCTCCACCATCATGCTCTCACGATCTCACCAAAATCGGTCATGAGATCACATAATCAAACCAATACATATATAACCAGGGTTTCTCTTATATTAAACCATCTCCACCCTCAGGCTTTACCGCAATCCCACCAAAAGAGTCAAGGGATTACTAGGCACAAACAAGCTTGGATGCCTCAAATTTTATTCACCAATACCTTGAGGAATTTTCATGTCTCCATCCTCAAGCTTTACCGAAATCTTGCCAAAACCGGTCAAGGGATTCCTACGGTCTATGGGAATTTTCTTGATACCACCTCACCTCGTTCGAAAAACCAACTAGCAATCCAACGCTCAACAAAATAAAAGAACCCCATAACACCATGGCTATCTAGAAAAGGAAATCCAAGGCTAAAACCATTGTCACACTTGGAAAAACCTATTCCCATGACAAAAAGAGAACCAAATACACACATGCATGTACCATGCTTTCACAAACTAGCTAGCAAATTACACATGCAACCGGTTACCCTTAAGTATTCTTGTTCAAACTACTTGAGCCAACTTTTTCTTGCTTGTCCCTTGCTTTCCTTTGCTTCCTTTTCCTTCCTTCGCTTTTGTTTCTCCAATATTAGAGTGCTCCAAGAATGCTCTAGGTGGGTAAGAGTATGAGATAATAGAGAAAGCTCCAATCTAAAATTGACAAAAAACTCCGAACTTGTCCTCAAAATATTTTTTTTAATATTGAAGCCTCCACTTTGTCCATTTTCCTCTATTTTTCCTTTAATTTCCCTCTCATGCAAACTTGTGACCTTTCATCTCCCATTTCTCCTATTTTATTTTATTTTCATAAATAAAATACCAATTAATGCATTTTTGCCTTTTCAAAGCCTTTGTGAATTCCTTAGCCATAGTAAAATGAATGAACACCCACTAGGATGTTTTTCCCAACATTCACCTTGGAATATATGTCCCATGACCTTGGTCTTATTTTTCCTTTATTAACTTTATTACATGAAATTTTATCCCAGGGTTGTTACAAATCCCTCCCCCTCAAAGGAACACTCTCCTTGGTGTGCTATGACACCTTTAACCAACAATTCTATTGAAAACCAAAACATACTTCCCATGGAGCTTTATAAATTATCTCGATATCATATTTACAGTGCACAACCTACTAAAAAGAAAACCAACATGAAAGCATGAAAAAAATGACAACCATACCGCTTATTGGAGCTTTATAACACAACTCATTACGGTATTTAAAATAAAAACCACATATAAATATATACATATACGAAAACTCCTTTTCCTCAACCAAAAAACAATGAAGGATACGTAGCTCAAATCTCATCATCCATCTACCTTGTAGCTTCATATAGCCGCCACTACCTCTTCTTCTGTAAAATATTTACACATTTATATGTTTTGATCTCTTTTTATTTATTTTTATGTGCTGAAGGAAATCTTCATATTCACCCATTTCTTCTTTTGCTAACAGTAAATTTTTTAAGTGCTTGTGGGCTGCTTTTTTTTAATTCCTTTGCGCCTTTGACCTCTTGATTTTCGAGTTGGCTTTTTTCTATTTGATTTCTTGCTCTTCTAATCTTCATTGAGTTATGTGAAAAAGATGTATTTTTATCCCCTCCCTTGAGCCACATGCTTCTGGATTTTAGTCTAACCTCTTCTTCTTCTTTCATGTTCTCCCTGTATATTTCCCAAAAGATTTCCTTTTCTCTTAGATAATATTGCTTGCCTTCTTCTCCGCCTTCTTTTTCAATTTACGTGTTGTCCATTCTCTACTATAATTCTTTTTTTTTTTTTTTAATTCCATTTTCTCTTGCCCATTCCTTTAACTTGATTCTTGCATTTTTTTAATTTTGTCTCCCAAATATATTGTGGTGATCATGATCTCTTGGCTCCAATGCTTCCTTAATTAGTTCATTGATTTCTATATTGTTGTCCCAAATTGAGCTGTATCTAAATGGGAGTGGTCCTTGATTTTCCATTTTTCCCATGACTATTGCCACCGGTCTATGGTCAGATGTCGTCATGTGAATGATTTTTCTTTTAATGGCACTGTACACTTGTGCTATTTTTTCTTGTATCAGGATTGTGTCCAACCTTTCTTTTATGTTGCTTTTGCCCACACTTTTATTGCTCCAGGTGTATTTCCTGTTGCTTGGGGGGGTGTCTAAAAGATTGTGTTGTTCCATTGTTTCTTCTAGTGCATCCCTGGATGGGTCTGTGTGATATATGCCTCCAAATGTTTCTTCTATACTTCTTACCAAATTTAAGTCTCATCCTAGAATTATTTTTCCTATTTGTGTTTCTTTTACTGCTTCTTTTATGGCGGCCCAAAATTGCTCTTTTTCCTTGTAGTGGTTTGGGGAATATATATTGATGACACTATACTTCCTTTTGTACAAATTTGCATTAGATCCGTTTGTATCTAGTGTTGTTCTTTTTTGTAGTGTATTAATTCCCATATTCCTTTCTTCCATATTGTGCAGATACCTCGTGATGATCCTATTGTGTGTATTGCTTCACCTTCATAATTTCCGATTTTTTTTTATATATTTTCAGTTTCTTGGCTATTTGTTTTTTTCTCTTGAATCATAAGGATGTCTGGGTTTTCTTTTGCCAGAATGTCTCTTGTAGCATTTTCTTTGACGGATGATCCCAATCCTCGGAAATTCCATGAGACCACTATAATTATTTGCTTTTTGGGTGGTGCATGGCTTCTTTCCCTCTTTGCTCGATCTTTCGTTGTTTCTTGTGTTCGTTCCTAAGAAGGTTTCCATAGGTTGTTGCATTCCTAATGCCATTTCCTTTGCTGTTGCTTCATCCCTTAGCTCTTTTTTTGTCTTTCTTCCCACCTTTTTTTTATTTTCTACATTTGGGAGAGCTTCCTTTGACTACTTTCGAGTTAGGATTATGTCTACTGAGGGGGGGCTGAGATTTGGGTGGTTGGGGCTAGAGGGGATGGGAAGGGAGGGAGTGTGATGAGGGGATCTAGATCTAGATCTGGATCTCTCTCCAAAGAATGGGAGACAGAGGGATCCAGTGGCTCAAAAGGATTGAGGCTAGAAAGAGAATTGTTGTTAGCTTTTGGTGGTAGAGGATGGAGCTCAGAGGATATGGAGGGTTGTGTAGAAGAAGGATTTGGTTGTTTATGGACTACCTTCTTTCTTTTGACATGTTCCCATTTGTTTTCCGGGTCTTCAATCTTTTCATTTTCATTATCTTTTTTTTTTTGTACATCTATTAGCAAAATGACCATATTCATGACATACCTTGCATTTGAAGGGGATTTGTTCATAGTCTAGCTATTGTATATGATTCCACTGATCCACTTTGATTTTGAGGGCTTCTGGAAGCCCTTTTCCTAGATCCACCTCTACAAAGATTCTGGCACATGCGTGCATGTTTTCCTTTGGCTCGCACCTATCTATGTATTTCCCAACTGCATTTCCTATGGCTTTAACTAAATCATCTCCCCAACAATGGAGGGAAGATGTAGCAATCTGATCCAAATGGGAACAACATTGGGTATATCCATTTTTGGGTCAAAATCCAGCATCCATCTATTTAGATACAAACCCCTTGTATCCATAAAGCACGGGCCATTTCTAAATATTAGATCTCGATTCTCCTTGGTTTCAAAGTGGGAGGTGTAGTATCCTCTTCGAGAGAAACTGAGTGATATTTTTACATTTATTGTTGGAGACTAGTTCCTTTCTACCCATTTTTGTACCGTTTTGGGCTATGGCCATAAGCGTGTAAACTACCCAACTAATCCATGTTTCGCTAGGGAGAGTGTTGCTTTATAAGGAAGAGCTCGATATTTCCAGGATTTCTTCCAATCTTTTAACAAACTTGGTGGCTGATGGTCAGATCTTTGCGAAACCCATTGCAAAAATGAGAGAGGTGAAAGCTTTTGTTGTTCCTTCATTTTCTTGCTCGTTATATGAGGGAGGCTCTTCATCCTCTGATGTCGATCAATCCTAAGCAAGAGGAGGCCACTGAGGGCAACTATGTGCAAGAGGAGGCCACTGAGGGCAACTATGTGCTGTTGCATTTAGGGCTACTGCGAGGTGCTGCATGAGGTGCGGCTCACTTTGTCAAGTTATTAATTCAATTTGTAAATATACATATGAATTGTATAAAAAATAAACTTAAACTTTATATATAAACACAAAGAATAATTCACTCCATAAAAATGCCTAAGTATACTATAATATATTTATAAAACCTGAAATTTATGTACAAAAATTAAGTATAATCCTTAGAGGTGTTGATTTAGACATGTTTAACAACATTTGCAAATTTGTTGATTGCACTATGGTTCAATAATTATTTTTTTAGAGTTTTCCTATGTAAGTAACTAAGAACCTCACCATCCAACCCATACTCAAGAGTAAAAACTTGAAGTATAATCTTTAGAAGCTTTGATTGAGACATGTTTAACAATATTTATAAACTTGTTGATTTCATTGTTATTCAATAATAGGTTGGTTAGGGTTTTATTTTCTAAGTAATCAAGCACCTTACCCTCCAACCTTTATGCAAGAGAAAGATATTATTTAGTGCTTAAGGACCTTCTACATAAAGATGCGTTACTCCATATAAGCCCAACATGTCCCTTGTAAGAATTGGACCTAGAAAGACATGATTCCAATCATTCGTCCCAACCACCCAAAATAATTCCAAGTGACATACTTACTAAAGTTTGCCACAACTTATTCACTCAATGCCACAAATTATACAGAAAACCATTTCACTTTTTTTATTAAAAAAAATTTAACACCTCAAAAAAATGTTTTAACCATGGATATCTAAAATGTATACAACTCTCTTATTTAAATAGATAAAGTTGGAAAATAAAATTTCTTTTATTTATTTAATTTAATTTAATAAAATATAATATTAATGTTGTTGTTATTTTCTTAAATAAAAAAAACCATGAAACAATTTAAACTAAAATTATTTTGATAAGCTAATTCATCATTATTTTATCAACTTAAAGTAATTAAAAAAATTATAAATCTATAAAATAAAATTTCATATTAATATATTGAATAAATATTAATTTTAAAAAACTTTGAACTAAATTAACCTTTTTGTATATTTTCGTATTGATTAATGTTGTAGTCTATTTGTTTTATTTTTGGAGGTTTTATGCCAACTCTAATTTTCCTAGATTCCAGCAGTGATCCCTTGGAATCACAAATTTGAGTTGTGAATTCTCCACACAATTTCTCAAGGCCCTAAATCCATATATACAATCAAAACCCACCCATTTTAATAACAAAAATGAAGTTTTGGGGAAAACAATATTTCACTAGTTTCAACCAAAAACTATTAAATTCACTTTTAGACGAAGCATTTATTTATTTTCTTTTTAAAATAAGTATATTCCAATTCATTAAATAAACATAGTGATAGTGAAAATTTCAAATTTGATAAACTTCAAAAGTCCCAATAAATTCATTTGTAGAGGTGACCAAGAAGGATTTGATTAGTGAGATGATCTTAATACCATGGTGCTATAAGTGAGATGGTTCAAATAACATGAGAGGTATTACAAGTGAGATGGTCCCAATATCTTGACAACTCAAATAAAGTTTAGATTTTATTACTAAGGTCATGTTTATTGCATAACAACTCACATTTGATAAGTGATTGGTTCATATAACACGACACCAATAAAAGAGTTGGTCATAATAAAATAATATTTAATTTAATTAGTTAAATGGTGGCATAACAAAACAAATCAGCATCTCATGATTCAAGGAGTTGTGATCACACATGATTACGCTAAGCCATTAAAGTCCACCACCAAGTTGATCAATCCCAATGTCACATAATTTATTTGTACATTTAATATTGCCACTTATCCATTGGTTGTAGTGGGTGAAATGAGGTTTTACCGTGGAGGTAAATAAGTAGATTTGGATTTTCTATTGCTAGAAACTCTAGAATTTATTTAAATTACAGATTCTCACAACATTTTGGAATTTGAGAATGAAGAGAAGGGTCAAGGAATGATCTTTCCTAATATTAAAATTCCAAAATATTCTAGAAATATGCAATGAACAAAAAGATTGCCCCATGGAAATATATGCAACTGAATACTAGGTGAGATCTTAACAAATGAATCAATAGGTTGAGATCTTACTAAGTCAACAATTGAGATTCTATCTAGAAACATCATAGTTTTCTCTACTTTGTATCTAATATAAATTAAGTGTAAATATAGATATATTTAAAAAATAATAATAATAATAGAAAGATACTATATTAATAAAAGGGAAAAGTAAGCTTAAAACAAAAATCAAAGAATTGAGGAAAATCTTGATCATAAAATTATCTCTAAAACCTTTAGCCATTTTAAAACAATATAAATAACAAAATTCTTTAAAAAAAATCAATTACAACCAATTTTCAATTAATTGAGAAAAAAATAAATTTACTTTCAAAAATAAAAATAAAAAATGATATGTGTTCACTTATTTACTTATTACTTAAAAAATTTCTAAGAATTAATTTATTCAATATAATTGAATATGTATTAGCTGTGATTTTTTTAATCTAATTTAAATCAAAATATTTAATAATAATAATAAATAATAATAATAATAATAATTAATTTAATTTAATGATTTAAACTATTTTGTTAGTTAAATTTCCTATAACTTTTCAACATTTGTATAAAAGGAATATAACATATTATTAAACAACTTAAAAAGACAACTATAAAAAATATATCTTTCAATTAACTAAATAAATTCTCATGTTTAGATATTCTCAATTTTAAACAAATAACAAAAAAAAGAAAACATATATTTGAATTTATTAATGATTCTCATAAATAAGTCAAAATATGTAAAACAAGAAATAATAATTTCACAATTTGATAATCATACGGCTTACTATTATTTATAAAATTTTAGTGGAAACTTTAATTTGTAAATTGTTAAATATATTTTTTTGGCACATAGTCCAAAGTAAACAAGTTTGACAAAAAGAAAAATGTATTAGTTAAATGGTTTCCATAATGGCCAGAAAAATATTTGATTTGATATGTGAGATAATCCAATAACAACTTAACATTTAACTAGTATGGTGGTCCCAAGAACATGACATTCAAGTGGGTGTTATGGTCAAACACTATCACTACTTCGACACCAATGCCAAGAGACTCTATTCCAATGAGGGTTTAATTACAATACACCCATAAGAACTAGAGATCTAAGTGGAGATTTATTGTTCTTATATACACTTTACTTAGTTGAGAAAGAAGGTTCGAGTTTCAAATCTCACAGGAAAATGGCTGGTGAATCCACAACCACAAGTTGGACATGGAAGCAGAACAAGGATTTTGAAAATGCTTTGGCCATTTATGATAAAGACACTCCAGACCGGTGGGAGAAGGTAGCTGCAATGGTGGAGAATAAATCTCCTAGTGAGGTAAAATCTCACTACGATATTCTCCTCCAAGATATTGAACTGATTGAGGCAGGCCTAGTGCCTACCCCAAATTACAAATCACCTGCAGAAGGTTCTGGACCAGGAGCTAAGGAGAAAAAGGAAAATGCTAGGTCCAAAGATACATGATCTTTTCTTGTAAGTATTTTTATGTTGTAATTATTTACTTATTTGAAGATAAGAGACCTCTAAGAAATTGTAGAAATAATTAAGTCAATAGGGCACAAATGTTATTTTGCTTTCATAAGAACCCATAAAGAAAATTCAGATTTTCGATTTTTTTTCACAATAAGAAAAAAAACAACTAGGTTTCATTAAAATAAAAGTTATTTACATATCCATGCTAGATGGTTTATTTACATATGCATGATAGATGGTTTATGTAGCCCCATCAAAAAAATCCAACAAGGTATGCAAACCACCATAGATCGAAGCTCTATATTTCTCCAAGATAACTACCTTGTATTAGATCCAATTTCCTTATAATAAGTAACTATCTTTAAACATGCGTTTCTAATGTCTACCGAGATTCTTTAAAAAATGAGAGCATTCTGGCATTTCCATTTTCCCCATAGTATATAAAAAGGAAGAGCACAATATAGCTTGTAGTTTGAAAACCATTATTGTAGAAGGACCCAGTAGAGCTCTTTTCTCAATCAACAGAAATTTGAAGCATATCCAATTGGCTAGACCAAACTAATACTAATACTACAAAGGGATAGGATGGGAAAGATGCACCACATCTTCTAGATTTGATCTAAGTGACCTATGGCACCTCTTTTAATTAGATTATCCCATTATAAGATTATTTCACCCCAAAATGTTGAAAAATCAAGGTCTAACACCTAATTTATCTTATTGATAATTACTTGTGAATATTATATGTCTTTTTATTACCTTGTTGGAGAGACTTAGAGACATCTGCATTTTGAAGACTTTCCTCACTTCTATTTTACATGTTTATTAGCATTTTCTAAGCCTTCTTTGCACAACACATGGATTATCAAATTTGATAAGGAGTACCATTGGGGTGAGGCACAGGTGTCCTCTCTCACCCAAGCTTTTCACCAAAGCTTTTCACCATATACGTAGATGAGTTCTAATCATTTATGTAGGAGTGTATATAGCTTAAGGATGGCTACCTCCTTCACCATGTATTCATCTCCGTCCTACTCTTCTCACATGATGTGGTTATCCTAGCCTCCACTTTGAAGGGTTTCTGGAGATAGCTAGATTCCTTATCTAGGTTTAGGGATCTTTGAAAGTGAAGGGTAAAATTTGGTAAAACCAAGGTTATGATCTTCAATGGATTGAAGTGTTTCTTATGTCATCTTCATCAAAAAATTATACAAATGTTCAATTTTTCAAAAAATTGTAGAGATCACAAAGAGATAAAAAGACACTAAGATTAGTCTAGTAGCCAAGGCAAAACCCAAAACTGAAAATGAAGCAATCCTTCTCTTATAGAATCACATCAAAAAGAGAGATATTCAATACCAGGACAATCTTCCTATAGATTTAATTAATACAAAGTATGATAGTCTAATCAATCCAAAAAGACAGTCTGGTATCTTTGGGGAACATAAGCATCAGCAGTTGCCTCTTTAACCCTTGGATTCATTATTCTCAAACTTACATTTAAGAGAAGTGCTCTGAGAAAGCCTAACATGGTGTGCAAGAGATTCGACCCGTAGCCAACAGAGACGCTCCTGTTTCCCTGGCAATCGAGTCGGAGCAATCGAGTAAGGAGCGAGAGGTGGTAAGCTTGATGCTCGCAACAACCTCGCAGTTCTTCGAAGATTTTTCCCAATTTGAGGGAATCGAAAATAGGACCATTAGGGGAAGAGTCTTCGTCTAGTGAGGCTCTCGGATATCCGTGAGCTAGAAAAAACAGTGAGCTTGGAAGTTGAACTCTTCTTACATCATTGAGATCACAGGTTCAAGTTTTATAAACACAAATTTGAAAAGGTTACTTAATCTTTGAAACTAAAACAAAATTCATTTCCATGTACAGAAAGAGTTTTGCCCTATTTTTTTAATTTAGTTTTTCAAGAATTTATTTCCATTTTTACCTTAAACCCCTTTCCAACATCTCTTTAGGAATAACAATCCTATTGTATTTAAAAAAAAACTTTAGGCAAAAATTGTTGAGTATTTAAGAAAAACTTTAGGTAAAAATTGTTGACTGTAAGTGTTTGGAACCACCTAGTATAAACCCAACCATCTGAATATGGTTAGGAATTAATTTTTTCTTATGCTGAGATCAAACTCTCTTTTTTAATTCCTACTCTAAATCATACTAGATATTTTGATACCAGTAAACTTAACAATCTGAATGTGATTTTTACTTGAAACTTTCTTGATCACCTATTCTATTACTAGTCTCACTAATTCAGTTACTTGTTTTGAAGTGGATGTAAAATTTCATCAAAAGAACGACCCAACTTGCATCAAAATCACAACCGGAATCTTCTGACAAAGTCGATACCTCTAAACTCATATCTTAGTGTCTGTTTTCGCCTTTAGCATAACTCTTCTTGCTGCAGTGATGTAAAGTGTTTTTATTTTTAATTTAAATAAATTTGTTATCTTAAATTAGTTGCAATTAATGTAAAATATTATTAATAATATTTTAACAATGTAATTTAACTCTTTTATACTTTGGTTTATTTTTTGAGATTTGATGATTTTATTTTTGGTAAAAGTGTGGTTTATAATTTTATGGTTGTTCAAAATATGTCTTTAAATACATAAGAAAAAACATTAATCACCTAGATTATACAAAACAATCACTTAAACTTGTAATTTCAACAAATTTTTTAACAAGATTTACCAAAAAAACTATATCAAAATAATCAAAATATACACATTTCAACATTAATAGTACCAACTAATCCAACTAACTAAAACTTATTTATTATTAATATTTATAATTTAAATTAGTTTTTTAAATGTCTCTTAAACTTAAGTTATATTAAATTATATTTATAACTTACACATTGAATTGTAAAATAAACTTCTAAATTTCATGACATTTCAATCTTATAATTATAATAAAACTATATTATATATAATTTTTAACATAGTAAGAAAAGTTTTTAAAAAAATTATTTATATTATATTAATAAAATAATTGTTTATATTATATTTTTACAAATAATAACTAATAACTCAGAATAACAAAGATAATTTTGAATCCCTACTTCTAAGGATCTTCAAATGAGTTATAAAACTTGAAAATTTTTACTTACTAAAGTGTTCTTTCCAAAACACACTTCTTTGTTTTCTAAATTTTGTGTAACTTTATGATAAATGATGAAGAGTTAAACATTTTTTAAGGATAAATACACACATTACATTGGTGAATGGACACATTTAGTAGACATTTTATATGCAATTTAATTTCTGAAAACTTATTAGTGTTATGAAAGTATAGAATGGGAACATGTTTGTAGAATTTATGTTCATGAAAACCTAAATTTTGAAAATCACATAACCTATAGGATAGATTTGAGATTTAATGATTATACTTTTGGTAAGAGTGTGGTTTATAATTTTATGGTTGTTTAGAATATATTTTTGAATACACAAATGGATTCAATGTCAAGAAAAATCCATTAAACACTCACATTATACAAAACACACACTTAAACTATTCCAAATTTACCCAAAAAATATACAAAAATAATCGAAATATAAAAGAATTAGATTTACCCAAAAAATATACAAAAATAATCAAAATATAAAAGAATTAATATAGGAGTTGTCCTTTGGATTGTATGGCCACAAGCGCTCCAGTGTAAAACCCCAAGGCATTTAGATTGTGCATATTTTAGCTATCAAGTTTGTAACTTCAATGAATTTCTAAGGGATTTTAGACAAATTAAATGAAGCTTGTGATTTCAATGAATTCCTTTGCCATTTTAGACAAATTTTTGCCATTTTAGACAAATTCGATGGGAAAAGTTTTCAAAAAGTGGCATTAAAGACAACTGATATATACAAGAATTAAAATAAACATATTTAAGCGTTAATACTACCAACCAATCAAACTAACTAAAACTTATTTATTTATAATATTTATAATTTAAAATATTTTTCAAAATAATTCTCTAGAACTTAAATTATATGAAATTATATATAACCTTTTTCAAGTCTTAGCACAATAGGTTGAGTATGGGCCTAAGCAAGGGGATCCAAACCTCAAGAGAGGTGGTTGTTCCCTGTCCTAGGGAGGAGGAGGAGACATGCTAAAAAAAATATAGGAATCTAAGGGCTGGTGTGGATCTAGTGCCATCCCCTCTTGACTTTGAAGCCTTAAATTCCCCTCCGTGAGGACTCCTAAAAATATATATATATATATATATATATATATATATATATATATATATATATATATATAACTTTGAAATTAAATTGTAAAATAAATGTCAGGCGAGGCAGTAACTCTCCAAGGGCAGTAAAAAACTCAGAAAAACTGATTCGTATATTTCATTAGGTAGCTATTGTTTATATACATGAGTGTGACTGAACAGTTCATCTTCTTGATGACTGTTCACATTCCAGTTCACCCATCCGTTGAGGATTAGGTGTCAACATTCCCCCCCTTAATCTGAAGGGATGTTGGTGAGTCCAAGCATCGTTCTGAATCTTTCAAGCTTTTCTCTTCCAAGCGCTTTGGTGAAGATGTCTGCAATTTGCTCGTTTGTGGAACAATGACAGAGATGGATTGTTTTGGCCTCAACATGATGTCGGATCAGATGATATTTAGTATTGATGTGCTTAGTACGATCATGGAACTTTGGGTTCTTGGCCAACTTTATTGCAGAGGTGTTATCAATCATGAGTGGAGTTGATTGTATTTGTTTTACCTGCAAATCTTCAAGAATTTTCCTGAGCCACACAATTTCTTTCGTTGCTTCAGCTGCTGCCACGTATTCTGCTTCTGTTGTGGAATCTGCTGGTACTGATTGTTTGCGTGATCTCCAGGAGACAGCTCCTGATCCAAGACTCATAGCATATCCTGAAGTAGATACCCCAGTTTCTTTGTCTCCATCGAAGTCTGAATCAGAGTATCCAATCAAGTTGAAGTCGTCCACCTGTGTATACTTGATTCCAAGGTCTTGAGTTCCCTTCAAGTACCTTAGAACTCTTTTTGCAGCAGACCAATGTCCCTCACAAGGCTTTTGCATAAACCTGGAGAGGATTCCAACAGCAAATGAAATGTCTGGTCTGGTAGTAGTGAGGTAGATGAGACTTCCTACAAGCTGTCTATACTTTGTTGCATCCTCAAATTCCTTTCCTTCAATAGATGTGAGCTTCAAGTTTTGTTCCATTGGAGTAGAAAGAGGATTGCACTCTGTCATGCCAAATCTGTTTAACAAATCTCCAATGTATTTCTTTTGAGAAAGAAATATGGATTTTGGATGTTGGGTTACTTCAATGCCAAGATAGTAATGAACATAGCCCAAATCAGTCATTTCAAAACTTTTTCCTAATTCTTTCTTTATGGATGCAATATAGCTTTCATTGTTCCCTGTCATTAAAAGATCATCTACATATACCACAAGATATACAACTGTTTTGCCAACTTTCTTGACAAATAAAGTTGCATCATCAAGATCAAAATGATTGAAGTTGAGTTTCAGAAGATGCTCAGTTAGTTTTTCATACCAGGCTCGTGGTGCTTGTTTGAGGCCATACAAGGACTTCACAAGTTTGCATACTTTATGTTCATGTCCTTTCACAGCAAATCCTTCAGGCTGGGACATAAAAACATTCTCTTTTAGATCTCCATTCAAGAATGCAGTTTTTACATCCATTTGATGGACTTTCCAACCGTTCTGAGCAGCTAGTGCAAAGAGTGTCCGGATGGTGGCCCATTTTGCTGTGGGGGCAAAAGTTTCCTCATAATCGACCCCTTCCTTCTGTGCAAAACCTTTTGCCACAAGCCTAGCTTTGTGCTTGTCAAGTGAGCCATCAGCTTTGTATTTGTTCTTGTAGACCCACTTGCAGCCAATTGGTTTGGTTCCAAATGGAGGGTCAACCAGCTTCCAAGTGCCATTCTTTATGAGGGCATCATACTCCTTTTTCATCGCTTCTTTCCATTCATCATGAGAAGCAGCTTCTTTGAAGGAAGTTGGTTCAAAATCTGTAGACAAGTTCAATTCACAATCATAAGTAACATCCATATCAATAGGTGAATTAGAGTCATCTACATCACCTCCATTTTGTTGGTTTGAATTTCTGGTTCCTGTTTTTCCAATTTCATCAGGATGAACACTTTCAAGTGTCTTTGTCAGCCACTTTGGGGGACCTTTCTGAGATGGTCCAGGCTGCTCTGTTGATTGAGTTGGGACTGAATCAAGATTGAGTCTCCCAATTCTATCAATTACATCACTTAAAGGATCATCTGGTGTTGGATTTTCATGCAGGGGAGATTGTTCTTCAGAAGAAGATTCCACATGTTGATCTAGTATAGGAATCCCCCCTTCAAGATGTGGAATCTGATTATCAAACTCTTGAAATGATTTTGTTTTTGTGAATCTATCCAAGCGATCAAGTTGCCGCTCAACAACACTGTCAGATTTGGATGATTCAAGAAAAATGACATCTCTAGATACAACAAACTTTTTATTTACTTCATCATAGAGACGGTATGCTTTAGAGGTGTTTGAATACCCCAGGAAGATACACTTACGACTTCTAGCACCAAGTTTGTTTCTATGTACCTTTGGTATTAAAGCATAACAGGTGGAACCAAAGATCCTGAGATGTTTTACCGAAGGAACATGTCCATACCACAATTCATAAGGAGTCTTGTTTCTTATAGCACTAGATGGACATCTATTCTTTATATATGCAGCACATAGAACAACATCAGCCCAAAACATTATCTTTACATTTTTGAAGAAAAGCATGGATCGCACCATATTCAAGATTGTTCTGTTCATTCTTTCAGCTACACCATTCTGTTGAGGATTATAAGGCACAGTTGTTTGATGTTTAATCCCATGTTGGCGAAGATAGTGTTCAAATTCATTTGATGTATATTCTTTTCCATTATCAGTGCGAATAGACCCAATATGAGATTGTGCATCATTTTCAATCCATTTATGAAAATTCTTGAATGTTTGAAAAGCATCAGATTTGTTCTTCAATAAATAAACCCAACACATTCTGGTGTAATCATCAATAAATGTCATGATATATTTATTTCCATTTGCAGAAGGAACAGGCATTGGACCACATAAATCTGAATGAATGAGTTCAAGCTTCCTATGTGCTCTTGAATGTGAATCATGAAAAGACTGTTTGCTATGCTTTCCTAGAATGCAAGCATCACATTGCTTATGTTTCCTAGGAATTGTAGGCAAACCAGCAACACCATTTTTCTTCAATAAGCGGAGACTGTCATAGTTTAAATGTCCAAATCTAGCATGCCATAATAAACTTGATGGAAGTGTACCTTCTTCATGATGAGAAATATATGAGAAATGTTGTGCATGAGCAGAGGTTCCTTGCAGTTTGAGAAGCCTTTCTTCTTCTATTCCCCTCATGACAAGTGAGTGGTCAGAAGCTTTTCTTACCTCAAGCTTGCCATCAAACATATGAATGGAGTGACCTTGCTGGCGGATGTGGACCAAGGACAACAAGTTTCTCTTGAGCTGTGGGAGATATAGAACATGATCCAGAAGAAAGTCTGGAAGACCAGGCAGTTTAAGCCTGATTGTGCCAAGCCCTGATGGCTTGATTTTTGACTGATCTGCAAAGTATACTGCTCCATCAACATTGTCAGTGAAATCTTCAAAAAAATCTTTCCTATGAGTCATATGACAGGTTGCTCCTGAATCAAGCAACCAATCATTTTTTGAAGAAGCAAGTGAAGCATTAAACAAATCTTCATTTACTCCAATGTTACATTGTGCCTCAATATAGTGAGCGGATTCAGGTGCTTTACCTTTGTCTGTATCATCTGTTTTACCTTTCTGCTGGTTTCTTCTCTGCTCAATTTTGTCCCATGGTAGCTTGCATGTAGAAGCATCATGTGATCCATTTTGTTTGCAGCGAATGCAATGCAGATCTGCCTTTTCTCCTTGAGAGTGTCTGCCCCCCCTGCCTCTGAAGTATCTTCCTCTTCCTCTTCGTCCACCTCTTCCTCTTGTAGAATCTTGAGCAGGATGCTTTTCTTTATGAGCAAGGCAAACAGTCTCTTCAGAAGATTCAGGGACTGTCTTCTTTCCAAAGGCTTTCTCTCTTTCAGCAAACTTTTTCACAAGAGAGTCAAAGGTTATATCTTTAAGATTTCCATTTGCTTGTAATGACTCAAGATAATTGGAGTAGGTAGGATAGAGTGCTTTGAGAAAGGCAATAAGAGAGATATCCAGCTCAACCTTAGTGGATTTAATATCATGCATTATAGACTTTATTTCAGATGCAAGAGCAAGAGGATCATTATTTTTCAGTTCAAGAGTGAAGAGTTTAATCATGAGCTGAACAACTTCAAGTGCAGAATGTGAATCATAGAGTTCTTTCAGCTTTTGTAAAGCTTCAAAGGCAGTGGAATAGGATGAAATATGATGACTTACTTCTTCATTTACAGATGCTGCGATCAATGCATAGGCTTTGCTGTTCTTGTTTTCCCAAATGACAAGTTCTTTATCTGATGTAGGCTGCACAGGGTCTTTGTCTTCTTCTCCGACACACACTCCTTTCCACAACTCATTGAAGATGAGGGTGTGTTTTATCATCCGGGACCATTCAGGATAGTTCTCCTTGCCAGTGAGAACTATTCCTACCATAGAGATGATTGAATGCATTCTGTAAAAAAATACTTCTGCTGAAAAAAAATATTTCTGCTGAAAAAAAATATTTCTGCTGATATACAGTGAAATTGTACTCAAAAGATTTCTGTGGGAAATAACTTTGGTTGTTTAAAAATAATCAGTCATTTACCGCGAGCTCTACAAAGTTGGAGCAGCAACGGTATTAACCGCGAGCTCTACAAAGTTGGAGCAGCAACGGTATTACAATTTCAAAATTCACTCAAAAGACTAAAAAAATCACCATAAATCCCTTTGATTCTCTAGACCTGAGCCCATAACCAACTGTTCATCCATACATTCACTCATATCATAACTTCAATACTTACAAGATTATCTGAATACTTAAAAATTACAATGATGCAAACTCGGTTTCACCTTATAACTTTCTGGGACAAAACATAGACACTAATCTTTGACTTTGAACCGTGATTTTGCGTCCAATGAAGATGGACCATTGAATCGGGCATAGCGTTTGAGAAAAGTATCCAAATACTCGAGAGAAGACGATTTCTCTTCTTCCTTTGGAAATGAAACAACATAATTCAATGTTTCAGGAATACCAATCCTCGATGAAAACACATCATCCTCCGTCGTCTTTACAGTTTTAGGAAGCACAATGGAGAAAAGATAGCGCAACTTATGCAGTTTACACACAAATGCATTGGCAGAAGATAAGCACTACGATTAAACATTGACAGAACTTGATGATGCACAAGAAGCAGAAAATAGCATACTTCATGACAAGATCCCTCTTAAAACTGATGACAACTCCATGGTAAGCCGGTACTCCAACGACACTAATTCGAATAGTTCGGCCTGCTTCTCGCTCTTAATGTTGTTTGGCAGAGTCAAGAAACAGAACAACGGGGAAAAGCTTCAATCTGGATGACCCAGATCTTACTCTCGCAAATCATTGCATGTGTTCAAATCAATCGATGCCCTCATATCCATTTATACCATATCACGGGCAGCACTCCTCAAGCAAACAGCAGCAACAAAGAGCTGCCAGGCTTCAACACGCAGAGGAAAAGAAAACGCCCTCGGATGTTTGACGTCCCTTACTCCGAGAGTATTCCAGTGATGGGTATCAAAGACCTGGAAGGAATGATCAGTCGTTCAAAGGAATGAGGCTTCTAGATCATCTGCTCAAGCACATGGCAGACACCATCATATTGCGTTTCAGGCGCCGTCAGGGGTCTAACCCGGTCGTTTTAGAATTTGTGGCCGCAAGAGATATAAGGATATACATTCTATGTGGTGAAGAGAAATATGATCCAATTAATCAACTAAACAATGGCAATAATTGGAGGTTGGTTGGCCAATACAGTGACTCAGCAGAAAGACTGAGAAACGTTACAATCATGCAAAAATCGTGCGAACTGTTAGAGGGCGAACTGGTCTATGTGCAGCGTTTAGACAGTGGCAGTCACTGTGGAGGGAACAGAGGGACAGAGAGCCCAGCAGTGGACAGACAGCAGAAGGGAGTTACAAGATTATGCCAAAAATGGAGTTGGCTCTGATACCATGTCAGGCCAGGCAATAACTCTGCAAGGGCAGTAAAAAACTCAAAAAAACTGATTCGTATATTTCATTAGGTAGCTATTGTTTATATACATGAGTGTGACTGAACAGTTCATCTTCTTGATGACTGTTCACATTCCAGTTCACCCATCCGTTTAGGATTAGGTGTCAACAATAAACTTTTAAATTTAATACTATTTCAATGTTATAATTATGAGAAATATATATATAGAGAAAATAAAACTTAATATATATATATATATATATATATATATATATATATATATATATATATATATATATATATATATATATATATACATATATATAATTTTACCACATTAAAGTAAAAAACTTATTCTTTACCATATATATATATATATATTATATATATTTATTTATTTTACCACATTAAAATAAAAAGCTTATTATTTTCCTTTTTGTTAAAGTGAGTTAGATCTTTGAAAGGCTTACTATTTTTTTTGGTATAAATACTTTTGTTTGATTATAACAAATTTACTATACATTTTATCTAAAGCGTTAAAATGTTTCATACATTATCTTTAGAGAAACATATTTTAAGAAAATTAAAATGTTTTATACATTATTTCCGGATAAACATATATTAAGAAAAATGCACAAATAATAAAGATTAAATTCTTATAGAAATATAAGCAATTATTTGTTGACACCTAATCATGAGGATTGGGTGAACAACTGTAATTGATGTAAATAAATAATAGAAAATATGAAGAGTCACCGAGAGATGAAATGAACACTCTCTCTCTCATGTATATAATAAAGACCAACCTAAATGAATATCATGAATTGTTTTGAGCAGTTACCTCCTGGTCTGACATGGTACCAGAGCCAACACCATTTTTGGCTTCGAGCTCCATTTTGTAACTCCCTTCTGCCATTTCTTCATAACTTTGTCCTGCATTTTCCTGCCAATTTTCCTGGTGGTCTAACTTTGTCCCTCTGCCAATTTTCCTGGTAAACTCTCCCACGCTCCTCCACTTTCATGCTCTGCCACATTCTTCTCTTTGAATATTCCTCCACTTACATGCTCTGCTGCATTCTTTTCTCCCATACCTCTCCCTCAACATAAATTTGAATGGACCGGATACGAGTCTCCTGGTCAGGCTTCTTGAGGATGGTAAGAGTGAGAACACCATTCTCCATCTTTGACTTCACATCCTCATGAAGCCTAGCATTATTGGGAAGCAAGAAAGGACGCAGAAAACTACCGTGCGGTCTTTCAAAATGGTGCACCTTGTTCTCTTCATCCACTGGTTCCTCCAATACACGTTCACTGCTTATCTGCAATACACGTTGGCCTTCGTCCACCTGAATTTTGACATCCTGTTTACTAAGACCAAGAATGTCAGCCTCGAAGATATGAGCCTCAGGGGTCTCTTTCCAATCCACTGCAATGTTGTTTTCATATAGACGATATCCCATATATAACACGTTGTTGGGATCCCATAATGTTGTTTTCATAACATTGTTTTCAAAGTGGCTAACATAGTTAACGCTCCTGCGTTTGACTATGTTTAATATATTGTTTGTAAATACCATCCTTGGGCCCGAACATGCTTTGATATCTGCTCTAATACCTCTATCAGAATCATTTTTCTAGTAGCAAAAGTTTTTTTTTTCTCCACAAAAGCACATTTCTTTTGCGAGCAGAAGTATTTTTACAGCACTCAGATTTTACAATGCATTCAATCATATCTATTGCGGGAGTAGTTCTCATTGGCAAGGAGAAATATCTTGAGTGGTCCTGGAAGATAAAACATACCCTCATCTTCAATGATTTGTGGAAAGGAGTGTGTGTTGGAGACGGAGAAAAAGAGCGAGAACACCCTACCTCACACAAGGAGTTCACCATTTGGGAAAATAAGAACAGCAAAGCTCATGCATTAATTGTAGCATCTGTAAGTGAAGAGGTGAGTCGACATATTTCGCCATTTTAAAATGCTTTCGAAGCCTTACAAAAGCTGAATGAACTCTATGACTCACTCTACACTTGAATTTGTTCAACTCATGATTAAACTCTTCACTCTTGAATTACAAAATAATGATCCTCTTGCTCTTGCATTCGAAGTAAAATCTATAATGCATGATATCAAAGCCACTAAGGTTGAATTGGATATTCCTCTTATCTCTTTTCTCAAGCCACTTTATCCTACTTACTCCAATTATCTTGAGTCATTGCAAGGAAATGGAAATCTCAAATATATTACCTTTGACTCTCTTGTGTAAAAATTTGCTAAAAGAGAGAAAGCTTTTCGAAAGAAGACAGCCCCTGAATCTTCTGAAGAGGCTATGTGCCTTACTCATAAAGAAAAGAATCTTGCCCAAGATTCTTCCAGAGGAAGAGGTGGTCGAAGAGGAAGAGGAAGATATTTCAGAGGGAGGGGGGCACACACTCTCAAGGAGAAAAGTCAGATTTTCACTGCACACTCTACAAAAGAAATGGATCACATGATGCCTCCACATGCAAGTTGCCTTGGGACAAAATTGAGCAGCAAAGAAACCAACCCAAAGGTAAAACTAATGACATAGACAAAGGTAAAGCACCTGAATCTGCTCATTATGTTGTGGCACAATGTAATATTGAAGTAAATGAAGACTTATTTAATGCTTCACTTACTTCTTGGAAAAATGATTGGTTGCTTGATTCAGGAGCAACTTGCCACATGACTCATAGAAAATATTTTTTTGAAGAATTTACTAACAAGGTTGATGGAGCAGTATACTTTGCAGACCAATCAAAACTCAAGCCATCAAGGCTTGGCGCAATCAAGCTTAAATTGTCTGGTCTTCTAGACTTTCTTCTGCATCATGTTCTATATCTCCCACAGCTGAAGAGAAACTTGTTGTCCTTGATCCACATCCGCTAGCAAGGTCACTCCATTCATATGTTTGATGGCAAGCTTGAGGTGAGAAAAACATCTGACCACTCACTTGTCATGAGGGAGATAGAAGAAGAAAGGCTTCTCAAACTGCAGGGTACCTCTGCTCATGCACAACATTTCTCATACAATTCTCATTATGAAGAAGGTACAGTTCCATCAAGTTTATTATGGCATGCTAGATTTGGACATTTGAACTATGACAACCTTCGCTTGTTGAAGAAAAATGGTGTTACTGGTTTGCCTACAATTCCTATGAAACTTAAGCAATGTGATGCTTGCATTCTAAGAAATCATAGCAAACAGTCTTTTCATGATTCACATTCAAGAGCACATAGAAAACTTGAAATGATTCATTCAGATTTATGTGGTCCAATGCCTATTCCTTCTGCAAAAGGAAATAAATATATGATGACATTTATTGATGACTACATTAGAATGTGTTGGGTTTATTTATTGAAGAACAAATATGATTCTTTTCAAACATTCAAGAACTTTCATACATGGATTGAAAATGATGCACAATCTCATATTGGCTCTATTCACACTGATAATGGAAAAGAATACACTTCAAATGAGTTTGAAAACTATCTTCACCAACATGGGATCAAACATCAAACAATTGTGCCTTATAATCCCCTACAGAACAATGTATCTAAAAGAATGAATAGGACAATCTTAAATATGGTGCGCTCCATGATGTTTTTCAAAAATGTAAAATTGATGTTTTGGGCTAATGAAGTTCTATGTGTTGTATATATAAAGAATAGATGTCCATCTAATGCTATGAGAAACAAGACTCCTTATGAAATGTGGTATGGGCACATTCCTTCAGTAAAACATCTCAGGGTCTTTGGTTCCACTTGTTATACCTTGATACCAATGGTACATTGAATCAAACTTGGTGCAAGAAGTCGTAAGTGTATCTTCCTGGGGTATTCAAACACCTCCAAAGCATACGTCTCTATGATGAAGTCAATAAAAAGTTTGTTGTAACTAGAGATGTAATCTTTCCCTAATCATCCAAAACTGATAATGTTGTTGAGTGGCAACTTGATCGCTTGGATAGATTCGCAAATGAAAAATCATTTCAAGAATTTGATAATCAGATTCCACATCTTGAAGGGGGATTCCTATACTAGATCAACCTGTGGAATCTTCTTCTGAAGCACTCTCTCCCCCGCATGAAACTCCAACAACGGATGATACTTTAAGTGATGTGATTGATAGAATTGGGAGACTCAATATTGATTCAAACCCAACTCAATCAACGGAGCAGCCTGGACTGTCTAAGAAAGGTCCCCCAACGTGGCTGACAAAGACACTTGAAAGTGTTCATCGTGATGAAGTTGGAAAGACAGGAACTAGAAATTCAAACTAGCAAAATGGAGATGACTCTGATTCACGTGTTGATATGGATCTTTCTTATGATTGTGAATTGAATTTTTTTACAGATTTTGAACCAACTTCCTTCAAAGAAGTTGCTTCTCATGATGAATGGAAGGAAGTGATGAAAAAGGAGTATGATGCCCTCATAAACAATGGCACTTGGTAGCTGGTTGATTCTCCATTAGGAACCAAACCAATTGGCTGCAAGTGGGTGTACAAGAACAAGTATAAAGTTGATGGCTCACTTGACAAGCACAAAGCCAGGTTTGTGGAAAAAGTTTTTGCACAGAAGGAAGGGGTCGATTATGAGGAGACTTTTGCTCCCACAACAAAATGGGCTACCATCTGGACACTCTTTGCCCTAGCAACTCATAACGGTTCGAAAGTCCATCAGATGGATGTAAAAACTGCTTTCTTGAATGGAGATCTAAAAGAGAATGCTTTTATTTCCCAGCCTGAAGGATTTGCTGTGAAAGGACATGAACATAAAGTATGCAAACTTTTGAAATCCTTGTATGGCCTCAAACAAGCACCGCGAGCTTGGTATGAAAAACTAACTGAGCATCTTCTGAAACTCAATTTCAAACATTATGATCTTAATGATGTAACTTTGTTTGTCACGAAGGTTGGAAAAACAGTTGTATATCTTGTGGTATATGTAGATGATCTTTTGATGACAGGGAACAATGAAAGCTACATTGCATCCATAAAGAAGGAATTGAGGAAAGGTTTTGAAATGACTGATTTGGGCTACGTTCATTACTATCTTGATATTGAAGTAACTCAACATTCGAAGTCCATATTCCTTTCTCAAAAGAAGTACATTGGAGATCTATTGAACGGGTTTGGCATGATAGAATGCAATCCTCTTACTACTCCAATGGAACAAAACTTAAATCTCACATCCATTGAAGGAAAAGAATTTGAGGATGACACAAAGTATAGATAGCTTGTAGGAATTCTCAACTAACTAACTACTACCAGACCAAACATTTCATTTGCTGTTGGAATCCTCTCCATGTTTATGCAAAAGCCTTGTGAGGGACATTGGTCTGCTGCAAAAAGAGTTCTAAGGAACTTGAAGGGAACTCAAGACTTTGGAATCAAGTATACACAGGTGGGCGACTTCAGCTTGATTGGATACTCTGATTCAGACTTCGATGGAGACAAAGAAACTGGGGTATCTACTTCAGGTTATGCTATGAGTCTTGGATCACGAGTTGTCTCCTAGAGATCACCCAAACAATCAGTTCCAGCAAATTCCACAACAGAGGCACAATATGTGGCAGCAGCTGAGGCAACAAAATAAATTGTGTGGCTCAGGAAAATTCTTGAAGATTTGCAGGTAAAACAAGTACAATCGACTCCACTCATGATTGACAATACTCAGCAATAAAGTTGGCCAAGAACCCAAAGTTCCATGATCGAACAAAGCACATCAATACTAAATATCATCTGATTCAACATCATGTTGAGGCCAAAACAATCCATCTCTGCCATTGTTCCACTAATGAGAAAATTGCAGACATCTTCACCAAAGCACTTGGAAGAGAAAATTTTGAAAGATTCAGAATGATGCTTGGACTCACCAACATCCCTTCAAATTAAGGGGGGGAATGTTGACACCTAATCATCAGGATTGGGTGAACAAGTGCAATTGATGTAAATAAATAATATAAAAGATGAAGAGTCACTGGGAGATGAAATGAAGAGTCTCTCCCTCATGTATATAATAAAGACCAACCTCAATGAATATCATGAATTGTTTTGAGGAGTTACCTCCTCGTCTTACATTATTACATTAGTATAAACAATTCCCATCTACTAGTCCAACCATCATTACAAAATACATGTTGTTTATAAAGGGATTGAAATAATTTATAAATAGAGGATGAAGGTTCCACTGTAAAATTGATATCATGTTTTGTTGAATTGTTAATGTTTTGTTTAATATTTAAATAAATAACCTTAAAAATATATATAATTAAACCTATTCATAATTTCTAATCTCACACTCTCTATTTTGTTCCTAAAAATACAAATACCTATCCACATGGATATACCTATCATTTTTATATTATACTTGAATTGTAATTATAAATTAAAATTATATACTAATATTATAATATTTCAACCTTTTTTTAGAGTATATTTTAACATTTTTTATAATATATTTTATCATTTTCTATGGTAAAATTTTAATATTTAGGTGTGTGTTGTGTTGTACAACAACCCCCAATTTTAGAAAAATTTTCTTGAAAAATCATAATATGAAATGGGTCCCTTTTAAAAAAAATTAGATGTGTGAATAAATTGGTATTAACCCATCTTTAGAAAAATCCTCATCAAAAGGTCCAATGGAAATGATATATTATAAACCTTTTGATTAATAATACAATAGGTCTTTTAAATAATTACAAAGCTCTTTATTATTACGATAAAGCGATCGCAAGATCGCATATCGTAATAATAAGAAAACATATATAAAATACCCATTAACTACTCCGATCCGAAAAAGGAAATCGCTATCGGATATCGGGGAAGGCAAAACACATCGTATATAGAAAGCGCCTCTCCCATTCCTCCGATGCGATAAAAGGCATCACCATCAGCAATTGGCCTTAACAGCCCAGCATATGGATTATGACACCTTCAAATCTTCCGATGCGATAAGGCGTATCGCCATCGACGATCACAGATTTCGCAATGGCATAAGTAATATGACCCGAGCCCATCCCCGATTGCGATACATTAAATCAAGGCACGTGTTTCGAAACATATTTGAAAGGCTTGCATGCATTGTATCACCTTTTGGTGATCAAGGGATATTTTGGACTTATCATGAAAACCTTCCTGTTCACGTTACCAATCATCGATTGTGATTTAATTCTGATTATCCGCCAAAAAATCTAAGCCACGCTTGAATGGATCATTCACCATATGAACGTTACGATGGGTATTTAAAAGCTCCCTTACCATGATTGACAGGTGAAACGACCAATTAATGAAGCAGTTATGCCGAGATTTTTCACTTAGATTCTATCTGCGGAAGTTTCACTATAATCTTTGATTATTCGCTAATTGATATAACTCTTTCATATTGGCTCATACTACCTATTTCCCCGTATCACGCTGGTTTCATTCCTTGTGCAGAATTCTGCCGAAATAACAAGTTTTAAGCAAATGGGAAAGAAATCCAAGAGATCTGTGGTAGCAACGGCACCTACAGTAACAGTGCAGCCAACCAGTGATCCAGGACCAAGTAAAAAAGGCCTAATCTCAGACACTACATGTCTCGATCTTGGAAATACAAGCTGGCAAAGCATCTATAATTTAATTGAAGCAGAGGATCCTGAGGAAGTGTCGGAAGAAGCTACTGCAGACTCAACTAATAAATCAGAAGCTTCCCTGAAAGACTTAGCCGACTCATATTTGCACATGATAGCAGCGCGGGAGAAAATTCTTCCATACACTGATGTAGTTAGATGGGTGGTTGAAGAAATCCCAGTTTCACATAGAACGTTTTACACAGCAGACGGAAGAATGTTTGGTTCATTTCAGCTTGATGACTTAAGGAAGATGTACCATTTACCCGAGCCCGAGAAGAAATACAACAAAGCCTTTCTGGAGAAATTCGCAGCAAAAAATGAGACTGAATCGGCCCCAATCAAATAATGGAGACAGAATCCCGCAAAGCACAAACATGAATCATCGGGTAAGTACTCCGTGGATTCATTATCATCTCCTTACTGTTATGCTGGGGCAATGATTTGTAGGATGTGGGGAGTGCATGATTCAACAAAGTTTACTATTGAAATGGTTCCTTTAATGGAAGCGGCAGTTAATAGTTATGTGATGCGTTGGGCAAACATATTGTCCGATAAATTAGCCACTGCAATTCTTGACTTCAGAACATATGCACGTAAAACCACCAGAACAATTCCCCCTTTTTATTATAGTGCTTATATTATGGATACTCTTTGCTTTAATTCCGAATACCCGGTACTCGGGTGGAGATGGACTGCACAATACCCTAAGCCAATCCACATTTATCATCAAATGTTATGGAAGGCACATTATAAAGACCACTTGTACCAAATCTGTAATGGTTTCATGTTACCTATCTATTATGCCATTTTTGATAAGCCCGCGCCAAGGATTTCCGAGGAGGCAGCAATCGACTTGACTGCTGTAGGGAATTGGTTTGGGGAAGAAAAGTTCACATATAAAAGGGTTTATGGTAGACTCGTAAAACCCCATGTCCTTCCTTTGTATATACCTGATAAGCTATTGGCTCGAGAGTTGGCCTACAAGATAACCACAACAAGAACATCCAAAACTCTTAAGAATTCTAAAAAGCAGTCATGGCCTACATTTCCTTTGAGGTGTGGTGTTTACACTCTACATGATTACAAACATGCGGAGAAAGAGACAGAAAAAATAAACATGCTCAATCTTGCAACCATCCCCAACAGGCAATACGACCCAAGTAAAGTTGCCTATAATGTGCTTGAACAAGCCAAACTTACAAAGTTTGACCATGAAAAAGAACAATTTGACAACCTGTTTTCTTCATCAAAATCATTATTTCAGGTAAAGACATTGGCCAAAATGAAATATAAAGACGAAGCACTGGTAGAATTCAATAGGCTCAGAGAACAGAGGTTGCAAACTCTACCACTGGACTTATTAGCGACTACCCCAACAACTCAGTCAAGCGAGCTTGAACAGTGAATTATCGACAAACCTCTTGCTATAGAGGAAATCCCCGAAAAGGGAAAAGAGCCAGAACAGAGACAGAGCAGGAGAAAGAAAAGAAATAGGATAGTGAGTATATTAATCTAGATACGTAGATTGATCCCAAACTCCTCAAAGAATGGCCACTTTTTGACTCTATTATAAGCAATCCTGAGACTTCACAAGGGTTTGGCACACCTCAAGTAACAGTCGGTCAAGATACAACAACAACTACGGTTCCAATTGAAGGAACCAGCAGCTTATCCATCAACAAAGATGTAGAAATAATTCCTAAAGATCCATCCGATCAGATTGTTTTGCAGATAGAAGACATACCACCATTAGATGTCTTTTACAGTCCCAAACACAGGGCTGTGGTGAAAAGACAGCGAAAAAGGAGGAGACTTGATCAATCTTCCCTTTTACCAGAACAAATAGAGATGGCTAATGTGGTGTGGAAGGAGGAATTTAACCCTTCTGATGACCTTACAAAACTTTCTCAGTATGCCGGAGCTTATTCAACTGCCACCATGGATAAAGCCTCGGAAGTAAGAAATCTACTTAAGGAAAGAGATCAAACAATTGTTTCATTGCAGTCACAGGTGTCCGAAGCATAGCGAAAAATAGAACAGTTAGAACAACAACTATCAACACAGCAACAGGTAAAGAATCAATTAAAGGAGCAATTGCATAAGGAGAAGCAGAGGACAGACTTAAGTGCAGTACAGAAACAAAAGGAATTATCCGAGGCATTGGCCAGATTGAAGACAATGAATGAACAAATGAGTAAGACTAAAGATGAGAAAATCGCTCAACTAACACACCAAGTAGAAAGGTTCAAGAGTCTTCCTCAACCAGCAAAGTTTAGAACCGAAGCTCTCTGAATAAACAAAGCATTGATTACACAGCTAAAACTGCTATGTCACAATATTTCTCTGGTTGAGCCTCTTTGTGAAATTACTACGTCAATAGTTGACAGATCAGTCGATGCGAGGTAGGATTTGGAACAGGCTGATGAAACTTTGACCAATTTTTTGGCTTGGCAAGACACCAGTGAAGGGCAAGCCACGAATCTGCCTAAAATTCTAGAGTCACACAAAGAAATCCTTATTCTAGAATGGTAGTCACAACTGATGAAAGCAGAGAGAGAAACATCAAGATGCAGATTATCAACCAATAATTTAATTGAGTTAATCAATGACACTCTTTATCTGTCTAACATGATTTCACAGTGCTCTCTAGGTAAATTGACGTCAGCCAAATCCTTGGAACAAACATGCAATCAAGAATTGGAAAAGAATGGAAGATTAATTACCAACATCCAAAGTTTAACTTGGGATACCTTTTGGTTTTTCTTAATTAAACCATACAGTGAGAGGGTTGCACTTAAATGTTTAACCGATGCCATCAGTTGCATGATTCCCGAAATCCATGATGCCACATACTCAGCTCAACTACATTCTCGTCTAAGTCACCCTCCAGAATTACAACCGATGCTTGCTATCTGCCAGCTCAAGCCAAAGGGAGATCATCCGAAACAATGAATCATGCTGCTGACTGCAAACAAGCCGATTTTGAGGAGATACTCATAATGTAGTTGTGCCAATTAATAGCATTTTTATTTTGTAATTAGTTAGCCTAATTAGTATTTATAGGCCCTTTCATGCATTTAGAAAGGGTCCACAGTTTTTGTATAAACTCAAATCAATAAGTCACACTATTGTGCTTCTGATCTATTTTTATGAAGACTGGGCCAGTATTCTAAATTTTAACGAAGAAAGCTTTGATGACATGTGCATTATTGCCTTATTGTGGAAGTGTTTCTAAGCTAGAAGAAGAAATTTGAATGCGATTGATATCGGGAGTGATTCAAATAACATATGGTACTATTATCTATGCTCTTGCCTCATTCTTACATGTGAATCAGCATTTATTTAATCTTGCTATCATTGGATATATGTATGTGTTTTAACAGCAATCCTTATACTTATCACTATTGAATGTCTAAGGAGTGTTATTCTTTCAATCATATTTATGTCTATGATATATATGAAGAATAGTGTAATAATGTTTTCTTAATTACTTTGTTCAACTACTTGAACAAAGTAATTATCGTATGAATAAATGTATTTTTTTACCAATAGAGTCATCTATATGCCTATTTGTGTATAAAGATCATCAAAAGTTACACTAAAGCAGAAATTTCCCGGGATAGGATAGTTGTTCATAATTTTACTTTTAGATTAAATCATTCATCCATTATTATTAGATATTAAAGAATCAACCACTTATCCATCATATTTACCAATCATTGGGAAACTGGTCCCATTATTTCTAGTCGAAGCCACCACACCAAATGGAAAAGGAGCTGCCTTTAAGGTCCGGACCGGGTGGTTTTCCCCGATGTTGTTGCAGCGATTTTCGAGGCATCAACATTTTTTGCGCTAGAAGGAGGGCATGAACTGTGAATAGTGAGAAAACCCAAACCTATAAGCCATTCTGAGAGTAAATCTCCCTCCACCTCCCTTCGGACCTTCCATTTTCATACTGGAACACCAGTATTCAAACGAGAAGAAGAGGAGTCAACCACAACTACTCAAACCCATCATACTTCAAAACGATTAAGTCCTGAGTCCCCTGAAGTACAGTCTCTTATCCAGAAACTTCAAGGCTTTTCAATATCACCACAGAAATCTGAGGTATTTCAGGGCAGTCAGACTTCGTAATTCAATCTACCTCACCCTCTCACCAGACTTCAAAGCGGAAAGCTCGGTATTGAACCTATTGAGTTTCCTTTACCTAAAAGGAAAAGGGCAAAAAAGAACACTGAAGGATCTGACAGTGAGACTTTCTCATCATCATCCTCCATCTCATCTTCTCCAGTGCGAAGTCAGCCATCCACCCACCATTACATATTGTTGTTCAAAAAGGATCAGGAACTTCAACATCTCAACCTCAAACCTCAATATCAACTCCTTCCCAAACATCTGGAACTTCACCTGCAATATCATCTACTATTAGTTTTCCAATGGCTCAAAATCCATGGAGTAGTCCTCGTGCAGTCAATATGCCCGCACCACTACACTAATTGCCAGATTCTCCTGAAAACTGGTTGCCGAAATTTAATCCAGATACAGGGACACCAGCCGAGGAGCATATTAACAATTTCGTGTTATCATTAATTTGAAAGGAGTGACAGAGGAAGATGTTGTCGTTAGGCTTTTACCTTATACCTTACAAGGATCAGCTTGGTCTTGGTATTTTTCCGTGCCCTCTGGATCCATTATTAGTTGGAACATTTTCCAAGAACAGTTTCTGACTAAGTATGGCGATGATAGATCTTTAGCAACGTTAATTAATGATCTCTCAAATCTTACGATAGAATCTAAAGAACCTATTAAGGAATTCAACTCACGATTCAATAAACTCTTGAATAATATTACAACCGCCATTAAACCAAGTGAGCAAATCAGAAGTGAATGGTATATAACAGCCCTACCTTCAAATATACCTATTTTTGTAGACAGAGCTGCTAAACCAGCTTTAGCTGAGAACATGAAAGAGGCGCTTGCTGTAGAGAAATGCATTATTTCTTTAGAAAAGAAAGCTACTCTTGAAGATAGGAAATCCAAAAAAGTTTCTTTTAAAGATGATTCAAAGAAGAAAACCCCTAAAGATCCATATGATATGGAAGGTTTACAAAAATTCCTCAAGACTATGTCAAATGAAATGGTTGAAATCAAAAAGCAAGTAGCTGAAACTTCAACAAAAAGGCCATTTAGAAATTTTAAGAAACCTGAATCAAAACTGCCAAATGCCATCTCTAATGCAAACTCAGATCCCAAAGAGGAAGAAGAAGATGAAGCAGCCTTGCCATCTCAGGAACCAGAAGAAGAAGAAATAGTTGAATGCCATGGGATGTGGGATTTTATTTTACCCAACTCCGATACAGAAAATGAACAAGAAGATTTTCCTGTGACTACCAGAAGTAAAGGTACTCCTGAACCTGTTCAGGCAACTTCGAAGAAAAGGAATGCAGGTACCACTACTACCAAAGAAAAGCTCTCCACAAAGAAATCCGCACCAATACCATCCCAAAATCAGCCATCATCTTCAAATTCACCTTCAACATCTAAGACATTAGTAGTTGCAGATTCTATGGACTACAATATTATCGAAGATATGAAGAAGACTATGGCAAATATTACTATGTTTCAACTTAGCAAACTCAAACATCAACAGAAATTACTTCTTAAGGAGCTAAATGATGTACCTTCTTCACCTCTCCCTAATGTTGTATTGTCCAAAGCTGCTAATGATTCAGGTCAACCACCCCGTGGTAGGGTAGAAGCTATTGATGCAGTTTTAATTGGGGATAGATCAAATTCTCATACTCCTCCTTTCCTCTTGACCTATGAGATCTATAATAGAAATCTACACAACTGTTTGATTGACTCAGGGGCTTCCTCTAATATAATGTCAGCTTCAGTTTGTTCCAAACTGAACATTGAACCCCAAAAGTCTGCAATTAATATTGTACAGTTGGATAGAACTAAGGTCCAGGTTTTAGGGGAAATCAACTAAGTGACTATCAGGTTATCAGCTGATCCAAGAGTGGTTCAAAGAATTGATATTTTAATCGCTGATATACCTGAATTCTATGGGTTGATTTTAAGTAGAGATTGGTCTGAAAAACTCCATGGTTATATTTCCACCGATTGGTCCCATATGCGGTTACCTTATAAAGGAAAGCCAAATCAGATTAAAATCGATCGGGAGAAACACATGACCCATACTGTTACCGAATTCAAACAGGAAAATCAACCAATAGCATTCAATAACAATATTTTTGGGAATTATTCATCTGAATCATTCTTTGGCAATTTCACTACCCAACCATCTCCGTTCCCAGTTAATAATTTTACATCTCAAATCGAAAACTTCTCACAAATAGATAGGTCAAGATGTGTTAATATTGCTAAGGAAACTGTAAATAAAATTGTTGATAATTCTTTATTTTGGTCACTAAACTTTGATGGGTCTAAATCTAGTGAAGGTGCCGAAGAAGGATGTATTTTAGTTAGTCCTGAGGGAGAAAAAACTATGTTATCATGCATATTGGAGTTTGAATGCACAAATAATACAGCTGAGTATGAGGCCTTAGTTCAAGGACTTTACAAAGCAATTGGTCTCAAAGTTCAATATCTGAAGGTGTTTGGTGACTCAGAAATTGTTATCAAACAAGTTAGAAACTCAATTCATTGCCTTTCTGGTCATCTCAAACACTATCAGTCTTTGGTACAGGAACTCATATCTCAATTTTTAGCATTCAACATTTCTCCCATCCCTAGGTCCCAAAACGCAACAGCCGACTTGATAGCTAACGTTGCCTCCAAACTCCTACCATCTCAAGATTATAGCTCAGATATATTTTCAGTAGAATTAATTTTTAGACCATCAATTCCTGATAATGTCACCAATTGGCGAGTGTTCAATCACGATGAAGACATTTTAAATTTCTTGAATTCAGATAAGTCCTATGATGATCAAATCATTGATTAAAGTAATCATGATCTTCAAATGAAGAAAAAACAAGAAGAAAACTCAATACCTAAACCAGTGGTCAAACTTGAGGATCTTTATGATATTAAAGACAGGTTTAAACAGGTGACCAATTCAAAACTCCAGAGTTCTACTTAAAGATTTGAATTGATAAACCTAGGTACTGAGGAAAACCCTCAAAACATCAATTTGGAATTAGGACTTTCTTTAGGAGAAAGAATAGCATTCATTAGATTGTTACAAAAAAACAAATATGTCTTCGCTTGGAAATATGATGATTTGAAAACATATGATGCATCAATCATTCAACATACTATTCCAATGCTTTCTGAACAAAAGCCAGTGCAACAGAAGTTAAGAAAGATTCATCCTAACCTAGAGAGTCAAATAAAGGCTTAATTAAATAGACTCTTGAAGGCTAAGATAATTTTTCCTGTCAGACATTCAAACTGGGTGTCCAACATGGTGCCTGTTAGAAAGAAAAATGGCGATATCAGGATTTGCATCGATTTCGGAAATCTTAATAAGGCAAGCCAAAAAGATAACTTCCCTTTACCTACCATGGAACAGACACTCCATTCAGTAGCTGGTTCTGAGTTAATGTCTTTTTTAGACAGTTTTTCAGGATATAACCAAATTTTGGTCCATCGTGATGACAGGCTTAAAACTACCTTCAGAACTAAGTGGGGAACTTATGATTACCAAAAAATGCCTTTTGGACTTATTGATGCAGGAGCTACATTCCAGAGAGCAATGGAAATGGCATTCAAAGGATTTCTCAATAAATCAGTAGTTGTCTATTTAGATGATATTACTGTATTTTCCAAGAAAAGGTCTAATCATTTACATGATTTTCCAAGAATGAATGTGGGATTCAAGACAAAAACAAATAGGGCTTCCCAAATATTAAACCACCTCCACCATCATGCTCTCGCGATCTCACCAAAATCGGTCATGAGATCACATAATCAAACCAATACATATATAACCAGGGTTTCTCTTATATTAAACCATCTCCACCCTCAGGCTTTACCGCAATCCCACCAAAAGAGTCAAGGGATTACTAGGCACAAAACAAGCTTGGATGCCTCAAATTTTATTCACCAATACCTTGAGGAATTTTCATGTCTCCATCCTCAAGCTTTACCGAAATCTTGCCAAAACCGGTCAAGGGATTCCTAGGGTCTATGGGAATTTTCTTGATACCACCTCACCTCGTTCGAAAAACCATCTAGCAATCCAACGCTCAACAAAATAAAAGAACCCCATAACACCATGGCTATCTAGAAAAGGAAATCCAAGGCTAAAACCATTGTCACACTTGGAAAAACCTATTCCCATGACAAAAAGAGAACCAAATACACACATGCATGTACCATGCTTTCACAAACTAGCTAGCAAATTACACATGCAACCTGTTACCCTTAAGTATTCTTGTTCAAACTACTTGAGCCAACTTTTTCTTGCTTGTCCCTTGCTTTCCTTTGCTTCCTTTTCCTTCCTTCGCTTTTGTTTCTCCAATATTAGAGTGCTCCAAGAATGCTCTAGGTGGGTAAGAGTATGAGATAATAGAGAAAGCTCCAATCTAAAATTGACAAAAAACTCCGAACTGGTCCTCAAAATATTTTTTTTATTATTGAAGCCTCCACTTTGTCCATTTTCCTCTATTTTTCCTTTAATTTCCCTCTCATGCAAACTTGTGACCTTTCATCTCCCATTTCTCCTATTTTATTTTATTTTCATAAATAAAATACCAATTAATGCATTTTCGCCTTTTCAAAGCCTTTGTGAATTCCTTAGCCATAATAAAATGAATGAACACCCACTAGGATGTTTTTCCCAACATTCACCTTGGAATATATGTCCCATGACCTTGGTCTTATTTTTCCTTTATTAACTTTATTACATGAAATTTTATCCCAGGGTTGTTACAAATCCCTCCCCCTCAAAGGAACACTCTCCTTGGTGTGCTATGACACCTTTAACCAACAATTCTATTGAAAACCAAAACATACTTCCCATGGAGCTTTATAAATTATCTCGATGTCATATTTACAGTGCACAACCTACTAAAAAGAAAACCAACATGAAAGCATGAAAAAAATGACAACCATACCGCTTATTGGAGCTTTATAACACAACTCATTACGGTATTTAAAATAAAAACCACATATAAATATATACATATACGAAAACTCCTTTTCCTCAACCAAAAAACAATGAAGGATACGTAGCTCAAATCTCATCATCCATCTCCCTTGTAGCTTCATATAGCCGCCACTACCTCTTCTTCTGTAAAATCTTTACACATTTATATGTTTTGATCTCTTTTTATTTATTTTTATGTGCTGAAGGAAATCTTCATATTCACCCATTTCTTCTTTTGCTAACAGTAAATTTTTTAAGTGCTTGTGGGCTGCTTTTTTTTAATTCCTTTGCGCCTTTGACCTCTTGATTTTCGAGTTGGATTTTTTCTATTTGATTTCTTGCTCTTCTAATCTTCATTGAGTTATGTGAAAAAGATGTATTTTTATCCCCTCCCTTGAGCCACAGGCTTCTGGATTTTAGTCTAACCTCTTCTTCTTCTTTCATGTTCTCCCTGTATATTTCCCAAAAGATTTCCTTTTCTCTTAGATAATCTTGCTTGCCTTCTTCTCCGCCTTCTTTTTCAATTTACGTGTTGTCCATTCTCTACTATAATTCTTTTTTCTTTTCTTTTTTTTTAATTCCATTTGCTCTTGCCCATTCCTTTAACTTGATTCTTGCATTTTTTTAATTTTGTCTCCCAAATATATTGTGGTGATCATGATACTCTTGGCTCCAATGCTTCCTTAATTAATTCATTGATTTCTATATTGTTGTCCCAAATTGAGCTGTATCTAAATGGGAGCGGTCCTTGATTTTCCATTTTGCCCATGACTATTGCCACCGGTTTATGGTCAGATGTCGTCATGTGAATGATTTTTCTTTTAATGGCACTGTACACTTGTGCTATTTTTTCTTGTATCAGGATTGTGTCCAACCTTTCTTTTATGTTGCTTTTGCCCACACTTTTATTGCTCCAGGTGTATTTCCTGTTGCTTGGGGGGGTGTCTAAAAGATTGTGTTGTTCCATTGTTTCTTCTAGTGCATCCCTGGATGGGTCTGTGTGATATATGCCTCCAAACTTTTCTTCTATACTTCTTACCAAATTTAAGTCTCATCCTAGAATTATTTTTCCTATTTGTGTTTCTTTTACTGCTTCTTTTATGGCGGCCCAACATTGCTCTTTTTCCTTGTAGTGGTTTGGGGAATATATATTGATGACACTATACTTCCTTTTGTACAAATTTGCATTAGATCCGTTTGTATCTAGTGTTGTTCTTTTTTGTAGTGTATTAATTCCCATATTCCTTTCTTCCATATTGTGCAGATACCTCATGATGATCCTATTGTGTGTATTGCTTCACCTTCATAATTTCCGATTTTTTTTTATATATTTTCAGTTTCTTGGCTATTTGTTTTTGTCTCTTGAATCATAAGGATGTCTGGGTTTTCTTTTGCCAGAATGTCTCTTGTAGCATTTTCTTTGACGGATGATCCCAATCCTCGGAAATTCCATGAGACCACTATAATTATTTGCTTTTTGGGTGGTGCATGGCTTCTTTCCCTCTTTGCTCGATCTTTCGTTGTTTCTTGTGTTCCTTCCTAAGAAGGTTTCCATAGGTTGTTGCATTCCTAATGCCATTTCCTTTGCTGTTGCTTCATCCCTTAGCTCTTTTTTTGTCTTTCTTCCCACCTTTTTTTTATTTTCTACATTTGGGAGAGCTTCCTTTGACTGCTTTCTAGTTAGGATTATGTCTACTGAGGGGGGGCTGAGATTTGGGTGGTTGGGGCTAGAGGGGATGGGAAGGGAGGGAGTGTGATGAGGGGATCTAGATCTAGATCTGGATCTCTCTCCAGAGAATGGGGGACAGAGGGATCCAGTGGCTCAAAAGGATTGAGGCTAGAAAGAGAATTGTTGTTAGCTTTTGGTGGTAGAGGATGGAGCTCAGAGGATATGGAGGGTTGTGTAGAAGAAGGATTTGGTTGTTTATGGACTACCTTCTTTCTTTTGACCTGTTCCCATTTGTTTTCCGGGTCTTCAATCTTTTCATTTTCATTATCTTTTTTTTTTGTACATCTATTAGCAAAATGACCATATTCATGACATACCTTGCATTTGAAGGGGATTTGTTCATAGTCTAGCTATTGTATATGATTCCACTGATCCACTTTGATTTTGAGGGCTTCTGGAAGCCCTTTTCCTAGATCCACCTCTACACAGATTCTGGCACATGCGTGCATGTTTTCCTTTGGCTCGCACCTATCTATGTATTTCCCAACTGCATTTCCTATGGCTTTAACTAAATCGTCTCCCCAACAGTGGAGGGAAGATGTAGCAATCTGATCCAAATGGGAACAACATTGGGTATATCCATTTTTGGGTCAAAATCCAGCGTCCATCTATTTAGATACAAACCCCTTGTATCCATAAAGTACGGGCCATTTCTAAATATTAGATCTCGATTCTCCTTGGTTTCAAAGTGGGAGGTGTAGTATCCTCTTCCAGAGAACCTGATTGATATTTTTACGTTTATTGTTGGAGACTAGTTCCTTTCTACCCATTTTTGTACCGTTTTGGGCTATGGCCATAACCGTGTAAACTACCCAACTAATCCATGTTTCGCTAGGGAGAGTGTTGCTTTATAAGGAAGAGCTCGATATTTCCAGGATGTCTTCCAATCTTTTAACAAACTTGGTGGCTGATGGTCAGATCTTTGCCAGACCCATTGCAAAAATGAGAGAGGTGAAAGCTTTTGTTGTTCCTTCATTTTCTCGCTCGTTATATGAGGGAGGCTCTTCATCCTCTGATGTCGATCAATCCTAAGCAAGAGGAGGCCACTGAGGGCAGCTATGTGCTGTTGCATTTAGGGCTACTGCGAGGTGCTGCATGAGGTGCGGCTCACTTTGTCAAGTTATTAATTCACTTTGTAAATATACATATGAATTGTATAAAAAATAAACTTAAACTTTATATATAAACACAAAGAATAATTCACTCCATAAAAATGCCTAAGTATACTATAATATATTTATAAAACCTGAAATTTATGTACAAAAATTAAGTATAATCCTTAGAGGTGTTGATTTAGACATGTTTAACAACATTTGCAAATTTGTTGATTGCACTATGGTTCAATAATTATTTTTTTAGAGTTTTCCTATGTAAGTAACTAAGAACCTCACCATCCAACCCATACTCAAGAGTACAAACTTGAAGTATAATCTTTAGAAGCTTTGATTGAGACATGTTTAACAATATTTATAAACTTGTTGATTTCATTGTTATTCAATAATAGGTTGGTTAGGGTTTTATTTTCTAAGTAATCAAGCACCTTACCCTCCAACCTTTATGCAAGAGAAAGATATTATTTAGTGTTTAAGGACCTTCTACATAAAGATGCGTTACTCCATATAAGCCCAACATGTCCCTTGTAAGAATTGGACCTAGAAAGACATGATTCCAATCATTCCTCCCAACCACCCAAAATAATTCCAAGTGACATACTTACTAAAGTTTGCCACAACTTATTCACTCAATGCCACAAATTATACAGAAAACCATTTCACTTTTTTTATTAAAAAAAATTGAACACCTCAAAAAAATGTTTTAACCATGGATATCTAAAATGTATACAACTCTCTTATTTAAATAGATAAAGTTGGAAAAGAAAATTTCTTTTATTTAGTTAATTTAATTTAATAAAATATAATATTAATGTTGTTGTTATTTTCTTAAATAAAAAAAACCATGAAACAATTTAAACTAAAATTATTTTGATAAGCTAATTCATCATTATTTTATCAACTTAAAGTAATTAAAAAAATTATAAATCTATAAAATAAAATTTCATATTAATATATTGAATAAATATTAATTTTAAAAAACTTTGAACTAAATTAACCTTTTTGTATATTTTCGTATTGATTAATGTTGTAGTCTATTTGTTTTATTTTTGGAGGTTTTATGCCAACTCTAATTTTCCTAGATTCCAGCAGTGATCCCTTGGAATCACAAATTTGAGTTGTGAATTCTCCACACAATTTCTCAAGGCCCTAAATCCATATATACAATCAAAACCCACCCATTTTAATAACAAAAATGAAGTTTTGGGGAAAACAATATTTCACTAGTTTCAACCAAAAACTATTAAATTCACTTTTAGACGAAGCATTTATTTATTTTCTTTTTAAAATAAGTATATTCCAATTCATTAAATAAACATAGTGATAGTGAAAATTTCAAATTTGATAAACTTCAAAAGTCCCAATAAATTCATTTGTAGAGGTGACCAAGAAGGATTTGATTACTGAGATGATCTTAATACCATGGTGCTATAAGTGAGATGGTTCAAATAACATGAGAGGTATTACAAGTGAGATGGTCCCAATAACTTGACAACTCAAATAAAGTTTAGATTTTATTACTAAGGTCATGTTTATTGCATAACAACTCACATTTGATAAGTGATTGGTTCATATAACACGACACCAATAAAAGAGTTGGTCATAATAAAATAATATTTAATTTAATTAGTTAAATGGTGGCATAACAAAACAAATCAGCATCTCATGATTCAAGGAGTTGTGGTCACACATAATTACCAGCTAAGCCATTAAAGTCCATCACCAAGTTGATCAATCCCAATGTCACATAATTTATTTGTACATTTAATATTGCCACTTATCCATTGGTTGTAGTGGGTGAAATGAGGTTTTACCGTGGAGGTAAATAAGTAGATTTGGATTTTCTATTGCTAGAAACTCTAGAATTTATTTAAATTACAGATTCTCACAACATTTTGGAATTTGAGAATGAAGAGAAGGGTCAAGGAATGATCTTTCCTAATATTAAAATTCCAAAATATTCTAGAAATATGCAATGAACAAAAAGATTGCCCCATGGAAATATATGCAACTGAATACTAGGTGAGATCTTAACAAATGAATCAATAGGTTGAGATCTTACTAAGTCAACAATTGAGATTCTATCTAGAAACATCATAGTTTTCTCTACTTTGTATCTAATATAAATTAAGTGTAAATATAGATATATTTAAAAAATAATAATAATAATAGAAAGATACTATATTAATAAAAGGGAAAAGTAAGCTTAAAACAAAAATCAAAGAATTGAGGAAAATCTTGATCATAAAATTATCTCTAAAACCTTTCGCCATTTTAAAACAATATAAATAACAAAATTCTTTAAAAAAAATCAATTACAACCAATTTTCAATTAATTGAGAAAAAAATAAATTTACTTTCAAAAATAAAAATAAAAAATGATATGTGTTCACTTATTTACTTATTACTTTAAAAATTTCTAAGAATTAATTTATTCAATATAATTGAATAAATATTTAATCTAATAATAATAATAATAATAATATTTAAAAATAATAATAATAATAATAATAATAATAATAATAATTAATTTAATTTAATGATTTAAATCAAAATATTTAAAAATAATAATAATAATAATAATTAATTTAATTTAATGATTTAAACTATTTTGTTAGTTAAATTTCCTATAACTTTTCAACATTTGTATAAAAGGAATATAACATATTATTAAACAACTTAAAAAGACAACTATAAAAAATATATCTTTCAATTAACTAAATAAATTCTCATGTTTAGATATTCTCAATTTTAAACCAATAACAAAAAAAAGAAAACATATATTTGAATTTATTAATGATTCTCATAAATAAGTCAAAATATGTAAAACAAGAAATAATAATTTCACAATTTGATAATCATACGGCTTACTATTATTTATAAAATTTTAGTGGAAACTTTAATTTGTAAATTGTTAAATATATTTTTTTGGCACATAGTCCAAAGTAAACAAGTTTGACAAAAAGAAAAATGTATTAGTTAAATGGTTTCCATAATGGCCAGAAAAATATTTGATTTGATATGTGAGATAATCCAATAACAACTTAACATTTAACTAGTATGGTGGTCCCAAGAACATGACATTCAAGTGGGTGTTATGGTCAAACACTATCACTACTTCGACACCAATGCCAAGAGACTCTATTCCAATGAGGGTTTAATTACAATACACCCATAAGAACTAGAGATCTAAGTGGAGATTTATTGTTCTTATATACACTTTAGTTAGTTGAGAAAGAAGGCTAGAGTTTCAAATCTCACAGGAAAATGGCTGGTGAATCCACAACCACAAGTTGGACATGGAAGAAGAACAAGGATTTCCTTGTATTAGATCCAATTTCCTTATAATAAGTAACTATCTTTAAACATGCGTTTCTAATGTCTACCGAGATTCTTTAAAAAATGAGAGCATTCTGGCATTTCCATTTTCCCCATAGTATATAAAAAGGAAGAGCACAATATAGCTTGTAGTTTGAAAACCATTATTGTAGAAGGACCCAGTAGAGCTCTTTTCTCAATCAACAGAAATTTGAAGCATATCCAATTGGCTAGACCAAACTAATACTAATACTACAAAGGGATAGGATGGGAAAGATGCACCACATCTTCTAGATTTGATCTAAGTGACCTATGGCACCTCTTTTAATTAGATTATCCCATTATAAGATTATTTCACCCCAAACTGTTGAAAAATCAAGGTCTAACACCTAATTTATCTTATTGATAATTACTTGTGAATATTATATGTCTTTTTATTACCTTGTTGGAGAGACTTAGAGACATCTGCATTTTGAAGACTTTCCTCACTTCTATTTTACATGTTTATTAGCATTTTCTAAGCCTTCTTTGCACAACACATGGATTATCAAATTTGATAAGGAGTACCATTGGGGTGAGGCACAGGTGTCCTCTCTCACCCAAGCTTTTCACCATATACGTAGATGAGTTCTAATCATTTATGTAGGAGTGTATATAGCTTAAGGATGGCTACCTCCTTCACCATGTATTCATCTCCATCCTACTCTTCTCACATGATGTGGTTATCCTAGCCTCCACTTTGAAGGGTTTCTGGAGATAGCTAGATTCCTTATCTAGGTTTAGGGATCTTTGAAAGTGAAGGGTAAAATTTGGTAAAACCAAGGTTATGATCTTCAATGGATTGAAGTGTTTCTTATGTCATCTTCATCAAAAAATTATACAAATGTTCAATTTTTCAAAAAATTGTAGAGATCACAAAGAGATAAAAGACACTAAGATTAGTCTAGTAGCCAAGGCAAAACCCAAAACTGAAAATGAAGCAATCCTTCTCTTATAGAATCACATCAAAAAGAGAGATATTCAATACCAGGACAATCTTCCTATAGATTTAATTAATACAAAGTATGATAGTCTAATCAATCCAAAAAGACAGTCTGGTATCTTTGGGGAACATAAGCATCAACAATTACCTCTTTAACCCTTGGATTCATTATTCTCAAACTTACATTTAAGAGAAGTGCTCTGAGAAAGCCTAACATGGTGTGCAAGAGATTCGACCCGTAGCCAACAGAGACGCTCCTGTTTCCCTGGCAATCGAGTCGGAGCTTGACTCTATGAGGAAGAGGTGGTAAGCTTGATGCTCGCAACAACCTCGCAGTTCTTCGAAGATTTTTCCCAATTTGAGGGAATCAAAAATAGGACCATTAGGGGAAGAGTCTTCGTCTAGTGAGGCTCTCGGATATTCGTGAGCTAGAAAAAACAGTGAGCTTGGAAGTTGAACTCTTCTTACATCATTGATATTGAATGAGATCACAAGTTCAAGTTTTATAAACACAAATTTGAAAAGGTTACTTAATCTTTGAAACTAAAACAAAATTCATTTCCATGTACAGAAAGAGTTTTGCCCTATTTTTTTAATTTAGTTTTTCAAGAATTTATTTCCATTTTTACCTTAAACCCCTTTCCAACATCTCTTTAGGAATAACAATCCTATTGTATTTAAAAAAAAACTTTAGGCAAAAATTGTTGAGTATTTAAGAAAAACTTTAGGTAAAAATTGTTGACTGTAAGTGTTTGGAACCACCTAGTATAAACCCAACCATCTGAATATGGTTAGGAATTAATTTTCTCTTCATTGTTTATTTTGATGCTGAGATCAAACTCTCTTTTTTAATTCCTACTCTAAATCATACTAGATAGTTTGATACCAGTAAACTTAACAATCTGAATGTGATTTTTACTTGAAACTTTCTTGATCACCTATTCTATTACTAGTCTCACTAATTCAGTTACTTGTTTGGAAGTGGATGTAAAATTTCATCAAAAGAACGACCCAACTTGCATCAAAATCACAACCGGAATCTTCTGACAAAGTCGATACCTCTACAAAATACCTACAAACTCATATCTTAGTGTCTGTGTCATATCCCTCACGTAACTCAACGTAAAATAAGTCATGAATTAGTTACAAACTAATTCTTGATAACTGATTTGGGGGAAATCAAGAAAAAGGGAAACCGGGTCTTTTACAAGTGGAAGGATACAGATTCTGTGGGGGTGACGATTTCAGTTTGCACAGGGACTGTGCCGAACTTCCGGGTATCTATAACTACCCATTCCGCAGCGAATGCCGCCTTAAATTTCGTGCCAAAACAAGAGGAAGACATCTCTGTAATGCGTGCCACAAATTGTTGGGAGGTTATGTGTTCGAATCTGAAAATCGTGATATAAGGTTTCATCCCCTGTTTATGACGCTTCCTCGAACACTCCAGTTCACATCGCGCCCAGATCACCAACTCAAATTGCTGGCGAGTGATAAGGGGAAGCCATTCATTTGTTTTGGGTGTGTTACGAAGTTCAAATCCGGTATCATTGCCCGGAGACGAAATGTAAGGTTAGTATGGATGTGAGCTATGCCAAAACATATATTTATGGATGGCCAGAGTCGGACCCCGATAGGGTTGAACACACCGCTTGCGGGTCACATGCCATAAATGTAGGAAGGTGGTGCTGGATATCAACAATAGCAATGTTGTTGTTAACTGGGACGATTCTGGTGACACACGCTAGAGCGGAAGCTGAAGCTGCTGCCACTATCATGAGCGCGTCCACTGTGTTGTCTTTATTTTCCTTGTACCATTTCTTAAACTACAGAATGCTTCACCGATGGGTTGTCTAATCATCTGCGGGAAGCGAGTTCTGGTGGCGGGGTGCATAGCCGTCCAAGATGTGGTGCAAGGGCAGGATTCGTGGAGGCTATTTCTGCTACTTGTCTGAATGGGGTGCTGACTGTTACGGTTGCCCAAGCTTCCTCGGCTGGAGCTGAAGAAATCTAAGACTATTGAATGGTGCGGTGCTTTCTCTGGTTTTCAAGAGATTTACCATCAGGTAAGTAACTTCACTCTTTATAGAGAATAATAAGCTGCGTGTGGGCCTTCTGCAGTAAAACATTGATTATTTTATGTGTTTTCTGAGTAGAGAAAATATGATAATGCATGCAATAAAGATTGGTTGTTTTATATGTGGGTCTTGGCTAAGAAAACATGTTAATGGGTGAAGTTAAAGACTGAATTATTTTATGTGTTTTCTTGGTAAAGAAAACATGTTAATTTATGTAGTTTTTCCTTCTATAAATTACATGTGAATTTTGTGTTAAATGCTTTATGAATCTAGCTAACTCTTGATGTTTTGAAAATGCATTACATGCATGAGGGAGTTAGCTAATGACGTGCTTTTAGGCACATAGTTATTCATTCTTGTAGCTTCTTTTTGGTAAGAGAGTGCATACTTCAAGTATGTGTTCTTTGTATGTTAGCAAAACTATGTTAAAATCTTGAAAAACTAACTATGGGAAAGAAATGCATGTGCAAGGGCGCAGAGCAATAGTTATTACCTGGTATGTAAACATAACCATTGTGTTATATGTTTAAAAAAGAAACATGGACTTGTAAACTAATGGTTAGATCTCTTAGAGAGAGATATGTACCAGTGTGAATAAGCGTTGTGAAAAGTAGAACAAGAATTTACTTGAATAGATGTACTAGTTAGTTAGTATGTTATGCTTGCTCATGCAGATGAGTAGATGATAAAAGATCATTTTTAGAGGTTGTTTAATGAATTATTGATATTGTAACTAATCTTGTTGCCAAGATTGTTGTCAACAGCATAGACAGGAAAAGATGGCGGTTGGTGCCAAAGGAAGGTAATGTTTAACATTGGCAGGAAAAGGATTATTCGTCCATGCAGATGAGTTCAAGCTGCAATATTGTCCATTGCTAGAACAATTATGCCACAAGGAATGTTGCATGTGGCGGTATGTAAATAAAAGATTACATGAAAATTGTATTAGCTTTTAGCTAGTTACGTGACAGCTTAATGATAATTCATTGTAAAGATTTTAACACAATGGTTAAGGGATGGAATTCCTTATAAGCCATTGAGTGAGGGGTGAAAACCCTCACGAGCGTTTAATAATAAGATTAAACGTTTGCTGGTTTTCACCCTACGAGGTTTCCAGGGTATATCAGTGTTCAATGGTGTGATTGATGTGATTGCCTTTTGTGTCAAATGGATGATGTTGAATCCTTGATGTTGATGATTCTTTATTTGATGGCATGATCATAATGTCCAAATTAATATGGTTATGGAAATCATGAAATGGATGCAAGGAATTATGAGATAGTTTATGTTATTACACTACCATGGTCGGGGTTAATGGTTATGCAACTTACTGACTGTTATTGCAATTTACTTGATGCATTAATGAACACTATGTCTAATGGTTAATGATGATTGTGGAGTTATGAATTTGATAAGTTACTAGTGGGTAATTTGTATAAAAATTCTAACTTCCTACTTTTACATGCGAGGTTACCGGGGTATGTGACAAGTGGTATCAGAGCTAAAGGTTGCAGTACTGGCGCCTTTGGGAATTGGTAAGCGGAAAAGAAATTGAGGTACGCCGTTAGTGAGCATTAACTCAGGTATGAGTTTAATCATTCACATATTGATTTACATAGTACACTATTTTTGGCATGATAAGTGTGATTCGTGTTTAAACTGCTCTGAGTAGTAAGTAATAAAGTTGTTGCATAACTACGTTCATAATGTTAGATTCTTGTTGAGGATAAAAGACAATGAAACTTTTGTCGCACTTACGAACAATATTGAACATTCATTACACTTAAGAAAAATATTGAACATTCATTGAGGGAAGTGACAATCAACTACCAACTTGTGATTTGCAAATATGGCAATAACAATGATTCATTTATTAAACAAAATTGAAGTTACAATGAACAAAACTTAATGAGTCAATGCATGAATATAAATTATGTGGAACATCCTTGAATAGGATGACAAATTGTTTTAAAAGGACATTAGAAGAACCCCTTAGATATTGAAAACATGCAATGAGTCAAGCAGCGAGACTTGATTGTCATAACTAATTTCTGATTAAGTTTTGCCATGGTTTCATTAAAATGATTGGTAGTTGAGATTGGTTAGTGTTGTATGACTAACCCATAGAACTTATATGCATTAATTGAATTGGATTTAAGATTATTACAATTCGTAAACAAGGGAAGGTTGACTGATGTCACATGCATGGAATGTGTGTATAAAGATTCTTACTCTCTCTATGCTATAGTTCCGGTTGTTTATGAGAAGAGTTCTTAATTTTATTCACCATGAGAATGCATGATGAATAGTATATTCTTATGTCTTAATAGATTTAATGATGTTATCCTCTAATTAATTGAAATCCATTAGCATGGTATGTGTTTATGTTAATCATTACTTGTTGGGAGATAAAAACCATTGGAGCCTCGATTTAATCATGGTTGAATTTATCTCTACTATGGGAATGATGGATTTCTTATGCATGTTGCATTCTAGTGTGAAGTTAATTGTAGAGGCATGTACAGTGAGTAACATTCCTAGGACCCATTCATGGTATAATTACATGTGATAATTATTCATAAATAGACTACCTGTGTTAATACAGTTGTCAGTAAACTCTAACTACCTTCCCAAACTATAGATGCTTCCAAAGGAAAAGGAAGCAAGGAGAAGGAAGAAGACCGTGCTGTAGGGACAGACGGAGATGGGAAAAAGAAATCGCTAAGTCTGGTAATGACCAGATAGCGCAAGCTTTGGGCGTCAGAATCTTGCAGAAGACTCTAAGTCTGGGGATGACTAGATAGGGCTCGATGTGCATGTGAGTATTCCCTTGACCATGCTTAAGGAGTTGGAAAATGATAACTATAGTGTGTTGATGTTAATGATTCTCGCAATGTCCCCTTGAAGTCATTATTCTGAAAAGGTCACATAGTAATGTTATGATAGTTGTTGCATCTAGCATCAAGTGGTAACTCTGGTGCATGTGTGACACTTACGAGATTATGCTTCTAATTGCATAAGTAGAGCAACTGCTTCCGGTAAGGGTGATTTAACTTGTTTGTTATGCATGTTGATCCAAGGATAAGATAAGTATCTTGCTCACTTTCTTGAAGAACATGTATGAATGTTTTATATGTTTTCTTAGTAAAGAAAATAGGTAGTTCCTCCTAGTAAGACTACATGTGAGTCTTGTGAGAGAAATGTTTGTCTCTTGTCGTTTTTCTTGGAATAAAATCCTTGCTAAATATAGCCAAAGTATCTTCTTGAGAAAAGAAGATGAGGCATATCAACGCCCTGAGGACATAGCATGAAAGGTGGCCAAGTTTTCTTGAATTAAAATATGTATTTTTATTTGATAAAAGTTTCTTGGAAAATATATGTATGCTAATTGCATCATGATTCTAGTTAGTTTCTAAGTTCTAGTGAAATGATTATGCATTGCATGCATGATTAAGATAGCTAAAGATGTGCTTCTAGGCACATAGATATTCATTTCTAACTTTTTTTTTGAAGAAAGAGTATATTATATATATACATAAATATAGTTTCATTCTAGAAGAGTGTGCATACTTCATTTATGAAGATAAAGGATTTTATGAGAAAATAAAAATAGAGGTTCTTTCCTTTAAAGACAACATTAGAATAGTGTTCATACAAGAAACAAAATCCTTACTTGTTTCATGAAAAGAACTATGTTCATTGAAGTAAAGTAATTGTGTTAGGAAAAGACATGTTGCATAATGGTAGCTATGGTTACTTTGGAATTATGACTCTATGTGTACATAGAGGAAGTGATCATGTTAACTTTCTTGAAGACAATAATCTTTTGAAGAGATTGTCTTGATAAATGAGTTGTGTGATTTCTTGATTTTGGATGGATAAGTAAATCTTGTTCTGTATCTTGATTTTTATACATAAAGATGGATATCTTTGATAATCCCCTGAAAGGGAAGATAGAAGAATGAGGTTAAAATGACTTCCTTTGAGAAAGAGGTATGTAGTTTGTTGTATGAAATGATGGTAGTATTCTAGTGAAGGGAATATGTGTTGCATACATTAAAGAAGGGCTTATATGATAAGCAATGGTATGCACAAAGATTAGTCATTGTGACAAGTGGTATATTATATTAATGATGCATGGCCAATGTTGGCCATAGTAAACGTAAGATAATACTCCATTAATGACGATTTGAATTAAGACAACAGACTATGGAAAATTTGAAAATGTTTAGATTATTAACTCAACTGTTGTTGACATTCATACATTAATGAATATTTGCATATGCTTTTATACATGACAATATTGTATGCATGCACATTCTTGGAAATTGAATACGTGTTAACTGATGCATATTTATAACTAACGTTGCTGATGGGATTAAGTAGTGGTAGCTTAATGGCAACAAGAAAACTCATCACATAAATTGCTGCAATGTGAAATGCAATCATAAATGAGAAAGAATGATGTTATATGATATGCATGAATTATGTTATTTGGGAAATTTTCATGCATACAACGTGTATGATAGATATGGTTCCCATCAATCTAGATGTTGTGGACCCATGTTGAGGGTTAAGTGTAAATGCATGGTGTACATGCATGTTTGTTGTGCTAATAATAATGTTCATATGGTTCATTGTGTAAATTACTTTGAGAAAGAGTAATAAAAGAGAAATTTAACATGCCAGACAGTTGCGGATAGTTGGGTTGATGACAGTTACCTGCCTGGAGGGGTTGATGGTACCTGTCTGCCCGGATTGAGAAAGGCTTGAATGCCTTGGGTTGATGACAATTACCTGCCCGGAGGGGTTGATGGTACTTGTCTGCCCGGATTGTGAAAGGCTGGAATGCCTTGGGTTGATGGCAGTTACCTGCCCGGAGGGGTTGATGGTACTTGTTTTCCCGAAGTTGGGTTGATGGCAGCTACCTGCCCGGAGGGGTTGATGGTACTTGTCTGCCCAGATTTCCTCTCCCTGGAATTCTTGAGCTGGTTGGCCAGTGGAATTCCATGTTAGACCTGGTAAGGTCTCTATCAAAGAAACTGTCTGGATGTGAAAATGACTCGGTTTGGTTGTGGAAACCAGTTCCCATGGGTTGGGAATTCTTTAGTCTATTGTGATTTTCATGGCTAAAGAAATTAACTAATCAGTTGTATGTGATGTTAAAAATAAATTCTATATATAGTTGTGTGAAATGTGTTATGCACATTTAACAGGAAATGAGTTTAATGTTCAATAAGGAGTTATTGGAAATTTTAATTCCTGTATCATTTTATTAATCTTGTGAAAGTCTTAGTAGGGGCTAAGACCATTTCCAAATGATGCAGTGATTGACAGTTTTGATGATTAGAGAGCTAGGTGCTCTTTTGGTACATCTAGAAGCACTTTGCGGATGTCTTTAGTGAGAATTCGTTCAGTGTGCACGTGAGCAGTGATTCATCATTTGATGATTAGTGTTAGTGCTCTTTAAGTACTTGTAAAAGCACTGTGATTTAGAAATCATCTAGCATTGCACAATTGATTGATAGTCAAACGTATTTCATTTGACTCAAAATATAGTGACTAATGTGATTGAATTTGTTAGTCATATATTACAGGAATTACTTACCATGGAGGGTTGAAGAGTTGTCCAACCACTATTAAAATGCTTACATGAAAGTATTCATGATTCCAAGAATAGATGGTAAGTAATGGTAAGTTGATACAGAGAATTGTTATCATGAATGAATAAGGGCCAAGTGGTGGCGATTAGAAGTTGCATATTTTTGCAATTACGAATGCTTATGTTTATTGATGCTTATAACTAATGATATTTCTTATGACTATATCATTACTATTTTGTTTGTTGTCATTTCCTAGAATGACAACTTTGATTTTAAAGAGGAAGGATCACATTTTGTGTGGTTTAGATGGTATATCACGAGTAAAATATCAAGTTCCGATGAAAGATGAACACCGAGGACGGTGTTCTTGTTAAGGGGGGGAGTATGTCATATCCCTCACGTAACTCAACGTAAAATAAGTTATGAATTAGTTACAAACTAATTCTTGATAACTGATTTGGGGAAAATCAAGAAAAAGGGAAACTGGGTCTTTTACAAGTGGAAGGATACGGATTCTGTGGGGGTGACGATTTCAGTTTGCACAGGGACTGTGCCGAACTTCCGGGTATCTATAACTACCCATTTCGCAGTGAATGCTGCCTTAAATTTCGTGTCAAAATAAGAGGAAGACGTCTCTGTAATGCGTGCCACAAATTGTTGGGAGGTTATGTGTTCGAATCTGAAAATCGCGATATAAGGTTTCATCCCCTGTTTATGACGCTTCCTCGAACACTCCAGTTCACAGCGCGCCCAGATCACCAACTCAAATTGCCGGCGAGTGATAAGGGGAAGCCATTCATTTGTTTTGGGTGCGTTACGAAGTTCAAATCCGGTATCGTTGCCCGGAGACGAAATGTAAGGTTAGTATGGATGTGAGCTGCGCCAAAACATATATTTATGGACGGCCAGAGTCGGACCCCGATAGTGTTGAACACACCGCTTGCGGGTCACATGCCATAAATGTAGGAAGGTGGTGCTGGATATCAATAGTAGCAATGTTGTTGTTAACTGGGACGATTCTGGTGACACACGCTGGAGCGGAAGCTGAAGCTGCTGCCACTATCATGAGCGCGTCCACTGTGTTGTCTTTATTTTCCTTGTACCATTTCTTAAACTACAGAATGCTTCACCGATGGGTTGTCTAATCATCTGCGGGAAGCGAGTTCTGGTGGCGGGGTGCATAGCCGTCCAAGATGTGGTGCAAGGGCAGGATTCGTGGAGGCTATTTCTGCTACTTGTCAGAATGGGGTGCTGACTGTTACGGTTCCCCAAGCTTCCTCGGCTGGAGCCGAAGAAACCTAAGACTATTGAATGGTGCGGTGCTTTCTCTGGTTTTCAAGAGATTTACCATCAGGTAAGTAACTTCACTCTTTATAGAGAATAATAAGCTGCATGTGGGCCTTCTGCAGTAAAACATTGATTATTTTATGTGTTTTCTGAGTAGAGAAAATATGATAATGCATGCAATAAAGATTGGTTGTTTTATATGTGGGTCTTGGCTAAGAAAACATGTTAATGGGTGAAGTTAAAGACTGAATTATTTTATGTGTTTTCTTGGTAAAGAAAACATGTTAATTTATGTAGTTTTTCTTTCTATAAATTATATGGGAATTTTGTGTTAAATGCTTTATGAATCTAGATAACTTTTGATGTTTTGAAAATGCATTACATGCATGAGGGAGTTAGCTAATGACGTGCTTGTGGGCACATAGTTATTTATTCTTATAGTTTCTTTTTGGTAAAAGAATGCATACTTCAAGTATGTGTTCTTTGTATGTTAGCAAAACTATGATAAAATCTTAAAAAAATAACTATGGGAAAGGAATGCATGTGCAAGGGCGCAGAGCAATAGTTATTACCTGGTATGTAAACATAACCATTGTGTTATATGTTTTAAAAAGAAACATGGACTTGTAAACTAATGGTTAGATCTCTTAGAGAGAGATATGCACCAGTGTGAATAAGCGTTGTGAAAAGTAGAACAAGAATTTACTTGAATAGATGTACTAGTTAGTTAGTATGTTATGATTGCTCATGCAGATGAGTAGATGATAAAAGATCATTTTTAGAGGTTGTTTAATGAATTATTGATATTGTAACTAATCTTGTTGCCAAGATTGTTGTCAACAGCATAGACAGGAAAAGATGGCGGTTGGTGCCAAAGGAAAGTAATGTTTAACATTGACAGGAAAAGGATTATTCGTCCATGCAGATGAGTTCAAGCTGCAATATTGTCCATTGCTAGAACAATTATGCCACAAGGAATGTTGCATGTGGTGGTATGTAAATAAAAGATTACATGAAAATTGTATTAGCTTTTAGCTAGTTATGTGACAGCTTAATGATAATTCATTGTAAAGATTTTAATACAATGGTTAAGGGATGGAATTCCTTATAAGCCATTGAGTGAGGGGTGAAAACCCTCACGAGCTTTTAATAATAAGATTAAACTTTTGCTGGTTTTCACCCTACTGGTTTCCAGGGTATATCAGTGTTCAATGGTGTGATTGATGTGATTGCCTTTTGTGTCAAATGGATGATGTTGAATACTTGATGTTGATGATTCTTTATTTGATGGCATGATCATAATGTCCAAATTAATATGGTTATGGAAATCATGAAATGGATGCAAGGAAATATGAGATAGTTTATGTTATTACACTACCATGGTCGGGGTTAATGGTTATGCAACTTACTGACTGTTATTGCAATTTACTTGATGCATTAATGAACACTGTCTAATGGTTAATGTTGATTGTGGAGTTATGAATTTGATAAGTTACTAGTGGGTAATTTGTATAAAAATTCTAACTTCCTACTTTTACATGCGAGGTTACCGGGGTATGTGACAGTCTGTTTTCACCTTTAGCATAACTCTTCTTGCTGCAGTGATGTAAAGCAGCTTATATGAAATAATTTATGGCGTAATTTTGACTCAATTGCTGGTTGGGCCTCACAGTTGCTTTTCTCTAACAGATTATGTATTCACTATTATAATTATTTACGACCCGAATCTGCTTACAGAGTGTATAACCTGAGATCTAGCGGTCTGCTCTCTGCAGTATAGCTAGTCCACATGTTTTTCTATGAAGATTCCCAAAACAATCTCTATTTTTTTTCATTCAAAAATAATTTCGTTGTCATCTTCTTTTCTCTTTGGTCATGCATCACGGTTGACCACACCACTGATTCAGTTTGTTGCGAAATATTTTGTGCAGGTGTTTGACTCGCTCCATATGAACTGAAGTGATGCGTTGCTCCATTATGTTGTTTAATTGCTCGATGGTCTTTCCACCTCTGGTTATATTAGGGTTTTACTCACCCATTTTATAAAAGATGGCGTGAGCAGTTTAGTTTCATTATAAAGAACTTTTACGCTCTCTCCATATATTTCGGTTAGCTGGATTCGAGCATTATATTTTTCCTTTTATTACAATATAAACTAAAACAAAATTATTATATATGTTTTATGTTATGCAATACATTGCATTTTACGTGATTTATATCATTTTATTTATTAAATAAAACTATTTGCATGTTATTTTATTTTATTTACATTTTATTTTTTTTACTGGGAGTAAGTTGAAGTTTTTATAAATAAATATTTAGATAAGTGTAACCTAAATGTATTGCTTCATATAAAAATATTAGCTATTTAGTATTTTAGATTTACAATAATATTTCATTTTTATTGTGATATTATTGTTTATTTAATAAATTTAAATGTTGATTTATGATTATTTATTTTCGAAAGTGTTTTTATTTTTTTTTTAAATAAATTTGTTATCTTAAATTAGTTGCAATTAATGTAAAATATTATTAATAATATTTTAACAATGTAATTTAACTCTTTTATACTTTGGTTTATTTTTTGAGATTTGATGATTTTATTTTTGGTAAAAGTGTGGTTTATAATTTTATGGTTGTTCAAAATATGTCTTTAAATACATAAGAAAAAACATTAATCACCTAGATTATACAAAACAATCACTTAAACTTGTAATTTCAACAAATTTTTTAACAAGATTTACCAAAAAAACTATATCAAAATATACACATTTCAACATTAATAGTACCAACTAATCCAACTAACTAAAACTTATTTATTATTAATATTTATAATTTAAATTAGTTTTTAAATGTCTCTTAAACTTGAGTTATATTAAATTATATTTATAACTTACACATTGAATTGTAAAATAAACTTCTAAATTTCATGACATTTCAATCTTATAATTATAATAAAACTATATTATATATAATTTTTAACATAGTAAGAAAAGTTTTTAAAAAAATTATTTATATTATATTAATAAAATAATTGTTTATATTATATTTTTACAAATAATAACTAATAACTGAGAATAACAAAGATAATTTTGAATCCCTACTTCTAAGGATCTTCAAATGAGTTATAAAACTTGAAAATTTTTACTTACTAAAGTGTTCTTTCCAAAACACACTTCTTTGTTTTCTAAATTTTGTGTAACTTTATGATAAATGATGAAGAGTTAAACATTTTTTAAGGATAAATACACACATTACATTGGTGAATGGACACATTTAGTAGACATTTTATATGCAATTCAATTTCTGAAAACTTATTAGTGTTATGAAAGTATAGAATGGGAACATGTTTGTAGAATTTATGTTCACGAAAGCCTAAATTTGGAAAATCACATAACCTATAGGATAGATTTGAGATTTAATGATTATACTTTTGGTAAGAGTGTGGTTTATAATTTTATGGTTGTTTAGAATATATTTTTGAATACACAAATTGATTCAATGTCAAAAAAAATCCATTAAACACTCACATTATACAAAACACAACTTAAACTATTCCCTTAGACACTAACATTATACAAAACACACACTTAAACTATTCCAAATTTACCCAAAAAATATACAAAAATAATCAAAATATACAAGAATTAGATTTACCCAAAAAATATACAAAAATAATCAAAATATAAAAGAATTAATATAGGAGTTGTCCTTTGGATTTTATGGCCAAATGACACTGCAGTGTAAAACCCCAAGGAACTTAGATTGTGCATATTTTAGCCATCAAGTTTGTAATTTCAATGAATTTCTACGGGATTTTAGACAAATTAAATGAAGCTTGTGATTTCAATGAATTCCTTTGCCATTTTAGACAAATTCGATGGGAAAAGTTTTCAAAAAGTGGCATTAAAGACAACTAATATATACAAGAATTAGAATACACATATTTAAGCATTAATACTACCAACCAATCAAACTAACTAAAACTTATTTATTTATAATATTTATAATTTAAAATATTTTTCAAAATATTTCTCTAGAACTTAAATTATATTAAATTATATATAACCTTTTTCAAGTCTTAGCACAATAGGTTGAGTATGGGCCTAAGCAAGGGGATTCAAACCTTAAGAGGGGTGGTTGTTCCATGTCCTAGGGAGGAGGAGGAGACATGCTAAAAAACATATAGGAATCTAAGCCCTGGTGTGGATCTAGTGCCATCCCCTTGAAGCCTTAAATTCCTCTTATCTCTTTTCTCAAGCCACTTTATCCTACTTACTCCAATTATCGTGAGTCATTGCAAGCAAATGGAAATCTCAAAGATATTACCTTTGACTCTCTTGTGAAAAAAATTGCTGAAAGAGAGAAAGCTTTTCGAAAGAAGACAACCCCTGAATCTTCTGAAGAGGCTGTGTACCTTACTCATAAAGAAAAGAATCTTGCCCAAGATTCTTCCAGAGGAAGAGGTGGTCGAAGAGGAAGAAGAAGATATTTCAGAGGCCGAGGGGCATACACTCTCAAGGAGAAAAGTCAGATTTTCACTGCCACATGCAAGTTGCCTTGGGACAAAATTGAGTAGTAAAGAAACCAACCCAAAGGTAAAACTAATGACATAGACAAAGGTAAAGCACTTGAATCTGCTCATTATGTTGTGGCACAATGTAATATTGAAGTAAATGAAGACTTATTTAATGCTTCACTTACTTCTTGGAAAAATGATTGGTTGCTTGATTTAGGAGCAACTTGCCACATGACTCATAGAAAATATTTTTTTGAAGAATTTACTAACAATGTTGATGGAGCAGTATACTTTGCAAACCAATCAAAACTCAAGCCATCAAGGCTTGGCACAATCAAGCTTAAATTGTCTAGTCTTCCAGACTTTCTTCTGCATCATGTTCTATATCTCCCACAATTGAAGAGAAACTTGTTATCCTTGCTCCAAATCCGCTAGCAAGGTCACTCCATTCATATGTTTGATGGCAAGCTTGAGGTGAGAAAAACATCTGACCACTCACTTTTCATGAGGGAGATAGAAGAAGAAAGGCTTCTCAAGCTGCAGGGTACCTCTACTCATGCACAACATTTCTCATACAATTCTCATTATGAAGAAGGTACACTTCCATCAAGTTTATTATGGCATGCTAGATTTGGACATTTGAACTATGACAGCCTCCACTTGTTGAAGAAAAATGGTGTTACTGGTTTGCCTAAAATTCCTAGGAAACTTAAGCAATGTGATGCTTGCATTCTAGGAAAGCATAGCAAACAGTCTTTTCATGATTCACATTCAAGAGAACATAGAAAACTTGAACTCATTCATTCAGATTTTTGTGGTCCAATGCCTATTCCTTCTGCAAATGGAAATAAATATATGATGACATTTATTAATGACTACATTAGAATGTGTTGGGTTTATTTATTGAAGAACAAATATGATGCTTTTCAAACATTCAAGAACTTTCGTACATGGATTGAAAATGATGCACAATCTCATATTGGCTCTATTCACACTGATAATGGAAAAGAATACACTTCAAATGAATTTGGAAACTATCTTCGCCAACATGGGATCAAACATCAAACAACTGTGCCTTATAATCCCCTACAGAACAATGTATCTCAAAGAATTAATAGGACAATCTTAAATATGGTGTGCTCCATGATGTTTTTCAAAAATGTAAAATTGATGTTTTGGGCTAATGAAGTTCTATGTGTTGTATATATAAAGAATAGATGTCCATCTAATGCTATCAGAGACATGACTCCTTATGAAATGTGGTATGGGCACATTCCTTCGGTAAAACATCTCAGGGTCTTTGGTTCCACTTGTTATACCTTGATACCAATGGTACATAGAAACAAACTTGGTGCAAGAAGTTGTAAGTGTATCTTCCTGGGGTATTAAAACACCTCCAAAGCATACCGTCTCTATGAAGAAGTCAATAAAAAGTTTGTTGTATCTAGAGATGTAATCTTTCTTGAATCATCCAAAACTGATAATGTTGTTGAGCGTAAACTTGATCGCTTGGATATATTCTCAAATGAAAAATCATTTCAAGAATTTGATAATCAGATTCCACATCTTGAAGGGGGCATTCCTATACTAGATCAAACTGTGGAATCTTCTTCTGAAGCACTCTCTCCCCCGCATGAAACTCCAATAACGGATGATACTTTAAGTGATGTGATTGATAGAATTGGGAGACTCAATCTTGATTCAAACCCAACTCAATCAACGGTACAGCGTGGACCATCTAAGAAAGGTCCCCCAACGTGGTTGACAAAGACACTTGAAAGTGTTCATCCTGATGAAGTTGGAAAGGCACGAACTAGAAATTCAAATCAACAAAATGGAGGTGATGTAGATGACTCTGATTCACCTGTTGCTATGGATGTTTCTTATGATTGTGAATTGAATTTTTCTACAGATTTTGAACCAACTTCCTTCAAAGAAGTTGCTTCTCATGATGAATGGAAGGAAGTGATGAAAATGAGTAAGATGCCCTCATAAATAATGGCACTTGGATGCTGGTTGATCCTCCATTAGGAATCAAACCAATTGGCTGCAAGTGGGTGTACAAGAACAAGTATAAAGTTGATGGCTCACTTGACAAGCACAAAGCCAGGCTTGTGGCAAAATGTTTTGCACAGAAGGAAGGGGTCGATTATGAGGAGACTTTTGCTCCCACAACAAAATGGGCTACCATCTCGACACTCTTTGCCCTAGCAACTCATAACGGTTGGAAAGTCCTTCAAATGGATGTAAAAACTACTTCCTTGAATGGAGATCTAAAAGAGAATGTTTGTATTTCCCAGCCTGAAGGATTTTCTGTGAAAGGACATGAACATAAAGTATGCAAACTTGTGAAATCCTTGTATGGCCTCAAACAAGCACCGCGAGCCTGGTATGAAAAGCTAACTGAGCATCTTCTGAAACTCAATTTCAAACATTATGATCTAGATGATGTAACTTTGTTTTTCAAGAAGGTTGGAAAAACAGTTGTATATCTTGTGGTATATGTAGATGATCTTTTGATGACAGGGAATAATGAAAGCTACATTGCATCCATAAAGAAGGAATTGAGGAAAGGTTTTGAAATGACTGATTTGGGCTATGTTCATTACTATCTTGATATTGAAGTAACTCAACATTCGAAGTCCATATTCCTTTCTCAAAAGAAGTACATTGGAGATATGTTGAATGGGTTTGGCATGATAGAATGCAATCCTCTTACTACTCCAATGGAACAAAACTTAAATCTCACATCCATTGAAGGAAAAGAATTTAAGGATGCAACAAAGTATAGACAGCTTGTAGGAAGTCTCAACTAACTAAATACTACCATACCAAACATTTCATTTGCTGTTGGAATCCTCTCCATGTTTATGCAAAAGCCTTGTGAGGGACACTGGTCTGCTGCAAAAATATTTCTAAGGTACTTGAAGGGAACTCAAGACTTTGGAACCAAGTATACACAGGTGGGCGACTTCAGCTTGATTGGATACTCTGATTCAGACTTTGATGGAGACAAAGAAACTGGGGTATCTACTTCATGTTATGCTATGAGTCTTGGATCAGGAGTTGTCTCCTGGAGATCACCCAAACAATCAATTCCAACAAATTCCACAACAGAGGCGCAATATGTGGCAGCAGCTGAGGAAATGAAATAAATTGTGTGGCTCAGGAAAATTCTTGAATATTTGCAGGTAAAACAAGTACAATCGACTCCACTCACGATTCACAATACCTCGGCAATAAAGTTGGCCAAGAACCCAAAGTTCCATGATCGAACAAAGCACATCAATACTAAATATCATCTGATTCGACATCATGTTGAGGCCAAAACAATCCATCTCTTCCATTGTTCCACTAATGAGAAAATTGCAGACATCTTCACCAAAGCACTTGGAAAAGAAAAGTTTGAAAGATTCAGAACGATGCTTGGACTCACCAACATCCCTTCAAATTAAGGGGGGAATGTTGACACCTAATCATCATGATTGGGTGAACAACTGCAATTGATGTAAATAAATAATAAAAAAGATGAAGAGTCACCGGGAGATGAAATGAACAGTCTCTCCCTCATGTATATAATAAATACCAACCTCAATGAATATCATGAATTGTTTTGAGGAGTTACCTCCTCGTCTTACATTATTACATTAGTATAAATAATTCCCATCTACTAGTCCAACCATCATTACAAAATCCATGTTGTTTATAAAGGGGTTGAAATAATTTATAAATAGAGGATGAAGGTTCCATTGTAAAATTGATATCATGTTTTCTTGAATTGTTAATGTTTTGTTTAATATTTAAATATATAACCTTAAAAAATATATATAATTAAACCTATTCATAATCTCTAATCTCGCACTCTCTGTTTTGTTCCTAAAAATAAAAATACCTATCCACATGGATATACCTATCATTTTTATATTATACTTGAATTGTAATTATAAATTAAAATTATATACTCATATTATAATATTTCAACCTTTTTTTAGAGTATATTTTAACATTTTTATAACATATTTTATCATTTTTTATGGTAAAGTTTTAATATTTAGGTGTGTTAAATTAAATATTATGATTTATATTTATTTAATTTTAATTTATATCACATTATCAATTTAATGTTATTTTGATAATTTTATCATGTTAATCAATGTTATCCTTGTTTTGTTTTGGTTGGTTCTCATGTTTCCTCTAGCTTGGGTGGAGTTATTAGTTCTTGAAAGCCCTAGCGAGACAAATGCTCTCGAAGCCCTATAACAACCTGGGTTGAGTTACTAGTCCTAGAAGCCTTGGTTGGACAAACGTTGTGGAAGCCCTTGGTGGGTTGAGTCAGTAATCCTAGAAGCCTTGGTTGGACAAACGCTCTTGAAGACCGACTGCATTTTTTGGTTGAGTTATTAGTCCTCGAAGCCTTGGTTGGAACAAACACTTTGGAGCCCTCAAAGTCTTCAGTAGAGACCAATATGATGATGGTTTTGTAATGTCTAACCATGAGGTGGAATCATTGTTTGATGGGTTGAGGTGGTTTGCCTCTCGAAACCCTCGATGGTTTTGGATTGATATGTTTTATGAGATCCCACATTCATGCTTGGAATGTAGCACGGGGATGAATGGTTGAAGAAGGTTTTGGCTTAGCCATTTTACACTCAATTGGAATGTGGAAGTCTCATCCTAGGGTTGGATTTTACATCATCAATATGAGGTTATTTCTCCTTGTATCTATATGAGTATTATGTTGGATTATAGGCGGATTATATGGTTGTGATTCCCTTCGTATTTATATTGCAATTATGTTGGTTATGTGAATGTTTGATAACCTAATGGATGAAATGGTAGCCAATGTGCTGAGGCATCAATGATTCTTAGCTAAGTATCAGACCCTTATGCTAAGATATGTTATTTACATCTGTAGATTACATATTCAATATACATTTGACGAAATTCTTGTCATGGCTAGTATGGGTCGAGTCAAGGGCTTCTTTAAGTATTTGCATTTGCCTCATTGTTTCCTTGTTATCTTTCTATTCTGAAAGTGTAATTTAATTGTGGGCAGTGACCTTGGATCTCGGCCTGAAGAGTTGCTCAAATCCCGGGGACACTAGCACATCACTAATATAAATAGTCCCTCGATGTTGGCATGCCTTTTAATGAGAGCTTCAAACGCCTCCTTGATGTTGGCAGGCCTATAGCAAGGGAGAATCTTAGGATCAAGTGGTCTAAAGCTTCATAGGGATTGGTTACCAAAAATGTTAGGATGGTTCTTAGGAGTCCCATAGATGATGTTGAAGGTATGAACGGTGTTTTCCCATTGGTTCCAATTCCTTAATGTGACTTAGGAGGTCGAATCATATCATAGTAACTTCTCGTCACATATTTTACCCTGTTGGTCGGTCACTTGGTTAGATGTGGGAGGAGGGTGTTACATGAGCATGCGGTCATGAGATCTGAGCCTAGATTCCAGGTCAACCCCCACACCACTACCCAGAACGTCTTGAGACTTTCCAAAATGATAAGTAACTCAATGACAAGGCTAAACATAAAAACTTTAATCACAAACTTGACCTAACGAAGCCTAACCATGATAATCATTGCGTCAAAGATATTGAGAACATGAAATCTATAGGTCATGAATGCATATTTGAATACATGGGTGTGATACTTAATTGAGAATCATTAAGAAGGTTTAATTTCTTCTTATGCTAGCCGCAACAAAAAAATTTAGCTCATGTATTCATTAACCATTCATAAAAAAACCAAGCATATCAAGAGCCATAGCTAGAACCTGTTATGGGTCCATGCTTATAACCAGCATATAAAAAGAATATTAACCATAATAGAACAACCATCAAAGCCACATATTAACAAATATAAGTACTCATGAAATACAAGAGGAAAAGAGCTCTTATTAGCATATTCAAAACCCAACAAAGTGAGGGACTTCCACGTACAACCTCACCATCAATTGGGCTAAACAAAAATTTTCTTTCAGCGAATCACGCTCATGCCATATTCCAAGAATGAATGTGCGATTCAAGACAAAAACAAATAGGGCTTCCCAAATATTAAACCACCTCCACCGTCATGCTCTCACGATCTCACCAAAACCGATCACAAGATCACATAATCAAACCAATACATATATAACTAGGGTTTCTCGTAGATTAAACCACCTCCACCCTCAGGCTTTACCGCAATCCCACCAAAACGAGTCAAGGGATTACTAGGCAGAAAACAAGCTTGGATGCCTCAAATTTTTTTCACCAATACCTTCAAGAATTTTCATGTCTCCATCCTCAAGCTTTACCGAAATATTGCCAAAACCGGTCAAGGGATTCCTAGGGTTTATGGGAATTTTCTTGAGACCACCTCACCTGGTTCCAAAAACCATCTGGCAATCTAACGCTCAACAAAATAAATGAACCCCATAACACCATGGCTATCCAGAAATGGAAATACAAGGCTAAAACCATTTTCACACTTGGAAAAACCCATTCCCATGACAACAAGAGAACCAAATACACACATGCATATACCATGCTTTCAAAAACTAGCTAGGAAATTACACATGCAACCTGTTACCCGGAAGTATTCTTCTTCAATCTACTTGAGCCAACTTTTTCTTGAGATGTAATCTTTCTTGAATCATCCAAAACTGACAATGTTGTTGAGCGGCAACTTAATCGCTTGGACAGATTCACAAATGCAAAATCATTTCAAGAATTTGATAATGCGATTCCACATCTTGAAAAAGAGATTCCTATACTAGATCAACCTGTGGAATCTTCTTCTGAAGCACTCTCTCCCCCGCATGAAACTCCAACAACAGATGATACTTTAAGTGATGTGATTGATAGAATTGGGAGACTCAATCTTGATTCAGACCCAACTCAATCAATGGAGTAGCCTAGACCATCTAAGAAATGTCCCCTAAAGTGGCTGACAAAGACACTTGAAAGTGTTTGTCCTAATGAGGTTGGAAAGACAGGAACTAGAAATTCAAACCAGCAAAATGGAGGTGATGTAGATGACTCTGATTCACCTGTTGATATGGATGTTTCTTATGATTGTGAATTGAATTTGTCTACATATTTTGAACCAACTTCCTTCAAGGAAGCTTCTTCTCATGATGAATGGAAATAAGTGATGCAAAAGGAGTATGATGCCCTCATAAAGAATGGCACTTGGAAGCTGGTTGATCCTCCATTAGGAACCAAACCAATTGGTTGCAAGTGGGTCTACAAGAACAAGTATAAAGCTGATGGCTCACTTGCCAAGCACAAATTCAGACTCATAGCATAAGGTTTTGCACAGAATGAAGGGGTCGATTATGGGGAGACTTTTTCACCCACATCAAAATGGGCTACCATCGAGACACTCTTTGCCCTAGCAGCTCAGAATGGTTGGAAAGTCCATCAAATGGATGTAAAAACTACTTTCTTGAATGGAGATCTAAAAGAGAATGCTTTTATGTCCCAGCCTGAAGGATTTGCTGTGAAATGACATGAACATAAAGTATGCAAACTTGTGAAATCCTTGTATGGCCTCAAACAAGCACCACGAGCCTGGTATGAAAAACTAACTGAGCATCTTCTGAAACTCAATTTCAAACATTATGATCTTGATGATGCAACTTTGTTTGTCAAGAAGGTTGGCAAAAGTTGTATATCTTGTGGTATATGTAGATGACCTTTTGATGATAGGAATAATGAAAGCTACATTGCATCCATAAAGAAGGAATTGAGGAAAGATTTTGAAATGACTGATTTGGGCTATGTTCATTACTATCTTGGTATTGAAGTAACTCAACATGCGAAGTCCATATTCCTTTCTCAAAAGAAGTACATTGGAGATCTTTTGAACAGGTTTGGCATGACATAATGCAATCCTCTTACTACTCCAATGTAACAAAACTTAAAGCTCACATCCATTGAAGGAAAATAATTTGAGGATGCAAAAAAGTATAGACAGCTTATAGGAAGTCTCATCTACCTAACTACTACATTGCGTTTGGAATCCTCTCTAGGTTTATGCAAATAATTTATGACGTAATTTTGACTCAATGGCTGGTTGGGCCTCACAGTTGCTTTTCTCTAACAGATTCTATATTCACTATTATAATTATTTACGACCCAAATCTGCTTACAGAGTGTATAACCTAAGATCTAGCGGTCTGCTCTCTGCAGTGTAGCTAGTCCACATGTTTTTCTATGAAGATTCCCAAAACAATCTCTATTTTTTTCATTTCAAAAATAATTTCGTAGTCATATTCTTTTCTCTTTGTTCATGCATCACGGTTGACCACTGATTCAGTTTGTTGCGAAATATTTTCTGCAAGTGTTTGACTCGCTCCATATGAACTGAAGTGATGCGTTGCTCCATTATGTTGTTTAATTGCTCGATGGTCTTTCCACCTCTGGTTATATTAGGGTTTTACTCACCCATTTTATAAAAGAAGGCGTGAGCAGTTTAGTTTCATTGTAAAGAACTTTTACGCTCTCTCCATATATTTCGGTTAGCTGGATTTGAGCATTATATTTTATGTTATGCAATACATTACATTTTACGTGATTTATATCATTTTATTTATTAAGTAAAACTATTTGCATGTTATTTTATTTTATTTACATTTTATTTTTTTACTGGGAGTAAGTTGAAGTTTTTATAAATAAATATTTAGATACGTGTAAGCTAAATGTATTGCTTCATATAAAAATATTTGTATAATATATTTTTTAGTTATTTGTTATTTTAGATTTACAATAATATTTATTTTTTATTGTGATATTATTGTTTATTTAATATAGAAGCAGGTCTTTCCCCTATTGAGAGCCTAGCTATGCTTAGGTTTCTGTTGTACAAGCACAAAATCAGTAACATAGACGATCATAGACTTCCTAAGCTAACTTTAAATTCTAGCCAAAACCACCTAAGGCTCAATCGAGGGTGGCATAAAGACACAAGGGCCTGGTTAAACTATTGGGAGATCAACGAAAATGATGCATTGCAAAACATAAATAACATTAAAGATATTGTTACTTCTAAGTTCAAAGAAAAATTGTGGTGTGAGAAAGAGTTAGCGGCTAAAGGAAAATTAAGTTATTATAAGAAGGTCATCAACCCCACCCTAGAAGATCAAAAGTATCTCTCTATTTTAACTAGCTCAAAGAAGAAAATTAATATAGCAAAGATTAGAACGAATTCTCATGAGCTCCATAGTGAAACAGGTCGTTGGGCAGTACCTAAAACGCCATGGACGGAAAGGATCTGCCATATATGTGAGAATAGGAACATCGAGGATGAAAACCACTTCCTCTTAGAGTGCCCCGCGTATAACCACATTAGATCTCAGTTTCACAATATTTGTTACAATACTGACCTCCCTAGCCTTTTACAATGTCAAAATTATAGTGAGCTCGGGAGGCTTCTCTCTAAGCTTTTTGAGCATAGGAATAAAATCTTAAATCAAAATAGATAATTTGTTTCTTTAGGTCTGATAGACCATTATTTGGTCTCAGCGGATGTTAACCATCATCATCATCATCATCATCATCAATAAATTTACATGTTGATTTATGATTATTTATTTTCGAAAGTGTTTTTATTTTTTAAGAAAATAAATTTGCTATCTAAAATTAGTTGCAATAAAAAATTAATGTAAAATATTATTAATAATATTTTAACAATGTAATTTAACTCTTTTATACTTTGGTTTATTTTTTGAGATTTGATAATCTTATTTTTGGTAAAAGTGTGGTTCATAATTTTATGGTTGTTCAAAATATGTCTTTAAATACATAAGAAAAAACATTAAACACCTAGATTATACAAAACAATCACTTGAACTTGTAATTTCAACAAATTTTTTAACAAGATTTACCAAAAAAACTATATCAAAATAATCAAAATATACACATTTCAACATTAATAGTATCAACTAATCCAACTAACTAAAACTTATTTATTATTAATATTTATAATTCAAATTAGTTTTTGAAATGTCTCTTAAACTTAAGTTATATTAAATTATATTTATAATTTACACATTGAATTGTAAAATAAACTTCTAAATTTCATGACATTTCAATCTTATAATTATAATAAAACTATATTATATATAATTTTTAACATAGTACGAAAAGTTTTTAAAAAAAATATTTATATTATATTAATAAAATAATTGTTTATATTATATTTTTACAAATAATAACTAATAACTGAGAATAACAAAGATAATTTTGAATCCCTACTTCTAAGGATCTTCAAATGAGTTATAAAACTTGAAAATGTTTACTTACTAAAGTGTTCTTTCCAAAACACACTTCTTTGTTTTCTAAATTTTGTGTAACTTTATGATAAATGATGAAGAGTTAAACATTTTTTAAGGATAAATACACATATTACATTGGTGAATGGACACATTTAGTAGACATTTTATATGCAATTCAATTTCTGAAAACTTATTAGTGTTATGAAAGTATAGAATGGGAACATGTTTGTAGAATTTATGTTCACGAAAGCCTAAATTTGTAAAATCACATAACCTATAGGATAGATTTGAGATTTAATGATTATACTTTTGGTAAGAGTGTGGTTTATAATTTTATGGTTGTTTAGAATATATTTTTGAATACACAAATGGATTCAATGTAAAGAAAAATCCATTAAACATTCACACTATACAAAACACACACTTAAACTATTCCCCTAAACACTCACATTATACAAAACACACACTTAAACTATTCCAAATTTACCCAAAAAATATACAAAAATAATCAAAATATACAAGAATTAGATTTACCCAAAAAATATACAAAAATAATCAAAATATAAAAGAATTAATATAGGAGTTTTCCTTTGGATTTTATGGCGAGAATCGCGTTGCAGTGTAAAACCCTAAGGCACTTAGATTGTGCATATTTTAGCCATCAAGTTTGTAATTTCAATGAATTTCTATGGGATTTTAGACAAATTAAATGAAGCTTGTGATTTCAATGAATTCCTTTGCCATTTTAGACAAATTCAATGGGAGAAGTTTTTAGAAAGTGGCATTAAAGACAACTAATATATACAAGAATTAGAATACACATATTTAAGCATTAATACTACCAACCAATCAAACTAACTAAAACTTATTTATTTATAATATTTATAATTTAAAATATTTTTCAAAATATTTCTCTAGAACTTAAATTATATTAAACTATATATAACTTTTTTCAAGTCTTAGCACAATAGGTTGAGTATGGGCCTAAACAAGGGGATCCAAACCTCAAGAGGGGTGGTTGTTCCTTGTCCTAGGGAGGAGGAGGAGACATGCTAAAAAAAATATAGGAATCTAAGGGTTGGTGTGGATCTAGTGCCATCCCCTCATGACTTTGAAGCCTTAAATTCCCCTCCATGAGGACTCCTAAAAAAAAATTATATATATAACTTTGAAATTAAATTGTAAAATAAACTTTTAAATTTAATACTATTTCAATCTTATAATTATGAGAAATATATATAGAGAGAAAATAAAACTTAATATATATATATATATATATATATATATATATAATTTTACCACATTAAAGTAAAAAACTTATTATTTACCTTTTATATATATATATATATATATATATATATATATATATATATATATATATATATATATATATATATATATATATATATATATATATATTTATTTATTTATTTATTTATTTATTTATTTACTTATTTATATATTTATATATTTATTTATTTATTTATTTTTACCCCATTAAAATAAAAAAACCTATTATTTTCCTTTTTGTTAAAGAGAGTTAGATCTTTGAAAGGCTTACTATTTTTTTTTGGTATAAATACTTTTGTTTTGGGAAGCAAGAAACGACACGAAAAACTACCGTGCGGTCTTTCAAAACGGTGCACCTTGTTCTCTTCATCCACTGGTTCCTGCAATACACGTTCACTGCTTATCTGCAATACACGTTGGCCTTCATCCACCTGAATTTTGACATCCTGTTTACTAAGACCAGGAATGTCAGCCTCGAAGATATGAGCCTCAGGGGTCTCTTTCCAATCCACTGCAATGTTGTTTTCATATAGACGATATCCCATATATAACACGTTGTTGGGATCCCATAATGTTGTTTTCATAACATTGTTTTCAAAGTGGCTAACATAGTTAATGCTCCTGCGTTTGACTATGTTTAATATATTGTTTATAAATACCGTCGTGGGGCCCGAGCACGCTTTGATATCTGCTCTAATACCTCTATCAGAATCATTTTTCTAGCAGCAGAAGTTTTTTTTTCTCCACAAAAGCACATTTTTTTTGCGAGTAGAAGTATTTTTACAACACTTAGATTTTACAATGCATTCAATAATATCTATTGTGGGAGTAGTTGTCACTGGCAAGGAAAACTATCCTGAGTGGTCCCGGAAGATAAAACACACCCTCATTTTCAATGAGTTGTGGAAAGGAGTGTGTGTTGGAGATGGAGACAAAGAGCGAGAACAACCTACCTCAGACAAGGAGTTCACCATTTGGGAAAATAAGAACAACAAAGCCTATGCATTAATTGTAGCATCTGTAAGTGAAGAGGTGAGTCGACATATTTTGCCATTTTCAAATGCTTTCGAAGCCTTACAAAAGCTGAAAGAACTCTATGACTCACACTCTGCACTCGAAGTTGTTCAACTCATGATTAAACTCTTCACTCTTGAATTACAAAATAATGATCCTCTTGCTCTTACATTCGAAGTAAAATCTACAATGCATGATATCAAAGCCACTAAGGTTGAATTGGATATTCCTCTTATCTCTTTTCTCAAGCCACTTTATCCTACCTACTCCAATTATCTTGAGTCATTGCAAGCAAATGGAAATCTCAAATATATTACCTTTGACTCTCTTGTGAAAAAATTTGCTGAAAGAGAGAAAGCTTTTCGAAAGAAGACGGCCCCTGAATCTTCTGAAGAGGCTGTGTGCCTTACTCATAAAGAAAAGAATCTTACCCAAGATTCTTTCAGAGGAAGAGGTGGTCGAAGAGGAAGAGGAAGATATTTCAGAGGTAGGGGGACAGACACTCTCAAGGATAAAAGTCAGATTTTCACTGCACACTTTACAAAAGAAATGGATCACATGATGCCTCCACATGCAAGTTTCCTTGGGACAAAATTGAGCAGTAAAGAAACCAACCCTAAGGTAAAACTAATGACATAGAAAAAGGTAAAGCACCCGAATCCACTCATTATGTTGTGGCACAATGTAATATTGAAGTAAATGAAGACTTATTTAATGCTTCACTTACTTCTTGGAAAAATGATTGGTTGTTTGATTCAGGAGCAACTTCCCACATGACTCATAGAAAATATTTTTTTGATGAATTTACTAACAATGTTGATAGAGCAGTATATTTTGTAGACCAATCAAAACTCAGGCCATCAAGGCTTGGCACAATCAAGCTTAAATTGTCTAGTCTTCCAGACTTTCTTCTACATCATGTTCTGTATCTCCCACAGCTGAAGAGAAACTCGTTGTCCTTGCTCCACATCCGCCAAAAAGGTCACTCCATTCATATGTTTGATGGCAAGATTGAGGTGAGAAAAACATCTGACCACTCACTTATCATGAGGGAGAGAGAAGAAGAAAGGCTTCTCAAGCTGCAGGGTACCTCTACTCATGCACAACATTTCTCATATAGTTCTCATTATGAAGAAGGTACACATCCATCAAGTTTATTATGGCATGCTAGATTTGGACATTTGAACTATGACAGCCTCCTCTTGTTGAAGAAAAATGGTGTTACTGGTTTGTCTGCAATTCCTAGGAAACTTAAGTAATGTGATGCTTACATTCTAGGAAAGCATAGCAAACAGTCTTTTCAAGATTCACATTCAAGAGCACATAGAAAACTTGAACTCATTCATTCAGATTTATGTGGTCCAATGCCTATTCCTTTTGCAAATGGAAATAAATATATGATGACATTTATTGATGACTACATTAAAATGTGTTGGGTTTGTTTATTGAAGAACAAATATGATGCTTTTCAAACATTCAAGAACTTTCATATATGGATTGAAAATGATGCACAATCTCATATTGGCTCTATTCACACTGATAATGGAAAAGAATACACTTCAAATGAATTTGAAAACTATCTTCACCAACATGGGATCAAACATCAAACAACTGTGCCTTATAATCCCCTACAGAACGATGTATCTGAAAGAATGAATAGGACAATCTTAAATATGGTGCGCTCCATGATGTTTTTCAAAAATGTAAAATTGATTTTTTGGGCTAATGAAGTTCTATGTGTTGTATATATAAAGAATAGATTTCCATCTAATGCTATCAGAAACAAGACTCCCTATGAAATGTGGTATGAGTATATTCCTTCGGTAAAACATCTCAGGGTCTTTGGTTCCACTTGTTATACCTTGATACCAATGGTACATAGAAACAAACATGGTGCAAGAAGTCGTAAGTGTATCTTCCTGGGGTATTCAAAAACCTCCAAAGCATACCATCTCTATGATGAAGTCAATAAAAAGTTTCTTGTATCTAGAGATGTAATCTTTCTTGAATCATCCAAAACTGACAATGTTGTTGAGCGGCAACTTGATCGCTTGGATAGATTCACAAATGAAAAATCATTTCAAGAATTTGATAATCAGATTCCACATATTGAAGGGGGGATTCCTATACTATATCAACCTATGGAATCTTCTTCTGAAGCACTCTCTTCCCCGCATGAAACTCTAGCAACGGATGATACTTTAAGTGATGTGATTGATAGAATTGGGAGACTCAATCTTGATTCAAACCCAACTCAATCAACGGAGCAGCCTGGACCATCTAAGAAAGGTCCCCCAATGTGGCTGACAAAGACACTTGAAAGTGTTCATCCTGATGAAGTTGGAAAGACAGGAACTAGAAATTCAAACCAGCAAAATGGAGGTGATGTAGATGACTCTGATTAACCTGTTGATATGGATGTTTCTTATGATTGTGAATTGAATTTGTCTATAGATTTTGAACCAACTTCCTTCAAAGAAGCTGCTTCTCATGATGAATGCAAGTGATGAAAAAGGAGTATGATGCCCTCATAAAGAATGGCACTTGGAAGCTGGTTGATCCTCCATTAGGAACCAAACCAATTGACTGCAAGTGGGTGTACAAGAACAAGTATAAAGTTGATGGCTCACTTGACAAGCACAAAGCCACGCTTGTGGCAAAAGGTTTTGCACATAAGGAAGGGGTTGATTATGAGGAGACTTTTTCTCCCACAACAAAATGGGCTACCATCTAGACAGTCTTTGCCCTAGCAACTCATAATAGTTGGAAAGTCCATCAAATGGATGTAAAAACTGCTTTCTTGAATGGAGATCTAAAAGAGAATGTTTTTATGTCCCAGACCAAAGGATTTGCTATGAAAGGACATGAACATAAAGTATGCAAACTTGTGAAATCCTTGTATGGCCTCAAACAAGCACCGCGAGCCTGGTATGAAAAACTAACTGAGCATCTTCTGAAACTCAATTTCAAACATTATGATCTTGATGATGTAACTTTGTTTGTCAAGAAGGTTGGAAAAATAGTTGTATATCTTGTGGTATATGTAGATGATTGTTTGATGACAGGGAACAATGAAAGCTACATTTCTTCCATAAAAAAGGAATTGAGGAAAGGTTTTGAAATGACTGATTTGGGCTATGTTCATTACTATCTTGATATTGAAGTAACTCAACATTCGAAGTCCATATTCCTTTCTCAAAAGAAGTACATTGGAGATCTATTGAATGGGTTTGGCATGATAGAATGCAATCCTCTTACTACTCCAATGCAACAAAACTTAAATCTCACATCCATTGAAGGAATAGAATTTGAGGATGCAACAAAGTATAGATGGCTTGTAGGAAGTCTCAACTAACTAACTACTACCAGACCAAACATTTCATTTGCTGTTAGAATCCTCTCCATGTTTATGCAAAAGCCTTGTGAGGGACATTGGTCTACTGCAAAAAGAGTTCTAAGGTACTTGAAGGGAACTCAAGACTTTGGAATCAAGTATGCACAGGTGGGCGACTTCAGCTTGATTGGATACTCTAATTCAGACTTCGATGGAGACAAAGAAACGGGGGTATCTACTTCAGGTTATGCTATGAGTCTTGGATCAAGAGTTGTCTCCTGGAGATCACCCAAACAATCACTTCCAGCAAATTCCACAACAGAGGCACAATATGTGGCAGCAACTGAGGCAACAAAATAAATTGTGTGGCTCAGGAAAATTCTTGAATATTTGCAGGTAAAACAAGTACAATCGACTCCACTCATGATTGACAATACCTCGGCAATAAATTTGGCCAAGAACCCAAAGTTCCATGATCGAACGAAGCACATCAATACAAAATATCATCTGATTCGACATCATGTTGAGGCCAAAACAATCCATCTCTACCATTGTTCCACTAATGAGAAAATAGCAGACATCTTCACCAAAGCACTTGGAAGAGAAAATCTTGAAAGATTCAGAATGATGCTTGGACTCACCAACATCCCTTCAGATTAAGGGGGGGATTGTTGACACCTAATCATCAGGATTGGGTGAACAACTGTAATTGATGTAAATAAATAATATGAAAGATGAAGAGTCACCGGGAGATTAAATGAATAGTCTCTCCCTCATGTATATAATAAAGACCAACCTCAATGAATATCATGAATTTTTTTGAGGAGTTACCTCCTTGTCTTACATTATTACATTAGTATAATCAATTCCCATCTACTAGTCCAACCATCATTACAAAATCCATGTTGTTTATAAAGGGATTGAAATAATTTATAAATAGAGAATGAAGGTTCCACTGTAAAATTGATATCATGTTTTATTGAATTGTTAACGTTTTGTTTACTATTTAAATAAATAACCTTAAAATATATATATTTATAATTAAACCTATTCCTAATTTCTAATCTCGCACTCTCTATTTTGTTCCTAAAAATAAAAATACCTATCCACATGGATATACCTATCATTTTTATACTATACTTGAATTGTAATTATAAATTAAAATTATATACTAATATTATAATATTTCAACCTTTTTTTAGAGTATATTTTAACATTTTTTATAATATATTTTATCATTTTTTATGGTAAAATTTTAATATTTAGGTGTGTTAAATTAAATATTATGATTTATATTTATTTAATTTTAATTTATATCACATTATTAATTTAATGTTATTTTGATAATTTTATCATGTTAATCAATGTTATCCTTGTTTTGTTTTGGTTAGTTCTCATGTTTCCTCTAGCTTGGGTGGAGTTATTAGTTCTTGAAAGCCTTAGCGAGACAAATGCTCTCAAAGCCCTATAACAACTTGGGTTGAGTTACTAGTCCTAGAAGCCTTGATTTGACAAACGTTGTGGAAGCCCTTGGTGGACAAACGCTCTCGAAGACCGACTGCATTTTTGGGTTAAGTTACTAGTCCTCGAAGCCTTGGTTGGAACAAACACTTTGGAGCCCTCAAAGTCTTGGGTAGAGACCAATGTGATGATGGTTTTGTAATGTCTAACCATGAGGTGGAATCATTGTTTGATGGGTTGAGGTGGTTTGCCTCTCGAGGCCCTCGATGGTTTTGGATTCATATATTTTATGAGATCCCACATTCATGCTTGGAATGTAGCATGGGGTGAATGGTTGAAGAGGGTTTTTGCTCAGCCATTCTACACTCAGTTGGAACGTGGAAGTCTCATCCTAGGGTTGGATTTTACATCATCAATATGAGGTTATTTCTCCTTGTATTTATATGAGTATTATGTTGGATTATATGTGGATTATATGGTTGTGATTCCCTTCATATTTATATTAAAATTCTGTTGGTTATGTGAAGGTTAGGTAACCTAATGGATGAAATGGCAGCCAATGTGCTGAGGCATCAATGATTCTTAGCTAAGTATCAAACCCCTATGCTAAGATATGTTATTTACATCTGTAGATTACATATTCAATATACGTTTAATGAAATTCTTGTCATGGCTAGTATGGGTCGAGTCAAGGGCTTCTTTAAGTATTTGCATTTGCCTCATTGTTTCCTTGTTATCTTTCTATTCTAAAAGTGTAATTTATTTTTGGGTAGTGACCTTGGATCTTGGCCTGAAGAGTTTCTCAAATCCCGGGAACACTAGCGCATCACTAATATAAATAGTCCCTTGATGTTGGCATGCCTTTTAATGAGAGCTTCAAACGCCTCCTCGATGTTGGCAGGCCTATAGCAAGGGAGAATCTCAGGGTCAAGTGGTCTAAAGCCTCATAGAGATTGGTTTCCAAAAATGTTAGGATGGTTCTTAGGAGTCCCATAGATGATGTTGAAGGTATGAAGGGTGTTTTCCCATCGGTTACACTTCCTTAATGTGACTTAGGAGGTCGAATCATATCATAGTAACTTCTCGTCACATAGTAACTTGGTTAGATATGGGAGGAGGGTGTTACATGAGCATGCGATCATGAGATCTGATCCTAGATTCCAGGTCAACCCGCACACCACTACCCAAAACGTCTTGAGACTTTCCAAAATGATAATTAACTCAATGACAAGGCTAACATAAAAACTTGAATCACAAACTTGACCTAACAAAGCCTAACCATGATAATCATTTCGTCAAAGATATTGAGAACATGAAATCTATATGCCATGAATGCATGTTTGAATACATGGGTGTGATACTTAATTGAGAATCATTAAGAAGGTTTAATTTCTTCTTATGCTAACCACAACAACAATTTTTAGCTCAAGCATTCATTAACCATTCATAAAAAAAACAAGCATATCAAGAGCCATAGCTAGGACCTATTATGGGTCCATGTTTATAACCAGCATATAAAAAGAATATTAACCATAATAGAACAACCATCAAAGCCACATATTAACAAATATAAGTACTCATGAAATACAAGAGGAAAAGAGCTCTTATTAACATATTCAAAATCCAACAAAGTGAGGGACTTCCATGTACCACCTCACCATCAATTGGGCTAAAAAAAAATGTTCTTTCAGCTAATCGCTCTCATGCCATATTCCAAGAATGAATGTGGGATTCAAGACAAAAACAAATAGGGCTTCCCAAATATTAAACCACCTCCACCATCATGCTCTCACGATCTCACTAAAACGGGTCACAAGATCACATATTCAAACCAATACATATATAAACAAGGTTTCTCATAGATTAAACAACCTCCACCCTCAGGCTTTACCGCAATCCCACCAAAATGAGTCAAGGGATTACTAGGCAGAAAACAAGCTTGGATGCCTCAAATTTTATTCACCAATACCTTCAGTAATTTTCATGTCTCCGTCCTCAAGCTTTACCAAAATATTGCCAAAACCAGTCAAGGGATTCCTAGGGTCTATGGGAATTTTCTTGAGACCACCTCACCTGGATCCAAAAACCATCTGACAATCCAACACTCAGCAAAATAAATGAACCCCATAACACCATGGCTATCTAGAAATGGAAATCCAAGGCTAAAACCATTTTCACGCTTGGAAAAACCCATTCCCATGACAACAAGAGAACCAAATACACACATGCATGTAACATGATTTCACAAACTAGTTAGGAAATTACACATGTAACCTGTTACCCGCAAGTATTCTTGTTCAATCTACTTGAGCCAAATTTTTCTTGAGATGTAATCTTTCTTGAATCATCCAAAACTGACAATGTTGTTGAGCGGAAACTTAATCGCTTGGATAAATTCACCAATGAAAAATCATTTCAAGAATTTGGTAATCAGATTCGACATCTTGAAGGGGAGATTCCTATACTAGATCAACCTGTGGAATCTTCTTCTGAAGCACTCTCTCCCCCACATGAAACTCCAACAACGAATGATACTTTAGGTGATGTGATTGATAGAATTGGGAGACTCAATCTTGATTCCAACCCAACTCAATCAATGGAGCAACCTAGACCATCTACAAAAGATCCCCCAAAGTGGCTGACAAAGACACTTGAAAGTGTTCGTCCTGATGAGGTTGGAAAGACAGGAACTAGAAATTCAAACCAGTAAAATGGAGGTGATGTAGATGACTCTGATTCACCTGTTGATATGGATGTTTCTTATGATTCTGAATTGAATTTGTCTACAGATTTTGAACCAACTTCCTTCAAAGAATATTCTTCTCATGATGAATGGAAAGAAGTGATGCAAAAGGAGTATGATGCCCTCATAAAGAATGGCACTTGGAAGCTAGTTGATCCTCCACTAGGAATCAAACCAATTGGCTGCAAGTGTGTCTACAAGAACAAGTATAAAGTTGATGGCTCACTTGACAAGCACAAATTCAGGCTTGTGGCATAAGGTTTTGCACAAAAGGAAGGGGTCGATTATGGGGATACTTTTGCTCCCACAGCAAAATGGGCTACCATCCAGACACTCTTTGCCCTAGCAGCACAGAACGGTTGGAAAGTCCATCAAATGGATGTAAAAACTAATTTCTTGAATGGAGATCTAAAAGCGAATGCTTTTATGTCCTAGCCTGAAGGATTTGTTGTGAAAGGACATGAACATAAAGTATGAAAACTTGTGAAATCCTTGTATGGCCTCAAACAAGCACTGTGAGCCTCGTTTGAAAAACTAACTGAGCATATTCTAAAACTCAATTTCAAACATTATGATCTTGATGATGCAAATTTGTTTGTCAAGAAGGTTGGAAAAATAGTTGTATATCTTGTGGTATATGTAGATAACCTTTTGATGATAGGGAACAATGAAAGCTACATTGTATCCATAAAGAAGGAATTGAGGAAAGGTTTTGAAATAATTTATTTGGGCTATGTTCATTACTATCTTGGTATTGAAGTAACTCAACATCCAAAGTCCATATTCCTTTCTCAAAAGAAGTAAATTGGAGATCTTTTGAACAAGTTTTGCATGACATAATGCAATCCTATTACTACTCCAATGGAACAAAACTTAAAGCTCACATCCATTGAAGGAAAAGAATTTAAGGATGCAACAAAGTATAGACAGCTTGTAGGAAGTCTCAACTACCTAACTACTACCAGACCAGAAATTTCGTTTGTTGTTGGAATCCTCTCCAGGTTTATGCAAAAACCTTGTGAGGGACATTGGTCTGCTGCAAAAAGAGTTCTAAGGTACTTGAAGGGAACTCAAGACTTTGGAATCAAGTATACAAAGGTGGGTGACTTCAGCTTAATTGAATACTCTGATTCAGACTTCGATGGAGACAAAGAAACTAGGGTATCTACTTCAGGTTATGCTATGAGTCTTGGATTAGGAGCTATCTCCTGGAGATCACGAAAACAATCAGTTCCAATAGATTCCACAACAGAGGCATAATATGTGGCAGTAGTTGAGGCAACGAAAGAAATTGTGTGGCTCTGTTACACTAAAAAATGTCACCATGACTATTTACAGTTAGTATGGCTCAATCAACAGTCATGCTACCCTCTTAGGCAAGTCTTATGCCTCTGCTCTCCATGTCAAACTCCAAAAAAGAGAGAAAGTCTTGTATAAATGTATTTATCTCTGGGGACGCAGGTTCTCTCAACCTTACCTGCGGGGACGCTACCAATGTTCAGAAAAGCTGCGTCCAAAGACGCTCTGTATGTAAAGGGACAGGTGCGTCCCCCTGTAAAGGTTAGAATGCGCAAGTTTCATCTTTAAAAAGTTACTTGTGGTCATTTCTAGAGCATTCTAGAAGGTTGTTCGACGTGTATTGGGCGCCTCCAGATGGTTCATGCACTCCTATCAAAGAGGAACTTATCCCATCAATAAGGGAGCTATCCCACCCAAAGAGGGGATTATCCCATTGATGGTGGACCTGATTAACCTCCTCTTGAGCACTATAAATATAGGCATTGGGCCAGAAGGAGGGGAGGTTGGAAGCTATACATTTTCTAAGGGTAAATGCTGCAGGAATTAGGACTCCCATTTAGAAGCTTGTGAGGAGAGATTGCCATCTTTGCTTGTTCTATTTGGAAGTGGGTGAGCTTTGTCAAAGTAGAGGAAGACTCTTGTGGACCCTGGAAGGAGCTTTCACAACACCAAGGCTCAGGTTGTAATGGTTCCTTTTGATTACCTTTAATGCAAATTGGTCCATTCTTCTCAATAACTTGTTGTTTATGGGTTATTTCATGTACTCCTTGGTCTATATGTTGAATATGCTTTGTTTTATGTCATAATCAGGTGTTATTTAATTGTTTGACTGTTGGTGATTGCAGGTTTTGGAGAAAAGGAGGAGCTCATCCAGATCAACAAAGCTTGGACTTCTACAACAGCGTTTGGACAAAGGTAAGAACGAAACACTTGATTTCTCATATCATAATGCATGTTTAGAGAAGGATAGCTCCAGTTTGTTTTGTTTGTCATTAGAATGTCTTAGACTTCCAGGAAGGTCGGTTGTGTCCGCACTTTTGACTGATTCCGTGTGACAAATTGGCGACTCCGCTGGGGATTCCATTGATGAGAAAAGTCTTTTCCTTTGTGTGAACTTTGCTTTGAGAAAATTGGTTTATTTTTCTGGTTTTGGCTCTGTGATTCTGTCTCTGGGTGGGTTAGCTTAGGATTAGTTTTATTTTGGTTTTTCTTGAGTTTTTCAGTAGGACGCACCCTCTGAGTGCTGCACAGTGCGTCCCTGGACGCACTTTTGCTGTGTGCACAGAGCGGGCCCGCACCTGTGCTAACGGGTTGCCTGCGTCCCCTGCCAAAATTTGAGAAAATTCCATTTTTTACACTTTTTGCTCTTAGATTTTGTTTTTTCTTAGTTTTTTCTGCCCAGATTCATTAGTCCCTTGCCAAGAATCTTCACCTGAACTTGTTTCATTAGCATTCCTGTTTTAAGCTTTCATCAATTGGGTGTTTTGAGTCTTTTTTTTGAGAAATTCTTGATTTGATTTCCTTTGGTCATTACTTGGAGGTTTGTCTCAGTCTTTTCACAATTTTGCATCTTTTTGCTTCTGTTTTTGCAAAAAAAATTCCCCCTCATTCGCCGGGGGGGGCTAAATTGTGTATGAGTGTTAATCGCCTTTGAGTGTTTTTATGTTTTGATCTTTGGAACTCTCACCCAATTTTCTCAATTTGCACTTGATTGGTTCTTAGATCACATTAGAATCGTCTTGTGTTTGAGAATTCTTTTGCATAGATCACATTTGCACAATTAGAATTCTCATTTTCAGAATATGAATGAAAAATGTGCATAGATTACATTTGCATACTTTTCAAGTGAATTGTGCTTAGATTACCATTGCATAGTTTACATTCTGAAAAATCAATCGTAGATTTAGATCAGCTTTCTTTGATTTGAATTTACACAAAAAATAAAAATAAAAAAATTGGTTTGGAATTGATTTGCATTAGTTTTTCTTGATAAAATTAGTGCATTAGAGAATTTGTTATATTTTCTCTTAGTGATCAATTTTTGCATTGTTGGAAGTGAATGGAAACTCTCTCCTTACTTTAGTTAGGATTCATCGAATTGAAAAGATTACATTATCATATTCGATTGCATTCAGTTGAGTCGGGTCATAACACCATTGGTTTCATCTCCATTTACCCATTTGAGTAATAACAGCCTTAATAACACAGCGCTTAATTAAAATTCATCTAGTAATTTTTACATTTCTAGGGCTCTGAAGCACCAACATAGCTTAGGCTAGTGTCTTGGAGTAGGTGAGTACTTAACTCTCCAAGACAGTAAAACCAAACAAGTAGTTGATCTTGTGATAGAATCAAATCCAATTGTTACATTTACACTCTGGGAAAGCTCCTCTTAAAGGAGAAGCACGAGCTCATGTCCGAACCAGTGAGGGGATCCATCCTCCCTCGTTGGGAACGACGCCAGACAGTACGTATTACAAACGGTGAACCTCGGATTAACCATTGTCGAGGAGCCAGGGGTCACTTATCGGTAAACCTTGGATTACTGTCGAGGAGCCGGTAAGGGGATTGAGCTTGCTACTCTGCCCTTGCGTGCTGTCGGAGTTTAGACTGTTCCCCCAGGTGTACTTGTGGCCGTTGGTAACCTTAGTGACCATAATCTTTAGGATTCTACCCAAGGTGACGGTGGAGGGAAGGTCCCACTGTACCTGGAGCAGACGTCGGCTATACTCACTTGGATTTTCTGGGGGGTTCACTTCACTCGAGACAGTTAAAGTGGAGGAACTTGGTCCAGTCTATTCATTAAGCAGGTTGTCGGGGTAACTGTTCCACCCACTATTTCTGTACTGGATTCTGCGAGGTTGGGCTTCATCACCAACTAGTGTTTTCGGTCCGGAGAGCTTACTGTTTGTGTGTGGTTTGACTCCTAGATTTGATAGCGCGTGTTAATTTGTTGTTTTTTACTTTTAGAGACCATAGGTGTGAATTGTGAATTTTAATTGTTAAGTGTGAATTGTGAATTGTTAATTTTTTAAATTGTTAATAAAATTCACTGAAGTTGAATATAATGGCAAATGTTCCGGAATTTATCAACCTAGGAACCCCTCCTAACGAGAATCCTAGTACTTTTCCTTACTTTGGAAATGTTGGTCCTCCTTATATGGCTACTTTGTCATTACCTGGATTTACAATAGGTTTACCGATATGGTTATTTTCAACTTCGTTGGCCCAAAATACTCAAATTGTTCCACCTCAACCGGATGCTTCACCTCAACAGAGTTCACCATCTCAACATCACCAACCTTCTGTTGACCCTTTACCCTCTTCGCCTAATTTTTCTTCCTCCATTTCTTCCTCTTCGCCTGGTAAAAGCCTTGATGCTAGTAACCAGGAGTCTAAGAAGAAGAAGAAAGGGAAGAAGAAGAAGAAGCAAGATAAGAAAGAAGTCAACCAACCAACCACGGCTGTAAGTGTTAGTTGTGTTGAGGAAAATTCCGACATGCATCGTAAACCCAAATACCCTTGCAGGCTTTGTAAGGGTGACCACTTCCTTGTCAATTGTCCTGGCATTCCAAAGGTCTTGGAAGTATGGTCAGAAAAATCTCATCAACTTTCCATTGATCCATCAACCAGTGATAGTCAGGTTCCTGGGAAAAAGGGTAAAGTTAGGTTTCCTTGTAAGTTATGCAAAGGGAGTCATCAAACTCACATTTGCCCTCACATGGATGAAGCCTCAACTTTGTTGGAAAACCTTACTGTCCCACAGCAAGAATTTCCAACTGGTTACCGTAAACTTTCTCCCAACCTACCGTCAACTGACGGAGTAATTGATCTAAATTCAAATACAGTCGATCACACTCTTCCATTGGAGAGTGAAACTCATGTCACTCAGGTTGATGATCTGTTAGTTGATCAAGTGGTCGATTCAATTTCACATTCAGTCGATCCCACTTTCCCTTTAGAAAGTGAACTTCATACCGCTCAGGTTCTTCTTGTTACATCAGATTCTTCTATGCCGGGGGGCATTTCACCTGTTTCTACAGAACCCCCTCCAAGCACTGAGGTCTTTTCCTTTGATTGGAATAGACTGACAGAACCTCGTCTTCCTTCCTCCATCCCTTTCCAAATCATTTTCAAGGCTGGTGGTAGGGACATACATCGTACTCAGGTAGATGAAGGTGCTTCTGTCAGTATTTTATCCTCAACTGTTTGGAAAGCTTTGGGTTCCCCTCAGCTTGCGCCTATTACGCAGAATCTGAAAGCTTTTAACAGAACCATCAGTGAACCTTTAGGGATTCTTCCTAAGTTTTCTATTACCTTGGAAGGTAAAACTATCTGTATTGATCTTATGATAGTTCGAGGTCCCTTGGATTTCAATTTACTCCTTGGGCGAGACTATGTTTATGCAATGAAAGCTGTCGTATCGACACTCTTTCGCGTGATGTCTTTCCCTCACAATGGCAGTATTGTGACTGTAGACCAGCTTTCGTTCCCTAGTCTTGTCTCAACTACCAATAATATGACACCCCTAAATGTTCCTGATTCTAAAGTGGTATCTACCCTGCCACGGGTTAACTATGTGGCAACTGGTCCCATGTTTTCAGTTACTAATGTAAGTGAGCCTCTCACTGTTGATTTAGATCCGGTAATTGACATGGAAAACTCTATGGGATTATTTGAACACGATGTTCTTATCCCTTTTGAGTCCCTTGACGTGTGTTCCTTCCAAAAAACTATTCTTCCTTCGGATGAAGACCTTTTGGAAGCCATGATCAAGGTGTGTCCATTGACATGTCTTTCCTCCAGTTGGAAGCCATGATCAATGTTACGAGGATAGTTTTTTCCTGTATCAACCTCGTTAAAAAATGAAATAGGCTAGCATGAGGACAGTTCTTTTACTGAGTCAACCTCATTAAAAAATGAATCAGCTAGATTTTAGGATATGTAGGTAGATTGTAGAAAGTAGGGTTTTGAGGACAGTTCCTGTTACTGAGTCAACCTCGTTAAAAAATGAATCAGGTTTGAGGATAGTTCCTGTTACTGAGTCAACCTCGTTAAAAAATGAATCAGGTATGAGGATAGTTCTTTTCTTGTGTCAACCTCTTTAAAAATGAAACAACTCCCTTTTCAAGTTAAATATTGAAAGTAAACCTTCATTTCATCCAGCCGGTTGAATGCAATGAAGCCTGGGGGGCATGTACCTCATTTCGCATCATTATGCTGGGGGCATGCGAACTTTTTGAGCATAGTTCCTTGTCTTGTGTCAAGCTCGTTAAAAAATGAAACAAGGGTAGGTTAAGTAGGTAGATTGTAGAGAGTAGTCATGAGCATAGTTCTTTGTCTTGTGTCAAGCTCGTTAAAAAATGAAACAAGGATTTTAGAGCATAGTTCCTTGTCTTGTGTCAAGCTCATTAAAAAATGAATCAAGGTTTTTAGAGCACAGTTCCTTGTCTTGTGTCAAGCTCGTTAAAAAATGAATCAAGGTTTTTTAGAGTATAGTTTTTTGTTAGGTAGATTGTAGAAAGTAGTTATGAGCATAGTTCCTCGTCTTGTGTCAAGCTCACTAAAAAATGAAACAACTCCCACGAGTCTTTCCAAGATTTTGAAAGTAAAGCTTCATTCCATCCACCTCATTGAATGCAATGAAGCTTGGGGGGCATGTACCTTGATTTGCATCATTATGCCGGGGGCATGTGAACTTGTAACAAGCATAGTTTTTCGTTTCAAGCTTGTGTAAACATGAAACTGAATCCGAGCATAGTTCTTTTCCTGTGTCAAGCTCGTTAAAAAATGAAACAAATCCTCCTCTACTTGAGTCGAGAGATTGACTAGATCTTGTAAATGTTAAGTTGTATATTTAGGTTAGTTGTTTCGGTGTTTTGCATAATTTTCTTACAGTTTTAGGTCAAAGTCTTTTAAATGATCTCGTCACTAAACCTTCATTTCATCCAAATGGTTGAATGAAATGAAGCTAGGGGGGCATGCACTCTAGCAGTTATGCTTAGGGGGCATCAAGCACAGTTTTATCTCTGTTTCAAGCTTGTGTAAAAATGAAACTACTCTGAAGCATAGTTTTTCTCTGTTTCAAGCTTTTGTAAAAATGAAACCTATCTCGAGTCAATTTCAGTTATTTTCAAGACTCGTTAAACTCATGAAAATACCGAGATTATTTTGCTATCTTTCATTCTCGTAAAACAAATGAAAATGCCGAGATCTTTCCGTCTTTTCCTACTCGTAAATTAAATTGAAAGTCGGCCATATGAGTACATTTTTATCATTTTTTCGAACTCGTTAAAACTTACGAAAAAGTGAAAACCATGAGTACATTTTTATCCCTTTTTCGAACTCGTTAAAACTTACGAAAAAGTGAAACCTTGGAGTTCTCTTTTAAGCCCTTTTCAGACTCTTAAAACATGAAAAGATTGTCGAGCGTTTCTTTTACACTCGTTAAAACGGAATTAAAAGACGGTCCCCTTTTAACTCTTTTCTGACCGCAAAATCAGGAAAAGATTGACGGGTTTTTGTCGTTTCAAACTCGATAAGGAAATAAAACGACGTGTCCTTGATCGCTTTTTACTTTTCAGGTCAACGACACTATTATGAAAGTACTCCTTGGTCGCAAGATCAAGCGGTTCCCCCAGGTATTATTTTATACTTTTTCGGGCTTGAGGGACACAAATGTACGAAAAAGTTCAACGTGGAGTCTCCTTTAGTTTTTTCAGACTCTCTAAAATTGAAAAACGCCAAGTTTCTCCTATACTGGGCTCGTTAAACTTTTACAGTAGAGGACCTGTTCAATTACAAACAGGAACGAACCACTCCTTCCTGGGGTTTGAATTTAAACTAGGTTGGACTCGTCCGAAAGATGAGCTTATAATCAAGCATATGTTATCCTCCTCAAGCTTGTTAAAAATAAAGAGGTACTTGCCAGAAATGGTGGGGGAAAAGAGAGAAGAATGAACCTGTTTGTTACCTTTTGTCTCAAAAGAAACTTTATTACCACTCTTGAACACGACACTTTTCATTCACCTGGGTTGGGAAATCTTTTACCTCACAGTTGATCAAACCACTTTGAAAGTCTTTAACCGGGTTCCGGGGATTAACTTTGAGTTATTCATCACCAAGCCATCTGTCGTGTCGTTATGTGTTCAAGAGGTCTGCAAGAAAAACTTTCATCTGCAAAATACTTGTCATCCATTTGACCATCCCTGAGTCAGTCCTTACAGCAACATTTCTTCAACTTGAACAATGATTTCGTGTTGCGGGCTTGCCTGCAACGGGTCGCTTTCTATCGACATCAGCACATTATCTAGAGAGATGACTTAGAAATAGTCAGTACCTTGAAGTCTGCATGCATCAATGGCAGGTTTCTCGCCTTTGACGTCAGTTTACATCATTGACTTTCGATCGAAGGATTCCGTGAAATGTTCGACATCAACTCATTCATTCACATCTCATGGATTGTACTGGGTACTTTGAGAACCATTCACATTACTGGTGGTCTCTCTCACGCTTGTTAACAGTTTACATCATCGACTGGTAATCAAGTGGTTTCTACCATGTTCGACATCAACTCATTTATTCGCATGGCTAGAATCGTACCAATTCGGGAAGTAGAAATGAAGACCCTGGATCTAGTTTCCACCATCCAGGCTGCGAGGAGTTTTGTATTCATTATCTAAGTAGACTAATCATAAACAGATGGCTGCGTCCATACTGTGTCTACAAAAGTCTATGATTGTGATGTACTGCAAGATCATTCCTGTATCAGAGTAGTTAGTCTGTTAGTTAAAGTTTGATCTGAGTATGGGAATGCCTACCTCAGTGATGATATAATCTTATACATGTATTTTGTGTTGAAAATTGCAGGTTCTGACCAGACTCTCCATGGGATAATCCTTGAAATGATAAAGCGCTTCACCCTTCCTAGATATTACAAACCCTAATCTATTCCAGGCTTCGCACTTTAGGGGGCAATCTGTTACACTAAAAAATGTCACCATGACTATTTACAGTTAGTATGGCTCAATCAACAGTCATGCTACCCTCTTAGGCAAGTCTTATGCCTCTGCTCTCCATGTCAAACTCCAAAAAAGAGAGAAAGTCTTGTATAAATGTATTTATCTCTGGGGACGCAGGTTCTCTCAACCTTACCTGCGGGGACGCTCCCAATGTTCAGAAAAGCTGCGTCCAAAGACGCTCTGTATGTAAAGGGACAGGTGCGTCCCCCTGTAAAGGTTAGAATGCGCAAGTTTCATCTTTAAAAAGTTACTTGTGGTCATTTCTAGAGCATTCTAGAAGGTTGTTCGACGTGTATTGGGCGCCTCCAGATGGTTCATGCACTCCTATCAAAGAGGAACTTATCCCATCAATAAGAGAGCTATCCCACCCAAAGAGGGGATTATCCCATTGATGGTGGACCTGATTAACCTCCTCTTGAGCACTATAAATATAGGCATTGGGCCAGAAGGAGGGGAGGTTGGAAGCTATACATTTTCTAAGGGTAAATGCTGCAGGAATTAGGACTCCCATTTAGAAGCTTGTGAGGAGAGATTGCCATCTTTGCTTGTTCTATTTGGAAGTGGGTGAGCTTTGTCAAAGTAGAGGAAGACTCTTGTGGACCCTGGAAGGAGCTTGCACAACACCAAGGCTCAGGTTGTAATGGTTCCTTTTGATTACCTTTAATGCAAATTGGTCCATTCTTCTCAATAACTTGTTGTTTATGGGTTATTTCATGTACTCCTTGGTCTATATGTTGAATATGCTTTGTTTTATGTCATAATCAGGTGCTATTTAATTGTTTGACTGTTGGTGATTGCAGGTTTTGGAGAAAAGGAGGAGCTCATCCAGATCAACAAAGCTTGGACTTCTACAACAGCGTTTGGACAAAGGTAAGAACGAAACACTTGATTTCTCATATCATAATGCATGTTTAGAGAAGGATAGCTCCAGTTTGTTTTGTTTGTCATTAGAATGTCTTAGACTTCTAGGAAGGTCGGTTGTGTCCGCACTTTTGACTGATTTCGTGTGACAGGCTCAGGAAAATTCTTGAATATTTCTAGGTAAAACAAGTACAATCGACTCCACTCATGATTCACAATACCTCAGAAATAAAGTTGGCCAAGAACCCAAAGTTCCATGATCAAACGAAGCACATCAATACTAAATACATCTGATTCGACATAATGTTGAGGCCAAAACAATCCATCTCCACCATTGCTCCACTAATGAGAAAATTTGCAAAAATCTTCACCAAAGCACTTGGAAGAGAAAAGCTTGAAAGATTCAGAATGATGCTTGGACTCACCAACATCCCTTCAGATTAAGGGGGAAATGTTGACACCTAATCATCAGGATTGGGTGAACAACTTTAATTGATGTAAATAAATAATATAAAAGATGAAGAGTCATCGGGAGATGAAATGAATAGTCTCTCCCTCATGTATATAATAAATACCAACCTCAATGAATATCATGAATTGTTTTGAGGAGTTACCTCCTCGTCTGACATTATTACATTAGTATAAACAATTCCCATCTACTATTCCAACCATCATTACAAAATCCATGTATTTTATAAAGGGATTGAAATAATTATAAATAGAGGATGAAGGTTCCACTGTAAAATTGATATCATGTTTTCATGAATTGTTAATGTTTTGTTTAATAATTAAACAAATAACCTTAAAAAAATTATAATTAAACCTATTCCTAATTTCTAATCTCACACTCTCAGTTTTGTTCCTAAAAATACAAATACCTATACACATGGATATACCTATCATTTTTATATTATACTTGAATTGTAATTATAAATTAAAATTATACACTAATATTACAATATTTCAACCTTTTCTAGGGTATATTTTAACATTTTTATATTATATTTTATCATTTTTTATGGTAAAATTTTAATATTTAGGTGTGTTAAATTAAATATTATGATTTATATTTATTTAATTTTAATTTATATCACTTTATTAATTTAATGTTATTTTGATAATTTTATCAGGTTAATCAATGTTATCCTTGTTTTGTTTTGGTTGGTTCTCATGTTTCCTTTAGCTTGGGTGGAGTTATTGTTCTTGAAAGCCCTAGCGAGACAAATGCTCTCAAAGCCCTATAACAACTTGGGTTGAGTTACTGTTCCTAGAAACCTTGGTTGGACAAACGTTGTGGAAGCCATTGGTGGGTTGAGTTAGTAATCCTCAAAGCCTTGGTTGGACAAACGCTCTCGAAGACCAACTACATTTTTGGGTTGAGTTACTAGTCCTTGAATCCTTGGTTGGAACAAACACTTTGGAGCCCTCGAAGGCTTGGGTAGAGACCAATGTGATGATGGTTTTGTAATGTCTAACCATGAGGTGGAATCATTGTTTGACTGGCTGAGGTGGTTTTCCTCTCGAAGCCCTAAATGGTTTTGGATTGATATGTTTTATGAGATCCCACATTCATGCTTGGAATATAGCACAGGGGTGAATGGTTGAAGAGGGTTTTGGCTCAGCCATTCTACACTCGGTTGGAACGTGGAAGTCTCATCCTACGATTGGATTTTACATCATCAATATGAGGTTATTTCTCCTTGTATTTATATCAGTATTATATTGGATTAGATGTGGATTATATGGTTGTGGTTCCCTTCATATTTATATGGCAATTATGTTGGTTATGTGTAGGTTTGATGACCTAATGGATGAAATGGTAGCCAATTTGTTGAGGCATCAACGATTCTTAGTGATTCTTAGCTCAGTATCATACCTCTATGCTAAGATATGTTATTTACACCCGTAGATTACATATTCATGATACGTTTGACGAAATTCTTGTCATGGCTAGTATGGGTCGAGCCAAGGGCTTCTTTGTATTTTCCTCATTGTTTCCTTGTTATCTTTCTATTCTGAAAGTGTCATTCAATTATGGACAGTGATCTTCGATCTCGGCCTGAAAGTGGCTCAAATTCGGGGGACACTAGCACGTCACTTAGAAAAATAATCCCTCTATGTTGGCATTCCTTTTAATGACAGCTTCAAATGCCTCCTCAATGTTGGTAGGCCTATAGAAAGGGAGAATCTCATGGTCAAGTGGTCTAAAGCCTCATAGGGATTGGTTACCAAAAATGTTAGGATGGTTCATAGGAGTCCCGTAGCTGATTTTGAAGGTATGAAGGGTGTTTTCCCATCGGTTCCACTTCCTTAATGTGACTTATGAGGTCGAATCATATCATAGTAACTTCTCATCACATATTTCACCCCGTTGGTCAGTCACTTTGTTAGATGTGGGAGGAGGGTGTTACACGAACATGCGGTCATGAGATCTGAGCCTAAACTCCAGGTCAACCCCCACACTACTACCCAAAACGTCTTGAGACTTTCCAAAATGATAAGTAACTCAATGACAAGTCTAAACATTAAAACTTGAATCACAAGCTTGACCTAACAAAGCCTAACCACGATAATCATTTCATCAAAGATATTGAGAACATGAAATCTATAGGTCATGAATTCATATTTGAATACATGGGTGTGATACTTAATTCAGAATCATTAAGAAGGTTTAATTTCCTCTTATGCTAGTTGCAACAACAATTTTTAGCTCATGCATTCATTAACCATTCATAAAAATATCAAGCATATCAAAAGCCATAGTTAGAACCTGTTATGGGTCCATGCTTATAACCAACATATAACCAGAATAATAACCATAATAGAAAAGCCATCAAAGCCACATATTAACAAATATAAGTACTCATGAAATACAAAAGGAAAAGAGCTCTTATTAACATATTAAAAACCCAACAAAGTGAGGGACTTCCACATACCACCTCACCTTCGATTGGGCTAAACAAAAATGTTCTTTCAGCTAATCACTCTCATGCCATATTCCAATAATGAATGTGGGATTCAAGACAAAAACAAATAGGGCTTCCCAAATATTAAACCACCTCCACCATCATGCTCTCGCGATCTCACCAAAACTGGTCACGAGATCATATAATCAAACCAATACATATATAACCAGGGCTTCTCATAGATTAAACCACCTCCACCCTCAAGCTTTACCACAATCCCACCAAAATGAGTCAAGGGATTACTAGGCAGAAAACAAGCTTGGATGCCTCAAATTTTATTCACCAATACATTCAGGAATTTTCATGTCTCTGTCCTCAAGCTTTACTGAAATCTTGCAAAAACCAGTCAAGGGATTCCTAGGGTCTATGGGAATTTTCTTGAGACCACCTCACCTAGTTCCAAAAACCATCTAGCAATCCAATGCTCAACAAAATGAAAGAACCCCATAACACCATGGCTATCCAGAAATGGAAATCCAAGGCTAAAACCAGTGTCACGCTTGGAAAAACCCATTCCCATGATAACAAGAGAACCAAATACACACATGCATGTACCATGCTTTCACAAACCGGCTAGGAAATTACACATGCAACCTGTTATCCGCAAGTATTCTTGTTCAATCTACTTGAGCCAACTTTTTCTTGCTTGTCCCTTGCTTTCCTTTTCTTCCTTATCCTTCCTTTGCTTTCGTTTCTCCAATATTAGAGTGCTCCAAGAATGCTCTAAGTGTGTAAGAGTATGAGAGAATAGAGAGAGATCCAATCTAAAATTGACAAAAAACTCCGAACTGGTCCTCAAAATATATTTTTATTATTGAGGCCTCCATTTTGTCCTTTTTCCATTATTTTTCCTTCAATTTCCCTCAAATGCAAACTTGTGACCTGTCATCTCCCTTTTCTCCTATTTTCTTCTATTTTCATAAATAAAATACCAATTAATGTATTTTCACCTTTTCAAAGCCTTAGCGAATTCCTTAGCCATAATAAACTGAAATGAACACCCACTAGGATGTTTTTCCCAACATTCACCTTGGAATACATGTCTCATGACCTTGGTCTTATTTTTCCTTTATTAACTTTATTACATGAAATTTTATCCCAAGGTTGTTACAGATCCCTCCCCCTCAGAGGAACATTGTCCTTGATGTGCTATGACACCTTTGACCAACAATTCTACTGAAACCAAAACATACTTCCCATGGAGATTTATAAATTAGCTCGATGTCGTATTTACAATGTACAACCTACTGAAAAGAAAAACCAACATGAAAGCATGAAAAAAATGACAACCATACTGCTTACTGGAGCTTTATAACACAACTCATTGTACGGTATTTAAATAAAAACCACATATAAATATATACATATAGGACAACTCCTTTTCCTCAACGAGCAAACAATGAAGGATACATAGCTCACATCTCATTAGCCATCTCCCTTATAGCTTCATCAGGCCCAAAGTGCTTCCACTACACTTTAACTTGCTTAATTGTGTTGTTCCATAACATGAGTTATTTATGTTGCAATATGCACTTAGTTTCTGGATGGAATTCTCCTTCTGGATCCACCTGCAATACACAAGATCCAATCACATGATTATGTAATTATATTTAAATTTAATTAACCAGTGTTATTTAGTAATTAATATTTATTGTTTAGTTTAAATATAGTTAAATTGGAGACTAGGTCATGTAAAGATGTGAGTTGATTTAAGCAATGAAACATGGAAAACATCATGTAATTTCACTGTCGGCACTACTGCAAATCTATTTGTCACTCGTCCAATCCTCTCAACGATCTCGAAAGGTCTGCATATCGAGGTGCCAACTCAAGATCGTGAGTCACATAATTTTTCTCATTATCCTTTAGTTTCATATACTCGCAGTATACCACTTGTCACCCCTGCATCAGGACTCCACCAAGACCTCTCTTGCAAAAATTTGAACACACCACAAACTCTTTATCTAGATTTACAACTTTTATAACTGGAGCGATGGTGATGCTCATGGTACCAACTCAACATAAACGTCCACTTTTGTGTGAGGAAACAACTGTAAAGACTCTACTGAAAATGCATCCCGAAACTACTATAAATCCATATACCTATTAAAGACTTCAGCATGTTGAACATCCTTACCTTCCTCGATGGAAACATGCACTGAAAACAATACACACCCTTAATTCCTACAACTGTGCTTTGCCTACAAATTTGTAACCATTCTCACCAATGTAGGCTTCTTTTTACGCTATAATATCTTCTTCTCTCCGTCATCATCCAAGAACTCAATAGCCTTCTCATAACAATCCACCTTAGTCCTGTGAAGGTACAACCAATCCATGCCCAGAAGCATATTTTATGATCTCAATGGAAGCACTTTGAGATGTGATGATATAGGCATACCATTCAACTCGAATTCACAAGCTCTTACCCAATGATGAACTATTTTCTTAGTATCTCTAGCCAACTGAAACAACCAAGACTTTGGATGCGCTTCTTCTCTCAAACCACACTTATCCAACAGCTCAGGACCAAGATAACTATAATTAGATCGAGGGTCAATCAAAATAGAAACAACTCAATCATAGAGCTTACCTTCCATCTCAATAATAGATGCTTGGTGATCCACCTCGCTTTTATCGAATGTTGCATATATCCAAGGAATGCTTTGTCCAACATCCCTAACTTTCTATGCCTCATGAGAATTGTAGATCTGAGGCCTAGGACCCAGATACGATGGAAAATCCTTCTTGAGATGATCCTTGCCAAATATTCAACACTGCAACTCTCTCTTACCATCACCTTTATTTTACTACTCTCCAAGTTGAGGTTCATGTCCCTTCCCTACTACATTAAAATTATTTTAAGGAGAAACATTCTCATTCTCACCTACATCCTCAGGTCTTGTTTACTTCGATTGCCATCTACCTTTAGTCTTATCATTCCCTTTACAACCTTGCTTAGACTCAGTTTTACGCTTTGATTTCTCATAATAGTCATTTAAATTTCCAATGACTTCCTCGAGTGACTAAGGATCATCATACTCAAACTAATCCTTAAATGTTAATCAAAATCCACTCATAAATCTCTGAATTTTTTTCTTCTCATCCTTAAGATATCGAACATACCTCAACAAATCCAAGAACTTAGTTGTGTACTCCTTATCTATCATTGATCCCATCTTCAGATCATAGAAATCCTTGTCATTTCCTTCATAGTACCTCTCTCACAAGTACTTCTTCCTAAAGAGTCTCTTAAATTCATTCCAACTCAACTCCTATGTTATAATATCTCTCACACATTTCACATCTTCCCACCAAATGTATGTCTTCCCCTTGAGGCCGAAAATAGATATTTTGGCCTTCATGTTCTCTATATATTCATGCATCTCAAAGAAATTCTAGATTCTAGGTAACCATGCCTCTGCATATTCCTGTTTCTTCAACTCTCACATCGAATATAGGTGACTTGGCTTTCTTGAATTCATATGGAAAATAACCCCTCTCACTCCTCCTATAACGATGATAGTGATGATGACCAGGGTACATGTCTGAACCAGAACTAGAGTAGAACCTATATACACTTCCTCTCCTATTAGGTGTATCCAAGGATATTCCATTTCTGACCATGTCATCTCTGTCCGAACTATGACCACCATGAGACCTGATATCATATGCCCCATTAGTTTTTTCCTCTTGTCCATAAATAATCTGTGGTTGTCCCTATCTTTACAAGTCTAAAAAACTTTGAAGGATAGCTGCATTGACCTCTGCTCCTTTCTCTTATGCCCTCATAAGCCTTTCCTGTGACTAAATGATTTCGTAATTATCTACTTTGCAACTTTTAATTTATTCCTTTAAACTTCTCAAGGTGTCTACTATGTGAGGAATATACCCATCTCTTGGCTGCTCATTTGATCTCAAAGGGGAGTCTCCTGAACTGTAATCCACTATTTTGAATGTAATATTTGATCTTATTCTTCTTGGAAATATACTCTAATACCAATATGTAACCCACCCCTCCCAAATTCACCCACTTTCACTTTCGTGTCAGGGTAAACATGAGAGGAAGAGATACTATGACATGATCCAACCTCTTAGGTCCCATTAAGGAAGTGGGGCTCACTACTGATGATAAACTCACATTTCACAACATCCTACAGGGGCTATAGGACACTCAAAAGGTAAGAAACCATCCTAGGTGGCTAAATCCTGAGCTATAGCCCTCCTTCTCTACCCTCGGCCCTCAACAACACCCACAAAAAGGCCTCCATGCGGTTAGAATCCTCCAACCGCATGCACAAGCCTACATCCACGCAATTGTTACCCAATTTTTCCAGTTAGGATCATGTGGTCTCGAGATATGAGCTTAGATTCCAGGTCAACCCCAAGGCCACTTCCCACAACTTCTTGAGGCTTTCTATAATGATAAGTAACTCAATGTAAAGGATAAACTTACAAAATTGAATCAAAAATTTGACCTAACCACGGCTAACAATGAGATTCATTTCGTCAAACATATTAAGAACATGAAATATAGAGGTCATGAATGCATATATGAACATAGGGGTCTGATACTTATCTGAGAATTGTCATGAAGGCCTATTTCCCTCTCATAATAGCTACAACAACATTTGTTAGCCCATTCATTCATTAACCATTCATCAACAAATTAAACATATAAAGAGCCATAGCTAGAACCTGTTATGGAACCATGCTTATAACCAACATATAATAAGAATAATAATCATAATATAAAATCCATCAAATCCACATATTAACAAGTACAATTACTAATGAAATATAAGAGGAAAAGCACTCTTATTAACATATGAAAAAGCCAACAAGTCACGGACTTCCACACACCACCTCACCATAGATTGGGTTGAACCAAACATGTTTTCATCCAATCACCCTCGTGCAATATTCCAAGCATTAATGTGGGACTCAATATAAAAACAACGAGGGCTTCCGGGAGATTAAACCACCTCCACCCTCATGCTCTCGCGATCTCGCTAAAACCGATTAAGAGATAAGATAAGAAAACCAGAACATAAACAACGAGGGATTCCCAAAGATTAAACCACCTCCACCCTTAGGATTTACCACAATCCTGCTATAACCGGTGAAGGGATTAGTAGGCCCAAAACAAGCTTGGATGCCTAAGAGTTTCTTCAACAATACTTTAAGGAATTTACTTGTCTCCACCTTGAGGCTTTACTGCAATCCTGCCAAAACCAGTGAAAGGATAACTAGGCCCTATGGGAATGTTCCTAAGACCACCTCAATGAGTTCCAAAAACCATCTCCTAGGAATACTTAACTTCTAGATTTCTTTTGGGATTGAAGAAAATGCTTCTTTCCAAGTTCTTAGGAATACTTAATGTTATAGGCATATTTGGGCACTGCAACCCCAATCACATATGTCCATAAACCAAGGGTTTCTAAGCCCCTAAAAGTTTTGTTTCATACCCTAAAGGAACAAGGTCAGCTGATTACATCATTTCCCAAAAGTTCTCCCTGAAAAAACTGCTCAGAACTGGTCAAAACTGGACCATACAAACTGCTCCATGCTGAGGGTGTGATGCATCTCACCTGTTACACATAGAAGGTGTGATGCATACTGAAAATCCCTTCTGTAGGGTGCGATGAGCGAGAGAAGACAAATGGAAGAGGTAGTTTTTTAGGTGGAAACCCAGAGAATCTTCTAGAAACTGCACATTTGACACTTGCCTCTCTGAATTCGCCCAGGGATGAGTAAGAGATCATGAAATCTCCAAGTGGAACCAAGAACTATCAGTGAAATGACACTAATCAAAATGCCAGAAGCTTACTCACTCACCTGCAAATATCTATATATGGATCCCTCATCCTAGAGATCCAGAGGCTGGAATTTTGTATTTTGTAAGGAAGTTCTGTTGGTTTCCCTGTGAAGCATTGTATTGTTGAGTGATCTAGATTTTCATGAGGTGAAGAGGGCTTTCATGCTAGGAGGATGGCGTTGGATCAGACAGCTTGGTTGTAATCCTCTCTTCCACTACTTCTATCAATAAAGCTATTTGAGTTTTCCTCCATATTCTTGTATATTTCCAAATCTTGTATTGGTATATGCATTTGTATGGTTAATATACATCTCATCCTATATTGTTTATGATTATAGATCTCTATGCTTTGATGGTATTACGCTGCTTTGACTCTACAGGTGTTCTTTGAAGTGGGACAAGTGAGGAAAGAATGGAAAAGCTTTGTCAAAGGAGGGAGGAAACAAGCAAGGAGCCAAGAAAGAGACTGAGGCTAGTACTCTGTTTCTCTCTCATCTATCCCTCATAAAGGAAAACACGAGTAACTTTGGTTTGTTTATTTCTAATATAGCTACGTGTCTTAGTGGGACTAGTAGCTCTGAATGGACACTAGTTTTCCTGATAACACTTAACTTCTATATTTCCTTTGGGATTGAAGAAAATCCATCCCCTTCCACCCATACCCAACCATAAAGGAATGTCAATCATTTGAAAAACTAAATTTCTTTTTTATTGGAAATATTTTCAAATCTAATGGCAATCATGTCAAAATATACAGTTCCAACTAATTAGAACATTGGCCATTGAACATTTCCATTCATGTTTTCATTAATTTTAAAATATTACAAATAACTAAATTTTTAAAAAAATGAATAAATTAGAGCAAACTTTTAATTTATTGAAAAACAATTGGAGTTGTAAAAAAATGAGTTTGTCAAGTTATTAATTCACTTTGTAAAAATACATATGAATTGTATAAAAAATAAACTTAAACTTTATATATAAACACAAAGAATAATTCACTCCATAAAAATACCTAAGTATACTATAATACATTTGCAAAACCTGAAAATTATGTACAAAAACTAAGTATAATCCTTAGAGGTGTTGATTTAGACATGTTTAACAACATTTGTAAATTTGTTGATTACGCTATGGTTCAATAATTATTTTTTTAGAGTTTTCCTATGTAAGTAACTAAGCACCTCACCATCCAACCCATACTCAAGAGTACAAACTTGAAGTATAATCTTTAGAAGCTTTGATTGAGACATGTTTAACAATATTTATAAACTTGTTGATTGCATTGTTATTCAATAATAGGTTGGTTAGGGTTTTATTTTCTAAGTAATCAAGCACCTTACCCTCCAACCTTTATGCAAGAGCAAGATATTATTTAGGGTTTAAGGACCTTCTACATAAAGATGCATTACTCCATATAAGCTCAACATGTCCCTTATAAGAATTGGACCTAGAAAGACATGATTCCAATCATTCCTCCCAACCACCCAAAATAATTCCAAGTGATATACTTACTAAAGTTTGCCACAACTTATTCACTCAATGCCACAAATTATAAAGAAAACCATTTCACTTTTTTTATTAAAAAAAATTGAACACCTCAAAAAAATGTTTTAACCATGGATACCTAAAATGTATACAACTCTCGTATTTAAATGGATAAAATTGGCAAAGAAAATTTCTTTTATTTAGTTAATTTAATTTAATAAAATATAATATTAATGTTGTTGTTATTTTCTTAAATAAAAAAACCATGAAACAATTTAAACTAAAATTATTTTGATAATCTAATTCATCATTATTTTATCAACTTAAAGTAATTAAAAAAATTATAAATTTATAAAATAAAATTTCATATTAATATATTGAATAAATATTAATTTTAAAAAACTTTGAACTAAATTAACTTTTTGTATATTTTCGTATTGATTAATGTTGTAGTCTATTTGTTTTATTTTTGGAGGTTTTATGCCAACTCTAATTTTCCTAGAATCCAGCAGTGATCCCTTGGAATCACAAATTTGAGTTGTAAATTCTCCACACAATTTCTCAAGGCCCTAAATACATATATACAATCAAAACCCACCCATTCCAATAACAAAATGAAGTTTAGGGGAATACAATATTTCACTAGTTGCAGCCAAAAACTATTAAATTCACTTTTAGACAAAGCATTTATTTATTTTCTTTTTAAAATAAGTATATTCCAATTCATTAAATAAACATAGTGATAGTGAAATTTTCAAATTTGATAAACTTAAAAAGTCTCAATAAATTCATTTGTAGAGGTGACCAAGAAGGATTTGATTAGTGAGATGATCTTAATACCATGGCGCTATAAGTGAGATGGTTCAAATAACATGCGAGGTATTACAAGTGAGATGGTTCCAATAACTTGACAACTCAAATAAAGTTCATATTTTATTAGTAAGATCATCTTTATTGCATAACAACTCACATTCGATAAGTGATTGGTTCATATAACACGACAGCTCTTGTTTTTAGGATAAAAGAGTTGGTCATAATAAAATAGTATTTAATTTAATTAGTTAAATGGTGGCAATAACAAAACAAATTAGCATCTCATGATTCAAGGATTTGTGGTCAAACATAATTACGAGCTAAGCCATTAAAGCCCATCACCAAGTTGATCAATCCCAATGTCACATAATTTATTTGTACATTTAATATTTCCACTTATCCATTGGTGGTGGTGGGTGAAATGAGGTTATAGGGTGTAGGTAAATAAATAGATTTGGAGTTTATATTTCTAGAAACTCTAGAATTTATTTAAATTACAGATTCTCACAATATTTAGGAATTTGAGAATGAAGAGAAGATCAAGGAATGATATTTCCTAATCATCAAATTCCAAAATATTCTTGAAATATGCAATGAACAAAAAGATTGCCCCATGGAAATATATGCAACTGAATACTAGGTGAGATCTTAACAAATGAATCAATAGGTTGAGATCTTACTAAGTCAACAAGTGAGATTCTATCTAGAAACATCATAGTTTTCTCTACTTTGTATCTAATATAAATTAAGTGTAAATATAGATAATTTAAAAAATAATAATAATAAATAAATAAAATTAATAGAAATAGAATATATTAATAAAAGGGCAAAGTAAGCTTAAAACAAAAATCAAAGAATTGAGGAAAATCTTGATCAAAAATTATCTCTAAAACCTTTGGTCATTTTAAAACAATATAAATAATAAAATCCCTTGGAAAAAAATCAATTACAACTAATTTTCAATTAACTGAGAAAAAATAAATTTACTTTCAAAAATAAAAATAAAAAATGAGATGTGTTGATTTATTTACTTATTACTTAAAAAATTTCTAACTATGATAAAGTAGTTTTACTTTATATACAATATATAAAAATTGAACTTAAACATTTTAAGCAAATAAAATATAATATGAAATTCTTGATAACCTTGGGTAAGACATATTTTAAAATATTTATAAATTTGTTAATTACATTATAATTTGCATGTTGAAGTTTGTAAGAATTAATTTATTCAATATAATTTAATATATATTAAGTGTGATTTTTTTAATCTAATTTAAATCAAAATATTAAAAAAAAATTATTATTAATCAATTTAACTTAATAATTTAAATTATTTTGTTAATTAAATTTCCTATAACGTTTCAACATTTATATAAAAATAATATAACATATTATTAAACAACTTAAAAAGACAACTATAAAAAATACATCCTTCATTTAACTAAATAAATTCTCATGTTTAGATATTCTCAATTTTAAACCAATAACAAAAAAAACATATATTTGAATTTATTAATGACTCTCATAAATAAGTCAAAATATGTAAAACAAGAAATAATAATTTCACAATTTGATAATCATGAGGCTCATTATTATTTATAAAAATTTAGTGGAAACTTTAATTTGTAAATTGTTAAATATATTTTTTTGGCACATAGTCCAAAGTAAACAAGTTTGACAAAAAGAAAAATGTATTAGTTAAATGATTTCCATAATAGCAAGAAAAATATTTGATTTGATATGTGAGATAATCCAATAACAAATTAGCATTTAACTAGGGTGGTGCCAAGAACATGACATTCAAGTGGGATTTATAGTCAAACACTATCACTGCTTCAACACTAATGCCAAGAGACTCTATTCCAATGAGGGTTTAATTACAATACACCCATAACTAGAGAGCTAAGTGGAGCTTTATTGTTCTTATATACACTTTACTTAGTTGAGAAAGAAGGTTTGAGTTTCAAATCTCATAGGAAAATGGCTGGTGAATCCACAACCACAAGCTTGACATGGAAGCAAAACAATGATTTTGAAAATGCTTTGGCCATTTACGATGAAGACACTCCAGACCGCTGGGAGAAGGTAGCAGCAATGGTGGAGAATAAATCTCATAGTGAGGTGAAATCTCACCATGATATTCTCCTCCAAGATATTGAACTAGTTGAGGCAAACCTAGTGCCTACCCCAAATTACAAATCATTTACACAAGTTCTGGACCAGGAGCTAACCAGAAAAAGGAAAATGCTAGGACCAAAGATACATGATCTTTTTTTGTAAGTATTTTTATGTTGTAATTCTTTACTTATTTGAAGATAAGAGACCTCTAAGAAATTGTAGAATTAATTGAGTCAATAGCCTCACAAATGTTATTTTGCTTTCATAAGAACCCAGAAAGAAAATTCAGATATTGATTTTCTTTTCTTTTTTTTACAATAAGAAAAAAGCCAACCACGTTTCATTAAAATAAAAGTTATTTACATATCCATGCTAGATGGTTTATTTACATATGCATGAAAGATGGTTTATGTAGACCCATCAAAAAAAAACCAACAAGGTATGCAAACCACCACAGGTCCAAGCTCTATATTCCTCCAAGATAACTACCTTGTATTAGGCCCAATTTCCTTATAATAAGTAACTATCTTTAAACATGTGTTTATAATGTCTACCCAAATTCTTTAAAGAATGAGAGCATTCTAGCATTTCCATTTTCCCCATAGTATATAAAAAGGGAGAGCACCATATAGCTTTAGTTTGAAAACCATTATTGTAGAAAGACCCAAATAGAACTATTTTCCCAATCAACAGAAATTTGAAGCATATCCAATTGGCTAGACCAAACTCATACTAATACGACAAAGGGATGGGATGGGAAACGCTGCACCACATCTTCTGTATTTGATCTAAGTGACCTATGGCGCCTCTTTTAATTAGATTATCCCATTATAAGATTATTTCACCCCAAACCGTTGAGAAATCAAGGTCTAACACCTAATTTATCTTCTTGATAATTACTTGTGAATATTATATGTCTTCTTCAAGACACTTAGAGACATTGGCATTTTGAAGACTTTCCTCACTTCTATTTTGCACATTTATTAGCATGTTCTAAGCCTTGTTTACACAACACATGGATTATCAAATTTGATAAGGAGTAACATTGGGGTGAGGCATGGGTGTCCTCTCTCACGTACACTTTTCACCATATACATAAATGAGTTCTAATCATTTATGTAGGAGTGTATATAGCTTAAGGATGGCTACCTCCTTCTCCATGTATTCATCTCCATCCTATTCTTCTCACATGTTGTGGTTCTCCTAGCCTCCACTTTGAAGGGTTTCTAGAGATAGCTAGATTCCTTATCCAGGTTTTGGGATCTTTGAAAGTGAAGGGTAAACTTTGGTAAAACCAAGGTTATGATCTTCAATGGTTGAAGTATTTCTTATGTCTTCTTCATCAATAAATTATACAAATGTTCAATTTTTCAAAAAATTGTAGAGATCACAAAGAGATAAAAGACACCAATATTAGTCTAGTAGCCAAGGCAAAACCCAAAACTAAAAACGAAGCAATCCCTCTCTTATAGAATCACATCAAAATGGGAGATATTCAATACCAAAACAATAGGTCTAAAATAATACAAAGTATCTTAGTCTAATTGATCCAAAATGACACTGCTATCTTTGGGGAACAAAAGCATCAGCAGCTGGTATCTTTGGGGAACATAAGCATCACCAGTTTCCTCTTTAACCCTTGGATTCATTATTATCAAACTTACATTTAAGAGAAGTGCTTTGAGAAAGCCTAATATGGTGTTAGGGTGTGAAAGGGATTCCACCCAGTAGCCAACTGAGACGCTCTTGTTTCCCTGGAAATCGAGTCGAAGCTTGACTCTATGAGGAAAATGTAAGGAGCTAGAGGTTGTAAGCTTGATGCTCGCAACAACCTAGCAGTTCTTCAAAGATTTTTCCCAATTGGAGGGAATTGAAACTAGGACCATTAGGGGAAGAGTACTCTTCGTCTAGTGAGGCTCTCGGATATCCGTGAGCTAGAAAAAACAGTGAGCTTGGAACTTGAACTCTTCTTACATCATTGATATTGAATGAGATCACAGATTCAAGTTTTATAAACAAAAATTTGAAAAGGTTACTTAAGCTTTGAAACTAAAACAAAATTCATTTCCATGTAAGGAAAGAGTTTTGCCTTGTGTTTTTTATTTAGTTTTTCAAAAATTTATTTCCATTTTCACCTTAAACCCCTTTCCAACATCTCTTTAGGAATATATTAATATGATAACAATCATATTGTATTTAATAAAAACTTTAGGTAAAAATTGTAGAGTATTTAAGAAAAACTTTAGGTAAAAATTGTTGAGTGTAAGTGTTTAGCACCACCCAATATAAACCCAACCATCTGAATAAGGGTAGGAATTAATTTTCTCTTCATTTTTTATTTTGATGCTGAGATCAAACTCTCTTTTTTAATTCCTACTCTAAATCATACTAGATAGTTGATACCAGTAAACTTAACAATCGACTTGGTAGTTGATACCAGTAAACTTAACAATCTGAATGTGATTTTACTTAAAACTTTCTTGATCATCTATTCTATTACTAGTCTCACTAATCCAATTGTTTATAAGTGGATGTTTCATCAAAACAACGACCCAACTTGCATCAAAATAACAACCAGAATCTTCTAACGAAGTCGATACCTCTACAAAATACCTACAAACTCATATCTTAGTGTCTTTTTTCGCCTTTAGCATAACTCTCCTTGCTTCAATGATGTAAAGCAGCTTACATGAAATAATTTATGGCGTAATTTTGACTCAATGGCTCGTTGGGCCTCACAGTTTCATTCCTCTAATAGATTATGTATTCACTATTATAATTATTTACGACCCGGATTTGCTAACAGAGTGTATAACCTGAGATCTAGCGGTCTACTCTCTGCAATGTAGCTAGTCCACATGTTTTTCAATGAAGATTCCCAAAACTGTTAGATGATCCAAAAATACAATTTTATCATAGGTTATAAAATTAGAATAAAATAATTATTAATTTAAGATATTAAATTAATAATTATTATTCTAGAATGTTTAATTATTTAATGGAGACTTTTAGAATTAGCATATTGTTGTAACTAGATATGACTCTCCAAATGTGTCGTATCTTAGGCTCTATTTTAGGAGATTAGTTAGCTAGTTGGTTTGAATAGAATTTATTGTAAATGGACACTTGTTATTTAATAAGTGATCCATAATTAGAGGTAGTTAGGACATGGAGCTTATAAATAGCTCATTGCAAGAGTGTTTGGTGGTTCGGGTGTAAACTCTTGCAAAATCAATTATGTAATTGTTTTTTTCTTATTAATAAAATTACGTGTCTGAGGACACTTCTGCCATTATTGTGGTATCAGAGCTCCAGTAATGTTGCAGTGGATGTGAGGAGGATCTTCCAACTCAACAAAGTCCTGGAAAACTCCATTCAGTTGGCCAGCAAATCATTGGTATGGAAATTGTACAGTTTTGTTTAAAAGGAAAATAAATTTTATCATTGATTTTAGATTTTTTAAAATCTAAAATTTATTTTTTTTATTATAAAAATTGCGTCTGCTCAGCCTTCACACTTTTCTTCTGCTCTTTAGAGAAAATGGAAGTGAGACTAGGCGCACCCTCGGTATTGTTATCAATTAGACCTTTCTCAGACTCAACAAAACTTGGAAACTTCTGATTTTTTGTTTTTACCTGTGATGCATGCTTTCGTTTGAGTTTCTTTATTTTCTTCTCCAAGTCATCTATATTTTCCCTCAATTTATTAATCATTTCGCACTGAGATTCGAGTTTACTCTTCAATTTTTTGACCTGTTCTTCTGGTGGAAGATCGCTCATGCCTTCAACATCCAACGCTAGTCGTTTAAGCTCCACTATTTCATCAAGGCCGACGGCTTCTCTGAAGAGTAAATCAATGGTCTTCGTCTGAGATGAATTTTTGACAGCAGAACCCTCCGCTTCATTTGTTTCCATTGCATCAAGTTTTGAAAATTCATCATTTTGAGATTCACAGAACTGTATAATCGATCGAGCACTTTGCATGCGATATGGGATAATCTGATCATTGAGACAGGCCTTAAAGATTATTATGATAAAGACATTGAGGAATTGATAACAGCGCTTCAGGAAAATATTACGGGTACCTGGTCTGATGAAGTACCTACATGGGAGAAATGCGGCTCGGATGAACTTGCTTGCCCAGGAAAGTATGCTAGTGAAAGTATCAAGCTAGCTTGCAATTGGGGTTACAAGGATGCTGAGAATAACACTGTTTTAGGAGATGACTATTTCCTCTCTCGCTGGCCCATTGTCGAGACTCAACTTGCAAAAGCAGGTGTAAGGTTGGCTGCAACACTCAATCTATACCCAAGCGAGGGCATCCATAGACGCTGGGATCAGAATTAACTGTGTCATAAAAGCTTCATAAATTTTGAATTTTGAGTATCATGTAAATTCTAGAAATGCTATCTTGTGTTTACAACAGACGGACATGTTTTATCGACTGTGGGCACAAGCTTGTAAAATTTAGAGCCTTCTCAAAGATGATTATGAACAAGTGCTGGTTATATCGGAGTTTTGCCTTGTAAGCCGCGACCGTGTTTATACACTATTTAATCTCATTGCTTGGAAGCAAAAAAATGAAAAGCCACACGGGAAGAGCATGTGATGTTTAACGTGTTCCCTGAAGGGGGGACTTTTTTAACCCATCTATTGCTAGATGCGTTGCACTGAGCCGGGTTCTCCTTTGCCACTTTATATTGAATGTGTTGAATTTCGTTTGTCCATGAGAAAGCCAGCAAACCCAACGTCAAGCCAGCGTGAACCAACTTGCCAGCAACAAGCCAGCGTGAGCCAGCCTGCCAGCAACAAGCCAACATGCCAGCAATTAGAAATATTTTTTAATTTTGTAAATATTTGGAGAAATAAGGATTTGTAAAGTTTTGGAGTAATAAGGAGATTTTACTTGTAATTTTTTAAAGAGGATAACTGTAACTCAAAGTAATTTTACTTTGAGGGGGGGTAATTTTTTTTTACCAGATTGTGCAAAAGCACCATTGTAAAAAGTCAAATTTTGAAAGTTGCCTTGTAAAAATTTGAGAAATTGACTAGAGCCAAGTGCAAAGCTCAGTCAATTTTCTCCTGTTTTGACGACTATTCGAGGGTCAAGGCCAAGCCCCGATAGATCGTGTTTTTTGCATGGTGTGTTGTGTTGACTATCTTGTCCTTTCTGTTCTGATTCTTGGTGCGACGCTACAACGCTAAAATGTCTAAGTTGATTAATTTGTTTTCTAATTCCGACAAACTAGAAGGCACCAAATCTTATAAAACATGGCATCGTCTCATCGAAAGCACACTCATTTATAATGAATTATGGCAGGGAATATGTGATGGAGATGTTAAGCCAAATAAACCCACAGATGCATATGCACTGGCAAAATGGGAAATCAAGAATGCTAAAGCCTTAGCTCTTATTAAATCGTCTGTGAATGATGAAATGTATGTCCATATAGAAAATTCTTTAGATGCATGGACTGCCTTGAAAACTTTTAAAGACCTCTTTGATACTCAGCCTGAATCAAAGAAGGTTGATCTACAGTTAAAATTGTTGCAACAAAAATTAACTGGAGATGGTGATATTCTTGAATATCTCTCCAAACTTAAGAATATTAGGCAGGAAATTATTAATGCTGGTTTTCCCGCAATTGATGATAGCTTTATGGTCACCATTGTAATTGTTGGGCTTCCTTCTTCCTATATGCATTTTTTAGAAACTTTACAAGTAACTGGGAATTAGAAAAACTAAAGCTTGATGAACTTTGTGAAATGTTAAGTCAACATGATAAAACTTTTGGGAAGAAGAAGAAAGTTGGTGAAGATGTTTTCCTCATAGAGGCCAGCACTAGTAAGTCATTAGCAGATAGTTCTCGAGGAAGAGGCAGAGGGAATCAGAATCAAGCAGCACATAATCGAGGTCGAAGCCAAAGCAGAGGCAACCATTTTAACAGAGGAGGAAGAAATAATTTTCAAGGTAGAGGAAACAACCAAGGAAGAGGCAATTTTCAAGGACAAGGATATAATAATCAAGGTAGAGGACAATTTCAAAATAGAGGTCAAAGCAGAGGCAGAGGACAATCTTCAGGAAGAGGAAGAGACTTAAGTCAAATTGTGTGTCGACGATGTAACAAAGTTGGCCATTATGCTGAAGATAGTCGAACATCACTTAATAAAATTCCCAAGTTTCAGCAGCATTCAGCACAATTTGCAACTAATCAAGATGAAGATAACTCAGAATATGTTTTTACTTCCTCACCAGCATCACAAATTTCATCCCATCTTAGAAGTGACTATGAAGATGCCTGGATCTTGGATTCCGGGGCAACTCAGCACATGACTTGTCGACGTGATTTTTTCTGGAATTTTCAAGAATGCCAACTTAATTCAATTTTTCTTGCTGATGATACAAAACATACTCCTTATGGAAAAGGAGTAGTAAAAGTTTTTCTCCCTGACATTGGAGAAAAAATGATTTCCAATGTATGGTATGTACCCAGTTTCAAGAAAAATTTGCTCTCTTTAGTCACGATTCGACAAGCAGGACATCAGGTGATTATGGAAGATGGTTTAGTGAAGATTAATTCAGTGAAACAGAACTTGAAAATAGTTATGACAGGTTATGAAGATGGAAAACTGTTACGGATGAAAGGGACAGTTATTCCAAGGCATTCTGATTTTGCAGGGGCAGTGACTACAGGTATTTCACCTATCAGACTATGGCATGTAAGATATGGACATTTGAATTTTGAGAGTCTTTCTCAATTGCAGAAACAAGGAATGGTTAAAGGACTTCCCACATTCAAAAGGGAAAATGCAAAATGTGAAGCTTGCGTTTATGGCAAACAAAATCGAGAAAGTTTTCCAACAAGTTCATGGCGTGCAAACAGGCGGCTACAACTAGTTCACAGTGATGTTTGTGGTCCACTAAAAACTTCATTTGGTGGTTGCAAATATTTCTTACTATTCATTGATGATTTCAGCAGAATGACTTGGGTTTACTTCTTGAAGAAAAAGTCAGAAGCATTTGATAAGTTTAAACTTTTTCGCCAACTTGTTGAAAATGAAGTCAAAGAAAAGATAAGTACTCTCAGGACGGATAATGGGGGAGAATTCACTTCAAATGAATTCAAAACTTATTGCAGTGAAAATGGCATAAGACGACATCTCACTAATGTTTACACTCCACAGCAAAATGGAGTAGTCGAAAGAATGAATCGCACTTTGTTAGGAATGGCGAGATCCATGTTAACCTTCAAGAGGTTAAGTCCAACATATTGGGCGGAAGCAATACATACAGTTGTCTACTTAAGAAACAGATCTCCAACTGCTTCTTTAGATGGAATCACACCTTATGAAGCTTGGTTTGGTTTCAAACCTCGAGTTAAACATCTTAGAGTTTTTGGGTCAGTGTGTTATGCCTTAGTTCCGAAAGAAAAATGAACTAATCTTGACTCAAGAAGTTTAAAATGCACAATGATTGGCTATTCTGATGAGAAGAAAGGGTATCGTCTTTTGACCAATGGAAAATTCATTGTGAGCAGGGATGTCATTTTCGATGAAACAGAGAGTAAGAGTGCTGAAGAAATTGAAAATCTTCTTCACAAATTAGAAACTAAGGGAAGTAAAAGAAATGGAAAAATGCAAAGTCAACCAACTTCACCAAATTGGTATGAACTTGATTTTCCTTCCTCTGAAGATGAGTCATCCAGTCCATCTCCATCAACAACATCATCTGGGTCTTCTAGCAATTCATCCGCATCTCCAAGCAGCAGCAGTTCTTCTGACAGTGATTCTCCACATTCTTCACCTAAACGACGAACATCAGTTTATATTAATCCTCTTTACAATGATGGGGACTTTACAGAAGCACAAACAAGTGAGCACCAACTTCCGAAATGGGCAGTTCAACTTTTGAAAGATGTCAAGCCTGATGAACAGAATAAAACTGGCACCAGAAGGGCACATAGAAGTGAAGGCAATTTTGCCTTGATAGCAAATGATTTTACTAAACCTTCCACATACAAAGAGGCAGTAAAACATAAAGAATGGCAACAGGCTATGGTTGAAGAATATCAAGCAGTAATTGATAACAACACTTGGAAACTTGTTGATTGTCCAGCAAATGTTAAACCCATAGGGTGCAAATGGGTTTACAAAATTAAGTATAATCAGAAGGGTGAACTTGAAAAGTATAAATCACGACTTGTCGCAAAGGGTTTTGCGCAGCAAGAAGGCATTGATTATGAAGAAACTTTTGCTCCTACAGCTAAATGGAACACCATCCGATTAACACTTGCATTGGCCGCTCAAAAAGGATGGAAAGTTCATTAAATGGATGTAAAAAGTGCTTTTCTCAACGGGGATTTACAGGAGGAAGTGTATATGACCCAACCACCAGGTTTTGAAGTTGAAGGACAAGAACATAAAGTCTGCAAATTGATCAAGGCTTTATATGGGTTAAAACAAGCTCCCCGAGCTTGGTATGCAAATATGGACGAATACCTTAAGAAAGTTGGTTTTCAACGAAGTGAATCTGATGATACTTTGTATGTGCGACAACAGGGAAAATATCTGGTAATTCTGGTTATGTATGTAGATGATTTGATCATCACTGGCAATCATGATGATCATATTGCACAGATGAAAAAGGAGTTACATGCAGCTTTTAAGATGACAGATTTGGGATTACTTCACTACTATCTTGGAGTTGAAGTCTTCCAATGTCCACATCATATTTTCATTTCTCAGAGTAAGTATACCGTAGAGGTTCTTCAGCAATTTGGCATGCAAGATTGCAAGCCCGTTCTCACCCCCATGGAGCAAAACTTGAAACTTTCAAAATTTGAAGGGGGGGAAAAGGTGGACAGTACACCTTACAGACAGTTGATTGGCAGCTTGATTTATTTGACAAATACTCGTCCTGATCTATCTTATGCAGTTAGTATTCTTTCACGTTTTATGCAGGAACCACGAGACAGCCACTGGAATGTAGCCAAAAGAGTTCTTCGATATATCCAAGGAACAAAAGATTTTGGTCTTCTTTACACAAAGACTAAAAATTTTGTACTTGGTGGATATTTCGATGCCGACTTTGCTGGGAGTATTGATGATCGAGCATCAACATCAGGTTATTTAATGAATATGGGGTCAGCAGCAGTATCTTGGAGTTGTAAGAAACAAGCTACAGCGGCCACTTCTTCAGCAGAAGCAGAGTACATTTCAGCATGGGAAGCAGCATGTGAAATTGTTTGGTTGCGCCGAAGTTTGTAGGACTTGGGCATTTCTCAGGCAGAAGCTACATCATTGTTCATTAACAGCCAGTCAGCCATCAAACTTGCCAAGAACCCAGTTTTTAATTCAAAGACAAAGCATGTGGACACTAAGTATCATCATATCAGGTCTCTCATTGCCAAAGATGTCCTCAAACCAGTTTATTGTCCTTCCGAAGATCAGATCTCCGACATTTTCACGAAACCACTTGGCAGAATAAAATTTACTAAGTTCAGGGATGAACTTGGTATCTGTTGTAATGTATATTTGGATCATAGGGGGGAATGTTAGATGATCCAAAAATACATCACAACAGATACCAAGTTCATCCCTGAACTTAGTAAATTTTATTCTACCAAGTGGTTTCATGAAAATGTCGGAGATCTGATCTTCGGAAGGACAATAAACTGGTTTGAGGACATCTTTGGCAATGAGAGACCTGATATGATGATACTTGGTGTCCACATGCTTTGTCTTTGAATGAAAAACTGGGTTCTTGGCAAGTTTGATGGCTGATTGGATGTCAATGAACAATGATGTAGCTTCTGCCTGAGAAATTCCCAAGTCCTGCAAAATTCGGCGCAACCAAACAATTTCACATGTTGCTTCCCATGCTGAAATGTACTCTGCTTCTGCTGAAGAAGTGGCCACTGTAGCTTGTTTCTTACAACTCCAAGATACTGCTGCTGACCCCATATTCATTAAATAACCTGATGTTGATGCTCGATCATCAATACTCCTAGCAAAGTCGGCATCGGAATATTCACTATTATAATTATTTACGACTCGGATTTGCTAACAGAGTGTATAACCTGAGATCTAGCGGTCTACTCTCTGCAATGTAGCTAGTCCACATGTTTTTCAATGAAGATTCCCAAAACAATCTCTATTTTTTTTTCATTTTCAAAAATAGTTTCATAGTCATCTTCTTTTCTCTTTGGTCATGCATCACGGTTGACCACTGATTCAGTTTGTTGCGAAATATTTTGTGCAGGTGTTTGACTCGCTCCATATGAACTAAAGTGATGTGTTGCTCCATTATGTTGTTTAATTGCTCGATGGTCTTTCCACCTTTGGTTATATTAGGGTTTTACTCACCCATTTTATAAAAGATGGCGTGAGTAGTTTAGTTTCGTTATAAGGAACTTTTACACTCTCTCCATATATATATGTTATGTGTGTGTGTGTGTGTGTGTGTGTGTGTGTGTGTGTGTGTGTGTGTGTGTGTGTGTGTGTCTGTGTGTGTGTGTGTGTGTGTGTGTTTTATATATATGTTGTTCGGCTAATAGAAGGCTCCATTCTTACTTGACAAAAAAAAAAAACTTGAGTTGGTTACTAGTCCTAGAAGCCTTGGTTGGACAAACGTTGTGAAGCCCTTGGTGGGTTGAGTTAGTAATCCTGGAAGCCTTGGTTGGACAAACGCTCTCGAAGACCGACTACATTTTTGGGTTGAGTTACTAGTCCTCGATGCCTTGGTTGGAACAAACACTTTGGAGCCCTCGAAGGTTTGGGTAGAGACCAAAGAGATGATGGTTTTGTAATGTCTAACCGTGAGGTGGAATCATTGTTTGATGGGTTGAGGTGGTTTGCCTCTCGAAGCCCTAGATGGTTTTGGATTGATATGTTTTATGAGATCCCACATTCATGCTTGGAATATAGCATGGGGGTGAATAGTTGAAGAGGGTTTTGGCTCAGCCATTCTACACTCAGTTGGAACATGGAAGTCTCATCCTAGGGTTGGATTTTACATCCTCAATATGAGGTTATTTCTCCTTGTATTTATATGAGCATTATATTGGATTATATGGTTGTGGTTCCCTTCGTATTTATATTGCAATTATGTTGGTTATGTGTAGGTTTGATGACCAAATGGATGAAATGGCAGCCAATGTGCTGAGGCATCAATGATTCTTAGTGATTCTTAGTTAAGTATCAGACCCCTATGCTAAGATATGTTATTTACACCTGTAGATTACATATTCATGATATGTTTAACGAAATTCTTGCCATGGCTATTATGGGTCAAGTCAAGGGCTTCTTTAAGTATTTTCATTTGCCTCATTGTTTCCTTGTTATCTTTCTATTCTGAAAGTGTCATTCAATTATGGGTAGTGACCTTGGATCTCGGTGTGAAAACTGGCTCAAATCCTGGGGACACTAGCACATCACTAAGAAAACTAGTCCCTCGATGTTGGCATGCCTTTTAATGAGAGCTTCAAATTCCTCCTCGATGTTGGCAGGCCTATAGCAAGGGAGAATCTCGGGGTCAAGTGGTCTAAAGCCTCATAGATATTGGTTACCAAAAATGTTAGGATGGTTCTTAGGAGTCCTGTAGTTGATGTTGAAGGTATGAAGGGAGTGTTCCCATCAGTTCCATTTCCTTAATGTGACTTAGGAGGTTGAATAATATCATAGTAACTTCTCATCACATATTTTACCCGTTGGTCAGTCACATGGTTAGATGTGGGAGGAGGTTGTTACATGAGCATGCGGTCATGAGATCTAAGCCTAGATTCCAGGTCAACCCCCACACCACTACCCAGAATTTCTTGAGACTTTCCAAAATGATAAGTAACTCAATGACAAGGCTAAACATAGAAACTTGAATCACAAGCTTGACCTAATGAAGCCTAACCATGACAATCATTTCATCAAAGATATTGAGAACATGAAATCTATAGGTCATGAATGCATATTTGAATACATGGGTGTGATACTTAATTGAGAATCATTAAGAAGGTTTAATTTCCGCTTATGCTATCCAAAACAACAATTTTTAGCTCATGCATTCATTAACCATTCATAAAAAAATCAAGCATATCAAGAGCCATAGCTAGAACCTGTTATGGGTCCATGCTTATAACCAGAATAATAACCATAATAGAACAACCATCAAAGCCACATATTAACGAATATAAGTACTCATGAAATACAAGAGGAAAAGAGCTCTTATTAACATATTCAAAATCCAACAAAGTTAGGGACTTCCACGTACCACCTCACCATCGATTGGGATAAACAAAAATGTTCTTTCAGCTAATCACTCTCGTACCACATTCCAAGAATGAATGTGGGATTCAAGAAAAAAATAAATAGGGCTTCCCAAATATTAAACCACCTCCACCGTCATGCTCTCATGATCTCACCAAAATCGATCATGAGATCACATAATCAAACCAATACATATGTAACTAGGGTTTCTCTTAGATTAAACCACCTCCACCCTCAAGCTTTACTGCAATCCCACCAAAATGAGTCAAGGGATTACTAGGCACAAAACAAGCTTGGATGCCTCAAATTTTATTCACTAATACCTTCAGTAATTTTCATGTCTCTATCCTCAAGCTTTACCGAAATCCTACCAAAACTGGTCAAGGGATTCCTAGGGTCTATGGGAATTTTCTTGAGACCGCCTCACCTGGTTCCAAAAACCATCTAGCAATCCAACGCTCAACAAAATAAAAGAACCCCATAACACCATGGTTATCCAAAAATGGAAATACAAGGCTAAAACCATTGTCACACTTGGAAAAACCTATTCCCATGACAAAAAGAGAACCAAATACACACATGCATGTACCATGCTTTCACAAACTAGCTAGCAAATTACACACGCAACCTGTTACCCGCAAGTATTCTTGTTCAAACTACTTGAGCCAACTTTTTCTTGCTTTTCCCTTGCCTTACTTTACTTCCTTTTCCTTCCTTCGCTTTTGTTTCTCCAATATTAGAGTGCTCCAAGAATGCTCTAAGTGGGTAAGAGTATGAGAGAATAGAGAAAGCTCCAATCTAAAATTGACAAAAAAACTCCGAACTAGTCCTCAAAATATTTTTTTATTATTGAGGCCTCCACTTTGTCCATTTTCCTTTATTTTTCCTTCAATTTCCCTCTCATGCAAACTTGTGACCTTTCATCTCCCATTTCTCCTATTTTCTTTTATTTTCATAAATAAAGTACCAATTAATGTATTTTCACCTTTTCAAAGCCTTTGTGAATTCCTTAGCCATAATAAAATGAAATGAACACCCACTAGGATGCTTTTCCCAACATTCACCTCGGAATACATGTCCCATGACCTTGGTCTTATTTTTCCTTTATTAACTTTATTACATGAAATTTTATCGTGGGGTTGTTACAAATCCCTCCCCCTCAGAGGAACACTGTCCTTGGTGTGCTATGACACCTTTAACCAACAAGTCTGCTAAAAACCAAAACATACTTCCCATGGAGCTTTATAAATTAGCTCGATGTCATATTTACAATGCACAACCTACTAAAAAGAAAAACCAACATGAAAGCATGAAAAAAATGACAACCATACTGTTTATTGGAGCTTTATAACGCAACCCATTACGGTATTTAAAATAAAAACCACATATAAATATATACATATACGAAAACTCCTTTTCCTCAACCAGAAAACAATGAAGGATACGTAGCTCAAATCTCATCAGCCATCTCCCTTCTAGCTTAGCCGCCACTACCTCTTCTTCTGTAAAATCTTTACACATTTCTGCGTTTTGATCTCTTTTTATTTATTTTTATGTGATGAAGGAAATCTTCATATTCACCCATTTCTTCTTTTGCTAACAGTAAATTTTTAAAGTGCTTGTGGGCTGCTTTTTTTAATTCCTCTGCACCTTTGACCTCTTGATTTTCCAGTTGGATTGTTTCTATTTGATTTCTTGCTCTTCTAATCTTCATTAAGTTATGGAAAAAAGATGTAATTTTGTCCCCTGCCTTGAGCCATAGGCTTCTGGATTTTAGTCTAACCTCTTCTTCTTCTTTCATGTTTTCCCTATATATTTCCCAAAAGATTTCCTTTTCTCTTAGATAATCTTGGTTGCCTTCTTCTCCGCCTTATTTTTCAATTTGCATGTTGTCCATTCTCTATTGTAATTCTTTTTTCTTTTCTTTTTTTAATTCCCTTTGCTCTTGCCCATTCCTTTAACTTGATTCTTGCATTTTTTTAATTTTGTCTCCCAAATATATTGTGATGATCATGATACTCTTGGCTCCTGTGCTTCCTTAATTAATTCATTGATTTCTATATTGTTTTCCCAAATTGAGTTGTATCTAAATGGGAGCGGTCCTTGATTTTCCATTTTGCCCATGACTATTGCCACCGGTTTATGGTCGAATGTCGTCATGTGAATGATTTTTCTTTTAGTGGCACTGTACGCTGGTGCTATGTTTTCTTGTATCAGGATTGTGTCCAACCTTTCTTTTATGTTGCTTTTGCCCACACTTTTATTGCTCCAGGTGTATTTCCCGTTACTTGGGGGGGTGTCTAAAAGATTGTTTTGTTCCATTGTTTCTTCTAGTGCATCCTTGGATGGGTCTATGTGATATATGCCTCCAAACTTTTCTTCTATACTTCTTACCAAATTTAAGTCTCCTCCTACAATTATTTTTCCTATTTGTGTTTCTTTTAGTGCTTCTTTTATGGTGGCCCAACATTGCTCTTTTTCATTGTAGTGGTTTGGGGCATATATATTGATGACACTGTACTTCTCTTTTGTACTAATTTGCATTAGATCCGTTTGTATCCAGTGTTGTTCTTTTTTGTAGTGTATTAATTTCCATATTCCTTTCTTCCATATTGTGCAGATACCTCTTGATGCTCCTATTGTGTGTATTGCTTCACCTTCATAATTTCTGATTTTTTTTTTATATTTTCAGTTTCTTGGCTATTTGTTTTTGTCTCCTAAATCATAAGGATGTCTAGGTTTTCTTTTGCCAGAATGTCTCTTGTATAATTTTCTTTGACGGATGATCCCAATCCTCAGAAATTCCAGGAGACCACTATAATTATTTGCTTGTTGGGTGGTGCATGGCTCCTTTCCCTCTTTGCTGGCTTTTTCATTGTTTCATGTGTTCCTTCCTAAGAATTTTTCCATAGTTTGTTGCGTTCCTAATGCCATTTCCTTTGCTTCTGCTTCATCCCTTAGCTCTTTGTTTGTCTTTCTTCCTACTTTTTTTTTATTTTCTACATTTGGGAGAGCTTCCTTTGACTTCTTTCTAGTTAGGATTCTGTCTACTGAGGGGGGGCTGAGATTTGGGTGGTTGGGGCTAGAGGGGATGGGGGGGGAGGGAGTGTGATGAGGGGATCTGGATCTAGATCTAGATCTATGTCCAGGGGATGGGGGGACAGAGGGATCCAGTAGCTCAAAAGGATTGAGGCTAGAAATAGAATTGTTATTATATTTTGGTGGTAGAGGATGGAGCTCAAAGGATATGGAGGGCTATGTAGAAGAAGGATTTGGTTGTTTATGGACTGCCTTCTTTCTCTTGACCTTTTCCCATTTGTTTTTCGGGTATTCAATCTTTTCATTTTCATTATCTTTTTTTTTTGTACATCTATTAGCAAAATGACCATATTCATGACATACCTTGCATTTGAAGGGGATTTGTTCATAGTTTAGTTGTTGTATATGATTCCATTGATCCACTTTAATTTTGAGGGCTTCTGGAAGCCCTTTTCCTAGATCCACCTCTACACAGATTCTGGCACATCGTGCATGTTTTCCTTTGGCTCACACTTATCTATGTATTTCCCAACTGCATTTCCTATGGCTTTAACTGAATCGTCTCCCCACAGTGGAGGGAAGATGCAGCAATCTGACCCAAATGGGAATGACATTGGGTATATCCATTTCTAGGTTGAAATCTAGTGTCCATCTATTTAGATACAAACCCCTTGTATCCATAAAGTATGGGCCATTTCTAAATATTAGATCTTGATCCTCCTTGGTCTCAAAGTGGAAGGTGTAGTATCCTCTTCCACAGAACCTGATTGATATTTTTTCGTTTATTGTTGCAGACCAGTTCCTTTCTACACATTTTTGTACCGTTTTGGGCTATGGCCATAACTGTGTAAACTGCCCAACTAATCCATGTTTCGCTAGAGAGAGTGCTGCTTTACAAGGAAGAGCTCGAGGGAGTGATATTTCCTGGATGTCTTCCAATCTTTTAACAAACTTGGTGGCTGATGGTCGGATCTTTGCCGGACCCATTGCAGAAATGAGAGAGGCGAAAGCTTTTGTTGTTCCTTCATTTTCTCACTGGTTATATGAGGGAGGCTCTTCGTCCTCTGATGATTCCATGTCAGTTGATCCTCAGCAACAATAGGCCACTAAGGGCAGCTGTGTGTTGTTGTGTTAAGGCTACTGTGAGGTGATGCATGAGGCTGCGGCTAACTTTGTCAAGTTATTAATTCACTTTGTAAAAATACATATGAATTGTATAAAAAATAAACTTAAACTTTATATATAAACACAAAGAATAATTCACTCCATAAAAATACCTAAGTATACTGTAATAACTGAGAATAAAAAAGATAATTTTGAATCCCTACTTCTAAGGATCTTCAAATGAGTTATAAAACTTGAAAATTTTTACTTACTAAAGTGTTCTTTCCAAAACACACTTTTTTTTTTCTAAATTTTGTGTAACTTTATGATAAATGATGAAGAGTTAAACATTTTTTAAGGATAAATACACACATTACATTGGTGAATGGACACATTTAGTACACATTTTATATGCAATTCAATTTCTAAAAACTTATTAGTGTATTGAAAGTATAGAATGGGAACATGTTTGTAGAATTTATGTTCATGAAAACCTAAATTTGGAAAATCACATAATCTATAGGATAGATTTGAGATTTAATGATTATACTTTTGGTAAGGGTGTGGTTTATAATTTTATGGTTGTTTAGAATATATTTTTGAATACACAAATGGATTCAATGTCAAGAAAAATCCATTAAACACTCACATTATACAAAACACACACTTAAACTATTCCCTTAAACACTCACATTATACAAAACACACACTTAAACTATTCCAAATTTACCCAAAAAATATACGACAATAATCAAAATATACAAGAATTAGATTTACCCAAAAAATATACAAAAATAATCAAAATATAAAAGAATTAATATAGGAGTTGTCCTTTGGATTTTTTGACCAGAATCGCTTTGCAGTGTAAAACCCTAAGGCACTTAGATTGTGCATATTTTAGCCATCAAGTTTGTAATTTCAATGAATTTCTACGGGATTTTAGACAAATTAAATGAAGCTTGTGATTTCAATGAATTCCTTTGTCATTTTAGACAAATTCAATGGGAAAAGTTTTCAAAAAGTGACATTAAAGACAACTAATATATACAAGAATTAAAATACACATATTTAAGCATTAATACTACCAACCAATCAAACTAACTAAAACTTATTTATTTATAATATTTATAATTTAAAATATTTTTCAAAATATTTCTCTAGAACTTAAATTATATTAAATTATATATAACTTTTTTCAAGTCTTAGCACAATAGGTTGAGTATGGGCCTAAGCAAGGGGATCCAAACCTCAAGAGGGATGATTGTTCCCTATCCTAGGGAGGAGGAGACATGCTAAAAAAAATATAGGAATCTAAGGGCTAGTGTGGATCTAGTGCCATCCCCTTGTGACTTTGAAGCCTTAAATTCCCCTCTGTGAGGACTCCTAAAAAAAATTTATATATATAACTTTGAAATTAAATTGTAAAATAAACTTTTAAATTTAATACTATTTCAATCTTGTAATTATGAGAAATATATAGAAAGAGAAAATAAAACTTAAGATATATATATATATATATATATATATATATATATATATATATATATATATATATATATATATATATAATTTTACTACATTAAATTAAAAAACTTATTCTTTACTGTAGGAATTTACAGGGTAAGTTCCTCAGACAGAACACCAAAGGACACCACTCACAAACAAATCGCAGATCAAAACACCAGTTCTTTTGACGTGGTTAAAGCCCTCAAAGAGGGAAACAGTCCATGGCCTGAGCAAACACGGCCACTTCAGGCAATTTATTAATAAACGAATGAAAATTTACATAAGCTTCTCTCATGGACGGTTAACCTACAAATGACCCTCCATGCTCTTTAAATAGAGATCATGGACCAATCGGGTGTTAAGCCACGGATCAAGTGTCAATAATACCGAGGACAGAATGAAATGTCGGATCACTACATATCATGACCGTCGGATTGTAAGTTACAAAATGTACATAGTAAAGAAACACACTTTACCTAACTCTATACTAGACCAAGTTATACTTAACTATTTCCTGTGTCGGAATATCCTAACATCCCCCTTAAGAACAACTTGGGATAGGATTGAAGGATTTACAAATATGACACAATAGGAGAAGGAAGAAGGCACTAGAGCCTATCCCTCCTTAGTGACAACTTCCTGAACTCCAACCACAAATTGAAGTTTAGTGAACTTCGCCTCTGTGAGAGCCTTTGTAAAGATGTCTGCAACTTGATCATCTGTTGAACAATATTGCACTTCAAGAACATGGTCATGAATGAGCTTTCTGATGAAGTGCATGTGTATTTCAATGTGTTTTCTGCGCTGATGTTGGACTGGATCTTTGCATAGTTGAATGGCACTTTGATTATCACACCAAAGTGTAGTCGGATGTTGTTGCTGAAAGCCAAACTCTGACAGGATTTGACGAAGCCACAAGGCTTCCTTACTAGCTTCTACGGCACCACGATACTCTGCTTCTGCGAAAGAAAGAGAAATGGCACCTTGTTTCTTGCAAGCCCATGTAATAGGTCCTGAACCAAGAGTGAACACATAACCTGCAGTAGACTTCCGATCATCAGGGTCACCAGCCCAATTGGAATCAGTGAAACCAACCAATAGAGGAGATGCTTCGGCACTGTAATGAATCCCAAACTGAACTGTACCTTGAACATAACGAACTATTCTTTTAGCTGCTTTCCAATGACTTTCACGTGGGTTTTGCATAAACTGAGCAACAAGGCCAACAGCAAAGGAAAGGTTAGGACGAGTATGGGTTAGATACAAAAGTTTTCCTACAAGTTGACGGTATAAGGTAGCATCAACTTCAGGAGAAGTACAAGTGAGTGAAAGTTTGACTCCGGACTGAAAGGGAGAAGGGGCTGGTTTACAATCTTCCATGTGAAAATGGCGTAGAATATCACAGGCATACTTGGACTGGGAAAGGGAAATACCTTCCTTGGATTGCAAGACTTGAAGACCAAGAAAATAATGTAAGTGTCCTAAGTCTGTCATTTCAAACTTCTTTTTAAGGCTGGACTTCACATGGTTGATAAGGTTGGGATCACTACCAGTGAGGATAAGATCAACAACATAAAGAACAAGAATGATAAGAGACTTGCCCACTTTCTTGGTGTAGACAGTATTGTCAGAATGACACCTAGAAAAGCCAGATTCTAAAAGAAAGCTATCCATTTTGGCATACCAAGCCCGAGGAGCTTGCTTGAGACCATAAAGGGATTTCTTAAGCTGACATACAAGGCTGGAGTCTGTTTTGATAAAGCCAATAGGTTGTTCCATATAGATTTCTTCATGCAAGTCCCCATGCAAGAAGGCAGATTTAACATCCATCTGATGGACTTCCCATTTGAAAGAGGCAGCAAGGGAAAGAACAAGGCGGATAGAGTTCATTTTGGCAATAGGGGAGAAGGTTCCAGTGTAGTCAATGCCTTCAACTTGTGAAAAACCCTTAGCAACAAGACAAGATTTATGTTTATCAAATTTCCCATCTGGTCCATACTTGGTTCTGTAAGCCCATTTGCATCTAACGAGTTTTCGTCCCTTTGGTAGAGGAACAAGATCCCATGTATCATTTGCCAATAATGAATGATATTCTTCATTCATGGCTGCTTCCCAATCTGGATGACCTGAAGCTTCTGCAAAGGTGTCAGGATCATAAATCACTAAAGCTTGAGCCAGTAAAGAAGAGGCTCTATCGAACTGAGAACGTGTACATCGCTGATCTGTAGGTTTGCTGACAAGATCACCTGTTGCATCCCAAGTAGCACGGACCCATTTTGGAAGCTGAGGAGTTAAAGGAGGATCCTGAGAAGGTGGGGGAGGATTGTCATCCTCACTTTCATCATCTGAAGAAGAAATATTTTCAAAAGTAGAAGAGATAGGGAGAGGTGGCACATCCGTCGAACTAGGCTCGCAGACTGATATATTTTTAGCAAACTTTACATCTCTTCTAATGATAACATTTTTGGACTTAAGTGGAATAATTCTATATCCTTTGACATCTTCAGAATATCCAACAAAAATACATTTTTCACTCTTAGGTTCTAATGCTTTATGTTTCTCATCTGGAATATGGGCCCATGCTTCACTTCCAAAAACACGAAAGTGACTTACATCTGGTTTAATTGAGTTCCATTCCTCCTCCTGGAGTGATATTCTTTAAAACCTTAGTAGGAGTGCGATTTATTATGTAATTTGCACAGTTAATTGCTTTTGCCCAATAATTAAGACTAAGTCCTTTAGATTGAAGCATACAATTAGCCATTTCCTTTAAGGTGCGATTCTTCCTTTCAGCTACACCATTTTGTTGTGGAGTATATGGAACAGTATGTTGCATTTGAATTCCATTGTCAGTGCAAAAGTTGATGAATTTGTTGTTAACATATTCTTCGCCATTGTCAGATCTTAGCTTAAGAATTTGATGTCCAAATTGTTTTTCAACAAAGGTCTTAAAGGCCAAGAACATGTTAAAAACTTCACTCTTGAGTTTTAAGAAGTATACCCAAGTGCATCCGGAGAAATCATCAATGAAAGTTAAGAAATACTTGTAGCCAGAGAATGAAACAACTGGAAGTGGACCACATAAATCACTATGCACAAGCTGTAAAGGGGCTGAGGTGTGCCAAGAGGCACGTTTTTCAAAACTGTCCCAGTGATGTCTTCCGAGTACACATCCGGAACAAACACCATCTCTGCAAGATACCATTGGAAGACCTGTCACCATATTTTCTTTACATAGATTCTGAAGAGAGCGATAGTTTAAGTGACCAAAACGCTCATGCCAAAGTTTGCTCACTTCATCATTATGAGCAACAAATACCGAGGGAAGATTTGATGACCCAAAGTTGTGAAACTTATACAACCTTGTAGAATCATCAGCAATGCCAGTAGCTAAAATCTGTCTAAGATCTCTTAGGTCCTTAATTACAACATCGTGAGGTGAAAATTCAATGATTTTACCTTCACCTGAATGAGTTATCTGATATACAGATAGAAGGTTGCAGGATAAGGTTGGAACACATAATACATCATTAAACTGACCATTGTCTATATGAACAGTTCCAGTCCCTACAACACTAATAGATCTATCATCACCAACATATATATTTTTGGTGTTACAATCATTTAAAGAAGAGAACATGGCTTTGTTTTTGGCCATGTGATAAGAAGCTCCAGAATCAATAAGCCACTCATGAGAATGAGAAGAAGAAGAAGATACATTTAGTGCATAGCCAAACCGAGATGCTTGACAACCACATGCAGAAAGTGCCATTCCGGAAGATGAAGTTGAAGTTGAAGAGTGCTCCAAATGGATGTTATGCTTCTTCATTGCTGCTTCCAAGGCTTCCATCTTCTTAAAGCATTTGGATTCTAAGTGGCCATCTCGATTACAAAAGTTTCAATGTCTATCAGTCTTCTTCCCTTTGTTTTTATTTGTCTTATCATTTTGTTGAAATGACTTTTCATTTTGAGGTTGAAATTGCTTAGGACCATTGTTTGGTTTAGGACCATTCCTTTTAGGATACAACTTCTTAGGATTCTTTGGATTTGGTTGTTGCTGGGCGGCTAACGCTTTCTTAGAAGAGTTTCCAAGATTGAGAAGACCAAGGTGTAAGAGTTTTTCTTGTTCTCTTATTAAATAATCACAAAAAGAATCAAAGGAAGGGGGCTTGTAGTCTTTTCCTTGAGAAATGAAGGCTTCTCTTGTAGAATGGAAGGTGGAAACAAACACAGAGTAGGCTGGTTCCAACTTAGTAAGAATGGAATAGATAAGGTTACTATCTTCTTTCTTAACCTTAACACCTTCCAAGAGAAGTCTAAGGGTCTTGAACTTGGACAAAAGATCTTCAATGCAAGAAAAATTATTGGGGTCCAATGTAAGCAACTCATTTTCAAGTTGATGGGCTCGAAGTTCATTTTTAGTTCCAAAGACTTTAGTAATATGTTTCATTGCTTCATCAGGAGCATCAAGTTCAGCAATATGGAATCTAAGATCTGGAGAAATGGACATCCCTATCAACCCACGTGCTTGATCTTGCCTATTTTCCCATTTAGCTGCCTTATCTTCATCTTTCAGTTTGGTTTCTTGGCCTATGGCTATTCTGTAGAGACCTTTACTTCTAAGTAAATCCATAATGTAGGACCACCATTGGAAGTAGTTGGTGCTGTCAAGAATAACTTGGCATGGACTTTCCATTTTAACAGAAACTGAAGCTATAAATGCTGAAACTAAGTGTTGTAATGGAAATATCTCAAAAAATTAGGTTGTTTCAAAAAAAAACGGTTCTGAAAACGGCTTCCGGATGAAGAAGTTATGCCTTTTTGAAGAAACTTTGATGAAGTCGCCGACGAAGTGCGAGAATGTGCGGAAATGAAAAATCCACCCCCACAAAATGGAGACTTGAACCCAAGACCTCTACTCTCATAAATAAGCTTTGGACCAAGTGAGAGAGAGAGAGAGGGGGGGTTTAAGCTTTGGGTTACGTGCTTGCTTTGAGAAAGCTCTTTTTCCCTACAAAACAAAAAAAAACAAAAAACCCAACATGGACATACAAAAAAATGAACCTTGCGGCTCGAAGTTAGCTTTAGCCAGAAACTAAATATTTTCCTCAATGTTTCTGATTTTCCGAGATCACACTAAGGCGCAACAGAAAAGAGCATATGCATGAGAAAAATCCTTCCTTTCTATTTCTAATTTGCCCAGATCGCACAGAGTTGCGGGGCAAAGAGCATATGCATAAATGAAAGGTATAGATCCAGTAATAAAAAAGCTAAATAAACCGAAACCGAAATAAACAGAGAGAAAATAACTGTAAACTGCAAATAAACACTATATACCTTTAGATCTTAAAAATGACGCAGCTAGGGCTACCGGAAACCTTTTCGCGTGAAACGAAAGGGGTTCCACACTGGAAAAAATTCTCCCAACACAACAGAGCAGTCCTCTCGGCCCGAAAGCAGTCAGAAATAGTAGATCTAGGAAATGGTAGTCGGATGCAGTTCTACCGGCTTCAAATTTGGATTACCAACGGACGAGGCCCTCAAATAGCTCTGATACCATGTAGGAATTTACAGGGTAAGTTCCTCAGACAAAACACCAAAGGACACCGCTCACAAACAGATTGCAGATCAAAACACCAGTACTTTTGACGTGGTTAAAACCCTCAAAGAGGGAAACAGTCCACGGCTTGAGCCAACGCAGCCAATTCACGCAATTAACCTACAAATGACCCTCCATGCTCTTTAAATAGAGATCATGGAACAATCGGGTGTTAAGCCACGGATCAAGTGTCGATAATACTTAGGAGAGAATGAACCGTCGGATCACTACATATCGTGACCGTCGGATTGTAAGTTACAAAATGTACATAGTAAAGAAACACACTTTACCTAACTCTATACTAGACCAAGTTATACTTAACTATTTCCTGTGTCGGAATATACTAACATTTACCTTATATATATATATATATATATATATATATATATATATATATATATATATATATATATATATATATATATATATATATATATATATATATATATATATATATATATATTTATATTTGTTTATTTATTTATTTGTTTATTTATTTATTTATTTATTTATTTTTACCGCATTAAAATTAAAATCTTATTATTTTCCTTTTTGTTAAAGTGAGTTAGATCTTTGAAAGGCTTACTATTTTTTTTGGTATAAATACTTTTGTTTGATTATAACAAAATTAATATACATTTTATCTAAAAGAGTTAAAATGTTTCATACATTATCTTTAGATAAACATATTTTAAGAAAACTAAAATGTTTTATACATTATTTCTAGATAAACATATATTAAGAAAATGCACAAATAATAAAGATTAAATTCTTATAGAAATATAAGAAATTATTTGTTGACACCTAATCATCAAGATTGGGTGAACAACTGTAATTGATGTAAATAAATAATAGAAAAGATGAAGAGTCATCGAGAGATGAAATGAGCAGTCTCTCCCTCAGTATATAATAAAGACCAACCTGAATGAATATAATGAATTGTTTTGAGCAGTTACCTCCTGGTCTGACATCGTATCAGAGCCAACACCATTTTTGGATTCCAGCTCCATTTTGTAACTCCCTTCTACCATCTCTTCAGAAGTTTGTCCTACGTTTTCCTGCCAATTTTCCTAGTGGTTTGACTTTGTCCCTCTGCCAATTTTCCTGGTAAAGTCTCCCGCGCTCCTCCACTTTCATGCTCTGCCACATTGTTTTCTCTGAATATTCCTACACTTTCATGCTCTGTCGCGTTCTTTTCTCCCATACCTCTCCCTCAACAGAAATTTGAATGGACCGGATACGAGTCTCCTAGTCAGGCTTCTTGAGGATGGTAAGAGTTAGAACACCATTCTCCATCTTTGATTTCACCTCCTCATGAAGCCTAGCATTATTGGGAAGTAAGAAATGATGCGAAAAACTATTGTGTGGTCTTTCAAAATGGTGCACCTTGTTCTCTTCATCCACTGGTTCCTCCAATACACGTTCACTGCTTATCTGCAATACACGTTGGCCTTCATCCACCTGAATTTTAACATCGTGTTTACTAAGACCAGGAATGTCAGCCTCGAAGATATGAGCCTCAGGGGTCTCTTTCCAATCCACTGCAATGTTGTTTTCATATAGACGATATCCCATATATAACACGTTGTTGGGATCCCATAATGTTGTTTTCATAACATTGTCTTCAAAGTGGCTAACATAGTTAACGCTCCTACGTTTGACTATGTTTAGTATATTGTTTGTAAATACCGTCATGGGGCTCGAACACGCTTTGATATCTACTCTAATACCTCTATCAGAATCATTTTTCTAGCATCAGAAGTTTTTTTTTCTCCACAAAAGCACATTTTTTTTGCGAGCAGAAGTATTTTTACAGCAATCAGATTTTACAATGCATTCAATCATATCTATTGTGGGAGTAGTTCTCACTGGAAAGGAGAACTATCCTGAGTGGTCCCAGAAGATAAAACACACCCTCATTTTCAATGAGTTGTGGAAAGGAGTGTGTGTTGGAGACGGAGACAAAGAGCGAGAACAGCCTACCTCAGACAAGGAGTTCACCATTTGGGAAAATAATAACAGCAAAGCCTATGCATTAATTTCAGCATCTGTAAGTGAAGAGGTAAGTCGACATATTTTTCCATTTTCAAATTCTTTCGAAGCCTTACAAAAGCTTAAAGAACTCTATGACTCACACTCTGCACTTGAAGTTGTTCAACTCATGATTAAACTCTTCACTCTTGAATTACAAAATAATGATCCTCTTGCTCTTGCATTCGAAGTAAAATCTATAATGCATGATATCAAAGCCACTAAGGTTGAATTAGATATTCCTCTTATCTCTTTTCTCAAGCCAATTTATCCTACTTACTCCAATTATCTTGAGTCATTGCAAGCAAACGGAAATCTCAAAGATATTACCTTTGACTCTCTTGTGAAAAATTTTGTTGAAAGAGAGAAAGCTTTTCGAAAGAAGACAACCCCTGAATCTTCTGAAGAGGCTGTGTGCCTTACTCATAAAGAAAAGAATCATGCCCAAGATTCTTCCAGAGGAAGAGGTGGTCGAAGAGGAAGAGGAAGATATTTCAAAGGCAGGGGGCAGACACTCTCAAGGAGAAAAGTCAGATTTTCACTGCACACTCTACAAAAGAAATGGATCATATGATGCCTCCACATGCAAGTTGCCTTGGGACAAAATTGAGCAGCAAATAAACCAACCCAAAGGTAAAACTAATGACATAGAAAAAGGTAAAGCACCTAAATCCACTCATTATGTTGTCGCACAATGTAATATTGAAGTAAATGAAGACTTATTTAATGCTTCACTTACTTCTTGGAAAAATGATTGGTTGCTTGATTCAGGAGAAACTTGCCACATGACTCATAGAAAATATTTTTTTGAAGAATTTACTAACAATGTTGATGGAGCAGTATACTTTGCAGACCAATCAAAACTCACGCCATCAAGGCTTGGCACAATCAAGCTTAAATTGTCTGGTCTTCCAGACTTTCTTCTGCATCATGTTCTATATATCCCACAGCTAAAGAGAAACTTGTTGTCCTTGCTCCACATATGCCAGCAAGGTCACTCCATTCATATGTTCGATGGCAAGCTTGAGGTGAGAAAAACATCTGACCACTCACTTGTCATGAGGGAGATAGAAAAAGAAAGGCTTCTCAAGCTGCAGGGTACCTCTGCTCATGCACAACATTTCTCATACAATTCTCATTATGAAGAAGGTACACTTCCATCAAGTTTATTATGGCATGCTGGATTTTGACATTTGAACTATGACAGCCTCCGCTTGTTGAAGAAAAATGGTGTTACTGGTTCGCCTACAATTCCTAGGAAACTTAAGCAATGTGATGCTTGCATTCTAGGAAAGCATAGCAAACAGTCTTTTCATGATTCACATTCAAGAGCACATAGAAAACTTGAACTCATTCATTAATATTTATGTGGTCCAATGCCTATTCCTTCTGCAAATGGAAATAAATATATGATGACATTTATTGATGACTACATTAGAATGTGTTGGGTTTATTTATTGAAGAAAAAATATGATGCTTTTCAAACATTCAAGAACTTTCATACATGGATTGAAAATGATGCACAATCTCATATTGGCTCTATTTGCATTGATAATGGAAAAGAATACACTTCAAATGAATTTTAAAACTATCTTCGCCAACATGGGATCAAACATCAAACAACTGTGCCTTATAATCCCCTACAGAACGATGTATCTGAAAGAATGAATAGGACAATCTTAAATATGGTGCGCTCCATGATGTTTTTCAAAAATATAAAATTGACATTTTGGGCTAATGAAGTTCTATGTGTTGTATATATAAAGAATAGATGTCCATCTAATGCTATTAGAAACAAGACTCCCTATGAAATGTGGTATGGGCACATTCCTTCGGTAAAACATCTTAGGGTCTTTGGTTCCACTTCTTATACCTCGATACCAATGGTACATAGAAAAAAACTTGGTGCAAGAAGTCGTAAGTGTATCTTCCTAGGGTATTCAAACACCTCCAAAGCATACCGTCTCTATGATGAAGTCAATAAAAAGTTTGTTAATCTAGAGACGTAATCTTTCTTGAATCATCAAAAAATGACAATGTTGATGAGTGGCAACTTGATCGCTTGGATAGATTCACAAATGAAAAATCATTTCAAGAATTTGATAATCAGATTCCACATCTTGAAGGGGGGATTCCTATACTAGATCAACCTGTGGAATCTTCTTCTGAAGCACTCTCTCCCCCGCATGAAACTCCAACAATGGATGATACTTTAAGTGATGTGATTGATAGAATTGGGAGACTCAATCTTGATTCAAACCCAACTCAATCAACGGAGCAGCCTAGACCATCTAAGAAAGGTACCCCAACGTGGCTGACAAAGACCCTTGAAAGTGTTCATCCTGATGAAGTTGGAAAGACAGGAACTAGAAATTCAAACCAACAAAATGGAGGTGATGTAGATGACTCTCATTCACCTGTTGATATGGATGTTTCTTATGATTGTGAATTGAATTTGTCTATAGATTTTGAACCAACTTCCTTCAAAAAAGCTGCTTCTCATGATGAATGGAAGGAAGTGATGAAAAAGGAGTATGATTCCCTCATAAGGAATGGCACATGGAAGCTAGTTGATCCTCCATTAGGAACCAAACCAATTAGCTGCAAGTGGGTGTACAAGAACAAGTATAAAGTTGATGGCTCACTTGAAAAGCAAAAAGCCAGGCTTGTGGAAAAAGGTTTTACACAGAAGGAAGGGGTCGATTATTAGGAGACTTTTGCTCCCACAAAAAAATGGGCTACCATGTGGACACTCTTTGCCCTAGCAACTCATAACGGTTGGAAAGTCCATCAAATGGATATAAAAACTACTTTGTTGAATGGAGATCTAAAAGAGAATGTTTTTATGTCCTAGCCTGAAGGATTTTCTGTGAAAGGACATGAACATAAAGTATGCAAACTTGTGAAATCCTTGTATCGCCTCAAACAAGCACCGCGAGCCTGGGATGAAAAACTAACTGAGCATCTTCTGAAACTCAATTTCAAACATTATGATCTTGATGATGTAACTTTGTTTGTCAAGAAGGTTGGAAAAACAGTTGTATATCTTGTTGTATATGTAGATGATCTTTTGATGACAGGGAACAATGAAAGCTACACTACATCCATAAAGAAGGAACTGAGGAAAGGTTTTGAAATGACTGATTTGTGCTATGTTCATTACTATCTTGATATTGAAGTAACTCAACATTCGAAGTCCATATTCCTTTCTCAAAAGAAGTATGTTGGAGATCTGTTGAACAGGTTTGGCATGATAGAATGCAAACCTCTTACTACTCCAATGGAACAAAACTTAAATCTCACGTCCATTGAAGGAAAAGAATTTGAGGATGCAACAAAGTATAGACAGCTTGTAGGAAGTCTCAACTAACTAACTACTACAAGACCAGACATTTCATTTTTTGTTGGAATCCTCTCCATGCTTATGCAAAAGCCTTGTGAGGTACATTTGTCTGCTACAAAAAGAGTTCTAAGGTACTAAAAGGGAACTCAAGACTTTGCAATCAAGTATACACAGGTGGGCGACTTCAGCTTGATTGGATACTCTGATTCAGACTTCGATGGAGACAAACAAACTGGGGTATCTACTTCAGGTTATGCTATGAGTCTTGGATCAGGAGTTGTCTCCTAGAGATCACCCAAACAATCTGTTCCAGCAAATTCCACAATAGAAGCACAATATGTGGCAGCAGCTGAGGCAACAAAATAAATTGTGTGGCTCAGGAAAATTCTTGAAGATTTGCAGGTAAAACAAGTACAATCGACTCCACTCATGATTCACAATACCTCGGCAATAAAGTTGGCCAAGAACCCAAAGTTCCATGATCAAACGAATCACATCAATACTAAATATCATCTGATTCGACATCATGTTGAGGCCAAAACAATCCATCTCTGCCATTGTTCCACTAATGAGAAAATTGCAGACATCTTCACCAAAGCGCTTGGAAGAGAAAAGCTTGAAAGATTCAGAACGATGCTTGGACTCACCAACATCCCTTCAGATTAAGGGGGGGAATGTTGACACCTAATCATCAGGATTGGGTGAACAACTGTAATTGATGTAAATAAATAATATAAAATATGAAGAGTCACCGGGAGATGAAATGAACAGTCTCTCCCTCATGTATATAATAAAGACCAACCTCAATGAATATCATGAATTGTTTTGAGGAGTTACCTCCTCGTCTTACATTATTACATTAGTATAAACAATTCCCATCTACTAGTCCAACCATCATTACAAAATCCATGTTGTTTATAAAGGGATTGAAATAATTTATAAATAGAGGATGAAGGTTCCACTGTAAAATTGATATCATGTTTTGTTGAATTGTTAATGTTTTGTTTAAAATTGAAATAAATAACCTTAAAAATATATATAATTAAACCTATTCCTAATTTCTAATCTCGCACTCTCTATTTTGTTCCTAAAAATACAAATACATATCAACATGGATATACCTATCATTTTTATATTATACTTGAATTGTAATTATAAATTAAAATTATATACTAATATTATAATATTTCAACCTTTTTTTAGAGTATATTTTAACATTTTTTATATATTTTTTATGGTAAAATTTTAATATTTAGGTGTGTTAAATTAAATATTATGATTTATATTTATTTAATTTTAATTTATATAACATTATTAATTTAATGTTATTTTGATAATTTTATCATGTTAATCAATGTTATCCTTGTTTTGTTTTGGTTGGTTCTCATGTTTCCTCTAGCTTGGGTGGAGTTATTAGTTCTTGAAAGCCCTAGCGAGACAAATGCTCTCGAAGCCCTATAACAACTTGGGTTAAGTCACTAGTCCTAGAAGCCTTGGTTGGACAAACGTTGTGGAAGCCCTTGGTGGGTTGAGTCAGTAATACTAGAAGCCTTGGTTGGACAAACGCTCTCGAAGACCGAACGCATTTTTGGGTTGAGTTACTAGTGCTCGAAGCTTGGTTGGAACAAACACTTTGGAGCCCTCGAAGGCTTGGGTAGAGACCAATGTGATGATGGTTTTGTAATGTCTAACCATGAGGCGGAATCATTGTTTGATGGGTTGAGGTTGTTTTCCTCTCGAAGCCCTAAATGGTTTTGGATTGATATGTTTTATGAGATCCCATATTCATGCTTGGAATGTAGCACGGGGGTGAATGGTTGAAGAGGGTTTTGGCTCAGCCATTCTACACAAAGTTGGAATGTGGAAGTCTCATCCTAGGGTTGGATTTTACGTCATCAGTATGAGGTTATTTCTCCTTGTATTTATATGAGTATTATGTTGGATTATATGTGGATTATATGGTTGTGATTCCCTTCGTATTTATATTGCAATTATGTTGGTTATGTGAAGGTTTGATAAGCTAATGAATGAAATGGCAGCCAATGTGCTGAGGCATCAATGATTCTTAGTGATTCTTAGCTAAGTATCAAACCCCTATGCTAAGATATGTTATTTACATCTATAGATTACATATTTAATATACGTTTGACGAAATTCTTGTCATGGCTAGTATGGGTCGAGTCAAGGGCTTCTTTAAGTATTTGCATTTGCCTCATTGTTTCCTTGTTATCTTTCTATTCTAAAAGTGTAATTTAATTGTGGGTAGTGTCCTTGGATCTTGGCCTGAAGAGCTGCTCAAATCCCGGGGACACTAGCACATCACTAATATAAATAGTCCCTCAATGTTGGCATGCCTTTTAATGGGAGCTTCAAACGCCTCCTCTATGTTGGTAGGCCTATAACAAGGGAGAATCTCAGGGTCAAGTGGTCTAAAGCCTCATAGGGATTTCTTACCAAAAATGTTAGGATGGTTCTTAGGAGTCTCGTAGATGATGTTGAAGGTATGAAGGGTGTTTTCCCATCGTTTCCACTTCCTTAATGTGACTTAGGAGGTCGAATCATATCATAGTAACTTCTCGTCACATATTTTACCCCGTTAGTCGGTCACTTGGTTAGATGTGGGAGGAGGGTGTTACATGAGCATGCGGTCATGAGATCTGAGCCTAGATTCCAGGTCAACCCCCATACCACTACCCAGAACATCTTGAGACTTTCCAAAATGATAAGTAACTCAATGACAAGGCTAAACATAAAAACTTGAATCACAAACTTGACCTAACGAAGCCTAACCATGATAATCATTTCGTCAAAGATATTGAGAACATGAAACCTATAGGTCATGAATGCAAATTTTAATACATGGGTGTGATACTTAATTGAGAATCATTAAGAAGGTTTAATTTCTTCTTATGCTAGCCGCAACAACAATTTTTAGCTCATGCATTCATTAACCATTCATAAAAAAAACCAAGCATATCAAGAGCCATAGCTAGAACCTATTATGGGTCCATGCTTATAACCAACATATAAAAAGAATATTAACCATAATAGAACAACCATCAAAGCCACATATTAACAAATATAAGTACTCCTTAAATACAAGAGGAAAAGAGCTCTTACTAACATATTAAAAATCCAACAAAGTGAGGGACTTCCACGTACCACCTCACCATCAATTGGGCTAAACAAAAATTTTCTTTCAGCTAATCACTCTCATGCCATATTCCAAGAATGAATGTGGGTTTCAAGACAAAAACAAATAGGGCTTCCCAAATATTAAACCACCTCCACCGTCATGCTCTCGCGATCTCACCAAAACCGGTCACAAGATCATATAATCAAACCAATACATATATAACCAGGGTTTCTCGTTGATTAAACCACCTCCACCCTCAGGCTTTACCACAATCCCACCAAAACGAGTCAAGGGATTACTAGGCACAAAACAAGCTTGGATGCCTCAAATTTTATTCACCAATACCTTCAGGAATTTTCATGTCTCCGTCCTCAAGCTTTACCAAAATATTGCCAAAACCGATCAAGGGATTCCTAGGGTCTATGGGAATTTTCTTGAGACCACCTCACCTGGTTCCAAAAACCATCTAGAAATCCAACACTCAACAAAATAAATGAACCCCATAACACCATGGCTATCCAGAAATGGAAATCCAAGGCTAAAACCATTGTCACACTAGGAAAAACCCATTCCCATGACAACAAGAGAACCAAATACACACATGCATGTACCATGCTTTCACAAAATATCTAGGAAATTACACATGCAACCTATTACCTGCAAGTATTCTTGTTCAATCTGCTTGAGCCAACTTTTTCTTGAGATGTAATCTTTCTTGAATCATCAAAAACTGACAATGTTGTTGAGCGGCAATTTGATCGCTTGGATAGATTCACAAATGCAAAATCATTTCAAGAATTTGATAATTAGATTCCACATCTTGAAGGGGAGATTCCTATACTAGATCAACCTGTGGAATCTTCTTCTGAAGCACTCTCTCCCCAGCGTGAAACTCCAACAATGGATGATACTTTAAGTGATGTGATTGATAAAATTGGGAGACTGAATCTTGATTCAGACCCAACTCAATCGATGGAGTAGCCTAGACCATCTAAGAAAGGTCCCCCAAAGTGGCTGGCAAAGACACTTGAAAGTGTTCGTCCTGATGAGGTTGGAAAGACGGGAACTAGAAATTCAAACCAGTAAAATTGAGGTGATGTAAATGACTATGATTCACTTGTTGATATGGATGTTTCTTATGATTGTGAATTGAATTCGTCTACAGATTTTGAACCAACTTCCTTCAAAGAAGCTTCTTCTCATGATGAATGGAAAGAAGCGATGCAAAAGGAGTATGATGCCCTCATAAAGAATGGCACTTGGAAGCTGGTTGATCCTCCATTAGGAACCAAACCAATTGGCTGCAAGTGGGTCTACAAGAAAAAGTATAAAGCTGATGGCTCACTTGACAAGAACAAATTCAGGCTTGTGGCGTAAGGTTTTGCACAGAAGGAAGGGATCGATTATGGGGATACTTTTGCTCCCATAGTAAAATGGGCTACCATCCAGACACTCTTTGCCCTAGCAGCTCAGAACGGTTGGAAAGTCCATCAAATGGATGTAAAAACTGCTTTCTTGAATGGAGATCTAAAAGAGAATGCTTTTATGTCCTAGCCTGAAGGATTTGCTGTGAAAGGACATGAACATAAAGTATGCAAACTTGTGAAATCCTTGTATGGCCTCAAACAAGCACCGTGAGCTTGGTATGAAAAACTAACTGGGCATCTTCTGAAACTCAATTTCAAACATTATGATATTGATGATGCAACTTTGTTTTTCAAGAAGGTTGGTAAAACAGTTGTATATCTTGTAGTATATGTAGATGATCTTTTGATGACAGGGAACAATGAAAGCTACATTGCATCCATAAATAAGGAATTGAGGAAAGGTTTTGAAATGACTGATTTGGGCTATGTTCATTACTATCTTCGTATTGAAGTAACTCAACATCCGAAGTCCAGATTCCTTTCTCAAAATAAGTACATTGGAGATCTTTTGAACAGGTTTGGCATGACATAATGCAATCCTCTTACTACTTTAATGTAACAAAACTTAAAGCTCACATCCATTAAAGGAAAAGAATTTGAGGATGCAACAAGGTATAGACAGCTTGTAGGAAGTCTCAACTACCTAACTACTGCCAAACCAGACATTTTGTTTGCTGTTGGAATCCTCTCCAAGTTTATGCAAAAACCTTGTGAGGGACATTGGTCTACTGCAAAAAGAGTCCTAAGGTACTTGAAGGGAGCTCAAGACTTTGGAATCAAGTATACAAAGGTGGGCGACTTCAGCATGATTGAATACTCTGATTCAGACTTCGATGGAGACAAAGAAACTGGGGTATCTACTTAAGGTTATGCTATGAGTCTTGGATCAGGAGCTATCTCTTGGATATCACGCAAACAATCAGTTCCAATAGATTCCACAACAGAGGCATAATATGTGGCAGCAGTTGAGGCAACAAAAGAAATTGTGTGGCTCTGTTGATGCCCCGAAAATCGTTGCAACAACATTGGGGAAACCACCCGGTTCGGACCTTAGTGCAGCTCCTTTTCCGTTTGGAATAGTGGTTCCGACTGGGGATAATGGGACCAGTTTCCCAAGAATTATAAGTAAACGGGATGGATGAGTGACTTATGATATAGGATGGTAATAAGCGAACAGCTAAACTATAAGCGAAATGTAATAACTATAATCTAATCCCGGGACTTATCACTTAGTAAAGCGTAGCGTTTGATGATCTGTGCTTTAAGGCAGGCATATAGATGACTCTAACACTTAAGCATAGATGTTTAAACCATTTAAAATTGCTCTGCATAATTAGTTATGCAGAGCGATTATAGCGAATTACTACACTTAATCGTTTATATCATTGATACATGCATGGGTGAAAGAGATAACAAATCACCAAAACATTCAATAGTGAAACGAAATGAAGATTCACTGTTATATCGCATACATGCATTCAACAATAGCAAAGATAATAACACAGCAATTCATATAATAAGAAAGAACACAGATACAGATAATAGTACCATGTAAGCTGCTCGATCAATCCAGTATATTAATCACTATGTCGCAGTCCTTCCTTCAAATCAGAAAGCATTCCAAACAACAGACAGTCGTGCGCAATTGTGTAAAACAGCCTTCTAATCAAAATTAAGAACCGTTGGTCGAGTTTCACAAAAGAATATAGACTGAAGCACAATAGTGCAAACTTCAGCCTTTAAGTCTATTACAAAATTTTACGACCCTTTCCAAAACAATGAAAGGGTCTATAAATACTATACTAATCTAAATATCTAAACAACTGAAAAGCTATTAAATTGGCATCAATAAATGTTTTTTCCATCTTTCTTGGCAATCTGGCAGTTGGCGGCAATGCTTCATTTGGTGGGTTCTTTGCCTTTACTCCTTAGTTGACATATCGCGAGCATTGGCTCTACTTCTGGTGGAGTGTTGAGACGCGAAGTTAGCTGGGCATCATATGTAGCATCCTGAATGTCGGGGATCAGGCATCCGAGGGCATCTGTTAAACACTTGAGAGCAGACCTTTGAGTATGTGGCTTGACTAGAAAGAGCCAATATGCATCAGAGGTTAAAGTATTTACTCTGGTAATTAACTTCCTCTGTTCCTCCAAGTCATGATAACTTGTTTGTTCAAGCATATCTGCTGTTGTTATGCTTCCAGGTGTGCACTTGGAGATCATGTTTGCCAAATAAAGTGTATCATTGACTAGGTCGATCATATTGCTGGCAATTATTTTACACCTGGAAGCCGCCCTTTCTGCTTTCATTACCTGAGTGTTCCATTCCGTGAAGAGTATGTCCTTGTACGCTTCATGGATTCTGGACAAATTCGCCGTTTTCCCTTCTTCAGTGTCTTGCCACTCAAGATAATCGGATATGGCTTCTTCGGCCTGATCTAGCTCATTTCTGGCCTTCTCTATTTGCTCACACACTGTTGTAGATATTTCGCATAATGGCTCAGCCTTAGCAAGTTGTTGACATAGAAGTCTGATCTGAGACAGTAATGCGCTATTTATTTGAGTTGCCTCTGCTCTGAAAACTTTCACATTCTGTGTGCTCTTGATACCTTCGAGTTGTGCTGATAGTTGAGCTATTCGCTCATCTTTCGATTTCATCATCAACTCATTTGATGCTTTCAACTGTGACAATGCCTCCGACAATTCTTTTGCCTTCTGAGTTTCACTTTGGTCTATCCTTTGTCTTTTAATTTGCAGTTGCTAGGTTAACAAATTGTTTTCCTGTTGTTGAGCCAGCAACTGCTCTTCCACCTGTGCTGCTTTGTTTTTCGCTTCAATTACCTCTGCCTGTAATGCATATATTTCATGGTCCTTAGTCTTCAATAGAAGACTTACCTCCAATGCTTTGTCGATAGTTGCTGCAGAATAAGCTCCCGCGAATTGCGACAGCTTTGTTAGATCATCAGAGGGATCCAAATCCTCCTTCCAGACCATATTGCCCGTGACTGTTTGCTCAGGAAAGATAGAAGGTTGATCAAGCCTTCGTCTTTTCTTAGAGCGCTTAATAACGGCTCTATGCTTTGGGCTGTAGAAAATATCCAGGGGAGGAATTTCTTCCACCTGGAGAACAATTTGATCGGAAGGGTCCTTATTGATTACCTCGACATCCTGTGAAATGGGTGGGCCGCTGGTTCCTTCTAGAACCTGAGAAGAAGTGGTATCGGGCGCATCGCTTGTTTTAGAGGTGTCTGTGTCTTTGGAGCCTTCCTTACCACTGATAATGGAATCGAATTGGTTCCATTGTTTAATCAATTCAGGATCTGTGGAGGTTTGCTTATGTTGCTCTGTATGAGCTTTGCTCCGTTCTTTTTCTTGTTCTAACTTCTGCTGTTCTTCAAGTTCTTTTCGCTGTTGCTCTTCTGCCTTTCCTCCTGTTGTTTATCCTGTTCTTTAGTTGTAACAGGAGGTGGATGTATCTGTTGCCGACCAGGCTCGCTTGAGGAAGACGCTGGGGTTGTGGATAATAAATCTAGAGGCAGAGTTTGCAACCTCTGCTCCCTAAGTTTATTAAACTCAGTCAACGCCTCATCGTTGTATTTCATTCTGGCAAGCTGTTTGGTTTGACTTATTGTATCGGCACCTGCGAACAGGTCATCAAACATATCCTCTTGATGATCAACTTTTGTTAATTTTGCTTGTTCTAGGGCAGTGTAGGCAGTTTGCTTTGGATCATAGAGTCTGTTTGGGATAGTGGCCAGGGATAAAGTTTGGAGCTTTGTCGCTTCTTTTTCTGCATGCTTGTAATTAAGCAAAGTAAAAACCCCAATTTTTAAAGGAAAAGAGGGCCAACCTTTCTTCTTCTCCTCTTTGAGAGTTTGTGTGACACTCTTGGCCATAATCTGGTAGCAGATTTCCCGGGCTAACAGTTTGTCTGGGATATATAAAGGGAGGACATGCGGCTTAGCCTTACTCCCAAAAACTCTGATATAGGTGAAATGCTCTTCCCCGAACCAACTTGCTACAGCTGGTAAGTCAAAAGAAGCTTCATAGGAAATTCTGGGAATGGGCTTGTCATAAATAGAATAGTAAATGGGCACCATGAAACCATTACAAATTTGGTACAAATGGTCCTTGTAAGAGGACTTCCACAATTTCTGATGGTATAAATGAATGGGTGTTGGATCTTGAGTGGTCCATCTCCAACCGAGGACAGGAAACTCAGAATTAAAACACAGGGTATCCATAATGTAAGCAGTATAATAAAATGGCGGGATTTTCCTTTCGGTGACTATAGTTTTGGCTCTAAATTCACGAATAGCTACGACCAACTTATCAGAAAGAATAGTGGCCCAATCCATAATTATACTATTGACAGCCACTTCCATTAGGGGAACCATGTCAATATTGATATTAACGGAGTCATGTAATCCCCACAATCTACACATCATAATCCCCGCATAGCAATAGGGAGAAGCCAAAGAAACGTTGGAGTACTTACCCGAACTTTCATGCTTGTGTTTGGCTGGGTTCTGCCTCCAATCTCGGAGGGGTTCGGATGGTGATTCATTTTCTTTTGCAAATTTCTCCACGAAGGCTCTGTTATAGACTAGCTCCGGTTCAGGCAAATGATACATTCGCCTCAGGTCATCAGGCTTGAACGACCCGAAAATCCTTCCATCCCTTGTATGAAAAGTTCTATCAGTGATGGGGATTTCTTCAATTGCCCAGCGCACTACGTCAGTGTAAGGTAGGACCTGCTCTCTGGCTGCTATTCTGTGTAAAAAGGAGTCGGCCAAGTCTTTGAGAGTTGCATCAGAATTCCTTAGTACATCCACACTAGCCTTTGTCACTACCTTTTGTGGTTGCTCAGCCTCTAACAGATTATATGTGCCCTGCCATGTGGTCCTAGCAAGACCAGTGCACGTAGTGTCCGAGATTAGGCCTTTCTTCGAAATTGTAGCAGCTTGACCTGCAACAGGTGTTGTAGTGGAACCGGCAACCCTCTTGTGTTTCTTCCCCATCATGTTCAAGCTTTTCTCAACAAACGAACTCTACACAAATGCAAGAGAAATCGTAACACGAGAAATAATGAAGACAAAGCATAATGGGAAAGATATATATCACTTGAAGCGTGGCGATATTAATTTTCAAAAGGTGGCTGCGGATCCAATCACTGGTAAGAGATCGCATATGCATTAATGGTGTTTTTAAGGCCCGCTACCCATTAAATGACCTTTACACTGTTATTCAGCTAAATGACCCCCTAACGCGTGCAACAGATATGATAATGTTTTAGACGCAAGTATTCGTTAATCGAAGGGGCAAAGTTATTAAATACGCATGCATTACCTTATCCCTGCATTAAACGGCATTTTGAAATCTGCGCTTTATCAACCGGATTTAAATATAATTTTAAGGCTCAAAGCAATCACTTTTTGAGAATGCCGATTGCCGATGAACAATATCGCATCGCATCGGGGGAAAGAGTTACACTATCGTTTGAAAGAAGTCCTGGCGAATGCCGATTGCGACATCGCATCGGACTAGCGCGTGAACACATTACCAGATGCATATTAAGTGATTTGCCGACTTCCGATAGCGATATCGCATCGCATCGGGGAAAAACCTGAGCGCCTTATGAGAGTGCATGGGATTCCGCCGACGGCCGATAGCGATATCGCATCGGGTCGGGGTTTATAACTTAAAGTGTTTTCCCACAAGAGGCAGTGCCGATAGCCGATCGCCGATATAGCGTCGCATCGGGGTGTAAGATATGTGCTCTTTTTGTGTATGCATTGAATACCGCCAATCGCCGATAGCGATATCGCATCGGCAAAGACCAAAGTGCCATTTAAATGCGTCTCTTTTGTTATTGCGATATGCGATCTTGCGATCGCTTTATCACAATAACGAAAGATTGGTTTTATTTTGGGAACATTGTTATTCGAAAAAGGCTTCAATTCACAAACACATTTGATTATCATATCCTTTTCGAACAAAATCATTAATGCCAATTAATTTTTTTTAAAAGGGACCCATTTCATATGTTGATTGTTATGAATACAGATGATATGAAATGGGGGGTTGTTGTAGGGCACAACAATTGGCGATTCGTTGGTAGAACCAGTTATCTCTGAAATTAATACAAACACTCAAGCTTTTCAAAAATAGAAACTCAATCAGAAGGAGAATTTCTAATATAACTAGATATTCATGTGTTCTGACTAAAGTGAACTTCATTTTGTTAACTTCCTCCCATTTAGTTTCAAGAAACCAAATACATAATAAGTTTCAAAAATAAGTCTTTATTGGTTCATAGTGATAAAATAGAAAACTTTCCCACATCAGCTTTTATAATTAACTCCTTTGTCATAGGTAGAGCCTCTGTTGCCAACAAACATTTATAGTCTCGACAGGGATACCTTTTAACCATAGTATTGTCCACTTTTCCATTCACATAAGAGTGTGATTAACAGAATGAATCCATAAAATGTTTTCATATTTTATTTTTCATCTGTTTTTCTTTGTAATTAATAAGATAAAAAGCCATTGTCCTGGTTTGGTGGCCAGTTTATGACAATGCCATTCACTGGTAATAATTTAACTGATCAAGTTGGCTCGTGATGAGACCCCTTGTCTTGAAATTTCAAGCCATTACCCTGTTTTGGTAGGCAGTATTGGTAATGTCACTTAACCTATTTCCCTATGAACATGGTAAGCAGGCTTATGATAAGACCTCTTATCTTTAATCTTTTATATTTTAGAATTACACTCTGAGTAATCATAACCTTTAGTGAATGGGGTGAACAATCTTCTCCTTAAGAGAAAATGCATGATAGGTGAAGAGTTGAAGATACTGAAAATGGGTTAGTTTCTTTCTTTTAATAGATAACCTTTGGAGACTAGTTTTGAAAACAGAAAATGATTCAGAACTTTTACCTCTTGAGAGGAGTCTTCAAAATTTAAATTGTAGTTTCAGAACACAAGGATATCTAGTTTCCTAGAAACTATTTCTTTTGATTGAAGGTTCTATTATCTAAAAACAAATATTTATATTATTCTTGTGAGACAGCTTCCTCAAACACAACAAAAGGTCAATGGAGATACTCTACAGTTTTATTTCCTACCAATCCTACAAACTACGCAAATCTACAAAAGGAGAAGGGGTTACCTTCTCAATTAAAGAATTTCTTCAGGATCAGGCCATTGACGGGGAGAGAATCTCTCAACCCTGATAAGTCTTGCAATATAAAAGTTGAATGGCCTATCTTTTCACAGATCTGAAATGGTCCAAGCCACATTTTCTGAAATTTGGTATGCTTACCTTTATCCTCATGGGCCTTGTCCCATTTGAGAACTAAGTCACCAACTTGAAGTTGTTTGGAACCGGATGATGCTGAGTCGAAGGATGCTTTGATGATTTGTTGATGTCTGGCATGAGTGATTCTGGCTTTTTCCCTCTCTTCTTCTAATTTGAGAATTTGGTCAGTTCTAAGTTGGATAGAAGAAGAAGGAGTCTCTTCAATGTACTGTACTAGGGCTAAAGATGGAAGAACAAGATTTGTAGGCAACACGGCTTCTTTTCCATATACCAGATTGAAAGGAGAGGTCCCTATAGAAGCCTTTTGTGTTATTCTATCAGCCCATAATGCAAAGACCAAAGATTTATGCCAGTTTCTATGATTCTGTTCAACAGTTCGCTTAATGATTTTGATGAGATTCTTATTAGTAGATTCGGCTAAACCGTTTCCCTGGGGATAATAATTGGAAGAATATTTCAGTTTAAACCCCCTTTTAATAGCAAAATCATATATAGCGTTTCCTGAGAAATAGGAAGCATTATCAAAAACAAGAGCGTTTGGAACACCAAACCTGGTAATGATGAATTGGTCAATGAACTCGATAATTGCCTCTGCATTTGCCGCTTTCAAAGGAATAGCCTCTACCCATTTAGTAAAATAATCAGTAGCAGTAAGGATATACCTATGTTGTTTGGAAGATGGTGGAGTAATTTCCCCGATGATATCTAATCCCCATTGTTTGAATGGCTGTTCAATGTTGACAGGTTGCAGAGGGAAAGCGGATTTTCGTTGTCTTCCACCAGATGTTTGGCAATTAAGGCATTTTCTTACGTACTCATGGCAATCTCTAAATAGAGTAGGCCAATAATATCCAGCATGAATAATCTTGTGAGCTGTTGTGTCAGCTCCAAAATGTCCCCCAGCTGGTCCATCATGTAGCTCCTGCAAAACCTTTTGAGCTTCAGGTTTCTCAAGACATCTTAACAGGATAGAATCATAATTTTGTTTAAACAACACATCATCAATGAGAGTGAAATTCTTAGCTTTTAACCTAATGGCCCTTTTATTTTTGTAAGATAAATTTGGAGGAGCATAACCGTTCTTCAAATAAAATATCAAATCAGCATATTGAGATTCAGAATCAGTGACACTTATCTGATTGATGGATTCAATCTGATCCTCATCGCTTGATTCGTGAATGTTTGATGCTCCTGCCAATATCCTGCAAAAACCTTGGCCCCTAACAATCTTTGCTGGCTTTATTTCTAAGTCATACTCTTGAAGCGTTGTAACCCAATTGGCTCTTTTTTCACCCAATTCTTTCTGAATTAATAGTTGTCTTACCGCTGGGAAAGGAACTATAACTTTTGTGTGGGTTTTCAAAAGGAAGGGTCTATAATGTTTGACTGCTTTGAATACAGCAAAGGCTTGTTTCTCCACATCAGAATAATTCAATTCGGCACCTTGAAGATTTGAACTGAAAAATGATATGGGTGCTTCTAAGTTGTTATCATTCAGTTGTGTGAGTACTGCGGCATATGAAGTGTTGGATGCAATAGTATATAGTGTAAAATGATTAGAAAAATTTGGAGTATTCAAGGCTGGGGCATTGATTATTGATTGTTTGATAACATCAAAAGCTTGCTTTTCTTCTGATCCCCATTTGAAGACTGAATTCTTCTTGATCATTGTCTGAAGTGGTAATATAATCTGCGAAAATTTTGGAACAAATCGTTTGACAAAATTAATCTGACCCAAAAATGACTGCATTGATTTTTTGTTATGTGGGAAAGGGATTTCAGAAATTTCATTAATCCGATCAGGATCAATATAAATACCATCTTTGGATACTATAAAGCCTAAGATTTTTCCTTGGTCAAGGGCAAAGAAGGACTTCTTTGGGTTTAGAGAAATACCATATCTTTTGCATCGCTGAAAGATCTGATTTAAGTCGTGCAAATGATTATCTCTCTTCTTAGAATACACAGTAATATCGTCTAGATAGACGACTACTGATCGATTAATTAACCCTCTGAAGGCCATGTCCATAGCTCTCTGAAATGTCGCTCCGGCATTTATAAGACCAAAAGGCATTTTCTGATATGCATAGGTTCCCCATTTTGTTCTGAATGTAGTTTTAAGCTGGTCATCAGGATGTACCAGAACTTGATTGTACCCTGAAAAACCGTCTAGAAAAGACATCAATTCAGAACCTGCCACCGATTGGAGAATTTGCTCCATAGTAGGCAATGGAAGTTGTCTTTTAAGCTCGCTTTGTTCAAATTCCTGAAATCAATACAGATTCGAATGTCGCCATTTTTCTTTATGACTGGCACCATATTAGAGACCCAGTTTGAATGTCGGACTGGAAAGATAATCTTGGCTTTCAAGAGCTTGTTAAGTTCCGACTTTATCTGGCTCTCCAAACTTGGATGTATTTTTCTTAACTTTTGCTGAATCGGTTTCTAATCAGGAAGCATAGGAATGGTATGCTGGATAATAGATGTATCATATGTCTTTAAGTCATCATATTCCCAAGCAAAAACTTGTTTGTTTTTTCTCAATAATTTAATAAATGCTTCCTTTTCCTTCTGAGATAGTCCGGTTCCTAAATTGATGTTTTGAGGAGACTCGTTGGTTCCTAGATTTATCAATTCAAACCTAAGGGTAGAACTCTGAAGCTTTGTATTAATTACAGGTTTAAACCTGTCTTTGATATCATAAAGATCTTCTAATTTTACCACTGGTTTAGGGATCGAATTTTCTTTGGGCACTTCTTTCATCTGGGAATCATGATCATCTTCCTCAATAACTTGCTTATCATAAGATTTCTCAGAAGTTAAAAATTGCAAAATATCATCATCATGATTAAATACTCTCCAATTAGTGACATTGTCAGGAATTGAAGGTCTGAAAAGTAATTCTACAGAAAATCTATCAAGGCTGTAGTCTTCAGAAGGTAGAAGCTTTGAAGCTACATTGGCTAGTAAATCTGCGGCTGAATTTTGAGATCGAGGTATAGAAGAAATGTTGAATGCCAAAAAGTGTGAGGTAAGCTCTTGGACGAGCGATTGGTAATGTTTAAGGTGAGTCGAAAGGCAATGAATTGTATTTCTAACCTGTTTGACAATGATTTCCGAATCGCCGAATACCTTTAGATATCGCACCTCCAAGCCGATTGCTTTGTATAATCCTTGGATTAAAGCTTCATATTCGGCTGTATTATTAGTGCACTCAAACTCTAACCTACAAGACAACATTGTCTTTTCTCCTTGCGGACTAACCAATATACATCCAGCTCCTGAACCTTCAGTGGACTTAGAGCCATCAAAATACAGAGACCAAAATAAAGGAATATTAACAAAAGTATCTACATTTTTCTCAGCATCATTAAAACATCTTGACCTATCAGTTTGTGAAAAATTTTCTATTTGAGATGTAAAATGATTGACTGAAAAAGGAGATGGTTGGGCAACAAAGTTGCCAAAGAATGATTCTGCCGAATAGTTCCCCAAAATGTTGTTGTTGAATGCCACAGGTTGGTTTTCTTGCTCGAATTCAGTAACTGTGTGGGTCATATGCTTCTCACGATCGATCCTTATTTGATTTGGCTTTCCCTTGTAGGGAAGCCACATATGTGACCAATCTGTAGAAATATACCCGTGCAGTTTTTCGGACCAATCTCTGCTCAATATTAAACCATAAAATTCAGGTATGTCGGCAATTAAAATATCAATTCTCTGGACAACCCTGGGGTCGGCAGACAACCTGATGGTTACAGAATTAATTTCACCCACTACCTGCACTTTAGTCCTATCCAACTGCACAATATGAGTGGCTGACTTTTGTGGCTCAATGTTCAGCTTAGAACAAACTGAAGCTGGCATTATATTAGATGAAGCCCCTGAATCAATTAAACAGTTGTGCAGGTTTCTATTATAAATCTCGTACGTCAGCAGGAAGGGTGGAGTGTGAGAATTTGATTTATCTCCAATTAGAACTGAATCAGTAGCTTCAACCATACTTGCAGGAGGCTGGCCTTGATCGTTGGCAGCTCTTGTACTGGGAAGGGGAGTAGAGGGAACAGCATTTAATTCTTTGAGAAGTAATTTTTGTTGATGTTTTAATTTGCTAAGCTCAAACATAGTTATATTTGCCTTAGTTTTCTTCATATCATCAACAATATTATACTCCATTGAGTCAGATATCACTAATGTCTTGGATGTTGAAGGAGTATTAGAAGTTGAAGACTGGTTTTGGGGGGCTACTACAGGTGACTTCTTAGGGGGAACTTTTTCCTTTGCTGTAGCAGCACCTGCGCTCCTCTTCTTCGAGGTTGCCTGGGGAAGTTCAGAAGTACTTTTACTTCTTGTAGTAACCGGAAAGGCTTCTTCTTCATTCTCAGTATCAGAGTTTGGGAGTATAAAATCCCACATTCCATGGCATTCAGCTACATCTTCTTCATCATCAGTTTGTGAAGTCGTTTCCTCTTCCTCTTCTTCTTGGTCTGAATCTGCGTTAGATATGACGTTGGGTGGCTTTGATTCAGTTTTCTTGTAAGTTCTAAATGGTCTTTTATTTGAGGTTTCGGCCACCTGCTTCTTGATATCAACCATTTCGTTAGACAATGTTTTAAGGACCTTTTGTAAACCTTCCATGTCATAGGGGTCCTTTGGGGTTTTCTTCTTGGAATCTTCTTTAAACGAGACTTTTTTGGCTTTTCGATCTTCTAGAGCAGCTTTCTTCTCAAGAGCATTAATGCGCTTTTCAACAGCAAGTGCTTCTTTCATGTTTTCAGCTAAGGTAGGTTTCCCAGCCCTGTCTACAAAAATAGCTATGTTGGTAGGTAAGGCGGTAATATACCATTCGCTTCGGATTTGTTCACTTGGTTTAGAATCAGTAGGGATTTTATTCAGGAGTTTATTAAATCTGGCATTAAACTCCTTTATTGGTTCCCTATGCTCTATCCTCAAATTGGAGAGATCGTTTATTAAAGTAGCTAAGGACCTATCATCTCCATACTTGGTAAGAAACTGCTCTTGGCATGTGTTCCAACTGGTAATTGAACCAGAAGGTAAGGAAAAATACCAGGATCCTGCTGATCCTTGTAAAGTGTAGGGGAAAAGTCTTACAACAACATCTTGCTCTGTCACTCCTTTTAAGTTAACTGCTAACATAAAATTGTTAATATGTTCTTCAGCTTGGGTTCCGTTATCTGGATTAAATTTAGGCAGCCATTTTTCGGGGGCATCTGGTAGATCATGCAATGGTCCAGGCATGTTGACTGCACCCGGCCTAGTCCATGGATCTGCCATTATGCTAGCGACAGTGGTTGACGCTACTGTTGGAATTCCAGATGTTTGGGGAGGTATCAAAGATGAAGAGTGAATAGGTTGGGATATTGAGGCTCCTGTTCCCTGATGAACAACAATATGTAATGGAGGAGTGGGTGGTTGACTTTGCAGATGAGGAGATGAAATGGAGGATGTGGAAGAAAAATCCCCACTATCAGATCCTTCAGTATTTTTCTTTGGCTTTTTCCTTTTGGGTAAAGGAAACTCAGTGGGTTCAATACCAAGTTTTTCGCTCTGAAGTCTGGTAAGAGGATGAGTGAGGTTGAACTGCGAAGTCACACTGCTTTCTGATATCTCAGATTTCTGTGGTGAGATCGAGAAGCTTTGAAGTTTATGGATTAAAGACTGATCGAGAAGCTCTGAAGTTTATGGATTAAAGACTGGACTTCAGGAGATTCAAGACTTAGCTGTTCTGGGATATGATGGGATTGAGCAGTGGTGGTAGATTCCTCTTCTTCTTGGTTATGGGCTGGCGAACCAGCATGTAATTGAGAAGAACGAGGAGATTTGGAGGGAGAATTACTCTTAGAATGACTTGCCGATTTGGGTCTGCTTGCCATTCACAGTCAAGGCCCTCCTTCTAGCGCCAAAAATGTTGATGCCCCGAAAATCGTTGCAACAACATTGGGGAAACCACCCGGTCCGGACCTTAGTGCAGCTCCTTTTCCGTTTGGAATAGTGGTTCCGACTGGGGATAATGGGACCAGTTTCCCAAGAATTATAAGTAAACGGGATGGATGAGTGACTTATGATATAGGATGGTAATAAGCGAACAGCTAAACTATAAGCGAAATGTAATAACTATAATCTAATCCCGGGACTTATCACTTAGTAAAGCGTAGCGTTTGATGATATGTGCTTTAAGGCAGGCATATAGATGACTCTAACACTTAAGCATAGATGTTTAAACCATTTAAAATTGCTCTGCATAATTAGTTATACAGAGCGATTATAGCGAATTACTACACTTAATCGTTTATATCATTGATACATGCATGGGTGAAAGAGATAACAAATCACCAAAACATTCAATAGTGAAACGAAATGAAGATTCGCTGTTATATCGCATACATGCATTCAACAATAGCAAAGATAATAACACAGCAATTCATATAATAAGAAAGAACACAGATACAGATAATAGTACCATGTAAGCTGCTCGATCAATCCAGTATATTAATCACTATGTCGCAGTCCTTCCTTCAAATCAGAAAGCATTCCAAACAACAGACAGTCGTGCGCAATTGTGTAAAACAGCCTTCTAATCAAAATTAAGAACCGTTGGTCGAGTTTCACAAAAGAATATCGACTGAAGCACAATAGTGCAAACTTCAGCCTTTAAGTCTATTACAAAATTTTACGACCCTTTCCAAAACAATGAAAGGGTCTATAAATACTATACTAATCTAAATATCTAAACAACTGAAAAGCTATTAAATTGGCATCAATAAATGTTTTTTCCATCTTTCTTGGCGATCTGGCAGTTGGCGGCAATGCTTCATTCGGTGGGTTCTTTGCCTTTACTCCTTAGCTGACATATCGCCAGCATTGGCTCTACTTCTGGTGGAGTGTTGAGACGCGAAGTTAGCTGGGCATCATATGTAGCATCCTGAATGTCGGGGATCAAGCATCCGAGGGCATCTGTTAAACACTTGAGAGCAGACCTTTGAGTATGTGGCTTGACTAGAAAGAGCCAATATGCATCAGAGGTTAAAGTATTTACTCCGGTAATTAACTTCCTCTGTTCCTCCAAGTCATGATAACTTGTTTGTTCAAGCATATCTGCTGTTGTTATGCTTCCAGGTGTGCACTTGGAGATCATGTTTGCCAAATAAAGTGTATCATTGACTAGGTCGATCATATTGCTGGCAATTATTTTACACCTGGAAGCCGCCCTTTCTGCTTTCATTACCTGAGTGTTCCATTCCGTGAAGAGTATGTCCTTGTACGCTTCATGGATTCGGGACAAATTCGCCGTTTTCCCTTCTTCAGTGCCTTGCCACTCAAGATAATCGGATATGGCTTCTTCGGCCTGATCTAGCTCATTTCTGGCCTTCTCTATTTGCTCACACACTGTTGTAGATATTTCGCATAATGGCTCAGCCTTAGCAAGTTGTTGACATAGAAGTCTGATCTGAGACAGTAATGCGCTATTTATTTGAGTTGCCTCTGCTCTGAAAACTTTCACATTCTGTGTGCTCTTGATACCTTCGAGTTGTGCTGATAGTTGAGCTATTCGCTCATCGATTTCATCATCAGCTCATTTGATGCTTTCAACTGTGACAATGCCTCCGACAATTCTTTTGCCTTCTGAGTTTCACTTTGGTCTATCCTTTGTCTTTCAATTTGCAGTTGCTGGGTTAACAAATTGTTTTCCTGCTGTTGAGCCAGCAACTGCTCTTCCACCTGTGCTGCTTTGTTTTTCGCTTCAATTACCTCTGCCTGTAATGCATATATTTCATGGTCCTTAGTCTTCAATAGAAGACTTACCTCCGATGCTTTGTCGATAGTTGCTGCAGAATAAGCTCCCGCGAATTGCGACAGCTTTGTTAGATCATCGGAGGGATCCAAATCCTCCTTCCAAACCATATTGCCCGTGACTGTTTGCTCAGGAAAGATAGAAGGTTGATCAAGCCTTCGTCTTTTCTTAGAGCGCTTAATAACGGCTCTATGCTTTGGGCTGTAGAAAATATCTAGGGGAGGAATTTCTTCCACCTGGAGAACAATTTGATCGGAAGGGTCCTTATTGATTACCTCGACATCCTGTGAAATGGGTGGGCCGCTGGTTCCTTCTAGAACCTGAGAAGAAGTGGTATCGGGCGCATCGCTTGTTTTAGAGGTGTCTGTGTCTTTGGAGCCTTCCTTACCACTGATAATGGAATCGAATTGGTTCCATTGTTTAATCAATTCAGGATCGGTGGAGGTTTGCTTATGTTGCTCTGTATGAGCTTTGCTCCGTTCTTTTTCTTGTTCTAACTTCTGCTGTTCTTCAAGTGCTTTTCGCTGTTGCTCTTCTGCCTTTCCTCCTGTTGTTTATCCTGTTCTTTAGTTGTAACAGGAGGTGGATGTATCTGTTGCTGACCAGGCTCGCTTGAGGAAGACGCTGGGGTTGTGGATAATAAATCTAGAGGCAGAGTTTGCAACCTCTGCTCCCTAAGTTTATTAAACTCAGTCAACGCCTCATCGTTGTATTTCATTCTGGCAAGCTGTTTGATTTGACTTATTGTATCGGCACCTGCGAACAGGTCATCAAACATATCCTCTTGATGATCAACTTTTGTTAATTTTGCTTGTTCTAGGGCAGTGTAGGCAGTTTGCTTTGGATCATAGAGTCTGTTTGGGATAGTGGCCAAGGATAAAGTTTAGAGCTTTGTCGCTTCTTTTTCTGCATGCTTGTAATTAAGCAGAGTAAAAACCCCAATTCTTAAAGGAAAAGAGGGCCAACCTTTCTTCTTCTCCTCTTTGAGAGTTTGTGTGACACTCTCGGCCATAATCTGGTAGCAGATTTCCCGGGCTAACAGTTTGTCTAGGATATATAAAGGGAGGACATGCGGCCTAGCCTTACTCCCAAAAACTCTGATATAGGTGAAATGCTCTTCCCCGAACCAACTTGCTACGGCTGGTAAGTCAAAAGAAGCTTCATAGGAAATTCTGGGAATGGGCTTGTCATAAATAGAATAGTAAATGGGCACCATGAAACCATTACAAATTTGGTACAAATGGTCCTTGTAAGAGGACTTCCACAATTTCTGATGGTATAAATGAATGGGTGTTGGATCTTGAGTGGTCCATCTCCAACCGAGGACAGGAAACTCAGAATTAAAACACAGGGTATCCATAATGTAAGCAGTATAATAAAATGGCGGGATTTTCCTTTCGGTGACTATAGTTTTGGCTCTAAATTCACGAATAGCTACGACCAACTTATCAGAAAGAATAGTGGCCCAATCCATAATTATACTATTGACAGCCACTTCCATTAGGGGAACCATGTCAATATTGATATTAACGGAGTCATGTAATCCCCACAATCTACACATCATAATCCCCGCATAGCAATAGGGAGAAGCCAAAGAAACGTTGGAGTACTTACCCGAACTTTCATGCTTGTGTTTGGCTGGGTTCTGCCTCCAATCTCGGAGGGGTTTGGATGGTGATTCATTTTCTTTTGCAAATTTCTCCACGAAGGCTCTGTTATAGACTAGCTCCGGTTCAGGCAAATGATACATTCGCCTCAGGTCATCAGGCTTGAACGACCCGAAAATCCTTCCATCCCTTGTATGAAAAGTTCTATCAGTGATGGGGATTTCTTCAATTGCCCAGTGCACTACGTCAGTGTAAGGTAGGACCTGCTCTCTGGCTGCTATTCTGTGTAAAAAGGAGTCGGCCAAGTCTTTGAGAGTTGCATCAGACTTCCTTAGTACATCCACACTAGCCTTTGTCACTACCTTTTGTGGTTGCTCGGCCTCTAACAGATTATATGTGCCCTGCCATGTGGTCCTAGCAAGACCAGTGCACGTAGTGTCCGAGATTAGGCCTTTCTTCGAAATTGTAGCAGCTTGACCTGCAACAGGTGTTGTAGTGGAACCGGCAGCCCTCTTGTGTTTCTTCCCCATCATGTTCAAGATTTTCTCAACAAACGAACTCTACACAAATACAAGAGAAATCGTAACACGAGAAATAATGAAGACAAAGCATAATGGGAAAGATATATATCACTTGAAGCGTGGCGATATTAATTTTCAAAAGGTGGCTGCGGATCCAATCACTGGTAAGAGATCGCATATGCATTAATGGTGTTTTTAAGGCCCGCTACCCATTAAATGACCTTTACACTGTTATCCAGCTGAATGACCCCCTAACGCGTGCAACAGATATGATAATTTTTTAGACGCAAGTATTCGTTAATCGAAGGGGCAAAGTTATTAAATACGCATGCATTACCTTATCCCTGCATTTAACAGCATTTTGAAATCTGCGCTTTATCAACCGGATTTAAATATAATTTTAAGGCTCAAAGCAATCACTTTTTGAGAATGCCGATTGCCGATGAACAATATCGCATCGCATCGGGGGAAAGAGTTACACTATCGTTTGAAAGAAGTCCTGGCGAATGCCGATTGCGACATCGCATCGGACTAGCGCGTGAACACATTACCAGATGCATATTAAGTGATTTGCCGACTTCCGATAGCGATATCGCATCGCATCGGGGAAAAACCTGAGCGCCTTATGAGAGTGCATGGGATTCCGCCGACGGCCGATAGCGATATCGCATCGGGTCGGGGTTTATAACTTAAAGTGTTTTCCCACAAGAGGCAATGCCGATAGCCGATCGCCGATATAGCGTCGCATCGGGGTGTAAGATATGTGCTCTTTTTGTGTATGCATTGAATACCGCCGATCGCCGATAGCGATATCGCATCGGCAAAGACCAAAGTGCCATTTAAATGCGTCTCTTTTGTTATTGCGATATGCGATCTTGCGATCGCTTTATCGCAATAACGAAAGATTGGTTTTATTTTGGGAACATTGTTATTCGAAAAAGGCTTCAATTCACAAACACATTTGATTATCATATCCTTTTCGAACAAAATCATTAATGCCAATTAATTTTTTTTAAAAGGGACCCATTTCATATGTTGATTGTTATGAATACAGATGATATGAAATGGGGGGTTGTTGTAGGGCACAACAGGCTCACGAAAATTCTTGAAGATTTGTAGGTAAAACAAGTACAATCGACTCCATTCATGATTCAAAATACCTCGGCAATAAAGTTGGCCAAGAACCCAAAGTTCCATGATCAAACGAAGCACATCAATACTAAATATCATCTAATTCAACATCATGTTGAGGACAAAACAATCCATCTCCACCATTGTTCCACTAATGAGAAAATTGCAGACATCTTCACCAAAGCGCTTGGAAGAGAAAAGCTTGAAAGATTCAGAATGATGCTTGGACTCACCAACATCCCTTCAAATTAACGGGGGAAATGTTGACACCTAATCATCAGGATTGGGTGAACAACTATAATTGATGTAAATAAATAATATAAAAGATGAAGAGTCACCGGGAGATGAAATGAACAGTCTCTCCCTCATGTATATAATAAAGACCAACCTCAATGAATATCATGAATTGTTTTGAGGAGTTACCTCCTCGTCTGACATTATTACATTAGTATAAACAATTCCCATCTACTAGTCCAACCATCATTACAAAATCCATGTTGTTTATAAAGGGATTGAAATAATTTATAAATAGAGGATGAAGGTTCCACTATAAAATTGATATCATGTTTTGTTGAATTGTTAATGTTTTGTTTAATAATTAAATAAATAACCTTAAAAAAATTATAATTAAACCTATTCCTAATTTCTAATCTCACACTCTCGGTTTTGTTCCTAAAAATACAAATACCTATACACATGGATATACCTATCTTTTTTTTATTATACTTGAATTGTAATTATAAATTAAAACTATATACTAATATTATAATATTTCAACCTTTTCTAGAGTATATTTTAACATTTTTTATAGTATATTTTATCTTTTTTTATGGTAAAAATTTAATATTTAGGTGTGTTAAATTAAATATTATGATTTATATTTATTTAATTTTAATTTATATCACATTATTAATTTAATGTTACTTTGATCATTTTATCATGTTAATCAATGTTATCCTTGTTTTGTTTTGGTTGGTTCTCATGTTTCCTTTAGCTTGGGTGGAGTTATTAGTTCTTGAAAGCCCTAGCGAGACAAATGCTCTCAAAGCCCTATAACAACTTGGGTTGAGTTACTAGTCCTAGAAGCCTTGGTTGGACAAACGTTGTGGAAGCCCTTGGTGGGTTGAGTTAGTAATCCTCGAAGCCTTGGTTGGATAAATGCTCTCGAAGACCGACTACATTTTTGGGCTGAGTTAATAGTCCTTAAAGCCTTGGTTGGAACAAACACTTTGGAGCCCTTGAAGGCTTGGGTAGAGACCAATGTGGTGATGGTTTTGTAATGTCTAACCGTGAGGTGGAATCATTGTTTTATGGGTTGATGTGGTTTGCCTCTTGAAGCCCTAGATGGTTTTGGATTGATATGTTTTATGAGATTCCACATTCATGCTCAGAATATAGCCCAAGGGTGAATGGTTGAAGAGGGTTTTGGCTCAGCCATTCTACACACGGTTGGAACGTGGAAGTCTCATCCTAGGGTTGGATTTTACATCATCAATATGAGGTTATTTCTCCTTCTATTTATATGAGTATTATATTGGATTATATGTTGATTATATGGTTGTGGTTCCCTTCGTATTTATATTGCAATTATGTTGGTTATGTGTAGGTTTGATGACCTAATGGATGAAATGGCAGCCACTGTGTTGAGGCATCAATGATTCTTAGTGATTCTTAGCTAAGTATGAGACCTCTATGCTAAGATATGTTATTTACACCCGTAGATTACATATTGATGATACGTTTGACGAAATTCTTGTCATGGCTAGTATGGGTCAAGCCAAGGGCTTCTTTAAGTATTTGCATTTGCATCATTGTTTCCTTGTTATCTTTCTATTCTTAAAGTGTCATTCAATTATGGACAGTGACCTCGGATCTCAGCCTGAAAAGTGGCTCAAATTCGGGGGACACTAGCACGTCATTAAGAAAAATAGTCCCTCGATGTTGGCATTCCTTTTAATGATAGCTTCAAATGCCTCCTCAATGTTGGCAGGCCTATACAAAGGGAGAATCTTGTGGTGAAGTGGTCTAAAGCCTCATAGGGATTGGTTACCAAAAATGTTAGGATGGTTCATAGGAGTCCCATCGCTGATGTTGAAGGTATGAAGGGTGTTTTCCCATCGGTTCCACTTCCTTAATGTGACTTAGGAGGTCAAATCATATCATAGTAACTTCTCGTCACATATTTTACCCCATTGGTCGGTCACTTGGTTAGATGTGGGAGGAGGGTGTTACACAAGCATGCGGTCATGAGATCTGAGCCTAAATTCCAGATCAACCCCCACACCACTACCTAGAACGTCTTGATACTTTCCAAAATGATAAGTAACTCAATGACAAGGCTAAACATAAAGAACTTGAATCACAAACTTGACCTAATGACGCCTAACCATGATAATCATTTCATCAAAGATATTGAGAACATGAAATATATAGGTCATGAATTCATATTTGAATACATGGGTGTGATACTTAATTGAGAATCATTAAGAAGGTTTAATTTCCTCTTATGCTAGCCACAACAACAATTTTTAGCTCATGCATTCATTAACCATTCATAAAAAAATCAAGCATATCAAGAGCCATAGCTAGAACCTGTTATGGGTCCATGCTCATAACCAGAATAATAACCATAATAGAACAACCATCAAAGCCACATATTAACAAATATAAGTACTCATGAAATAAAAGACGAAAAGAGCTCTTATTAACATATTCAAAACCCAACAAAGTGAGGGACTTCCACGTACCACCTCACCATCGATTAGGCTAAACAAAAATGTTCTTTCAGCTAATCACTCTCATGCCATATTCCAAGAATGAATGTGGGATTCAAGACAAAAAAATAGGGCTTCCCAAATATTAAACCACCTCCACCGTCATGCTCTCGCGATCTCACCAAAATCGGTCACGAGATCACATAATCAAACCAATACATATATAACCAGGGTTTCTCTTAGATTAAACCACCTCCACCCTCAGGTTTTACCACAATCCCACCAAAAAGAGTCAAGGGATTACTAGGCACAAGACAAGCTTGGATGCCTCAAATTTTATTCACCAATACCTTCAGGAATTTTCATGTCTCTGTCCTCAAGATTCACCAAAATCTTGCCAAAACCGGTCAAGGGATTCCTAGGGTCTATGGGAATTTTCTTGAGACCACCTCACCTAGTTCCAAAAACCATCTAGCAATCCATGCTCAACAAAATAAAAGAACCCCATAACACCATGACTATCTAGAAATGGAAATCCAAGGCTAAAACCATTGTCACACTTGTAAAAACCCATTCCCATGACAACAAGAGAATCAAATACACACATGCATGTACCATGCTTTCACAAACTAGCTAGGAAATTACACATGCAACCTGTTACCCACAAGTATTCTTGTTCAATCTACTTAAGCCAACTTTTTCTTGCTTTTCCCTTGCTTTCCTTTGCTTCCTTGTCCTTCCTTTGCTTTCGTTTCTCCAATATTAGAGTGCTCCAAGAATGCTCTAAGTGTGTAAGAGTATGAGAGAATAGAGAGAGCTCCAATCTAAAATTGACAAAGAACTCCGAACTGGTCCTCAAAATATTTTTTTCTTATTGAGGCCTCCATTTTGTCCATTTTCCTCTATTTTTCCTTCAATTTCCGTCAAATGCAAACTTGTGACCTTTCATCTCCCTTTTCTCCTATTTTCTTCTATTTTCATAAATAAAATACCAATTAATGCATTTTCACCTTTTCAAAGCCTTTGTGAATTCCTTAGCCATAATAAACTAAAATGAACACCCACTAGGATTTTTTTCCCAACATTCACCTTGGAATACATGTCCCATGACCTTGGTCTTATTTTTCCTTTATTAACTTTATTACATGAAATTTTATCCCAGGGTTGTTACAGATCCCTCCCCCTCAGAGGAACATCGTCCTTGATGTGCTATGACACCTTTAACCAACAATTCTACTGAAAACCAAAACATACTTCCCATGGAGATTTATAAATTAGCTCGATGTCGTATTTACAATGTACAACTCACTGAAAAGAAAAACAACATGAAAGCATGAAAAAAATGACAATCATACTGCTTACTGGAGCTTTATAACACAACTCATTACGGTATTTAAATAAAAACCACATATAAATATATACATATAGGAAAACTCATTTTCCTCAACGAGCAAACAATGAAGGATACGTAGCTCACATCTCATCAGCCATCTCCCTTATAGCTTCATCAGGCCCAAAGTGCTTCCACTACACTTTAACTTGCTTGATTGTGTTGTTCCATAGCATGAGTTATTTATGTTGCAATATGCACTTAGTTTCTGGATGGAATTCTCCTTTTGGATCCACCTGCAGTACACAAGATCCAATCACATGTCAACATCCTTCACATATCTTTTAAGCAATGAAACATGGAAAACATCATGTAATTTCACTGTCGGCACTGGTGCAAGTCTATTGGTCACTCGTCCAATCCTCTCAAGGATCTCGAATGGTTTGCATGCCAAGGTGCCAACTCAAGATCATGAGTCACATAATTTTTCTCATTATCCTTCAGTTTCTTGTAATCGCAGTATACCACCTGTCACCCCTGCATCAAGACTCCACCAAGACCTCTCTTGCAAAAATTTGTACACACCACAAACTCTTTATCTAGATTTGCAATTTTTATAACTGGAGCATTGGTGATGCTCATGGTACCAACTCAATAGAAACGTACACTTTTGTGTGAGGAAACAACTATAAAGGCTCTAGTGAAAATGCATCCCGAACCTACTATAAATCCATATACCTAGTAAAGACTTTTGCATGTTGAACATCCTTACCTTCTTCGATGGAAACATGCATTGAAAACAATACACACCCTTAATTTCTACAACTGTGCTTTGCCTACAAAGTTGTAACCACTCTCACCAATGTAGGCTTCATCTTACCCTATAATATCTTCTTCTCTCCATCATCATCCAAGCACTCAATAGCCTTCTCATAATAATCCACCTTAGTCCTGTGAAGGTACAACCAATCCATACCCAGAAGCGTATGTTATGATCTCAATGGAAGCACTTTGAGATGTGATGATATAGGCATACCATTCAACTCAAATTCACAAGCTCTTACCCAATGATGAACTATTTTCTTAGTATCTCTAGCCAACTGAAACAACCAAGACTTTGGATGTGCTTCTTCTCTCAAACCACACTTATCCACCAGCTCAGGACCAAGATAACTATAATTAGATCAAGGGTCAATCAAAATAGAAACAACTCAATCACAGAGCTTACCTTCCATCTCACTAATAGATGTCTGGTGATCCACCTCGCTTTTATCAAATGTTTCATATATCCAAGGAATGCTTTGTCCAACATCCCCAACTTTCTATGCCTCATGAGAATTGTAGATCTGAGACCTACCACCCAGATACAATGGAAAATATTTTTTGAGATGATCCTTGCCAAATATCCAACACTGCAACTCTCTCTTACCATCACCTCTATTTTACTGCTCTCCAAGTTGAGGTTCATGTCCCTTCCCTACCGCATTAAAATTATTTTAAGGAGAAACATTCTCATTCTCACCTACATCCTCAGGTCTTGTTTACTTCGGTTGCCATCTACCTTTAGTCTTATCATTCCCTTTCCAACCTTGCTTAGACTCAGTTTTATGCTTTGATTTCTCATAACAGTCATTTAAATTTCCATTGACTTCCTCGAGTGACTAAGGATCATCATACTCAAACTGATCCTTAAATGCTAATGGAAATCCACTCATAAATCTCTGAACTTTAGTCTTCTCATCCTTAAGATATGGAACATACCTCAACAAATCCAAGAACTTAGTTATATACTCCTTATCTATCATTGATCCCATCTTCAGATCATAGAAATCCTTGTCACTTCCTTCATAGTACCTCTCTCACAAGTACTTTTTCCTAAGGAGTATCTTAAATTCATTCCAACTCAACTCCCATGTTCTAATATCTCTCACACACTTCACATCTTCCCACCAAATGTATGTCTTCCCCTTGAGGCTGAAAATAGATATTTTGGCCTTCATGTTCTCTGTATAGTCATGCATCTCAAATAAATTCTAGATTCCAGGTAACCATGCCTCTGCATATTCCGGTTTCTTCAACTCTCTATCGAATATAGGTGACTTGGCTTTCTTGAATTCATACGGAAAATAACCCCTCTCACTCCTCCTATAACGATGATAGTGATGATGACTAGGATACATGTATGAACCAGAACTAGAGTAGAAGCTATATACACTTCCTCTCCTATTAGATGTATCCAAGGATCTTCCATTTCTGACCATGTCATCTCTGTCCGAACTGTGACCACCATGAGACCTACTATCATATGCCCCATTAGTTTTTTCCTCTTGTCCATAAATAATTTGTGTTTGTCCCTATCTCTACAAGTCTAAAAAACTTTGAAGGATAGCTGCATTGACCTCTGCTCCTTTCTCATATGCCCTCGTAAGCCTTTCCTGTGACTAAATGATTCCGTAATTATCTACTTTGCAACTTTTAATTTATTCCTTTAAACTTCTCAAGGTTTCTACTATGTGAGGAATATACCCATCTCTTGGCTGCTTATTTGATCTAAAAGGGGAGTCTCATGAACTGTAATCCACTATTTTGATAGTAATATTTGATCTTATTCTTCTTGGAAACATACTCTAATACCAATATGTAACCCACCCCTCCCACATTCACCCACTTTCACTTCCGTGTCAGAGTAAACATGAGAGGAAGAGATACTATGACATGATCCAACCTCCTAGGTCCCATTAAGGAAGTGGGGCTCACTACTGATGACAAACTCACATTTCACAACATCCTACAAGGGCTAAAGGACACTCAAAAGCTAAGAAACCATCCCAGGTGGCTAAAGCCCGAGCTATAGCCCTCGTTCTCTACCCTTGGCCCTCAACCACACCCACAAAAAGGCCTCCATGCTGTTAGAATCCTCCAACCGCATGCACAAGCCTACATCAACACAATTGTTACCCAATTTTTCCAGTTAGGATCATGTGGTCCCGAGATATGAGCTTAGATTCCAGGTCAACCCCAAGACCACTTCCCACAACTTCTTGAGGCTTTCTATAATGATAAGTAACTCAATGTAAAGGATAAACTTACAAAATTGAATCACAAATTTGACCTAACCACGCCTAACAATGAGATTCATTTTGTCAAACAAATTAAGAACATGAAATATAGAGGTCATGAATGCATATATGAACATAGGGGCATGATACTTGTCTGAGAAACGTCATGAAGGTCTATTTCCCTCTCATAATAGCTACAACAACATTTGTTAGCCCATTCATTCATTAACCATTCATCAAAAAATTAAACATATAAAGAGCCATAGCCAGAACCTATTATGGAACGATGCTTATAACCAACATATAATAAGAATAATAATCATAATATAAAATCCATCAAATCCACATATTAACAAGTACAATTACTAACGAAATATAAGAGGAAAAGTGGTCTTTTTAACATATGAAAAAGCCAACAAGTCACGGACTTCCACACACCACCTCGCCATATACTGGGTTGAACCGTATATGTTTTCACCCAATCACCCTTGTGCAATATTCCAAGCATGAATGTGGGACTCAATATAAAAACAACGAGGGCTTCTGGGAGATTAAACCACCTCCACCCTTAGGATTTACCACATTCCTGCTATAACTGGTGAAGGGATTAGTAGGCCCAAAACAAGCTTGGATGCCTAAGATTTTCTTCAATAATACTTTGAGGAATTTGCTTGTCTCCACCCTGAGGCTTTACCACAATCCTGCCAAAACTGGTGAAAGGATAACTAGGCCCTATGGGAATTTTCCTAAGACCACCTCAATGAGTTCCAAAAACCATCTCACAATCAAAATATAAACCAAATAAAAGAACCCCATCACAGCATGGCTATCTAGAAATGGAAAGGCAAGGTTGAAACCACTGTCACACCTAGTAAAACTCGTGCCCGTGATAGTAAGAGAACCAAATACACACATGCATGTACCATGCATTCACAAACTTACTAGGAATTCATACATGGTACATGTTACTTGCAAGTATTCGTGTTGAAACTACTTGATCCAACTCTTCCTTATTTATACCTTGATTTCATTTGATTCCTTTTCCTTCCTTTGCTTTCCTTTCTTCAATGTTAGAGTGCTCCAAGAATACTCTAAGTGTGAAAGAGTACGAGAGAATAGAGAGAGCTCTAAGCTAAAATTGATAAAAAGGAGCTCTAAACGGATCCTAAGTAGCCTTTTATTATTGAGGTCTCCATTTTCTACAATTTCCTCTATTTTTCCTTCAATTTCCCTCTCATGCAAACATGTGACCTTTCATCTCCCTTTTCTCCTATTTTCCTTTATTTTCATAAGTAAAATACCAATTAATGTATTTTTTCCTTTTGAGAGCCTTTGACAATCATTTTCCAATGCCTTAGCCATAATAAACTAAAATGAACACCCTCTAAGATGTTTTTCCCAACATTTAGCTTTGAATAAGTGTCTCGTGACCTCAGTCTCATTTTTCCTTTATTAACTTTATTACATGAACTTTTAACCATGGGATTTTGCAACTTCTTAAATATTATGGTTGCCAATATAAGGGGAAGATGAGAAGGCAAGGGTGTTAACTTGGAATCCCTTATATATTTCCATTCTCTTTGAAAGATACCCATGGGCTCTAACATTTATACGATGAGAAGGAATAGGGAAGGAATAATTCATGGATAGATTTCCATCCTACCATACCATTGGTGACTATTTTTTATGCTTCAAGAAGACAAACCTAATTTTATTGTTCGTATGCTTCCTTATTTTAACCTCTAAAGATATGATAGAAGGAATTATCATGAAAATGGTTTAGTATACCTTGAATTTTTGCGAAAAATAAGGATGAGATGATTAGTCTTAGGAAAGAGAGCCATATTGTAAATGCTTGATAGTGAGAAAGGAATATCCTAGTATTACTATCTTGGAGATAGTCCTTTATTTACCCAAGTGAAGCATGAGTAGAAGCCCATACATTTTAGTAGATTGTTTGTCCTCTTACCAAGTTCCTAGGAATACTTAACTTCTAGATTTCCTTTGGGATTGAATAAAATGCTTCTTTCCAAGTTCTTAGGAATACTTAATGTTATAGACCTATTTGGGCACTGCAACCCCAATCACATATGTCCATAAACCAAGGGCTTCTAAGCCCGTAAAAGTGTTGTTTCATACACTAAAGGAACAAGGTCAGTTGATTACATCATTTCCCATAAGTTCTCCCTGAAAAACTGCTCAGAACTGGTCAAAACTGGACCATACAGACTGCTCCATGCTAAGGGTGCGATGCATCTCACCTGTTACACATAGAAGGTGTGTTGCATATTGAAAAGCCCTTCTGTAGGGTGCGATGAGCGAGAGCAAACAAATGGCAGAGGCAGTTTGCTAGGTGGAAACCCAGAGAATCTTCTAGAAACTGCTCATTTGACACTTGCCTCTCCGAATTCGCCTAGGGATGAGTAAGAGATCATGAAATCTCCAAGTGGAACGAAGAACTATCAGTGAAATGACACTAATCAAAATCCCAGAAGCTGACTCACCCACCTACAAATATCTATATATGGATCCCTCATCCTAGAGATCCAGAGGCTGGAATTTTGTATTTTGTAAGGAATTGTTGTTGGTTTCCCTGTGAAGCATTGTATTGTTGAGTGATCTAGCTTTTCATGAGGTGAAGAGGGCTTTCATGCTGGGAGGATGGCGTTGGATTAGACAGCTTGATTGTAATCCTCTCTTCTACTACTTCTATCAATAAAGTTATTTGAGTTTTCCTCCATATTCTTGTATATTTCAAAATCTTGTATTGGTATATGCATTTGTATGGTTAATATACATCTGATCCTATATTTTTTATGATTATAGATCTCTATGCTTTGATGGTATTACACTGCTTTGACTCTACAGGTGTTCTTTGAAGTGGGACAAGTGAGGAAAGAGTGGCAAATATCTATCAAAGGAGGGAGGAAACAAGCAAGGAGCCAAGCGAAAGATTGAGGTTGGTACTCTGCTTCTCTCTCATCTATCTCTCATAAAGGAAAACACGAGTAACTTTGGTTTGTTTGTTTCTAAGATAGCTACCCGTCTTAGTGGGACTAGTAGCTCTGAATGGACACTAGTTTTCCCGATAACACTTAACTTCTAGATTTCCTTTGGGATTGAATAAAATTCGTCCCCCTCCACCCATCCCCAACCATAAAGGAATGTCAATCATTTGAAAAACTAGATTTCTTTTTTATTGGAAATATTTTCAAATCTAATGACAATCATGTCAAAATATACAGTTCCAACTAATTAGAACATTGACCACTGAACATTTCCATTCATGTTTTCATTAATTTTAAAATATTACAAATAACTAAAATTTTTTTTAAATGAATAAATTAGAGCAAACTTTTAATTTATTGAAAAACAATTGGACTTGTAAAAAAATGATTTTGTCAAGTTATTAATTCACTTTGTAAAAATACATATGAATTGTATAAAAAATAAACTTAAACTTTATATATAAACACAAAGAATAATTCACTCCATAAAAATACCTAAGTATACTATATTATTTACAAAACCTGAAATTTATGTACAAAAACTAAGTATAATCCTTAGAGGTGTTGATTTAGACATGTTTAACAACATTTGTAAATTTGTTTATTGCGCTATGGTTCAATAATTATTTTTTTAGAGTTTTCCTATGTAAGTAACTAAGCACCTCACCATCCAACCCATACTCAAGAGTACAAACTTGAAGCATAATCTTTAGAAGCTTTGATTGAGACATGTTTAACAATATTTATAAACTTGTTGATTGCATTGTTATTCAATAATAGGTTGGTTAGGGTTTTATTTTCTAAGTAATCAAGCACCTTACCCTCCAACCTCAAGATATTATTTAGGGTTTAAGGACCTTCTACATAAAGATGCATTACTCCATATAAGCTCAACATGTCCCTTATAAGAATTGGACCTAGAAAGACATGATTCCAATCATCCCTCCCAACCAGCCAAAATAGTTCCAAGTGACATACTTACTAAAGTTTGCCACAACTTATTCACTCAATGCCACAAATTATAACGAAAACCATTTCACTCTTTTTATTAAAAAAAATTGAACACCTCAAAAAAATGTTTTAACCATGGATACCTAAAATGTATACAACTCTCTTATTTAAATGGAAAAAGTTGGCAAAGAAAATTTCTTTTATTTAGTTAATTTAATTTAATAAAATATAATATTAATGTTGTTGTTATTTTCTTAAATAAAAAAACCATGAAACAATTTAAACTAAAATTATTTTGATAATCTAATTCATTATTATTTTATCAACTTGAAGTAATCAAAAAAATTATAAATTTATAAAATAAAATTTCATATAATATATTGAATAAATATTAATTTTAAAAAACGTTGAACTAAATTAATCTTTTTGTATATTTTTGTATTGATTAATGTTGTATTCTATTTGTTTTATTTTTGGAGGTTTTATGCCAGCTCTAATTTTCCTAGAATCCAACAGTGATCTCTTGAATCACAAATTTGAGTTGTAAATTCTCCACACAATTTCTCAAGGCCCTAAATACATATATACAATCAAAACCACCCATTTCAATAATAAAAATGAAGTTTAGAGGAATACAATATTTCACTAGTTGCAACCAAAAACTATTAAATTTACTTTTAGAGAAAGCATTTATTTACTTTCTTTTTAAAATAAGTATATTCCAATTCATTAAATAAACATAGTGATAGTGAAATTTTCAAATTCGATAAACTTAAAAAGTCCCAATAAATTCATTTGTAGAGGTGACCAAGAAGGATTTGATTAGTGAGATGATCTTAATACCATGGTGCTATAAGTGAGATGGTTCAAATAACATGAGAGGTATTACAAGTGAGGTGGTTCCAATAACTTGACAACTCAAATAAAGTTTAGATTTTATTAGTAAGGTCATCTTTATTGCATAACAAATCACATTCAATAAGTGATTGGTTCATATAACACGACAGCTCTTATTTTTAGGATAAAAGAGTTGGTCATAATAAAATAATATTTAATTTAATTAGTTAAATGGTGGCAATAACAAAACAAATTAGCATCTCATGATTCAAGGAGTTGTGGTCAAACATAATTACTAGCTAAGCCATTAAAGTCCATCACCAAGTTGATCAATCCCAATGTCACATAATTTATTTGTACATTTAATATTGCCACTTATCCATTAGTCGTGGTGGGTGAAATGAGGTTATAGGGTGTAGGCAAATAAATAGATTTGGATTTTCTATTGCTAGAAACTCTAGAACTTATTTAAATTACAGATTCTCACAATATTTAGGAATTTAAGAATGAAGAGAAGGTCAAGGAATGATCTTTCCTAATCATCAAATTCCAAAATATTCTCGAAATATGCAATGAACAAAAAGATTGCCCCATGGAAATATATGCAACTGAATACTAGGTGAGATCTTAACAAATGAATCAATAGGTTGAGATCTTACTAAGTCAACAAGTGAGATTCTATCTAGAAACATCATAGTTTTCTCTACTTTGTATCTAATATAAATTAAGTGTAAATATAGATATATTTAAAAAAATAATAATCATAATAAATAAATAAATAAAATTAATAGAACGATAATATATTAATAAAAGGGCAAAGTAAGCTTAAAACAAAAATCAAAGAATTGAGGAAAATCTTGATCAAAAAATTATCTCTAAAACCTTTGATCATTTTAAAACAATATAAATAATAAAATCCCTTGAAAAAAAATCAATTACAACCTATTTTCAATTAATTGAGAAAAAATAAATTTACTTTCAAAAATAAAAATAAAAAATGAGATGTGTTAATTTATTTACTTATTACTTAAAAAATTTCTAACTATGATAAAGTAGTTTTACTTTATATACAATATATAAAACTTGAACTCAAACATTTTAAGCAAATAAAATATAATATGAAATTCTTGATAATCTTGGTTAAGACATATTTCAAAATATTTATAAATTTGTTAATTACATTATAATTTGCATGTTAAAGTTTGTAAGAATTAATTTATTCAATATAATTTAATATATATTAAGTGTGATTTTTTTAATCTAATTAAAATCAAAATATTTAAAAAAAATATTTTATTAATCAATTTAACTTAATAATTTAAACTATTTTTTTAGTTAAATTTCCTATAACTTTTCAACATTTATATAAAAATAATATAACATATTATTAAACAACTTAAAAAGACAACTATAAAAAATACATCTTTCATTTAACTAAATAAATTCTCATGTTTAGATATTCTCAATTTTAAACCAATAACAAAAAAAACATATATTTGAATTTATTAATGACTCTCATAAATAAGTCAAAATATGTAAAACAAGAAATAATAATTTCACAATTTGATAATCATAAGGCTTATTATTATTTATAAAAATTTAGTGCAAACTTTAATTTGTAAATTGTTAAATATATTTTTTTGGCACATAGTCTCGGTGGCTCAGATCTCCTATCTCCTCTTCCGTGGATCTCAGAAGTCTCGGTGGCTCAGATCTCCTATCTCCTCTTCTGCGGATCTCAGAAGTCTCGGTGGCTCAGATCTCCTATCTCCTCTTCCGCGGATCTCAGAAGTCTTGATAAGTCTCAAATACGATTTCAGAAGTCTCGGTGAGATTCCAGAAGTATTTCACAAGTCTCGGTGGGATTCCAGAAGTCTCGGTGGCTCAGATCTCCTATCTCCTCTTCCGCAGATCTCAGAAGTCTTGATAGTCTCAAATACGATTTCAGAAGTCTCGGTGGGATTCCAGAAGTCTCGGTGGGAAGTATCGGGCTTTCTCAGATTTCCTATCTCCTCTTCCGCAGATCTCAGATCTCTTCCGCAGATCGGGCTTTCTCAGATCTCTTTCGCAGATCTCCTCTTATATATATATCTGCGATTTATTGGAAAACATATAAACCAACTAGCACGCAGATCTTGCTAGGCTTTCGCTACGTTCTACGAGCAAGTAAAATATGGCTCTGAGCTTCGCAAAAATAACTGGTGGCTCATCCGCCTCTGAAGGGCAATCTCCTGCCCATATCGTGAGTGAAGCCCCAGCTCCCACTATCCAAGTGGTCCAGGACTCACTCGATGAAGCTTTGAAGTTCTCCGAAAGTGCCCTAATTTGCCGGTTCAATGGTTTTTGGCCGCGGCTGATAGCACTCCACAATTGGATCTCGGAGGTATGGAAACCTATCATTCTAATGAAATTAATATCTACCCCTGTGCTATAGGTTTCTTTATAGTAGATTTTGAAAATCCTGAAAGCAGACAATGTATTCTAGATTCCGGCCCTTGGTTTTGGGAAAAATTAGGCCTATTCATGAAGCCATGGAACCCATCATTCGATCCCTCTACAGCAGTGATAACCTCAGCACCAGTTTGGGTGAGATTGCCAAGCCTACCTTTGCATCTCTGGAATCTCTCCTCGCTAAAAGCCATCGGAAATGCAATTGGGAAATTTTACTGCAGGTGCCCAGAAACAGAGGAATATGCCAGAACCACCTATGCTCGCATCTGTGTGGAAATGGATTTCAGCGCCGGATTCCCAGCTGAAATAAACCTAACAAGTAAAGACTATGTGTGGAACCAGAAGCTTGATTATGAAAGTGTCCTCTTCAGATGTCGATCGTGCTTTGAGACGGGGCATCTAGCCAAAAATTGCCCAAAAGCCTCTGAGAAAAATTTTGCTAGAAAAAACCACCACAGATCTACATGGTGGGAAGGAGCACAAAAATAACACTACACTGTCATCAAAGAAGAAGAATATTCTAGAGAAAATGAGTCACAAGAAATCAAGGAAGAAGGAAACAACTCTCAAAACAAGCAAGGAGAAAGCCCGCCCCAACAAATCAACAGTTATGAGGATTTGAATACCGCAGAAAATAAATCTTCATTTAACAGCAAAGCAGATCTCCTAAACCAAACTTCTTCTCCAACTATTTTCAAAAGAACGAACACAATAGATCGCGAAGCTAAGACACCAATGTCCCAAGAACCAGAAGAAATGAAGGAGATGCAAGACAAAGGAAGTTGGAAGACCGTAGAGAAAAGAAAGAAAGCTACAACACCAATCTCGCCAAGAAAGACGAGGAGCCAGACAAGTAAAAATTAAGAAAATCGTAGGTCCGATAGACCAATTTGGTCTGAGTGGACGTTAACCATCATCATCATCATCATCATCATCATCACCAAAGTAAACAAGTTTGACAAAAAGAAAAATGTATTAGTTGAATGGTTTCCATAATAGCAAGAAAAATATTTGATTTGATATGTGAGATAATCAAATAACAACTCAGCATTTAACTAGGGTGGTGCCAAGAACATTACATTCAAGTGGGAGTTATGGTCAAACACTATCACTGCTTCAACACCAATGCCCAGAGACTCTATTCCAATGAGGGTTTAATTACAATACACCCATAACAACTAGAGATCTAAGTGGAGATTTATTGTTCTTATATACACTTTACTTAGTTGAGAAAGAAGGTCTGAGTTTCAAATCTCACAGGAAAATGGTTGGTGAATCCACAACCACAAGCTGGCAATGGAAGCAGAACAAGGATTTTGAAAATGCTTTGGCCATTTACGATAAAGACACTCCAGACTGCTAGGAGAAGGTAGCAGCAATGGTGGAGAATAAATCTCCTAGTGAGGTAAAATCTCACCGTGATATTCTCCTCCAAGATATTGAACTAATTGAGGCAAACCTAGTGCCTGCCCCAAATTACAAATCATCTGCACAAGGTTCTGGACCAGGAGCTAACCAGAAAAAGGAAAATGTTAGGACCAAATATACATGATCTTTTTTTGTAAGTATTTTTATGTTGTAATTATTTACTTATTTGAAGATAAGAGGCCTCTAAGAAATTGTAGAATTAATTGAGTCAATAGCCTCGCAAATGTTATTTTTCTTTCATAAGAACCCAGAAAGAAAATTCAGATATTGATTTTCTTTTCTTTTTCTACAATAAGAAAAAAACCAACTACGTTTCATTAAAATAAAAGTTATTTACATATCCATGCTAGATGGTTTATTTACATATGCATGAAAGATGGTTTATGTAGCCCCATCAAAAAAATACCAACAAGGTATGCAAACCACCACAGGTCCAAGCTCTATATTACTCCAAGATAACTACCTTGTATTAGGCCCAATTTCCTTATAATAAGTAACTATCTTTAAACATGTTTTTCCAATATCTACCCAGATTCTTTGAAAAATGAGAGCATTCTAGCATTTCCATTTTCCCCATAGTATATAAAAAGCGAGAGCACCATATAGCTTGTAGTTTGAAAACCATTATTGTAGAAAGACCCCAATAGAACTCTTTTCCCAATCAATAGAAATTTGAAGCATATCCAATTGGCTAGACCAAACTCATATTAATACGACAAAGGGATGGGATGGGAAAAGGTGCACCACATCTTCTAGATTTGATCTGAGTGACATATGGCGCCTCTTTTAATTAGATTATCCCATTATAAGATTATTTCACCCCAAACTGTTGAGAAATCAAGGTCTAACACCTAATTTATCTTCTTGATAATTACTTGTGAATATTATATGTCTTCTTCGAGAGACTCAGAGACATTGGCATTTTGAAGACTTTCCTCACTTCTATTTTGCACATTTATTAGGATGTTCTAAGCCTTCTTTGCACAACATATGGATTATCAAATTTGATAAGGAGTAACATTGGGGTGAGGCATGGGTGTCCTCTCTCACCCACACTTTTCACCATATACATAAATGAGTTCTAATCATTTATGTAGGAGTGTATATAGCTTACGGATGGCTACCTCCTTCTCCATGTATTCATCTCCATCCTACTCTTCTCACATGATCTGGTTCTCCTAGCCTCCACTTTGAAGGGTTTCTAGAGATAGCTAGATTCCTTATCCAGGTTTTGGGATCTTTGAAAGTGAAGGGAAAACTTTGGTAAAACCAAGGTTATGATCTTCAATGGATTGAAGTGTTTCTTATGTCTTCTTCATCAAAAAATTATGCAAATGTTCAATTTTTCAAAAAATTGTAGAGATCACAAAGAGATAAAAGACACCAAGATTAGTCTAGTAGCCAAGGCAAAACCCAAAACTGAAAATGAAGCAATCCTTCTCTTATAGAATCACATCAAAATGGGAGATATTCAATACCAAAACAATATTCCTATAGGTCTAAAATAATACAAATTATCATAGTCTAATCAATCCAAAACGACACTCTGCTATCTTTGGGGAACATAAGCATCAGCAGCTGGTGTCTTTGGGAAACATAAGCATCACCAGTTTCCTCTTTAACCCTTGGATTCATTATTATCAAACTTACATTTAAGAGAAGTGCTTTGAGAAAGCCTAATATGGTGTTATGGTGTGAAAGGGATTTGACCTCGTAGCCAACTGAGATGCTCCTGTTTCCCTGGCAATCGAGTCGGAGCTTGACTCTACGAGGAAAATGTAAGGAGCTAGAGGTTGTAAGCTTGATGCTCACAACAACCTGGCAGTTCTTCAAAGATTTTTCCCAATTGGAGGGAATCGAAACTAGGACCATTGATCCGGATTTAAACAGGAACACAACCAATTACAGAGATAACCATATACACAAAGATGCAGCAGAAATAATACTTCATTTCATTAATGGAAAATACTGAAATATGCTTACAAACAGTAATGGAAATAAACCAGCTAGGGCTATGGTAGCTTATCTCCGAGAAGAGATGTGGTGGCTACATGCCTCTGAACTATGTTACAATGAGGCTCGAAGGCCTATTTATTATTGAGAAACAATGGAAACCCTTAACATTCCAAAACCTAACCCTAGAAGATGAAGCACCAAACTGTGGGCCTCGTTTGGGTAAATTGGTACACCAACTTCCTAGGGTCATAACTTTGGCATACGATATCCATTTGACGCGTACAGTAGCTCGTTAGAAAGATCTATCCAAGCACTACCACTTTGGGAGGCAACATGGGTCCATGGACCCATGTTGCCCCAGATTTCCCAAAAAACGTCGTTTAGGACCTCAAAACGCCTCCAGAAGTTCAGGACCCGAAAAAAATGCTAAAAATAGTAAACTGTGCTACAATTTAGGAAACTGAAAAAGCTGAAAGAGACAGTTGTGGGGGTCCAAATGGGATAGGTGGATGGCCACCAACATCCACCTGGATCATTCCTCCCCCCTTAGGAAGCAATGGTCCCCATTGCATTGAGTTCCTCCCTGAGATGAGGAAGCTTCTGCTGAGCTGGGTCTCTGGTGAGTTGTTCTGCAATCTCTGATGTGTCCAAAAATGGTGGGAAGCATGGTCGACGACAGTCCACATTGAACACTCAGCGCAAGCCAAGGAATGGAGGAATGTTGTGCTTCAAAGCATTGTTGCCCGTAGCCTTGGTACTGGTGTAAGGACCATGTCGGAGTCGCCTGAGTTTCTGATGGGTTCTGGTAAGGCGTTCTCTCTACAGATGTAACCAAACTTTTTCGCCCACCTGAAACTTGTGTGGTACCCCTGTGGGTGAGTAGAAGTTGTTCCTGTGTCTTGTCATGACTGTATCCCTTTTCTGCTGCTGCTGCATGGAGGAACCCTTCGCAGGGGTCATGGATGTGATGGCAATCTTCCCCTTACTTTGGGAGTGAACAAGACAAATGAATTTCATGGTCTGGGAGATGAGCTTGCTACCTTTCTTAGCGGTGATCAAAGATGTGGCGGTAGGTGGGGCTACCTCTAGTATCCTATATAATGAATTATTCAAATAAATAATGACAGCACGAGGCCTGGACTCATACACAGCATATCGCCTCCACAAGTATGGCTGGCCTAATAATACATCACAAACATCCAGAGGTGTAACATCACACAATACCTCGTCTGTGAAGGGTTTGATGTTGTAGGGAAGGCGGCACTGCTAGTGAACTTTTAGATCTCGTCCTTCGTGAACCCACCCGATATTGTATGGCTGCAGGTGCAGTGTAGTTGGTAGGCCCAACCGCTTCACGACCTCTACTAAAATGAGGTTCTTTTGGCTGCCACTGTCGACAATGAATTGTAGCGGCGAACCCTTCACCCACATCTATGAGTGGAAAATATGCTCCCCCTCTTTTGGATCTGTAGGTTCATTCTTCTGGATCTTGGCAGTGGCAATAGTGGCGCTGGGATCCGCATCAATGATCTGCTTCCCTTTGTCATTCCCCTTGTTAGGTTCTGGCTCAGGGTCAAAACATGCATCTGATTTGGAAGCCTTCAACTCGGCCACCAACGACTGCTTGGTCCGACACTCACTTGTGTTATGAGTGGGACTCTTGTGGAACTCACACCACTTTCCTGTGTCCTTCTTCGGCTTCATGGTATTGTTCTTTTCTTGCGGCTTCGACGGGTTGTCTTGCGTCACCCCGCCTTGGCTTTGTCCTTTGGGCTTTGGATTTGCAGATCCAAATTCTCGCTTCTTCTGTTTGAACTTTTGCTCGATTTTGACAGCGTATCGGTATGCTGTGCCAAGTGAGGAGATGTTCAAGAACCCCATCTCTTCCTGGATGTATCTATGTAGGCAGCCGTGGTATTTGAGTACCAGATGTAGCTCAAAATCTTTGATACCCAACTGTGTGCGAAGGGTATGAAAAATGTTTGTGAACTCCGGCACATCTTGGTCTCGTCCCTGCCGCAGTGTGGTCCATTTGATGTATTTGTCCTCATAGCTTCCGACGGGGTAGTACTGCTCCTTGATGGCATCCCAGAAGTCATTCCAAGTGGGTGCAGCTGAAAATAGTGATCCTGTACTTTCATCCTTCTGCTCGCAGTAGGTTTCCCACCAGTCCTTGACGTGGGGGGCTGCTTTGAGAAGAGCGAAAACAATCTTTTCCTGACTTGAAAATTCGTGAACAGAAAAATACCCCATCTAGCAGATTTAACCATTTATCTACAGCATCTGCGTCTATTTGACCCTCGAAGATGGGGATTTCAAAATTAACTTGTACCTTAAACGATGTGGCGTTTCCAGAGTAGCTGTTGGAAGCCGATGCGTTGCCTCTGGGTAGCCGCCGAAGGATCTGCGCAAAGCTATCCCTCATCGCGTTCCTTTGCCGCTCGAGCGCTTCTTTGAGCAAGATTTTGATAGGATCTCCTACCCCCTCGTCTTTCTTCTCATCCGCCATGGGAGGCCGTCAGGATTTGCGAGGCTGGTCTTGCAAAGGTTCTACCAGTTCAAGCCCTAACTCCTTATATGCCGACCTCGTTGGGGACATGCAAAGAAAAACAGAGAAAAAGCAAACCGCTCTGATACCACTGATCTGGATTTAAACAGGAACGCAACCAATTACATAGATAACTATATACACAAAGATGCAGTGGAAATAATACTTCATTTCATTAATGGAAAATACTGAAATATGCTTACAAACAGTAATGGAAATAAACCAGCTAGGGCGATGGTAGCTTATCTCTGAGAAGAGATGTGGTGGCTACATGCCTCTTAACTGTGTTACAATGAGGCTCGAAGGCCTATTTATTGTTGAGAAACAATGGAAAACCCTTAACATTCCAAAACCTAACCCTAGAAGATGAAACGCCAAACTATGGGCCCTGTTTGGGTAAATTGGTACACCAACTTCCTGGGGTCGTAACTTTGGCATACGATCTCCGTTTGACGCGTACAATAGATCATTAGAAAGATCTATCCGATCACTACCACTTTGGGAGGCAACATGGACCCATGTTGTCCCATATTTCCCAAAAAACATCGTTTAGGGCCTCAAAACGACTCTGGAAGTTCAGGACCCGAAAAACTGCTAAAAATAGTAAACTGTGCTCCAATTTAGGAAACTGAAAAAGCTGAAAGAGACAGTTGTGGGGGTCCAAATGGGATAGGTGGGTGGCCACCAACATCCACCTGGATCAACCATTAGGGGAAGAGTACTCTTTGTCTAGTGAGGCTCTTGGATATCCGTGAGCTAGAAAAAACAGTGAGCTTGGAAGTTGAACTCTTCTTACATCATTGATATTGAATGAGATCATAGGTTCAAGTTTTATAAACAAAAATTTGAAAAGGTTACTTAAGATTTGAAACTAAAACAAATTTCATTTCCATGTAAGGAAAGCGTTTGGCCCTGTGTTTTTTATTTAGTTTTTCAAAAATTTATTTCCATTTTTACCTTAAACCCCTTTCCAACATCTCTTTAGGAATATATTAATATGATAACAATCATATTGTATTTAAAAAAAAAATTAGGTAAAAATTGTTGAGTATTTAAGAAAAACGTAAAAATTGTTGAGCGTAAGTGTTTGGAACCACCCAGTATAAACCCAACCATCTGAATATGGGTAGGAATTAATTTTCTCTTCATTGTTTATTTTGATGCTGAGATCAAACTCTCATTTTTAATTCCTACTCTAAATCATACTACATAGTTGATACCAGTAAACTTAACAATCGGCTTGAGTTGATACCAATAAACTTAACAATCTGAATGTGATTTTTACTTAAAACTTTCTTGATCAACTATTCTATTACTAGTCTCACTAATCCAGTTACTTGTTTAGAAGTGGATGTAAAATTTCATCAAAAGAATGACCCAACTTGCATCAAAATAACAACCGAAATCTTCTGATAAAATCAATACCTCTACAAAATGCCTACAAACTCATATCTTAGTGTCTTTTTTTGCCTTTAGCATAACTCTTCTTGCTGCAGTGATGTAAAGCAGCTTATATGAAATAATTTATGGTGTAATTTTGACTCAATGGCTCGTTGGGCCTCACAGTTTCATTTCTCTAACAGATTACATATTCACTATTATAATTATTTACGACTGGGATATTCTTACAGAGTGTATAACCTAATATCTAGCGGTCTACTCTCTGCAGTGTAGCTAGTCCACATGTTTTTCAATGAAGATTCCCAAAACAATCTCTATTTTTTCTCATTTTCAAAAATAATTTCGTAGTCATCTTCTTTTCTCTTTGGTCGTGCATCATGGTTGACCACTGATTCAGTTTGTTGTGAAATATTTTGTGCATGTGTTTGACTCGCTCCATATGAACTAAAGTGATGCGTTGCTCCATTATGCTATTTAATTGCTCAATGGTCTTTCCACCTCTAGTTATATTAGGGTTTTACTCACCCATTTGATAAAAGATGGCGTGAGTAGTTTAGTTTCATTATAAGGAACTTTTACGCTCTCTCCATATATATATGTTATATATGTGTGTGTGTGTGTGTGTGTTGTTTGGTTAATAGAAGGTTCCATTCTTACTTGACAAAAAAAAACTTGAGTTGAGTTAGTAGTCCTAGAAGCCTTGGTTGGAAAAATGTTGTGGAAGCCCTTGGTGGGTTGAGTTAGTAATCCTGGAAGCCTTGGTTGGACAAACGCTCTCGAAGACCGACTACATTTTTGGGTTGAGGTACTAGTCCTCGATGCCTTGGTTGGAACAAACACTTTGGAGCCCTCGAAGGTTTGGGTAGAGACCAATGAGATGATGGTTTTTTAATGTCTAACCGTGAGGTGGAATCATTGTTTGATGGGTTGAGGTGTTTTGCCTCTTGAAGCCCTAGACGGTTTTGGATTGATATGTTTTATGAGATCCCACATTCATGCTTGGAATATAGCATGGGGGTGAATAGTTGAAGAGGGTTTTGGCTCAGCCATTCTACACTCAGTTGGAACATGGAAGTCTCATCCTAGGGTTGGATTTTACATCCTCAATATGAGGTTATTTCTCCTTGTATTTATATGAGTATTATATTGGATTATATGGTTGTGGTTCCCTACGTATTTAATTTGCAATTATGTTGGTTATGTGTAGGTTTGATGACCTAATGGATGAAATGGCAGCCAATGTGCTGAGGCATCACATCAATGATTCTTAGTGATTCTTAGTTAAGTATCAGACCCTTATGCTAAGATATGTTATTTACACCTGTAGATTACATATTCATGATACGTTTAATGAAATTCTTGCCATGGCTATTATGGGTCGAGTCAAGGGCTTCTTTAAGTATTTTCATTCGCCTCATTGTTTCCTTGTTATCTTTCTATTCTGAAAGTGTCATTCAATTATGGGTAGTGACCTTGGATCTCGGCGAGAAAAGTGGCTCAAATCCCGGGGACACTATCACATCACTAAGAAAAATAGTCCCTCGACGTTGGCATGCCTTTTAATGAGAGCTTCAAATGCCTCCTCGATGTTGGCAAGCCTATAGCAAGGGAGAATCTCGAGGTCAAGTGGTCTAAAGCCTCATAGAGATTGGTTACCAAAAATGTTAGGATGGTTCTTAGGAGTCCTGTAGTTGATGTTGAAGGTATGAAGGGAGTTTTCCCATCAGTTCCATTTCCTTAATGTGACTTAGGATGTCGAATAATATCATAGTAACTTTTCATCACATATTTTACCCGTTGGTTGGTCACTTGGTTAGATGTGGGAGGAGGGTGTTACATGAGCATGCGATCATGAGATCTAAGCCTAGATTCCAGGTCAACCCCCACACCACTACCCAGAATGTCTTGAGACTTTCCAAAATGATAAGTAACTCAATGAAAAGGCTAAACATAGAAACTTGAATCACAAGCTTTACCTAACGAAGCCTAACCATGATAATCATTTCGTCAAAGATATTGAGAACATGAAATCTATAGGTCATTAATGCATATTTGAATACATGGGTGTGATACTTAATTGAGAATCATTAAGAAGGTTTAATTTCCTCTTATGCTATCCACAACAACAATTTTTAGCTCATGCATTCATTAACCATTCATAAAAAAAATCAAGCATATCAAGAGCCATAGCTAGAACCTATTATGGGTCCATGCTTATAACCAGAATAATAACCATAATAGAACAACCATCAAAGCCACATATTAACGAATATAAGTACTCATGAAATACAAGAGGAAAAGAGCTCTTATTAACATATTCAAAATCCAAAAAAGTGAGGGACTTCCACGTACCACCTCACCATCGATTGGGCTAAACAAAAATGTTCTTTCAGCTAATCACTCTCATGCCATATTCCAAGAATGAATGTGGGATTCAAGACAAAAACAAATAGGGCTTCCCAAATATTAAACCACCTCCGCCGTCATGCTCTCGCGATCTCACCAAAATCTGTCATGAGATGACATAATCAAACCAATACATATATAACCAGGGTTTCTCTTAGATTAAACCACCTCCACCCTCAGGATTTACCGCAATCCCACCAAAATGAGTCAAGGGATTACTAGGCACAAAACAAGCTTGGATGCCTCAAATTTTATTCACCAATACCTTGAGGAATTTCCATGTCTCCATCCTCAAGCTTTACTGAAATCCTGCAAAACCGGACAAGGGATTCCTAGGGTCTATGGAAATTTTCTTGAGACCACCTCACCTAGTTCCAAAAACCATCTAGCAATCCAACGCTCAACAAAATAAAAGAACCCCATAACACCATGGGTATCCAGAAATGGAAATCCAAGGCTAAAACCATTGTCACACTTGGAAAAACCTATTCCCATGACAAAAAGAGAACCAAATACACACATGCATGTACCATGCTTTCAAAAACTAGCTAGCAAATTACACATGCATGTACCATGCTTTCAAAAACTAGCTAGAAAATTACACATGCAACCTGTTACCTACAAGTATTCTTGTTCAAACTACTTGAGCCAACTTTTTCTTGCTTGCCCCTTGCTTTCCTTTGCTTTCTTTTCCTTCCTTCACTTTTGTTTCTCCAATATTAGAGGGCTCCAAGAATGCTCTAAGTGGGTAAGAGTATGAGAGAATAGAGATAGCTCCAATCTAAAATTGACAAAAAACTCCGAACTGGTCCTCAAAATATTTTTTTATTATTGAGGCCTCCACTTTGTCCATTTTCCTCTATTTTTCCTTCAATTTCCCTCTCATGCAAACTTGTGACCTTTCATCTCCCATTTCTCCTATTTTCTTTTATTTTCATCAATAAAATACCAATTAATGCATTTTCACCTTTTCAAAGCCTTTGTGAATTCCTATGGCTTTAACTGAATCGTCTCCCCAACAATGGAGGGAAGATGCAGCAATCTGACCCAAATGGGAACGACATTGGGTATATCCATTTCTGGGTCGAAATCTAATGTCCATCTGTTTAGATACAAACCCCTTGTATCCATAAAGTACGGGCCATTTCTAAATATTAGATATCGATCCTCCTTGGTTTCAAAGTGTAAGGTGTAGTATCCTCTTCCACAGAGCCTTATTGATATTTTTCCATTTACTGTCGCAGACCAGTTCCTTTCTACCCATTTTTGTATCGTTTTGGGCTTGGCCATAACCGTGTAAACTGCCCAACTAATCCATGTTACGCTAGGGAGAGTGCTGCTTTACAAGGAAGAGCTCGAGGGAGTGATATTTCCTTGATGTCTTCCAATCTTTTAACAAACTTGGTGGCTGATGGTCGGATCTTTGTCGAACCCATTGCAGAAATGAGAGAGCCGAAAGCTTTTGTTGTTCCTTCATTTTCTCGCTGGTTATATGAGGGAGGCTCTTCACCCTCTGATGATTCCATGTCAATCGATCCTCAGCAACAAGACGCCATTGATGGCAGCTGTGTGTTGTTGTGTTAAGGCTACTACGAGGTGATGCATGAGGCTGTAGCTCACTTTGTCAAGTTATTAATTCACTTTGTAAAAATACATATGAATTGTATAAAAAATAAACTTAAACTTTATATATAAACACAAAGAATAATTCACTCCATAAAAATACCTAAGTATATTGTAATATATTTACAAAACCTAAAATTTATGTACAAAAATTAAGTATAATCCTTAGAGGTGTTGATTTAGACATGTTTAACAACATTTGTAAATTTGTTGATTGCACTATGGTTCAATAATTATTTTTTTAGAGTTTTCCTATGTAAGTAACTAAGAACCTCACCATCTAACCCATACTAAAGAGTACAAACTTGAAGTATAATCTTTAGAAGCTTTGATTGAGACATGTTTAACAATATTTATAAACTTGTTGATTGCATTGTGATTCAATAATAGGTCAGTTAGGGTTTTCTTTTCTAAGTAATCAAGCACCTTATCCTCCAACCTTTATGCAAGAGAAAGATATTATTTAGGGTTTAAGGACCTTCTACATAAAGACGCATTACTCCATATAAGCTCAACATGTCCCTTATAAGAATTGGACCTAGATAGACATGATTCCAATCATTCCTCCCAACCACCCAAAATAATTCCAAGTTACATACTTACTAAAGTTTGCCACAACTTATTCACTCAATGCCACAAATTATACAGAAAACCATTTCACTTTTTTTATTAAAAAAAATTGAACAGCTCAAAAAAATGTTTTAACCATGGATATCTAAAATGCATATAACTCTCTTATTTAAATGGATAAAGTTGGCAAAGAAAATTTCTTTTATTTAGTTAATTTAATTTAATAAAATATAATATTAATGTTGTTGTTATTTTCTTAAATAAAAAAAACCATGAAACAATTTAAACTAAAATTATTTTGATAAGCTAATTCATCATTATTTTATCAACTTAAAGTAATTAAAAAAATTATAAATTTATAAAATAAAATTTCATATTAATATATTGAATAAATATTAATTTTAAAAAACTTTGAACTAAATTAACCTTTTTGTATATTTTGGTATTGATTAATGTTGTAGTCTATTTGTTTTATTTTTGGAGGTTTTATGCCAACTCTAATTTTCCTAGAATCCAACAGTGATACCTTGGAATCACAAATTTGAGTTGTGAGTTCTCCACACAATTTCTCAAGGCCCTAAATCCATATATACAATCAAAACCCACCCATTTTAATAACAAAAATGAAGTTTTGGGGAAAACAATATTTCACTAGTTTCAACCAAAAACTATTAAATTGGCTTTTAGACGAAGCATTTATTTATTTTCTTTTTAAAATAAGTATATTCCAATTCATTAAATAAACATAGTGATAGTGAAAATTTCAAATTTGATAAACTTAAAAAGCCCCAATAAATTCGTTTGTAGAGGCGACTACGAAGGACTTGATTACTAAGATGATCTTAATACCATGGTGCTATAAGTGAGATGGTTCAAATAACATGAGAGGTATTACAAGTGAGATGGTTCCAATAACTTGAAAACTCAAATAAAGTTCAGATTTTATTACTAAGGTCATGTTTATTGCATAACAACTCACATTTGATAAGTGATTGGTTTATTGCATAACAACTCACATTTGATAAGTGATTGGTTCATGTTTACAATAATATTTATTTTTTTATTGTGATATTATTGTTTATTTAATAAATTTAGATGTTGATTTATGATTATTTATTTTCGAAATTGTTTTTATTTTTTAAGAAAATAAATTTGCTATCTAAAATTAGTTGCAATAAAAAATTAATGTAAAATATTATTAATAATATTTTAACAATGTAATTTAACTCTTTTATACTTTGGTTTATTTTTTTAGATTTGAAGATCTTGTTTTTGGTAAAAGTGTGGTTTATAATTTTATGGTTGTTCAAAGTATGTCTTTAAATACATAAGAAAAAACATTAAACACCTAGAATATACAAAACAATCACTTAAACTTGTAATTTCAACAAATTTTTTAACAAGATTTACCAAAAAAACTATATCAAAATAATCAAAATATACACATTTCAACATTAATAGTATCAACTAATCCAACTAACTAAAACTTATTTATTATTAATATTTATAATTTAAATTAGTTTTTTAAATGTCTCTTAAACTTAAGTTATATTAAATTATATTTATAATTTACACATTGAATTGTAAAATAAACTTTTAAATTTCATGACATTTCAATCTTATAATTATAATAAAACTATATTATATATAATTTTTAATATAGTAAGAAAAGTTTTTAAAAAAAATTATTTATATTATATTAATAAAATAATTGTTTATATTATATTTTTACAAATAATAACTAATAACTGAGAATAACAAAGATAATTTTGAATCCCTACTTCTAAGGATCTTCAAATGAGTTATAAAACTTGAAAATTTTTACTTACTAAAGTGTTCTTTCCAAAACACACTTCTTTGTTTTCTAAATTTTGTGTAACTTTATGATAAATGATGAAGAGTTAAACATTTTTTAAGGATAAATACACACATTACATTGGTGAATAGACACATTTATTAGACATTTTATATGCAATTCAATTTCCGAAAAACTTATTAGTGTTATGAAAGTATAGAATGGGAACATGTTTGTAGAATTTATGTTCATGAAAACCTAAATTTGGAAAATCACATAACCTATAGGATAAATTTGAGATTTAATTATTATACTTTTGGTAAGAGTGTGGTTTATAATTTTATGGTTGTTTAGAATATATTTTTGAATACACAAATGGATTCAATGTCAAGAAAAATCCATTAAACACTCACATTATACAAAACACGCACTTAAACTATTCCATTAAACACTAACATTATAAAAAACACACACTTAAACTATTCCAAATTTACCCAAAAAATATACGAAAATAATCAAAATATACAAGAATTAGATTTACCCAAAAAATAACAAAAATAATCAAAATATAAAAGAATTAATATAGGAGTTGTCCTTTGGATTTTATGGCCAGAATCGCGTTGCAGTGTAAAACCCTAAGGCACTTAGATTTTGCATATTTTAGCCATCAAGTTTGTAATTTCAATGAATTTCTATGGGATTTTAGACAAATTAAATGAAACTTGTGATTTCAATGAATTCCTTTGCCATTTTAGACAAATTCAATGGGAAAAGGTTTCAAAAAGTGGCATTAAAGACAACTAATATATACAGGAATTAAAATACACATATTTAAGCATTAATACTACCAACCAATCAAACTAACTAAAACTTATTTATTTATAATATTTATAATTTAAAATATTTTTCAAAATATTTCTCTAGAACTTAAATTATATTAAATTATATATAACTTTTTTCAAGTCTTAGCACAATAGGTTGAGTATGGGCCTAAGCAAGGGGATCCAAACCTCAAGAGAGGTGGTTGTTCCCTGTCCTAGGGAGGAGGAGGAGACATGCTAAAAAAAATATAGGAATCTAAGGGCTGGTGTGGATCTAGTGCCATCCCCTCTTGACTTTGAAGCCTTAAATTCCCCTCCGTGAGGACTCCTAAAAAAAAATTATATATATAACTTTGAAATTAAATTGTAAAATAAACTTTTAAATTTAATACTATTTCAATCTTGTAATTATGAGAAATATATATAGAGAGAAAATAAAACTAAATATATATATATATCTATATATATATATATATATATATATATATATATAGATATATATATATATATAATTTTACCACATTAAAGTAAAAAACTTATTCTTTACCTTTTATATATACTTATTTATTTATTTATTTATTTATTTATTTTTACCACATTAAAATAAAAAGCTTATTATTTTCCTTTTTGTTAAAGTGAGTTAGATCTTTGAAAGGCTTACTATTTTTTTTGGTATAAATACTTTTGTTTGATTATAACAAATTTACTATACATTTTATCTAAAAGAGTTAAAATGTTTCATACATTATCTTTAGATAAACATATTTTAAGAAAATTAAAATGTTTTATACATTATTTCTAGATAAACATATATTAAGAAAAATGCACAAATAATAAAGATTAAATTCTTATAGAAATATAAGAAATTATTTGTTGACACCTAATCATCAGGATTGGGTGAACAACTGTAATTGATGTAAATAAATAATAGAAAAGATGAAGAGTCACCGAGAGATGAAATGAACAGTCTCTCCCTCATGTATATAATAAAGACCAACCTGAATGAATATCATGAATTGTTTTGAGCAGTTACCTCCTGGTCTGACATGGTATCAGAGCCAACGCCATTTTTGGCTTCCAGCTCCATTTTGTAACTCCCTTTTGCCATTTCTTTAGATGTTTGTCCTGCATTTTCCTGCCAATTTTCCTGGTGCTCTGACTTTGTCCCTCTACCAATTTTCCTGGTAAAGTCTCCTGCGCTCCTCCACTTTCATGCTCTGCCACATTCTTTTCTCTGAATATTCCTCCACTTTCATGCTCTGTCGTGTTCTTTTCTCCCATACCTCTCCCTCAACAGAAATTTGAATGGACCGGATACGAGTCTCCTGGTCAGGCTTCTTGAGGATGGTAAGAGTTAGAACACCATTCTCCATCTTTGACTTCACCTCCTCATGTAGCCTATCATTATTGGGAAGCAAGAAATGATGCGAAAAACTATTGTGCGGTCTCTCAAAATGGTGCACCTTGTTCTCTTAATCCACTAGTTGCTCCAATACACGTTCACTACTTGTCTGCAATACACGTTGGCCTTCATCCACCTGAATTTTTACATCCTGTTTACTATGACCAGGAATGTCAACCTCGAAGATATGAGCCTCGAGGGTCTCTTTCCAATCCACTGCAATGTTGTTTTCATATACACGATATCCCATATATAACACATTGTTGGGATCCCATAATGTTGTTTTCATAACATTGTTTTCAAAGTGGCTAACATAGTTAATGCTCCTGCGTTTGACTATGTTTAATATATTTTTTGTAAATACCATCGTGGGGCCCAAACACGTTTTCATATCTACTCTAATACCTCTATCAGAATCATTTTTCTAGCAGCAAAAGTTTTTTTTTTCTCCACAAAAGCACATTTTTTTTGCAAGCAGAAGTATTTTTACAGCAATCAGATTTTACAATGCATTCAATCATATCTATTGTGGGAGTAGTTCTCACTGGCAAGGAGAAATATCCTGAGTGGTCCTGGAAGATAAAACACACCCTCATTTTCAATGAGTTGTGGAAAGGAGTGTGTGTTGGAGACGGAGACAAAGAGTGAGAACAGACTACCTTGAACGAGTTCACCATTTGGGAAAATAAGAATAGCAAAGCCTATGCATTAATTGCGGCATCTATAAGTGAAGAGGTGAGTTGACATATTTCGCTATTTTCAAATGCTTTCGAAGCCTTACAAAAGCTTAAAGAACTCTATGACTCACACTCTGCACTTGAAGTTGTTCAACTCATGATTAAACTCTCCACTCTTGAATTAAAAAATAATGATCCTATTGCTCCTGCATTCGAAGTAAAATCTATAATGCATGATATCAAAGCCACTAAGTTTTCTCAAGCCAATTTATCCTACTTACTCCAATTATCTTGAGTCATTGCAAGCAAATGGAAATCTCAAAGATATTACCTTTGACTCTCTTGTGAAAAAATTTGTTGCAAGAGAGAAAGCTTTCCGAAAGAAGACAGCCCCTAAATATTTTGAAGAGGTTGTGTGCCTTACTCATAAAGAAAATAATCCTACCCAAGATTCTTCGAGAGGAAGAGGTGGTCGAAGAGGAAGAGGAAGATATTTCAAAGGCAGGTGGGCAAACACTCTCAAGGAGAAAAGTCAGATTTTCACTACACACTCTACAAAAGAAATGGATCACATGATGCCTCCACATGCAAGTTGCCTTGGGACAAAATTGAGCAACAAAGAAACCAACCCAAAGGTAAAACTAATGACATAGAAAAAGGTACAACACCTGAATCCGCTCATTATGTTGTGGCACAATGTAATATTGAAGTAAATGAAGACTTATTTAATGCTTCACTTACTTCTTGGAAAAATGATTGGTTGCTTGATTCAGGAGCAACTTGCCACATGACTCATAGAAAATATTTTTTTGAAGAATTTACTAACAATGTTGATGGAGTAGTATACTTTGCAGACCAATCAAAACTCACGCCATCAAGGCTTGGCATAATCAAGCTTAAATTGTTTGTTCTTCCAAACTTTCTTCTGCATCATGCTCTATATCTCCCACAGTTGAAGAGAAACTTTTTTTCCTTGCTCCACATCTGCCAGCAAGGTCACTCCATTCATATGTTTGATGGCAAACTTGAGGTGAGAAAAACATCTGACCACTCACTTGTCATGAGGGAGATAGAAGAAGAGAGGCTTCTCAAGCTGCAGGGTACCTCTTCTCATGCACAACATTTCTCATACAATTCTCATTATGAAGAAGGTACACTTCCATCAAGTTTATTATGGCATGCTAGACTTGGACATTTGAACTATGATAGCCTCTTCTTGTTGAAGAAAAATGGTACTGGTTTGCCTACAATTCCTAGGAAACTTAAGCAATGTGATGCTTGCATTCTAGGAAAGCATAGCAAATAGTTTTTTCATGATTCACATTCAAGAGCACATAGAAAACTTGAACTCATTCATTCAGATTTATGTGGTCCAATGCCTATTCCTTCTGCAAATGGAAATAAATATATGATGACATTTATTGATGACTACATTAGAATGTGTTGGGTTTATTTATTGAAGAACAAATATGATGCTTTTCAGACATTCAAGAACTTTCATACATGGATTGAAAATGATGCACAATCTCATATTGGCTCTATTTGCACTGATAATGGAAAATAATACACTTCAAATCAATTTGAAAACTATCTTCGCCAACATGGGATCAAACATCAAAAAATTGTGCCTTATAATCCCCTACAGAACAATGTATCTGAAAGAATGAATAGGACAATCTTAAATATGGTGCGTTCCATGATGTTTTTCAAGAATGTAAAATTGAATTTTTGGGCTAATGAAGTTCTATGTGTTGTATATATAAAGAATAGATGTCCATCTAATGCTATCAGAAACAAGACTCCCTATGAAATGTGGTATGGGCACATTCCTTCGGTAAAACATCTCAGGGTCTTTGGTTCCACTTGTTATACCTTAATACCAATGGTACATAGAAACAAACTTGGCGCAAGAAGTCGTAAGTGTATCTTCCTGGGGTATTCAAACACCTCCAAAGCATACTATCTCTATGATGAATTCAATAAAAAGTTTGTTGTATCTAGAGATGTAATCTTTCTTTAATCATCCAAAACTGACAATGTTGTTGAGCGGCAACTTGATCACTTGGATAGATTCGCAAATGAAAAATCATTTCAAGAATTTGATAATTAGATTCCACATCTTGAAGGGGGTATTCCTATACTAGATCAACCTGTGGAATCTTCTATTGAAGCACTCTCTCCCCCGCATGAAACTCCAACAACGGATGATACTTTAAGTGATGTGATTGATAGAATTGGGAGACTCAATCTTGATTCAAACCCAACTCAATCAACGGAGCAGCCTAGACCATCTAAGAAAGGTCCCCCAACGTGGCTGACAAAGACAGTTGAAAGTTTTCATCCTGATGAAGTTGGAAAGACAGGAACTAGAAATTCAAGCCAGCAAAATGGAGGTGATGTAGATGACTCTGATTCACCTGTTGATCTGGATGTTTCTTATGATTGTGAATTGAATTTGTCTACATATTTTGAACCAACTTCCTTCAAATAAGATGCTTCTCATGATGAATGGAAGGAAGTGATGAAAAACGAATATGATTCCCTCATAAAGAATGGCACTTGGAATCTGGTTGATCCTCCATTAGGAACCAAACCAACTGGCTGCAAGTGGGTGTACAAGAACAAGTATAAATTTGATGGCTCACTTGACAAGCACAAAGCTAGGCTTGTGGCAAAAGGTTTTTCATAGAAGGAAGGGGTTGATTATGAGGAGACTTTTGCTCCCACAACAAAATGGGCTACCATCTGGACACTTTTTGCCCTAGCAACTCATAACGGTTGGAAAGTCCATCAAATGGATGTAAAAACTGCTTTCTTGAATGGAGATCTAAAAGAGAATGCTTTTATGTCCCAGCCTGAAGGATTTGTTGTGAAAGGACATGAACATAAAGTATGAAAACTTGTGAAATCCTTGTATGGCCTCAAACAAGCACCGCGAGCCTGGTATGAAAAACTAACTGAGCATCTTCTGAAACTCAATTTCAAACATTATGATCTTGATGATGTAACTTTGTTTGTCAAGAAGGTTGGCAAAACAGTTGTATATCTTGTGGCATATGTAGATGATATTTTGATGACAGTGAAAAATGAAAGCTACACTGCACCCATAAAGAAGGAATTGAGGAAAGGTTTTGAAATGACTGATTTGGGCTATGTTAATTACTATCTTGATATTGAAGTAACTCAACATTCAAAGTCCATATTCCTTTCTCAAAAGAAGTAAATTGGAGATCTATTGAACAGGTTTGACATGATAGAATGCAATCCTCTTACTACTCCAATGGAACAAAACATAAATCTCACATCCATTGAAGGAAAAGAATTTGAGGATGCAACAAAGTATAGATAGCTTGTAGGAAGTCTCAACTAACTAACTACTACCAGACCAGACATTTCATTTGCTATTGGAATCCTCTTCATGCTTATGCAAAAGCCTTGTGAGGGGCATTGGTCTGCTCCAAAAAGAGTTCTAAGGTACTAGAAGGGAACTCAAGACTTTGGAATCAAGTATACACAGGTGGGCGACTTCAGCTTGATTGGATACTCTGATTCAGACTTCGATGGAGACAAAGAAACTGGGGTATCTACTTCAAGTTATGCTATGAGTCTTGGATCAAGAGTTGTCTCCTGGAGATCACGCAAACAATCAGTTCCAGCAAATTCCACAACAGAGGCACAATATGTGGCAGTAGCTGAGGAAACAAAATAATTGTGTGGCTCAGGAAAATTCTTGAAGATTTGCAGGTAAAACAAGAACAATCGACTCCACTCATGATTGACAATACCTCGGCAATAAAGTTGGCCAAGAACCCAAAGTTCCATGATCGAACGAAGCACATCAATACTAAATATCATCTGATTCGATATCATGTTGAGGCCAAAACAATCCATCTCTGCCATTGTTCCACTAATGAGAAAATTGCAGACATCTTCACCAAAGCGCTTGGAAGAGAAAATCTTGAAAGATTCAGAATGATGCTTGGACTCACCAACATCCCTTCAGATTAAGGTGGGGAATGTTGACACCTAATCATCAGGATTGGGTGAACAACTGTAATTGATGTAAATAAATAATATAAAAGATGAAGGGTCACCAGGAGATGAAATGAACAGTCTCTCCTTCATGTATATAATAAAGACCAACCTCAATGAATATCATGAATTTTTTGAGGAGTTACCTCCTCGTCTTACATTATTACATTAGTATAAACAATTTTCCCATCTACTAGTCCAACCATCATTACAAAATCCATGTTGTTTATAAAGGGATTGAAATAATTTATAAATAGAGGATGAAGGTTCCACTATAAAATTGATATCATGTTTTGTTGAATTGTTAATGTTTTGTTTAATATTGAAATAAATAACCTTAAAAAATATATAATTAAACCTATTCCTAATTTCTAATCTCGCACTCTCTGTTTTGTTCCTAAAAATACAAATACCTATCCACATGGATATATCTATCATTTTTATACTATACTTGAATTGTAATTATAAATTAAAATTATATACTAATATTATAATATTTCAACCTTTTTTAGAGTATATTTTAACATTTTTTATAATATATTTTATCTTTTTTTATGGTGAAATTTTAATATTTAGGTGTGTTAAATTAAATATTATGATTTATATTTATTTAATTTTAATTTTTATCACATTATTAATTTAATGTTATTTTGATAATTTTATCATGTTAATCAATTTTATCCTTGTTTTGTTTTGGTTGGTTCTCGTGTTTCCTCTAGCTTGGGTGGAGTTATTAGTTCTTGAAAGCCCTAGCAAGACAAATGCTCTCGAAGCCCTATAACAACTTGTGTTGAGTTACTAGTCCTAGAAGCCTTGGTTAGACAAACGTTGTGGAAGCCCTTGGTGGGTTGAGTCAGTAATGCTGGAAGCCTTGGTTGGACAAACGCTCTCGAAGACCGAATGCATTTTTGGGTTGAGTTACTAGTGCTCGAAGCCTTGGTTGGAACAAACACTTTGGAGCCCTCGAAGGCTTTGTAGGAATTTACAGGGTAAGTTCCTCAGACAGAACACCAAAGGACACCGCTCACAAACAGATCACAGATCAATACACCAGTATTTTGACGTGGTTAAAACCCTCAAAGAGGGAAACAGTCCACGGCCTGAGCCAACGCGGCCACTTTAGGCAATTTATTAATAAGAGAATGAAAATTTACATATGCTTCTCTCATAGACGAATTACCCTACAAATGACCCTCCATGCGCTTTAAATAGAAATCATGGACCAATCGGGTGTTAAGCCACGGATCAAGTGTCGGTAATACCGAGGAGAGAATGAACCATCGGATCACTACATATCGTGACCATCAGATTGTAAGTTACAAAATGTACAAGGTAATGAAACACACTTTACCTAACTCTATTCCTAACTCTATACTAGACCAAGTTATACTTAACTATTTCCTATGTGTCGGAATATCCTAACATCCCCCCTTAGTAACAACTTGGGATAGGATTGAAGGATTTACAAATATGACACAATAGGAGAAGGAAGGAGGCACTAGAGCCTATCCCCCCTTAGTGACAACTTCCTGAACTCCAACCATAAATCGAAGTTTAGTGAACTTCGCCTTTGTGAGAGCCTTTGTAAAGATGTCTGCAACTTGATCATCTGTTGAACAATATTGCACTTCAAGAACATGGTCATGAATGAGCTTTCTGATGAAGTGCATGTGAAGTTCAATGTGTTTGTTGCGCTAATGTTGGACTGGATCTTTGCATAGCGGAATGGCACTTTGATTATCACACCAAAGTGTAGTCGTATGCTGCTGCTGAAAGCCAAACTCTGAAAAAATCTGACGAAGCCATAAGGCTTCCTTACTAGCTTCTACCCCACCACGATATTTTGCTTCTGTTGAAGAAAGGGAAATGGCACTTTGTTTCTTGCAAGACCATGTAATAGGTCCTGAACCAAGAGTGAACACATAACCTGCAGTAGACTTCCGATCATAAGGGTCACCAGCCCAACCAGAATCAATGAAACCAATCAATAGAGGAGATGCTTCGGCACTGTAATGAATCCCAAACTGAATTGTACCTCAAACATAACGAAGTATTCTTTTAGTTGCTTTCCAATGACTTTCACATGGGTTTTGCATAAACCGAGCAACAAGGCCAACAGCAAAGGAAAGGTCAGGACGAGTATGGGTTAGATACAAAAGTTTTCCTACAAGTTGACGGTATAAGGTAGCATCAACTTCAGGAGAAGTACAAGTGACTGAAAGTTTGACTCCAGACTGAAAGGGAGAAGGGGCTGGCTTACAGTCTTCCATGGGAAAGTGGCATAGAATATCACAGGCATACTTGGACTGAGAAAGGAAAATACCTTCCTTGGATTGCAAGACTTGAAGACCGAGAAAATAATGTAAGTGTCCGAAGTCTGTCATTTCAAACTTCCTTTTAAGGCTAGACTTCACATGGTTTATAAGGTTGGGATCACTACTAGTCAGGATAAGATCATCAACATAAAGAACAATAATGATAAGAGACTTGCCCACTTTCTTGGTGTAGACAGTGTTGTCAGAATGACACCTAGAGAAGCCAGATTCTAAAAGAAAGTTATCCATTTTGGCATACCAATCTCGAGGAGCTTGCTTGAGACCATAAAGGGATTTCTTAAGCCGACATACAAGGCTAGAGTCTGTTTGTATAAAGCCAATAGGTTGTTCCATATATATTTCTTCATGCAAGTCCCCATGCAAGAAGGCGAATTTAACATCCATCTAATGGACTTCGCATTTGAAAGAGGCAGCAAGGGAAAGAACAAGGCGGATAGAGTTCATTTTGGCAACAGGGGAGAAGGTTTCAATATAGTCAATGCCTTCAACTTGTGAAAAACCCTTAGCAACAAGACGAGCTTTATGTTTATCAACTTTCCCATCTGGTCCATACTTGGTTCTATAAACCCATTTGGATCTAACAAGTTTTCGTCCCTTTGGTAGAGGAACAAGATCCCATGTATCATTTGCCAATAATGAATGATATTCTTCAATCATAGTTGCTTCCCAATCTGGATGGCCTGAAGCTTCTACAAAGGTGTCAGGATCATAATTCACTGAAGCTTGAGCCAGTAAAGAAGAGGCTCTCTCGAACTGAGAACGTGTACGTCACTGATCTGTAGGATCACCGGCAAGATCACCTGTTGCATCCCAAGTAGCACGGACCCATTTTGGAAGCTGAGGAGCTGAAGGAGGATCCTCAGAAGGTGGGGGAGGATTTTCATCCTTGCTTTCATCATCTGAAGAAGAAATATTCTCAAAAGTAGAAGAGATAGGGAGAGGTGGCACATCCGCCGAACTAGGCTCGCAGGTCGATATATTTTCATCAAACTTTACATCTCTTCTAATGATAACATTTTTGTACTTAAGTGGAATAATTCTATATCCTTTGACATCTTCAGAATATCCAACAAAAATACATTTTTCCATCTTTGGTTCTAAAGTTTTATGTTTCTCATCTGGAATATGGGCCCAAGCTTCACTTCCAAAAACACAAAAGTGACTTACATCTGGTTTGATTGAGCTCCATGCTTCTTCTGGAGTGATATCCTTTAAAACCTTAGTAGGAGTGTGATTTATTATGTAATTTGCACAGTTAATTGCTTCTGCCCAATAATTAAGACTAAGTCCTTTAGATTGAAGCATACAATTAGCCATTTCCTTTAAGGTGCGATTCTTCCTTTCAGCTACACCATTTTGTTGTGGAGTATATGGAACAGTATGTTGCATTTGAATTCCATTCTCAGTGAAAAAGTTGATGAATGTGTTTTTAACATATTCTCTGCCATTATCAGATCTTAGCTTAAGAATTTGAAGTCCAGATTGTTTTTCAACAAAGGCCTTAAAGGCCAAGAACATGTTAAATACTTCACTCTTGAGTTTTAAGAAGTATACCCAAGTGCGTCTGGAGAAATCATCAATGAAAGTTAAGAAATACTTGTAGCCAGAGAATGAAGCAACTGGAAGTGGACCACATAAATCATTATGCACGAGTTGTAGAGGGGCTGAGGCGTGCCAAGAGGCACGTTTTTCAAAACTGTCCCGATGATGTTTTCCGAGTACACATCTGGAATAAACACCATCTCTGCAAGATACCATGGGAAGACTTGTCACCATATTTTCTTTACATAGATTCTGAAGAGAGTGATAGTTTAAGTGACCAAATTTCTCATGCCAAAGTTTGCTCACTTCATCATTATGAGCAACAAATACTGAGGGAAGATTTGATGACCCAAAGTTGTGAAACTTATACAACCTTGTAGAATCATCAGTAATGCCAGTAGCTAAAATCTGTCTAGGATCTCTTAGGTCCTTAATTACAACATCGTGAGGTGAAAATTCAACGATTTTACCTTCACCTGAATGGGTTATCTGATATACAGATAGAAGGTTGCAGGATAAGGTTGGAACACATAATACATCATTAAACTGACCATTGTCTAGATGAACAGTTCCAGTCCCTACAACACTAAGAGATCTATCATCACCAACATATATATTTTTGGTGTTACAATCATTTAAAGAAGAAAACATGGCTTTGTTTTTGGCCATGTGATAAGAAGCTCCAGAATCAATGATCCACTCATGAGAATGAGAAGAAGAAGATACATTTAGTGCATAGCCAGACCGAGATGCTTGACAACCACATGCAGAAAGTGCCATTCCTGAAGATGAAGTTGAAGTTGAAGATTGCTCCAAATGGATGTTATGCTTCTTCATTGCTGCTTCCAAGGCTTCCATCTTCTTAAAGCATTTGGATTCTAAGTGGCCATCTCGATTACAAAAGTTGCAATGTCTATCAGTCTTCTTCCCTTTGTTTTTATTTGTCTTATCATTTTGTTTAAATGATTTTTCATTTTGAGGCTGACATTGCTTAGGACCCTTGTTTGGTATAGGACCATTCTTTTTAGGATACAACTTCTTAAGATTCTTTGGATTTGGTTGTTGTTGCGCGGCTAATGCTTTCTTAGAAGAGTTTCCAAGATGAAGAAGACCAAGGTGTAAGAGTTTTTCTTGTTCTCTTATTAAAGAATCACAAAAGGAATCAAAGGATGGGGACTTGTAGGTTTGTCCTTGAGAAATGAAGGCTTCTCTTGTAGAATGGAAGGTGGAAACAAACACAGAATAGGCTGGTCCCAACTTAGTAAGAATGGAGTAGATAAGGCTACTATCTTCTTTCTTAACCTTAACACCTTTCAAGAGAAGTCTAAGGGTCTTGAACTTGGACAAAAAATCTTCAATGCAAGAAAAATTATTGGGGTCCAACGTAAGCAATTCATTTTCAAGTTTATGGGCTTTAAGTTCATTTTTAATTCCAAAGACTTTAGTAATTTGTTGCAGTGCTTCATTAGGAGTATCAAGTTCTGCAATATGGAATCTAAGATCTGGAGAAATAGGCGAAGATGTAGATGCTGAAACTAAGTGTACCAATGGAAAGATCTCAAAAAATTAGGCCATTTAAAAAAAAACGGTTCTGAAAACAGCTTTCGGATGAAGAAGTTATGGCTTTTTGAAAAAAAATGATGAAGTTGCCGACGAAGTGCGGGAATGTGCGGAAATGAAAAAAAATCCGCCCCCAAAAAATGGAGACTTGAACCCAAGACCTCTACTCTCATAAATTAGCTTTGCACCAAGTGAGCTATAGAGAGAGAGAGAGAGAGAGAGAGAGAGAGAGAGAGAGAGAGCGCATACGATGAAGTCACCGACGAAGTGTGGGAATGTGCGGAAATGAAAAAAAATCTGCCCCCAAAAAATGGAGACTTGAACCCAAGACCTCTACTCTCATAAATTAGCTTTGCACCAAGTGAGCTATACAAAGAGAGAGAGAGAGAGAGAGAGAGAGAGAGAGAGAGAGAGAGAGAGAGCATACGCAGAAATGAAAGGTTCAGATCCGGTAATAAAAAAACTAAATAAACCGAAACCGAAATAAACAGAGAGAAAATGACTGTAAACTGCAAATAAACACTGTATACCTCCAGATCTTAAAAATGACGCAGCTAGGCCTATCAGAAACCTTTTTGCGTGAAACGAAAGGGGTTCCTCACTAGAACAGATGCTCCCAACACAACAGAGCAGTCTTCTTGACCCGAAAGCAGTCAGAAACAGTAGATCTAGGAAACGGCAGTCGAATGCAGTTCTACCGGCTTCAGATTTGGATCACCAATGGACGCGGCCCTCAAATAACTCTGATACCATGTAGGAATTTACAGGGTAAGTTCCTCAGACAGAACACTAAAGGACATCGCTCACAAACAGATCACAGATCAATACACCAGTATTTTGACGTGGTTAAAACCCTCAAAGAGGGAAACAGTCCACGGCCTGAGCCAACGTGGCCACTTCAGGCAATTTATTAATAAAAGAATGAAAATTTACATATGCTTCTCTCATAGACGGATTACCCTACAAATGACCCTCCATGCACTTAAATAGAAATCATGGACCAATCGGGTGTTAAGCCACGGATCAAGTGTCGGTAATACCGAGGAGAGAATGAACTGTCGGATCACTACGTATCGTGACCGTCGGATTGTAAGTTACAAAATGTACAAGGTAAAGAAACACACTTTACCTAACTCTATACCTAACTCTATACTAGACCAAGTTGTACTTAACTATTTCCTATGTGTCGGAATATCCTAACAGGCTTGGGTAGAGACCAATGTGATGATGTTTTTGTAATGTCTAACCATGAGGTGGAATCATTGTTTGATGGGTTGAGGTGGTTTGCCTCTCGAAGCCCTAGATGGTTTTGGATTGATATGTTTTATGAGATCCCACATTCATGCTTGGAATGTAGCACGGGGTTGAATGATTGAAGAGGGTTTTGGCTCAGCCATTCTACACTCAGTTGGAATGTTGAAGTCTCATCCTAGGGTTGGATTTTACATCATCAATATGAGGTTATTTCTCCTTGTATTTATATGAGTATTATGTTGGATTATATGTGGATTATATGGTTGTGATTCCCTTCGTATTTATATTGCAATTATGTTGGTTATGTGAAGGTTTGATAACCTAATGGATGAAATGGCAGCCAATGTGCTCAGGCATCAATGATTCTTAGTGATTCTTAGCTAAGTATCGAACCCCTATGCTAAGATATGTTATTTACATCTGTAGATTACATATTCAATATACGTTTGACGAAATTCTTGTCATGGCTTGTATGGGTCGAGTCAAGGGCTTCTTTAAGTATTTGCATTTGCCTCATTGTTTCCTTTTTATCTTTCTATTCTGAAAGTGTAATTTAATTGTGGGTAGTGACCTTGGATCTTGGCCTGAAGAGCTGCTCAAATCCCAGGGACACTAGCACATCACTAATATAAATAGTCCCTCAATGTTGGAATGCCTTTTAATGAGAGCTTCAAACACCTCCTCGACGTTGGCAGGCCTATAGCAAGGGAGAATCTCAGGGTCAAGTGGTCTAAAGCCTCATAGGGATTGGTTACCAAAAATGTTAGGATGGTTCTTAGGAGTCCCGTAGAGGATGTTGAAGGTATGACGGATGTTTTTCCATCGGTTCCACTTCCTTAATGTGACTTAGGAGGTCGAATCATATCATAGTAACTTTTCGTCACACATTTTACCCCGTTGGTCGGTCACTTGTTAGATGTGGGAGGAGGGTGTTACATGAGCATGCAGTCATGAGATTTGAGCCTAGATTCCAGGTCAACCCCCACACCACTACCCAGAACATCTTGAGACTTTCCAAAATGATAAGTAACTCAATGACAAGGCTAAACATAAAAACTTGAATCACAAACTTGACCTAACGAAGCCTAACCATGATAATAATTTCGTCAAAGATATTGAGAACATGAAATCTATAGGTCATGAATGCATATTTGAATACATGGGTGTGATACTTAATTGAGAATCATTAAGAAGGTTTAATTTCTTCTTATGCTAGCCGAAACAACAATTTTTAGCTCATGCACATTCATAAAAAAAACCAAGCATATCAAGAGCCATAGCTAGAACCTATTATGGGTCCATGCTTATAACTAACATATAAAAAGAATATTAACCATAATAGAACAACCATCAAAGCCACATATTAACAAATATAATTACTCATGAAATACAAGAGGAAAAGAGCTCTTATTAACATATTCAAAATCCAAAAAAGTGAGGGACTTCCACCTACCACCTCACCATCAATTGGCCTAAACAAAAATGTTCTTTCAGCTAATCACTCTCATCCCATATTCCAAGAATGAATGTGGGATTCAAGACAAAAACAAATAGGGCTTCCAAAATATTAAACCACCTCCACCATCATGCTCTCGCGATCTCACCAAAACCAGTCACAAGATCACATAATCAAACCAATACATATATAGCCAGGGTTTCTCATAGATTAAACCACCTCCACCCTCAAGCTTTACCGCAATCCCACCAAAACGATTCAAGGGATTACTAGGCACAAAAAAAGCTTGGATGCCTCAAATTTTATTCACCAACACCTTGAGGAATTTTCATGTCTCCGTCCTCAAGATTTACCAAAATATTGCCAAAACCGATCAAGGGATTCCTAGGGTCTATGGGAATTTTCTTTAGACCACCTCACCTGGTTCCAAAAACCATCTGGCAATCCAACACTCAACAAAATAAATGAACCCCATAATACCATGGCTATCCAGAAATGGAAATCCAAGGCTAAAACCATTGTCACACTTGGAAAAACCCATTCCCATGACAACAAGAGAACCAAATACACACATGCATGTACCATGCTTTCACAAACTAGCTAGGAAATTACACATGCAACCTGTTACCCGCAAGTATTCTTGTTCAATCTTCTTGAGCAAACTTTTTCTTGAGATGTAATCTTTCTTGAATCATCCAAAACTGACAATGTTGTTGAGCGGCAACTTGATTGCTTGGATAGATTCACAAATGCAAAATCATTTCAAGAATTTGATAATCAGATTCCACATCTTGAAGAGGAGATTCCTATACTAGATCAACTTGTGGAATCTTCTTCTGAAGCACTCTCTCCCCCGCATGAAACTCCAACAACGGATGATACTTTAAGTGATGTGATTGATAGAATTGGGAGACTCAATCTTGATTCAGACCCAACTCAATCAATGGAGCAGCCTAGACCATCTAAGAAAGGTCCCCCAAAGTGGCTGACAAAGACACTTGAAAGTGTTCGTCCTGATGAGGTTGGAAAGACAGGAACTAGAAATTCAAACCGGTAAAATTGAGGTGATGTAGATGACTCTGATTCACCTGTTGATATGGATGTTTCTTATGATTGTGAATTGAATTTGTCTACAGATTTTGAACCAACTTCCTTCAAAGAAGCTTCTTCTCATGATGAATGGAAAGAAGCGATGCAAAAGGAGTATGATGCCCTCATAAAGAATGGCACTTGGAAGCTGGTTGATCCTCCATTAGGAAACAAACCAATTGGTTGCAAGTGGGTCTACAAGAACAAGTATAAAGCTGATGCCTCACTTGAGAAGAAAAAATTCAGGCTTGTGGCATAAGGTTTTGCACAAAAGGAAGGGATCGATTATGGGGAGACTTTTGCTCCCATAGCAAAATGGGCTACCATGCAGACACTCTTTTCCCTAGCAGCTCAGAACAGTTGGAAAGTCCATCAAATGGATGTAAAAACTACTTTCTTGAATGGAGATCTAAAAGAGAATTCTTTTATGTCCCAACCTGAAGGATTTGCTGTGAAAGGACATGAACATAAAGTATGCAAACTTGTGAAATCCTTTTATGGCCTCAAACAAGCATCGTGAGCCTGGTATGAAAAACTAACTGAGCATCTTTTGAAACTCAATTTCAAACATTATGATCTTGATGATGCAACTTTGTTTGTCAAGAAGGTTGGCAAAATAGTTGTATATCTTTTGGTATATGTAGATGACCTTTTGATGACAGGGAACAATGAAAGCTACATTGCATCCATAAAGAAGGAATTGAGGAAAGGTTTTGAAATGACTGATTTGGGCTATGTTCATTACTATCTTGGTATTGAAGTAACTCAACATCTGAAGTCTAGATTCCTTTCTCAAAGGAAGTACATTGGAGATCTTTTGAACAGGTTTGGCATGACATAATGCAATCCTCTTATTACTCCAATGGAACAAAACTTAAAGCTCACATCCATTGAAGGAAAAGAATTTGAGGATGCAACAAAGTATAAACAGCTTGTAGGAAGTCTCAACTACCTAACTACTACCAGACCAGACATTATGTTTGTTGTTGGAATCCTCTCCAGGTTTATGCAAAAACCTTGTGAGGGACATTGGTCAACTGCAAAAAGAGTTCTAAGGTACTTGAAGAGAACTCAAGACTTTGGAATCAAGTATACAAAGGTGGGCGACTTCAGCATGATTGAATACTCTGATTTAGACTTCGATGGAGAAAAAGAAACTGGGGTATCTACTTCAGGTTATACTATGAGTCTTGGATTAGGAGCTATCTCCTGAAGATTACGCAAACAATCAGTTCCAACGGATTCCACAACAGAGGCATAATATGTCACAGCAGTTGAGGCAACGAAAGAAATTGTGTGGCTCACGAAAATTCTTGAAGATTTGTAGGTACAACAAGTACAATAGACTCCACTCATAATTGACAATACCCGGCAATAAAGTTGGCCAAGAACCCAAAGTTCCATGATTGAACGAAGCACATCAATACTAAATATCATCTAATTCGACATCATGTTGAGGCCAAAACAATCCATCTCCACCATTGTTCCACTAATGAGAAAATTGCAAACATCTTCACCAAGGCACTTGGAAGAGAAAAGCTTGAAAGATTCTGAACGATGCTTGGACTCACCAACATCCCTTCAGATTAAGGGGGGAAACGTTGACACCTAATCATCAGGATTGGGTGAACAACTGTAATTGATGTAAATAAATAATATAAAATATGAAGAGTCACCAGGATATGAAATGAACAGTCTCTCCCTGATGTATATAATAAATACCAACCTCAATGAATATCATGAATTGTTTTGAGGAGTTACCTGCTCGTCTGACATTATTACATTAGTATAAACAATTCCCATCTACTATTCCAACCATTATTACAAAATCCATGTTCTTTATAAAGGAATTTAAATAATTTATAAATAGAGGATGAAGGTTCCACTGTAAAATTGATATCATGTTTTGTTGAATTGTTAATGCTTTGTTTAATAATTAAATAAATAGCCTTAAAAAAATTATAATTAAACCTATTCCAAATTTCTAATCTCACAATCTCGGTTTTGTTCCTAAAAATACAAATACCTATACACATGGATATACCTATCATTTTTTTATTATACTTGAATTGTAATTACAAATTAAAATTATATGCTAATATTATAATATTTCAACCTTTTCTAGAGTATATTTTAACATTTTTTATCGTATATTTTATCATTTTTTATGGTAAAATTTTAATATTTAGATGTGTTAAATTAAATATTATGATTTATATTTATTTAATTTTAATTTATATCACATTATTAATTTAATGTTATTTTGATAATTTTATCATGTTAATCAATGTTATCCTTGTTTTGTTTTGGTTGGTTCTCATGTTTCCTTTAGCTTGGGTGGAGTTATTAGTTCTTGAAAGCCCTAGCGAGACAAATGCTCTCAAAGCCCTATAACAACTTGGGTTGAGTTACTAGTCCTAGAAGCCTTGGTTGGACAAACGTTGTGGAAGCCCTTGGTGGGTTGAGTTAGTAATCCTTGAAGCCTTGGTTGGACAAACACTCTCGAAGACCAACTACATTTTTGGGTTGACTTACTAGTCCTTGAAGCCTTGGTTGGAACAAACACTTCGGAGCCCTCGAAGGCTTGGGTAGAGACCAATGTGATGATGGTTTTGTAATGTCTAACCATGAGGTGGAATCATTGTTTGATGGGTTGAGGTGGTTTGCCTCTTGAAGCCCTAGATGGTTTTGGATTGATATGTTTTATGAGATCCCACATTCATGCTTGGAATATAGCAAGGGGGTGAATGGTTGAAGAGGGTTTGTGCTCAGCCATTCTACACTCGGTTGGAAGGTGGAAGTCTCATCCTAGGGTTGGATTTTACATCATCAATATGAGGTTATTTCTCCTTGTATTTATATGAGTATTATATTGGATTATATGGGGATTATATGGTTGTGGTTCCCTTCGTATTTATATTGCAATTATGTTGGTTATGTGTAGGTTTGATGACCTAATGGATGAAATGGCAGCCAATGTGTTGAGGCATCAATGATTCTTAGTGATTCTTAGCTAAGTATGAGACCTATATGCTAAGATATGTTATTTACACCCGTAGATTACATATTCATGATACGTTTGACGAAATTCTTGTCATGGCTAGTATGGGTCGAGCCAAGGGCTTCAAGTATTTGCATTTGCCTCAGTGTTTCCTTGTTATCTTTCTATTCTGAAAGTGTCATTCAATTATGGAAAGTGACCTCGGATCTCGGCTTGAAAAGTGGCTCAAATTCGGGGGACACTAGCACGTCACTAAGAAAAATAGTCCCTCGACGTTGGCATTCCTTTTAATGATAGCTTCAAATGCCTCCTCAATATTGGCAGGCCTATACAAAGGGAGAATCTCGTCGTCAAGTGGTCTAAAGCCTCATAGGGATTGGTTACCAAAAATGTTAGGATGGTTCATAGGAGTCTCGTAGCTGATGTCGAAGGTATGAAGGGTGTTTTCCCATCGGTTCCACTTCCTTAATGTGACTTAAGAGGTTGAATCATATCATAGTAACTTCTCGTCACATATTTTACCCTGTTAGTCGGTCACTTGGTTAGATGTGGGAGGAGGGTGTTACACGAGCATGGGGTCATGAGATCTGAGCCTAAATTCTAGATCAACCCCCACACCACTACCCAAAACGTCTTGAGACTTTCCAAAATTATAAGTAACTCAATGACAAGGCTAAACATAAAAACTTGAATCACAAACTTGACCTAACGAAGCCTAACCATGATAATCATTTCATCAAAGATATTGAGAACATGAAATCTATAAGTCATGAATTCATATTTGAATACATGGGTGTGATACTTAATTGAGAATCATTAAGAAGGTTTAATTTCCTCTTATGCTAGCCATAACAACAATTTTTAGCTCATGCATTCATTAACCATTCATAAAAAAGTCAAGCATATCAAGAGCCATAGCTAGAACCTGTTATGGGTCCATGCTTATAACCAGCATATAACCAGAATAATAACCCTAATAGAACAACCATAAAACCCACATATTAACAAATATAAGTAATCATGAAATACAAGACGAAAAGAGCTCTTATTAACATATTCAAAACCCAAGTGAGGGACTTCCACGTACCACCTCACCATCGATTGGGCTAAACAAAAATGTCCTTTCAGCTAATCACTCTCGTGCCATATTCCAAGAATGAATGTGGGATTCAAGACAAAAACAAATAGGGCTTCCCAAATATTAAACCACCTCCATCGTCATGCTCTCGCGATCTCACCAAAACTAGTCACGAGATCACATAATCAAACCAATACATAACCAGGGTTTCTCTTAGATTAAACCACCTCCACCCTCAGGCTTTACCACAATCCCACCAAAACGAGTCAAGGGATTACTAGGCAAAAAACAAGCTTGGATGCCTCAAATTTTATTCACCAATACCTTGAGGAATTTTCATGTCTCCGTCCTCAAGCTTTACCAAAATCTTGCCAAAACCGGTCAAGGGATTCATAGGGTCTATGGGAATTTTCTTGAGACCACCTCACCTGGTTCCAATCCAAAAACCATCTAGTGATCCAATGCTCAACAAAATAAAAGAACCCCATAACACCATGGCTATCCAGAAATGGAAATCTAGGGCTAAAACCATTGTCAACTTGGAAAAACCCATTCCCATTACAACAAGAGAACCAAATACAAACATGCATGTACCACGCATTCACAAACTAGCTAGGAAATTACACATGCAACCTGTTACACGCAAGTATTCTTGTTCAATCTACTTGAGCCAACATTTTCTTGCTTGTCCCTTGCTTTCCTTTCCTTCCTTGTCCTTCCTTTGCTTTCGTTTCTCCAATATTAGAGTGCTCCAAGAATGCTCTAAGTGTGTAAGAGTATGAGAGAATAGAGAGAGCTCCAATCTAAAATTGACAAAGAACTCCGAACTGGTCCTCAAAATATTTTTTTATTATTGAGGCCTCCATTTTGTCCATTTTCCTCTATTTTTCTGTTAGGATATTCCGACACATAGGAAATAGTTAAGTTCAACTTGGTCTAGTATAGAGTTAGGTATAGAGTTAGGTAAAGTGTGTTTCTTTACCGTTGTACATTTTGTAACTTACAATCCGACGGTCACGATATGTAGTGATCTGACGGTTCACTCTCTCAACGGTATTACCGACACTTGATCCGTGGCTTGACACCCGATTGGTCCATGAGTTCTATTTAAAGCGCATGGAGGGTCATTATTCGAGTAATCCGTCTATGAGAGAAAGCTTATGTAAATTTTCATTCTTTGATTAATAAATTGCCTGAAGTGGCCACGTTGGCTCAGGCCGTGGACTGTTTCCCTCTTTGAGGGTTTTAACCACGTCAAAAATACTGGTGTATTGATTTGAATTCTGGTTGTGAGCGATTTCCTTTTGGTGTTCTTTCTGAGGAACTTACCCTGTAAATTCCTACATGGTATCAGAGCTATTTGAGGGCCGCGTCCGTTGGTGATCCAAATCTGAAGCCGGTAGAACTGCATCCGACTGCCATTTCCTAGATCTGTTGTTTCTGACCGCTTTCGGGCCGAGAGGACTGCTCTGTTGTGTTTGGAGCATCTGTTCCAGTGAGGAACCCCTTTCGTTTCACGCGAAAAGGTTTCCGGTAGCCCTAGCTGCGTCATTTTTAAGATCTGGAGGTATACAGTGTTTATTTGCAGTTTACTGTTATTTTCTCTCTGCTTATTTCGGTTTCGGTTTATTTAGCTTTTTTTAACCGAATCTATACCTTTCATTTCTGCGTATGCTCTTTGCCCTGCGACTCTGTGCGATCTGGGCAAATCAGAAACAGAAAGGAAGGATTTTTCTCATGCGTATGCTCTTTTCCCTGCACCTTAGTGTGATCTCGGAAAATCAAAAGCATTGAGAAAAATATTTTGTTTTTTCGGCTAAAGCTAACTTTGAGGCACAAGGTTCAATTTTTGAAAATATTTAGTTTTTTGGGTAAAGCTAACTTCGAGCCGCAAGGTTCGTTTTCTTTGCATGTCCGTGTTGGGTTTTGTGTTTTGTGTTTTGTAGGGAAAAAGAGCTTTCTCAAGGCAAGCACGCAACCCAAAGCCGCCCCCCTCCATCCCTCCCTCTCTCTCTCTCTCTCTCTCTCTCTCTCTCAAATTTTTTGTATAGATCAATTGGTTCAAAGCTATTTTAAGAGAGTAGAGGTCTTGGGTTCAAGTCTCCATTTTGTGGGGGCGGACTTTTTCATTTCCGCACATTCCCGCACTTCGTCGGCAACTTCAACAACTTTTTTTCAAAAAGCCATAACTTCTTCATCCAGAAGCCTTTTTCAGAGCCGTTTTTTAAACCAGCCTAATTTTTCGAGATCTATCCATTGGAACACTTACTTTCAGCATCTTCAGCTTCAGTTTCTGTTGAAATGGAAAGTCAATACCAAGTTACCCTTGACAGCACCAACTACTTCCAATGGTTGTCCTACATGGAGGATTTACTTAGAAGTAAAGGTCTCTACCGAATAGCCACAGGCCAAGAAAAGACACCGAAAGATGAAGACAAGGCTGCTAAATGGGAAAATAGACAAGATCAAGCACGTGGTTTGATAGGGATGTTTATTTCTCCAAATCTTAGATTCCATATTGCAGAACTTGAAACTCCTCATGAAGAAATGGAACAAATCAATAAAGTTTTTGGGATTAAAAATGAAATTAGAGCCCATCAACTTGAAAATGAGTTGCTTACATTGGACCCTAATAATTTTTCTTGCATTGAAGATTTCTTGTCTAAGTTCAAGACCCTTATATATCTTTTGGAAGGTGTTAAGGTTAAGAAAGAAGATAGTAACCTTATTTATTCCATCCTTACTAAGTTGGGACCAGCCTACTCTGTATTTGTTTCCACCTTCCATTCTACAAGAGAAGCCTTCATTTCTCAAGGAAAAGACTACAAGCCCCCTTCCTTTGACTCTTTTTGTGATTCTTTAATAAGAGAACAAGAAAAACTCTTACACCTTGGTCTTCTTAATCTTGGAAACTCTTCCAAGAAAGGGTTAGCCGCCCAGCAGCAACCAAATTCAAAGAATCCTAAAAGGTCATATCCTAAAAGGAATGGTCCTAAACCAAACAAGGGTCCTAAGCAAACTCAGCCTCAAAATGAAAGATCATTTCAGCAAAATGATAAGACCAATAAAAACAAATGGAAGAAGACTGACAGACATTGCAATTTTTGTAATCGAGATGGGCACTTAGAATAAAAATGCTTTAAGAAGATGGAAGCCTTGGAAGCAGCAATGAAGAAGTATAACATCCATTTGGGGCAATCTTCAACTTCAACTTCATCTTCAGGAATGGCACTTTCTGCATGTGGTTTTCAATCATCTCGGTCTGGTTATGCATTAAATGTATCTTCTTCTTCTCATTCTCATGAGTGGCTCATTGATTCTGGAGCTTCTTATCACATGGCCAAAAACAAAGCCATGTTTTCTTCTTTAAATGATTGTAACACCAAAAATATCTATGTTGGTGATGATAGATCTCTTAATGTTGTAGGGACTGGAACTGTTCATCTAGACAATGGTCAGTTTAATGATGTATTATGTGTTCCAACCTTATCCTGCAACCTTCTATCTGTCTCTCAGATAACTCATTCAGGTGAAGGTAAAATCGTTGTATAAGTTTCACAACTTTGGGTCATCAAATCTTCCCCCAGTATTTGTTGCTCATAACGATGAAGTGAGCAAACTTTGGCATGAGCAATTTGGTCACTTAAACTATCGCTCCCTTCAGCATCTATGTAAAGAAAATATGGTGACAGGTCTTCCTATGGTATCTTGCAGAGATGGTGTTTGTTCCGGATGTGTACTCGGAAAACATCATCGGGACAGTTTTGAAAAACGTGCCTCTTGGCACGCCTCAGACCCTTTACAACTTGTGCACAGTGATTTATGTGGTCCACTTCCTGTTGCTTCATTCTCTGGCTGCAAGTATTTCTTAACTTTCATTGATGATTTCTCCAGACGCACTTGGGTATACTTCTTAAAACTCAAGAGCAAAGTATTTAACACTTTTTTGGCCTTCAAAGCCTTTGTTGAAAAACAATCTGGACATCAAATTCTTAAGCTAAGAACTGATAATGGTGGAGAATATGTTAAAAACACATTCATCAACTTTTGCACCGAAAATGGAATTCAAATGCAACATACTGTTCCATACACTCCACAACAAAATGGTGTAGCTGAAAGGAAAAATCGCACCTTAAAGGAAATGGCTAATTGTATGCTACAATCTAAAGGACTTGGTCTTAGTTTTTGGGCAGAAGCAATTAACTGTGCAAATTACATAATAAATCGCACTCCTACTAAGGCTTTAAAGAATATCACTCCAGAAGAAGCATGGAGCTCAATCAAACCAGATGTAAGTCACTTTCGTGTTTTTGGAAGTGAAGCGTGGGCCCATATTCCAGATGAAAAGCATAAAGCTTTAGAACCTAAGAGTGAGAAATGTACTTTTGTTGGATATTCTGAAGATGTAAAAGGTTATAGACTTATTCCATTTAAGTCCAAAAATGTTATCATTAGAAGAGATGTAAAATTTGATGAAAATAAATCGGCCTGCGAGCCTAGTCCGGCGGATGTGCCACCTCTTCCTATCTCTTCTACTTTTGAAAAAATTTCTTCTTCAGATGATGAAAGTGAGGATGACAATCCTCCCCCGCCTTCTCAGGATCCTCAACTTCCCAGATGGGTCCGTGCTACTCGGGATGCAGCAGGTGATCTTGCCGGTGATCCTACAGATCAGCGACATACATGTTCTCAGTTTGAAAGAGCCTCTTCTTTACTGGCTCAAGCTCCAGTAAATCATGATCCTGACACTTTTGCAGAAGCTTCAGGCCATCCACATTGGGAAGCAGCTATGAATGAAGAATATCATTCATTGTTGGCAAATGATACATGGGATCTTGTTCCTCTACCAAAGGGACGCAAACTTGTTAGATGTAAATGGGTTTACAGAACCAAGTATGGACCAGATGGGAAAGTTGATAAACATAAAGCTCGTCTTGTTGCTAAGGGCTTTTCACAGGTTGAAGGCATTGACTACACTGAAACCTTCTCCCCTGTTGCAAAAATGAACTCTATCCGCCTTGTTCTTTCCCTTGCTGCCTCTTTAAAATGGGAAATCCATCAGATGGATGTTAAATCTGCCTTCTTGCATGGGGACTTGCATGAAGAAATCTATATGGAACAACCCATTGGCTTCATCCAAACAGACTCCAGCCTTGTATGTTGACTTAAGAAATCCCTTTATGGTCTCAAGCAAGCTCCTCGGGCTTGGTATGCCAAAATGGATAGCTTTCTTTTAGAATCTGGCTTTTCTAGGTGTCATTATGACAATACTGTCTACACCAAGAAAGTGGGCAACTCTCTTATCATCCTTGTTCTTTATGTTGATGATCTTATCCTTACTGGTAGTGATCCCAACCTTATAAACCATGTGAAGTCTAGCCTCAAAAGGAAATTTGAAATGACAGACTTAGGACACTTACACTATTTTCTCGGTCTTCAAGTCTTGCAATCCAAGGAGGGTATTTCCCTTTCCCAGTCCAAGTATGCTTGTGATATTCTACGTCATTTTCACATGGAAGACTGTAAGCCAGCCCCTTCTCCCTTTCAGTCTGGAGTCAAACTTTCAGTCACTTGTACTTCTCCTGAAGTTGATGCTACCTTATACCGTCAACTTGTAGGAAAACTCTTATATTTAACCCATACTCGTCCTGACCTTTCCTTTGCTGTTGGCCTTGTTGCTCGTTTTATGCAAAACCCCCATGAAAGTCATTGGAAAGCAGCTAAAAGAATACTTCGTTAAGTTCGAGGTACAGTACAGTTTGGGATTCATTACAGTGCCAAAGCAGCTCCTCTATTAGTTGGTTTCACTGATTCTGATTGGGCTGGTGACCCTGATGATCGGAAGTCTACTGCCGGTTATGTCTTCACTCTTGGTTCAGGACCTATTACATGGGCTTGTAAGAAACAGGCTGCCATTTCTCTTTCATCAGCAGAAGCAGAGTATCGTGGTGTCGTGGAAGCTAGTAAGGAAGTCTTGTGGCTTCGTCAGATCCTATCAGAGTTTGGCTTTGAGCAGCAGCATCCAACCACACTTTGGTGTGATAATCAAAGTGCCATTCAACTATGCAAAGATCCAGTCCAGCATCAGCGCAGCAAACACATTGAACTTCACATGCACTTCATCAGAAAGCTCATTCACACCCATGTTCTTGAAGTGCAATATTGTTCAACAGATGATCAAGTTGCAGACATCTTCACAAAGGCTCTCACAGAGGCGAAGTTCACTAAACTTCGATATATGCTTGGAGTTCAGGAAGTTGTCACTAAGGGGGGATAGGCTCTAGTGCCTCCTTCCTTCTCCTATTGTGTCATATTTGTAAATCCTTCAATCCTATCCCAAGTTGTTCTTAAGGGGGGATGTTAGGATATTCCGACACATAGGAAATAGTTAAGTTCAACTTGGTTTAGTATAGAGTTAGGTATAGAGTTAGGTAAAGTGTGTTTCTTTACCGTTGTACATTTTGTAACTTACAATCCGACGGTCACGATATGTAGTGATCCGACGGTTCACTCTCTCCTCGGTATTACCGACACTTGATCCGTGGCTTGACACCCGATTGGTCCATGAGTTCTATTTAAAACGCATGGAGGGTCATTGTTCGAGTAATCCGTCTATGAGAGAAAGCTTATGTAAATTTTCATTCTTTGATTAATAAATTGCCTGAAGTGGCCATGTTGGCTCAGGTCATGGACTGTTTCCCTCTTTGAGGGTTTTAACCACGTCAAAAATACTGGTGTATTGATTTGAGATCTGGTTGTGAGCGGTGTCCTTTTGGTGTTCTTTCTGAGGAACTTACCCTGTAAATTCCTACATTTTCCTTCAATTTCCCTCAAATGCAAACTTGTGACCTTTCATCTCCCTTTTCTCCTATTTTCTTCTATTTTCATAAATAAAATACCAATTAATGCATTTTCACCTTTTCAAAGCCTTTGCGAATTCCTTAGCCATAATAAACTGAAATGAACACCCACTAGGATGTTTTTCCCAACATTCACCTTGGAATACATGTCCCATGATCTTGGTCTTATTTTTCCTTTATTAACTTTATTACATGAAATTTTATCCCACGGTTGTTACAGATCCCTCCCCCTTAGAGGAACATTGTCCTTGATGTGCTATGACACCTTTAACCAACAATTCTGCTGAAAACCAAAACATACTTCCCATGGAGATTTATAAATTAGCTCAATGTCATATTTACAATGTACAACCTACTGAAAAGAAAAACCAACTTGAAAGCATGAAAAAAATGACAACCATACTGCTTACTGGAGCTTTATAACACAACTCATTACGATATTTAATAAAAACCACAAATAAATATATACATATAGGAAAACTCCTTTTCCTCAATGAGCAAACAATGAAGGATACGTAGCTCACATCTCATCAGCCATCTCCCTTATGGCTTCATCGGGCCCAAAGTGCTTCCGCTACACTTTAACTTGCTTGATTGTGTTGTTCCATAGCATGAGTTATTTATGTTGCAATATGAACTTAGTTTCTAGATGGAATTCTCCTTCTGGATCCACATGCAATACACAAGATCCAATCACATGATCAACATCCTTCACATATCTTTTAAGCAATGAAACGTGGAAAACATCATGTAATTTCACTGTCGGTGCTAGTGAAAGTCTATTGGTCACTCGTCCAATTCTCTCAAGGATCTCGAAAGGTCTGCATGCCGAGGTGCCAACTCAAGATCATGAGTCATATAATTTTTCTCAATATCCTTCAGTTTCCTGTACTCGCAGTATACCACTTGTCACCCCTGCATCAAGACTCCACCAATACCTCTTTTGCAAAAATTTGTACACACCACAAACTCTTAATCTAGATTTGCAATTTTCATAACTAGAGCGTTGGTGATGCTCATGGTACCAACTCAATAGAAACGTCCACTTCTGTGTGAGGCAACAACTGTAAAGGCTCTACTGAAAAGGCATCCCGAACCTACTATAAATCCATATACCTATTAAATACTTCTGCATGTTGAACATCCTTACCTTCTTCGGTGGAAACATGCACTGAAAACAATACACACCCTTAATTCCTACAACTGTGCTTTGCCTACAAAGTTGTAACCATTCTCACCAATGTAGGCTTCATCTTACCCTATAATATCTTCTTCTCTCCATCATCATCCAAGCACTCAATAGCCTTCTCATAACAATCCACCTTAGTCCTGTGAAGGTACAACCAATCCATACCCAGAAGCATATTTTATGATCTCAATGGAAGCACTTTGAGATGTGATGATATAGGCATACCATTCAACTCAAATTCACAAGCTCTTACCCAATGATGAACTCTTTTCCTAGTATCTCTAGCCAACTGAAACAACCAAGACTTTGGATGCGCTTCTTCTCTCAAACCACACTTATCCACCAGCTCAGGACCAAGATAACTATAATTAGATCGACGGTCAATCAAAATAGAAACAAATCAATCATATAGCTTACCTTCCATCTCAATAATAGATGCTTGGTGATCCACCTTGATTTCATCGAATGTTGCATATATCCAAGGAATGCTTTGTCCAACATCCCCAACTTTCTATGCCTCATGAGAATTGTAGATCTGAGGCCTACCACCCAGATACAGTGGAAAATCTTTCTTGAGATGATCCTTGCCAAATATCCAACACCGCAACTCTCTCTTACCATCACCTCTATTTTACTGCTCTCCAAGTTGAGGTTCATGTCCCTTCCCTACTGCATTAAAATTATTTTAAGGAGAAACATTCCCATTCTCACCTACATCCTCAGGTCTTGTTTACTTCGGTTGCCATCTACCTTTAGTCTTATCATTCCCTTTCCAACCTTGCTTAGACTCATTTTTACGCTTTGATTTCTCATAACAGTCATTTAAATTTCCAATGACTTCCTCGAGTGACTAAGGATCATCATACTCAAACTGATCCTTAAATGCTAATGGAAATCCACTCATAAATCTCTGAACTTTGGTCTTCTCATCCTTAAGATATGGAACATACCTCAACAAATCCAAGAACTTAGTTGTGTACTCCTTATCTATCATTGATCCCATCTTCAGATCATAGAAATCCTTGTCATTTCCTTCATAGTTCCTCTCTCACAAGTACTTTTTCCTAAAGAGTCTCTTAAATTCATTCCAACTCAACTCCTATGTTCTAATATCTCTCACACACTTCACATCTTCCCACCAAATGTATGTCTTCCCCTTGAGGGCTAAAATAGATATTTTGGCCCGCATGTTCTATGTATAGTCATGCATCTCATAGAAATTCTAGATTCCAGGTAACCATGCCTTTGCATATTCCAGTTTCTTCAACTCTCCATCGAATATAGGTGACTTGGCTTTCTTGAATTCATATGGAAAATAACCCCTCTCACTCCTCCTATAACGATGATAGTGATGATGACCAGGATACATGTCTGAACCAGAACTAGAGTAGAACCTATATACACTTCCTCTCCTATTAGGTGTATCCAAGGATCTTCCATTTCTAACCATGTCATCTCTGTCCGAACTGTGACCACCATGAGACCTGCTATCATATGCCCCATTAGTTTTCTCCTCTTGTCCTTAAATAATTTGTGGTTGTCCCTATCTCTACAATTATAAAAAACTTTCAAGGATAGCTGCATTGACCTCTAGTCCTTTCTCTTATACCCTCGTAAGCCTTTCCTATGACTAAATGATTCTGTAATTATCTACTTTGCAACTTTTAATTTATTCCTTTAAACTTCTCAAGGTGTCTACTATGTGAGGAATTATCCTGTCTCTTGGCTGCTCATTTGATCTCAAAGGGGAGTCTCATGAACTGTAATCCACTATTTAGATAGTAATACTAGATCTTATTCTTCTTAGAAACATACTCTAATACCAATATGTAACCCACTCCTCCCACATTCACCCACTTTCACTTCCGTGTCAGGGTAAACATGAGAGGAAGAGATATTATGGCATGATCCAACCTCCTAGGTCCCATTAAGGGAGTGGGGCTCACTACTGATGACAACTCACATTTCACAACATCCTATAGGGGCTAAAGGACACTCGAAAGCTAAGAAACCATCCCAGGTGGCTAAAGCCTGAGCTATAGCCCTCCTTCTCTACCCTTGGCCCTCAACCACACCCACAAAAAGGCCCCCATGCGGTTAGAATCCTCCAACCGCATGCACAAGCCTACATCCACACAATTGTTACCCAATTTTCCCAGTTAGGATCATGTGGTCCCGAGATATGAGCTTAGATTCCAGGTCAACCCCAAGACCACTTCCCACAACTTCATGAGGCTTTCTATAATTATAAGTAACTCAATGTAAAGGATAAACTTACAAAATTGAATCACAAATTTGACCTAACCACGCCTAACAATGAGATTCATTTCATCAAACATATTAAGAACATGAAATATAGAGGTCATGAATGCATATATGAACATATGGGTCTGATACTTATCTGAGAATCGTCATGAAGCTCTATTTCCCTCTCATAATAGCTACAACAACATTTGTTAGCCCATTCATTCATTAACCATTCATCAACAAATCAAACATATAAAGAGCCATAGCTAGAACCTGTTATGGAACGATGCTTATAACCAACATATAATAAGAATAATAATCATAATATAAAATCCATCAAATCCACATATTAACAAGTACAATTGCTAATGAAATATAAGAGGAATTTAAGCGCTCTTATTAACAAATGAAAATGCCAACAAGTCACGGACTTCCACACGCCACCTCACCATATATTGGGTTGAACCGAATATGTTTTCATCCAATCACCCTCGTGCAATATTCCAAGCATGAATGTGGGACTCAATATAAAAACAACGAGGGCTTCCGGGAGATTAAACCACCTCCACCCTCATGCTCTCGTGATCTCGCTAAAACCGATTAAGAGATAAGATAAGAAAACCAGAACATAATCAACGAAAGATTCCCAAAGATTAAACCACCTCCACCCTTAGGATTTACCACAATCCTACTATAACCGCTGAAGGGATTAGTAGGCCCAAAACAAGCTCGGATGCCTCAGAGTTTCTTCAACAATACTTTGAGGAATTTGCTTGTCTCCAGCCTGAGGCTTTACCACAATCCTACCAAAACCGGTGAAAGGATAACTAGGCCCTATGGGAATTTTGCTAAGACCACCTCAATGAGTTCCAAAAACCATCTCGCAATTAAAATCTAAACCAAATAAAAGAACCCCATCACACCATGGCTATCTAGAAATGGAAAGGCAAGGTTGAAACCACTATCACACCTAGTAAAACTCGTGCCCATGATAGTAAGAGAACCAAATACACACATGCATGTAACATGCATTCACAAACTCGCTAGGAAATCATACATGGTACATGTTACTTGCAAGTATTTGTGTTGAAACTACTTGATCCAACTCTTCCTTATTTTTACCTTGATTTCATTTGATTCCTTTTCCTTCCTTTGCTTTCATTTCTTCAATGTTAGAGTGCTCCAAGACTACTCTAAGTGTGAAAGAGTACGAGAGAATAGGGAGAGCTCTAAGCTAAAACTGATAAAAAGGAGCTCTAAATGGATCCTAAGTAGCCTTTTATTATTGAGGTCTCCATTTTCTACAATTTCCTCTATTTTTCCTTCAATTTCCCTCTCATGCAAACATGTGACCTTTCATCTCCCTTTTCTCCTATTTTCCTTTATTTTCATAAGTAAAATACCAATTAATGTATTTTTTCCTTTTTAGAGCCTTTGACAATCATTTTACAATGCCTTAGCCATAATAAACTAAAATGAACACCCTCTAAGATGTTTCTCCCAACATTTAGCTTTGAATAAGTGTCTCGTGACCTCAATCTCATTTTTCCTTTATTAACTTTATTACATGAACTTTTAATGATGGGATTTTACAACTTCTTAAATATTATGGTTGCCAATATAAGGGGAAGATGAGAAGGCAAGGGTGTTAACTTGGAATCCCTTATATATTTCCATTCTCTTTGAAAGATACCCATGGGCTCTAACATTTATACGATGAGAAGGAATAGGGAAGGAATAATTCATGGATAGATTTCCATCCTACCATACCATTGGTGACGGTTTTCTATGCTTCAATAAGACAAACCTAATTTTTTTGTTCGTATGCTTCCTTATTTTAACCTCTAAAGATGTGATAGAAGGAATTATCATAAAAATGGTTTAGTATACCTTGAATTTTTGCGAAAAATAAGGATGAGATGATTAGTCTTAGGAAAGAGAGCCATATTGTAAATGCTTGATGGTGAGAAAGGAATCTCCTAGGATTACTATCTTGGAGACAGTCCTTTATTTACCCAAGTGAAGCATGAGTAGACGCCCATACATTTTAGTAGATTTTTTGTCCTCTTGCCAAGTTCCTAGGAATACTTAACTTCTAGATTTCCTTTGGGATTGAAGAAAATGCTTCTTTCCAAGTTCTTAGGAATACTTAATGTTATAGACATATTTGGGCACTGCAACCCCAATCACATGTGTCCATAAACCAAGGGCTTCTAAGCCCGTAAAAGTGTTGTTTCATACCCTGAAAAATTGCTCAGAACTGGTCAAAACTGAACCATATAGATTGCTCCATGTTGAGGGTGCGATGCATCTCACCTGTTACACATAGAAGGTGCGATGCATACTGAATAGCCCTTCTGTAGGGTGCGATGAGCGAGAGCAGACAAATGGTAGAGGCAGTTTGCTAGGAGGAAACCCAGAGAATCTTCTAGAAACTGCTCATTTGACACTTGCCTCTCTGAATTCGCCCAGGGATGAGTAAGAGATCATGAAATCTCCAAGTGGAACCAAGAACTATTAGTGAAATGACACTAATCAAAATCCCAAAAGCTAACTCACCCACCTACAAATATCTATATATGGATCCCTCTTCCTAGAGATCCAGAGGCTGGAATTTTGTATTTTGTAAGGAAGTGTTGTTGGTTTCCCTATGAAGCATTGTATTGTTGAGTGATCTAGCTTTTCATGAGGTGAAGAGGGAATTCATGCTGGGAGGATGGCGTTGGATCAGACAGCTTGGTTGTAATCCTCTCTTCTACTACTTCTATCAATAAAGCTATTTGAGTTTTCCTCCATATTCTTGTATATTTCCAAATCTTGTATTGGTATATGCATTTGTATGGTTAATATACATCTGATTCTATATTGTTTATGGTTATAGATCTCTATGCTTTGATGGCATTACGCTGCTTTGACTCTACAGGTGTTCTTTATATTACAACCAATTTTCAATTAATTGAGAAAAAATAAATTTACTTTCAAAAATAAAAATAGAAAATGAGATGTGTTGATTTATTTACTTATTACTTAAAAAATTTCTAACTATGATAAAGTAGTTTTACTTTATATATAATATACAAAACTTGAACTTAAACATTTTAAGAAAATAAAATATTATATGAAATTCCTTATAATATTGGTTAAGACATATTTTAAAATATTTATAAATTTGTTAATTACATTATAATTTGCATGTTAAAGTTTGTAAGAATTAATTTATTCAATATAATTTAATATATATTAAGTATGATTTTTTTAATCTAATTTAAATCAAAATATTTAAAAATATATATATTTTATTAATCAATTTAATTTAATAATTTAAACTATTTTGTTAGTTAAATTTCCTATAACTTTTCAACATTTATATAAAAATAATATAACATATTATTAAACAACTTAAAAAGACAACTATAAAAAAATACATCTTTCATTTAACTAAATAAATTCTCATGTTTAGATATTCTCAATTTTAAACCAATAACAAAAAAAACATATATTTGAATTTTATTAATGACTCTCATAAATAAGTCAAAATATGTAAAACAAGAAATAATAATTTCACAATTTGATAATCATAAGGCTTATTATTATTTATAAAAATTTAGTGAAAACTTTAATTTGTAAATTGTTAAATATATTTTTTGGCACATAGTCCAAAGTAAACAAGTTTGACAAAAAGAAAAATGTATTAGTTAAATGGTTTCCATAATAGCAAGAAAAATATTTGATTTGATATGTGAGATAATCCAATAACAACTCAGCATTTAACTAGGGTGGTGCCAAGAACATGACATTCAAGTGGGAGTTATGGTCAAACATTATCATTGCTTCAACACCAATGCCAAGAGACTCTATTCCAATGAGGGTTTAATTACAATACACCCATAACAACTAGAGATCTAAGTGGAGCTTTATGTTCTTATATACACTTTACTTAGTTGAGAAAGAAGGTTTGAGTTTCAAATCTCACAGGAAAATGGTTGGTGAATCCACAACCACAAGCTGGACATGGAAGCATAACAAGGATTTTGAAAATGTTTTGGTCAGTTATGATAAAGACACTCCAAAACCCTGGGAGAAGGTAGCAGAAATGGTGGAGAATAAATCTCCTAGTGAGGTAAAATCTCACCATGATATTCTCCTCCAAGATATTGAACTAATTGAGGCAAACCTAGTGCCTACCCCAAATTATAAATCATCTGCACAAGGTTCTGGACCAGGAGCTAACCAGAAAAAGGAAAATGCTAGGACGAAAGATACATGATCTTTTTTTGTAAGTATTTTTATGCTGTAATTATTTACTTATTTGAAGATAAGAGACCTCTAGGAAATTGTAGAATTAATTGAGTCAATAGCCTCACAAATTTTATTTTGCTTTAATAAGAACCCAGAAAGAAAATTCAGATATTGATTTTCTTTTCTTTTTTTACAATAAGAAAAAAACCAACTACGTTTCATTAAAATAAAAGTTATTTACATATCCATGCTAGATGGTTTATTTACATATGCATGAAAGATGCTTTATGTAGCCCCATCAAAAAAAAACCAACAAGGTATGCAAACCACCACAGGTCCAAGCTCTATATTCCTCCAAGATAACTACCTTGTATTAGACCCAATTTCCTTATAATAAGTAACTATCTTTAAACATGTGTTTCTAATGTCTACCCAGATTCTTTGAAAAATGAGAGCATTCTAGCATTTCCATTTTCCCCATAGTATATAAAAAGTGAGAGCACCATATAGCTTGTAGTTTGAAAACCATTATTGTAGAAAGACCCCAATAGAACTCTTTTCCCAATCAATAGAAATTTGAAGCATATCCAATTGGCTAGACCAAACTCATACTAATACGACAGGGATGGGATGGGAAAAGGTGCACCACATCTTCTAGATTTGATCTGAGTGACATATGGCGCCTCTTTTAATTAGATTATCCCATTATAAGATTATTTCACCCCAAACCGTTGAGAAATCAAGGTCTAACACCTAATTTATCTTCTTAATAATTACTTGTGAATATTATATGTCTTCTTATTGCCTTTTTAGAGAGACTTAGAGACATCCGCATTTTGAAGACTTTCCTCACTTCTATTTTGCACATTTATTAGCATGTTCTAAGCCTTATTTTCACAACACATGGATTATCAAATTTGATAAGGAGTAACATTGGGGTGAGGCATGGGTGTCCTCTCTCACCCACACTTTTCACCATATACATAAATGAGTTCTAATCATTTATGTAGGAGTGTATATAGCTTAAGGATGGCTACCTCCTTCTCCATGTATTCATCTCCATCCTACTCTTCTCACATGATGTGGTTCTCCTAGCCTCCACTTTGAAGGGTTTCTAGAGATAGCTAGATTCCTTATCCAGGTTTTGGGATCTTTGAAAGTGAAGGGTAAACTTTGGTAAAACCAAGGTTATGATATTCAATGGATTGAAGTGTTTCTTATGTCTTCTTCATCAAAAAATTATACAAATGTTCAATTTTTCAAAAAATTGTAGAGATCACAAAGAGATAAAAGACACCAAGATTAGTCTAGTAGCCAAGGCAAAACCCAAAACTGAAAATGAAGCAATCCTTCTCTTATAGAATCACATCAAAATGGGAGATATTCAATACCAAAACAATATTCCTATAGGTCTAAAATAATACAAATTATCATAGTCTAATCAATCCAAAACGACACTTTGCTATCTTTGGGGAATATAAGCATCAGCAGCTGGTGTCTTTGGGGAACATAAGCATCACTAGTTTCCTCTTTAACCCTTGGATTCATTATTATCAAACTTACATTTAAGAGAAGTGCTTTGAGAAATCCTAATATGATGTTATGGTCTGAAAGGGATTCGACCTCGTAACCAACTGAGACGCTCATGTTTCCCTGGCAATCGAGTCGAAGCTTGACTCTACGAGGAAAATGTAAGGAGTTAGAGGTTGTAAGCTTGATGCTCGCAACAACCTCATAGTTCTTCAAAGATTTTTCCCAATTGGAGGGAATCAAAACTAGGACCATTAGGGGAAGAGTACTCTTCATCTAGTGAGGCTCTTGGATATCCGTGAGCTAGAAAAAACAGTGAGCTTGGAAGTTGAACTATTCTTACATCATTGATATTGAATGAGATCACAGGTTCAAGTTTTATAAACACAAATTTGAAAAGGTTACTTAAGCTTTGAAACTAAAACAAAATTCATTTCCATGCACAGAAAGAGTTTTGCCCTATTTTTTTAATTTAGTTTTTCAAAAAATTATTTCCATTTTTACCTTAAACCCCTTTCCAACATCTCTTTAGGAATATATTAATACGATAACAATCCTATTGTATTTAAAAAAAAACTTTAGGCAAAAATTGTTGAGTATTTAAGAAAAACTTTAGGTAAAAATTGTAGATTGTAAGTGTTTGGAACCACCTAGTACAAACCCAACCATCTGAATATGGTTAGGAATTAATTTTCTCTTCATTGTTTATTTTGATGCTGAGATCAAACTCTCTTTTTTAATTCCTACTCTAAATCATACTAGATAGTTTGATACCAGTAAACTTAACAATCTGAATGTGATTTTTACTTAAAACTTTCTTGATCACCTATTCTATTACTAGTCTCACTAATCCAGTTACTTGTTTGGAAGTGGATGTAAAATTTCATCAAAAGAACGACCCAACTTGCATCAAAATAACCGGAATCTTCTGACAAAGTCGATACCTCTACAAAATACCTACAAACTCATATCTTAGTGTCTGTTTTCGCCTTTATAATGTCAAGAAAAATCCATTAAACACTCACATTATACAAAACACACACTTAAACTATTCCCTTAAACACTCACATTATGCAAAACACACACTTAAACTATTCCAAATTTACACAAAAAATATACAAAAATAATCAAAATATACAAGAATTAGATTTACCCAAAAAATATACAAAAATAATCAAAATATAAAAGAATTAATATAGGAGTTGTCCTTTGGATTTTATGGCCAAAATCGCGCTACAGTGTAAAACCCTAAGGCACTTAGATTGTGCATATTTTATCCATCAAGTTTTTAATTTCAATGAATTTCTACGGGATTTTAGACAAATTAAATGAAGCTTGTGATTTAAATGAATTCCTTTGCCATTTTAGACAAACTCAATGGGAAAAGTTTTCAAAAAGTGGCATTAAAGACAACTAATATATACAAGAATTAAAATACACATATTTAAGCATTAATACTACCAACCAATCAAACTAACTAAAACTTATTTATTCATAATATGTATAATTTAAAATATTTTTCAAAATATTTCTCTAGAACTTAAATTATATTAAATTATATATAACTTTTTTCAAGTCTTAGCACAATAGGTTGAGTATGGGCCTAAGCAAGGGGATCCAAACCTCAAGAGGGGTGGTTTTTCCATATCCTAGGGAGAAGGAGGAGACATCCTAAAAAAATATAGGAATCTAAGGGCTGGTGTGGATCTAGTGCCATGCCCTCGTGACTTTGAAGCCTTAAATTCCCCTCCGTGAGGACTCCAAAAAAAAAATTATATATATAACTTTGAAATTAAATTGTAAAATAAACTTTTAAATTTAATACTATTTCAATCTTATAATTATGAGAAATATATATATAGAGAAAATAAAACTTAATATATATATATATATATATATATATATATATATATATATTTATTTATTTATTTATTTATTTATTTATTTATTTATTTATTTATTTATTTATTTATTTTTACCACATTAAAATAAAAAGCTTATTATTTTCCTTTTTGTTAAAGTGAGTTAGATCTTTGAAAGGCTTACTATTTTTTTGGTATAAATACTTTTGTTTGATTATAACAAATTTACTATACATTTTATCTAAAAGAGTTAGAATGTTTCATACATTATCTTTAGATAAACATATTTTAAGAAAATTAAAATGTTTTATACATTATTTTTAGATAAACATATATTAAGAAAAATTCACAAATAATAAAGATTTAATTCTTATAGAAATATAAGCAATTATTTTTTGACACCTAATCATTAGGATTGGGTGAACAACTGTAATTGGTATAAATAAATAATAGAAAACATGAAGAGTCATCGAGAGATGAAATGAACAGTCTCTCCCTCATGTATATAATAAAGACCAACCTGAATGAATATCATGAATTGTTTTGAGCAATTACCTCCTAGTCTGACATGGTATTAGAGCCAACGCCATTTTTGGCTTCTAGCTCCATTTTGTAACTCCATTCTGCCATTTCTTCAAAAGTTTGTCCTGCATTTTCCTGCCAATTTTCCTGGTGGTCTAACTTTGTTCCTCTGCCAATTTTCCTAGTAAATTCTCCCGCGATCCTCCACTTTCATGCTCTGCTACATTCTTTTCTCTGAATATTCCTCCACTTTCATGCTCTGTCGCGTTCTTTTCTCCCATACCTCTCCCTCAACAGAAATTTGAATGGAACGAATACGAGTCTCTTGGCCAGGCTTCTTGAGGATGGTAAGAGTTAGAACACCATTCTCCATCTTTGACTTCACCTCCTCATGAAGCCTAGCATTATTGGGAAGCAAGAAATGACGCGAAAAACTACCGTGCGGTCTTTCAAAACGGTGCACCTTGTTCTCTTCATCCACTGGTTCCTCAAATACACATTCACTACTTATCTACAATACACATTGACCTTCATCCACCTGAATTTTGACATCCGGTTTACTAAGACCAGGAATGTCAGCCTCGAAGATATGAGCCTCAGGGGTCTCTTTCCAATCCACTGCAATGTTTTTTTCATATAGACGATATTCCATATATAACATGTTGTTGGGCTCCCATAATGTTGTTTTCATAACATTGTTTCCAAAGTGGCTAACATAGTTAACACTCATGCGTTTGACTATGTTTAATATATTGTTTGTAAATACCGTCGTGGGGCTCGAACACACTTTGATATCTGCTCTAATACCTCTATCAGAATCATTTTTTTAGCAGCAGAAGTTTTTTTTTCTCCACAAAAGCACATTTTTTTTGCGAGCAGAAGTATTTTTACAGCACTCAGATTTTACAATGCATTCAATCATATCTATTGTGGGAGTAGTTCTCACTGGCAAGGAGAACTATCCTGAGTGGTCTCGGAAGATAAAACACACCCTCATTTTCAATGAGTTGTGGAAAGGAGTGTGTGTTGGAGACGGAGACAAAGAGCCAGAACAGCCTACCTCAGATAAGGAGTTCACCATTTGGGAAAATAAGAACAGCAAAGCCTATGCATTAATTGTAGCATCTGTAAGTGAAGAGGTGAGTCGACATATTTCACCATTTTCAAATGCTTTCGAAGCCTTACAAAAGCTAAAAGAACTCTATGACTCACACTCTGCACTTGAAGTTGTTCAACTCATGATTAAAATCTTCACTCTTGAATTACAAAATAATGATCCTCTTGCTCTTACATTCAAAGTAAAATATATAATGCATGATATCAAAGCCACTAAGGTTGAATTGGATATTCCTCTTATCTCTTTTCTCAAGCCACTTTATCCTACTTACTCCAATTATCTTGAGTCATTGCAAGCACATGGAAATCTCAAATATATTACCTTTGACTCTCTTGTGAAAAAATTTGCTAAAAGAGAGAAAGCTTTTCGAAAGAAGACAGCCCTTGAATCTTCTGAAGAGGTTGTGTGCCTTACTCATAAAGAAAAGAATCTTGCCCAAGATTCTTCCAAAGGAAGAGATGGTCGAAGAGGAAGAGGAAGATATTTCAGAGGCAGCGGGGCAGACACTCTCAAGGAGAAAAGTCAAATTTTCACTACACACTTTACAAAAGAAATGGATCACATGATGCCTCCACATGCAAGTTGCCTTGGGACAAAATTGAGCAGCAAAGAAACCAACCCAAAGGTAAAACTAATGACATAGATAAAGGTAAAGCACCTGAATCCACTCATTATGTTGTGGCACAATGTAATATTGAAGTAAATGAAGTCTTATTTAATGCTTCACTTACTTCTTGGAAAAATGATTGGTTGCTTGATTCAGGAGAAACTTGCCACATGACTCATAGAAAATATTTTTTTGAAGAATTTACTAACAATGTTGATGGAGCAGTATACTTTGCAGACCAATCAAAACTCAATCCATCAAGGCTTGGCACAATCAAGCTTAAATTGTCTGGTCTTCCAGACTTTCTTCTGCATCATGTTCTATATCTCCCACAGCGGAAGAGAAACTTGTTTTCCTTGCTCCACATCTGCCAGCAACGTCACTCCATTCATATGTTTGATGGCAAGCTTGAGGTGATAAAAACATCTGACCACTCACTTGTCATGAGGGAGATAGAAGAAGAAAGGCTTCTCAAGCTGCAGGGTACCTCTGCTCATGCACAACATTTCTCATACAATTCTCATTATGAAGAAGTTACACTTCCATAGAGACCAATGTGATGATGGTTTTGTAATATCTAACCATGAGGTGGAATCATTGTTTGATGGGTTGAGGTGGTTTGCCTCTCGAAGCCCTAGATGGTTTTGAATTGATATGTTTTATGAGATCCCACATTCATGCATGGAATGTAGCACAGGGGTCAATGGTTGAAGAGGGTTTTGGCTCAGCCATTTTACACTCAGTTGGAACGTGGAAGTCTCATCCTAGGTTTTGATTTTACATCATCAATATGAGGTTATTTCTCCTTGTATTTAGATGAGTATTATGTAGGATTATATGTGGACTATATGGTTGTGATTCCCTTCGTATTTATATTGCAATTATGTTGGTTATGTTAAGGTTTGATAACCTAACGGATGAAACGGCAGCCAATGTGCTGAGGCATCAATGATTCTTAGTGATTCTTACATAAGTATTAGACCCCTATGCTAAGATATGTTATTTACATCTATAGATTACATATTGAATATACATTTGACGAAATTCTTGTCATGGCTAGTATGGGTCGAGTCAAGGGCTTCTTTAAGTATTTGCATTTGCCTCATTGTTTCTGAAAGTGTAATTTAGTTGTGGGCAATGACCTTGGATCTTGGCCTGAAGAGTTGCTCAAATCTTGGCGACACTAGCACATCACTAATATAAATAGTCCCTCGATGTTAGCATACCTTTTAATGAGAGCTTCAAATGCCTCCTCGATGTTGGTAGGCCTATAGCAAGGGAGAATCTCAGGGTCAAGTGGACTAAAGCCTCATAGGGATTGGTTACCAAAAATGTTAGGATGGTTCTTAGGAGTCTCGTAGATGATGTTGAAGGTATGAAGGGTGTTTTCCCATCGGTTCCACTTCCTTAATGTGACTTAGGAGGTCGAATCATATCATAGTAACTTCTCGTCACATATTTTACCCTGTTGGTCGGTCACTTGGTTAGATGTGGGAGGAGGGTGTTACATGAGCATGCGGTCATGAGATCTGAGCCTAGATTCCAGGTCAACCCCCACACCACTACCCAGAACGTCTTGAGACTTTCCAAAATGATAAGTAACTCAATGACAAGGCTAAACATAAAAACTTGAATCACAAACTTTACCTAACGAAGCCTAACCATGATAATCATTTCGTCAAAGATATTGAGAACATGAAATCTATAGGTCATGAATGCATATTTGAATACATGGATGTGATACTTAATTTAGAACCATTAAGAAGGTTTAATTTCTTCTTATTCTAGCCGCAACAACAATTTTTAGCTCATGCATTCATTAACCATTCATAAAAAAACCAAGCATATCAAGAGCCATAGCTAGAACCTATTATGGGTCCATGCTTATAACCAGCATATAAAAAGAATATTAACCATGATAGAATAACCATCAAAGCCACATGTTAACAAATATAAGTACTCATGAAATACAAGAGGAAAAGAGCTCTTATTAACATATTCAAAATCCAACAAAGTGAGGGACTTCCACATACCACCTCATTATCAATTGGGCTAAATAAAAATGTTCTTTTAGCTAATCACACTCGTGCCATATTCCAAGAATGAATGTGGGATTCAAGACAAAAACAAATAGGATTTCCCAAATATTAAACCACCTCCACCATCATGCTCACGCGATCTCACCAAAACCGGTCACAAGATCACATAATCAAACCAATACATATATAACAAGGGTTTCTCGTAGATTAAATCACCTCCACCCTCAGGCTTTACCGCAATCCCACCAAAACGAGGCAAGGGATTACTAGGCACAAAACAAGCTTGGATGCCTCAAATTTTATTCACCAATACCTTCAGGAATTTTCATGTCTCCGTCCTCAAGCTTTACTGAAATATTGCCAAAACCGATCAAGGGATTCCTAGGGTCTATGGGAATTTTCTTGAGACCACCTCACCTGGTCCCAAAAACCATCTGGCAATCCAACGCTCAACAAAATAAATGAACCCCATAACACCATGGCTATCCAGAAATGGAAATCCAAGGCTAAAACCATTGTCACACTTGGAAAAAGCCATTCCCATGAAAACAAGAGAATCAAATACACACATGCATGTACCATGCTTTCACAAACTAGCTAGGAAATTACACATGCAACCTGTTACCCACAAGTATTCTTGTTCAATCTGCTTGAGGCAACTTTTTCTTGAGATGTAATCTTTCTTGAATCATCCAAAACAGACAATGTTGTTAAGTGACAACTTGATCGCTTGGATAGATTCGCAAATTCAAAATCATTTCAAGAATTTGATAATCAGATTCCACATCTTGAAGGGGAGACTCCTATACTATATCAACCTGTGGAATCTTCTTCTAAAGCACTCTCTCCCCCGCATGAAACTCCAACAACGGATGATACTTTAAGTGATGTGATTGATAGAAATGGGAGACTCAATCTTGATTCAGACCCAACTCAGTCAATGGAGCAGCCTAGACCATCTAAGAAAGGTCCCCCAAAGTGGCTGACAAAGACACTTGAAAGTGTTCGTCCTGATGAGGTTGGAAAGACAGGAACTACAAATTCAAACCAGTAAAATGGAGGTGATGTAGATGACTCTGATTCACCTGTTGATATGGATGTTTCTTATGATTGTGAATTGAATTTGTCTACAAATTTTTAACCAACTTCCTTCAAAGAATCTTCTTCTCATGATGAATGGAAAGAAGCGATGCAAAAGGAGTATGATGCCCTCATAAAGAATGGCACTTGGAAGCTGGTTGATCCTCCATTAGGAACCAAACCAATTAGCTGCAAGTGGGTCTACAAGAACAAGTATAAAGCTGATGGCTCACTTGACAAGCACAAATTCAGGCTTGTGGCATAAGTTTTTGCACAGAAGGAAGGGGTCCATTATGGGGAGACTTTTACTCCCACAGCAAAATGGGCTATCATCCAGACACTCTTTGCCCTAGCAGCTCAGAACGGTTGGAAAGTCCATCAAATGGATGTAAAAATTGCTTTCTTGAATGGAGATCTAAAAGAGAATGCTTTTATGTCCCAGCCTGAAGGATTTGTTGTGAAAGGACATGAACATAAAGTATGCAAACTTGTGAAATCCTTGTATGGCCTCAAACAAGCACCACGAGCCTGGTATGAAAAACTAACTGAGCATCTTCTGAAACTCAATTTCAAGCATTATGATCTTGATGATGCAACTTTGTTTGTCAAGAAGGTTGGAAAAATAGTTGTATATCTTGTGGTATATGTAGATGACCTTTTGATGACAGGGAACAATGAAAGCTACATTGCATCCATAAAGAAGGAATTGACGAAAGTTTTTCAAATGACTGATTTGGGCTATTTTCATTACTATCTTGGTATTGAAGTTACTCAACATCAGAAGTCCATATTCCTTTCTCAAAAGAAGTACATTGGAGATCTTTTGAACAGGTTTGGCATGACATAATGCAATCCTCTTACTACTCCAATGGAAAAAAACTTAAAGCTCACATCCATTGAATGAAAAGAATTTGAGGATGCAACAAAGTATAGATAGCTTGTACGAAGTCCCAACTACCTAACTACTACCAGACCAGACATTTCATTTGTTGTTGGAAGACTCTCCAAGTTTATGCAAAAACCTTGTGAGGTACATTGGTCTGCTACAAAAAGAGTTCTAAGGTACTTGAAGGGAACTCAAGACTTTGGAATCAAGTATACAAAGGTGGGCAACTTCAGCTTGATTGAATACTCTGATTCAGACTTCGATGGAGACAAAGAAACTGGGGTATCTACTTCAGGTTATGCTATGAGTCTTGGATCAGGAGCTATCTCCTGGAGATCACGCAAACAATCAGTTCCAACGGATTCCACAACAGAGGCATAATATGTGGCAACAGTTGAGGCAACGAAAGAAATTGTGTGGCTCACGCAAATTCTTGAACATTTGTAGGCAAAACAAGTACAATCGACTCCACTCATGATTGAAAATACCTCGGCAATAAATTTGGCCAAGAACCCAAAGTTCCATGATCGAACGAAGCACATCAATACTAAATATCATCTGATTCGACATCATGTTGAGGCCAAAAAAATCCATCTCCACCATTGTTCCACTTGTTAGCGCTTGAATTTGGCCTCAGGCTGAAAAAGACAAAATCCAAGGCAACATCAAACCACTTAGCCTCGTAGCTAGCCCTATGGGGCAGGAGAGGGCTCTCTCCGGGTCTATCTCGGCAAAAGGTTTTCAAAGGGCGGAGATGACCAATAAAGAACACTGATTTTAGGCTAGTAAACTGATTGAGAAAGTTTGATTTCAGATTTTTAGGGTTTTGGTGGAAAACAAGAGGAGAGCAATTTTGGGTGCGGGGATGGGACACAGCTTTTGCAGAGGTATTTTTGGGGCAAGGTAGGAGATTGTCTTGATGCCTTTGATTTAAGTGAATGGATAGGAATGACCGGTGAGGAGCTAAAGAGAGCAAGAAACTTTCGAGAGTTCTCTTTAGACAGAGGAAAACATAGATATTAAGCAAACTTAAAGGCAGAGCATACAAATTATGAATTCTACCTTAACACTTCATTTACTTAATGTGCAGAAAAGAGAAATAGGAAATTGATACACATAAAAAATCTTACAATTACATGAGAGAAGCACACCATCAACACAAATAACCACAGGAATCCCAAATAGTTCTGCAAAACCCTGGTCTTTCCTTTGCCAAAATTGCAGAGATACAAAGTGTAATACAATAGAAGCTTATCCCTCAAGAGTCCAACCTCTCCAAACTCTGAAAATGACTAAGAAAATACATAATATAGGCAATTCAACCCATTCCCTTGCCTCTAGGGGTCGAGCTCATCCTTCTAGGAGCTGTTTCAACCAATTCTAAACTGAGCACTAAAATCTAGGCAATCAAAACAACTTGCCTCTATAAGCTAGGAAACCAATTCATTCATTAAATTTTTGACTTTTTATGAATGAATCTTCTAGAATAGGTAAATAAGTGTCATGTCAACATGAAAATACATTAATTACATCAAAGAGGGTGAAAAATCCCATCACAAGTCAAAACTGGTCAAATCACTATGTAAGATCACGTTTGATCACTAGAGGAAGGCTGGAAAGACTGACACTAACATTGGCTCCAATGGGGATGGTAGCTCCTTGGAGGTGCCAAGAACGGCAGATCTTTGGGAGAGCTAGACAGTGCCTTCGTCCATTGGGCAATGGAGTCAAAAACTCAAGTTGAAATGCATGACTGAAAACTGATGACTTGACAACACAAATTGACTCTCACTCAACTAAAAACTGACTCAATACTTAAACACAACCGACCAATTGAAAATGATGCTCAAAGTGGAGCTTATTCATCAAAACCTACTCTAACAGTTTCATTCATCACCTGATCAAGTGAAATGAAACAACCAATGCAACCAAGTAAGTATCACGTCTGCTGTTTGAATTCTCTGCAAATGCTCGCTTATGAACAACAAGAGAGAACTACTGAAAGGCAACTCCGATGGCAACTTGGGAACAGATCCATTGAATGATATGAATTCTCTATCTGCCTCCAAAAACACTGCATAAGGATCTTGAAATTCAAACACACTGGAACTTAGCTCATCCAATGGATTACTTCTCTTTTCCTCATACCATGAATGCAAACTTTGATCTGAGCCTTGTGACGAGACCTCTGCTGAAAATGACAAAGAAACCGACTGCCGGATCAAGTTCATATCAGCACATGTTTCAAGCTCACATGTAGTCAATGGAGAAAGACTTTGACTGCAAACCTCATCCAAAACATCAGCTATTGGATCATGAAAAACTTGAAAAGACTGTTGTAATGTATCCATTGAAAATGTATGACATCCTTCTAGCTGTTCATCTTTTTCTTGAGAGATTTTATGAAGATTCTGCCTTATAAACTGAAATGCTTCGAAACAAAAGGGTATAGAATCTTCCTGCATCATCGAATCATGTATTTCGTCTTCCACAGCTTCATCTGTAATCTGCCCTTCAATTTCATTTGGTGGCTGCAAATCTGATGCTACAGGCTGCTCAAGAATTTTGTTATCTGTCTCATCCTCAACATTAACACTGAGAGATTGTTGATTTGTTATAGGCTGTTCATTTGAAGATTTACTATGCAATCTACCCTTCAAAAACTGAAATGATTCAAAACAGAATGGTACGGAGTCACCTTGAATCATTAAATCATGTGTGTCCACTTCCAAGTCTTCAGCTGCAACTTGACAATCAATGGCTTTCGGGGGTTGCAAATCTGAATATGAGAAGTCTTGAACAAAATTTTCATTGCTCTCAAGATGATTCAAATCAAGACTTGTTGACATTTGATTTCTGATTGCATGGTAGTTATCTCTGATGAACTGAAACGAATCAAAACAAAAAGGCAAAGATCCCCCACTTACTTCAAACTTTGTTGCACTTTTCTCGTCAATGTCATAGATGATATGCATCATTTGATCATTGTACTCGAGCTGCTGTAAGTGAACCTCTTCCTCCCACAAACTAGCTACTGATTTGTCTGCAAGATTAGCTTCTTTTTGGAGAACATAATCATCATCATACTAATCAAACTGAGGCAATTCATCATCAAACATATACATGATATCAATAGCTCTCTCTTCTTCACAATGATCTATAAAACAATCATTATCAGATCTATGACAACTAGGACAAGAAACAAAATGTTTTGGATCAGCAACTTGTTCTTCTTCAATTAGCGAGCCATGATCTTGAACATCATAAGCATTTCTTGCGTTGATCTTGTCCATCATATTTTCCACTGCACTTACCAAAATGTCAAGCTTCACCTCTAGAGATGTTGATTTGGCCGGATCTATGTTTTTCATCTCTTCTTTCAACCTTGCCCTTCGGATCAACAGATGAGCCTCTACATTTACTACATTGTTTTGTATCTCGTGAAGTGTTGCAATATTCCTTTCTCTCAGCTGAAACTCCATTTCCGGATCAAAGGCACCCGGATAGTGCAAGAGAGCAGATCTAGGAGTAGGTCTTATATCAACTGGCATCGAAAAATAAACTTGATTAAATTTGGCAGAAAATTGTTGTACTATCTCCCCTGGTAGTCTTTTCAGCTGGTTGTACTCTTCTACAATCAAGAAAAGGTTATGCCCGATCATCCACCTATCAAGAAAAACTTTGATGAACTGCCGGAAATTTGAGATGCTCGTATTAGGCAGGGTTTTGAACCAACTCTTCACTTTAGCTTGCAAAGAAAGAGCAAAAAGCCTTATACTGACATCTTATGCATCAACTTCAAAAAGGTCAAGAAAGGACTCAAAATTCTGCACATGTTTCTCAGCGTTGACATTCTTACTTTCACCATCGAACCTCGGCAAGTATAGATCATAGTTTTTGGGGAAAGCATGGAGAACAGAAGGTAAAACAAGAGGTTTATACCGATCTGGAATTTTACCAGGTGTAGGGGTATGTACAGCAGGTATAGAATCAGTCTTGGTCTCTTGAGATTCATCAATTTGAAGATGATCATCACAAAATTCGGAAAAAGGATCTTGATCAAGCTCAAAGGCATGTAAATCTTTGGTATTCACAATCTTCAAAGGGAAAGAATCAATTGCAGGCCTGGGATCTTTTCTCAAGCATACTATATTTTGCAAAGCCTTCTTGACATTCAAATAATTTATGACAAAGAACAAAATGTCTTGGATGCAATTCCAACTTGAATACCTGATATGTTCACATTGTCCTTTCATGTTTCTGCTGGTCAGGATCATCCTCCAGTGGAGTCTTTGGATCTGATCTCGAAAATGATTTAGAGTCGCCAGGTGAATGATTTCAGCCTTTCAAGTGTCTGATCGTTGTCCACCATCAACCATCAGATCTGAACTTGATACATGTACTAGGGTAATTAACAAGTTAAATGTCACGTTTACAAGCTAGACCGGAGATTGACTGAAGCAGCGTTTATCTACTTCTGCTAATGCAAAGCAAAAGCGTTTCGAAGGCTACCTGGCATAACTTCAGGCTCCGTCTGTAGCTTATAAAACAAATGACATCAACAAGCAAACCATTTGTTCTCCCCAGTATGGTCGCCAATATGTTAGCGCTTGAATTTGGCCTCAGGCTGAAAAAGACAAAATCCAAGGCAACATCAAACCACTTAGCCTCGTAGCTAGCCCTACGGGGCAGGAGAGGGCTCTCTCCAGGTCTATCTCGGCAAAAGGTTTTCAAAGGGCGGAGATGACCAATAAAGAACACTGATTTTAGGCTAGTAAACTAATTGAGAAAGTTTGATTTCAGATTTTTAGGGTTTTGGTGGAAAACAAGAGGAGAGCAATTTTGGGTGCGGGGATGGGACACAGCTTTTGCAGAGGTCTTTTTGGGGCAAGGTAGGAGATTGTCTTGATGCCTTTGATTTAAGTGAATGGATAGGAATGACCGGTGAGGAGCTAAAGAGAGCAAGAAACTTTCGAGAGTTCTCTTTAGACAGAGGAAAACATAGATATTAAGCAAACTTAAAGGCAGAGCATACAAATTATGAATTCTACCTTAACACTTCATTTACTTAATGTGCAGAAAAGAGAAATAGGAAATTGATACACATAAAAAATCTTACAAGTACATGAGAGAAGCACACCATCAACACAAATAACCACAGGAATCCCAAATAGTGCTACAAAACCCTGGTCTTTCCTTTGCCAAAATTGCAGAGATACAAAGTGTAATACAATAGAAGCTTATCCCTCAAGAGTCCAACCTCTCCAACCTCTGAAAATGACTAAGAAAATACATAATATAGGCAAGTCAACCCATTCCCTTGCCTCTAGGGGTCGAGCTCATCCTTCTAGGAGCTTTTTCAACCAATTCTAAACTGAGCACTAAAATCTAGGCAATCAAAACAACTTGCCTCTATAAGCTAGGAAACCAATTCATTCATTAAATTTTTGACTTTTTATGAATGAATCTTCTAGAATAGGTAAATAAGCGTCATGTCAACATGAAAATACATTAATTACATCAAATAGGGTGAAAAATCCCATCACAAGTCAAAACTGGTCAAAGCTAGGCGAATTCCTGAGCTGTAGATGAAAAATTGAGAAAATGTGCTGATGCGTAGCGCCCCAATCCTGAACGCGTAGCGCGCCTTTGAGCCAACTTTTGAGGCACTTCATGGCATCCAAATGAGGAAAAAGTAGGCTTGTTGGAAAGGTCTGGATGTCTACTTTCCAACCCAAGTGTAATTTCTCCGTTTGGTGGTCATTTGACCCTCCAAAATTGCAATCTCCCAAGACTACTTCCTGTGTGTCTAAAAAGTGGCAGAAAGTCATTTTTTGCATGTTCTTTGACCTTCTGAGGGCTCAAAACCTGATGAAATGTCTTGTCCATTGCTGAGAAAGTGTAATTTGTCATGAAAAATCCAAAAATGCTGAGTTTTTGAGAAATGGACTTGCCCATCTTCAAGGTAGCGCGCGGCGCGCTACCCGTTGAGGGCAAAAACTTGTGTTTGGCACAAAAAATTCACAATTGACAAAATTTTCTCCAAATTTCTTGATATTTGGGCTGGGAGTCCCCAATCAAGTACCATGCTCATTCAAAGAGGCTTTGGCCAAAATTTGGAGTGGATCGGGCCTTTTCCGTCGTTTTAGTGCCTTGGCCAACCTCCTTGGATCTGGCGATTGTAATTTTGGCATTTCTCTAAAACCATGACACCTGTGAAAAAAGTGAAGGGTTTTTTTCTTCTTTGGCATGTTGTGGACAAAAACCTCTCTCAGTTTTCCAAAATTCATCTTTGATTTCTCTGAAATGGCTTTTGAGAGAAACTTATCCCTATGTGTGGAACAAGGGATTTTGTCGAAATGAAGCGAAATGAAGGGGATAAGAGGCTTCTAAATTCTTGGGGAAATTTTTGGAAGTAGGGAGGGATGTTAAGAAGTAGTGGAAAGTGGAATCGTGGAGATCGAGTGAGAGGAAGGGGTCCAAAAGGGCAAAACACAGGCCCAACCTAGAAAATTGTCAGGTTGTAGCAAGAAACTAGGGTTTGTGGAAAAATGAGGAATTTGGGGAATCTCAGTGATGGGAAGTGTTTAATAAGGTACATTAATGATAGGGGAAGGTGTATGAACATCTGGATACAAGTTTTGTTAATGATTTGACCGTCCAAGAGATATTGCCTTCAAAACCCTAGGAGAGGGAAATGACCTTGCCTAGGCGCAACTGAAGCATGAACAAGGTGTAAAATGACTCATTAGACACTGACATGATAATGAAAACCCTATGAATGATGATAGACTCAAATGAATAGTGACATATATTGGCATTTGGGCAATTTTAGGAGTGAAAGCAAACCCTAGACCTAATGCCTAGTGACCAAATTTTGCTTGAAGACTCACTGAAATGACAAAATTTGACCTTGACACTTCAAAATCACTATGTAAGAGCACGTTTGATCACTGGAGGAAGGCTGGAAATACTGACACTAACACCACTAATGAGAAAATTGTAGACATCTTCACCAAAGCGCTTGGAAGAGAAAAGCTTGAAAGATTCAGAACAATGCTTGGACTAACCAACATCCCTTCAGATTAAGGGGGGAAATGTTGACACCTAATCATCAGGATTGGGTGAACAACTGTAATTGATGTAAATAAATAATATAAAAGATGAAGGGTCACTGGGAGATGAAATGAATAGTCTCTCCCTCATGTATATAATAAATACCAACCTCAATGAATATCATGAATTGTTTTGACGAGTTACCTCCTCGTCTTACATTATTACATTAGTATAAACAATTCCCATCTACTAGTCCAACCATCATTACAAAATCCATGTTGTTTATAAAGGGATTGAAATAATTTATAAATAGAAGATGAAGGTCACTGTAAAATTGATATCATTTTTGTTGAATTGTTAATGTTTTGTTTAATAATTAAATAAATAACGTTAAAAAAATATAATTAAACCTATTCCTAATTTCTAATCTCACACTCTCTGTTTTGTTCCTAAAAATACAAATACCTATACACATGGATATACCTATCATTTCCTATTATACTTGAATTGTAATAATAAATTAAAATTATATACTAATATTATAATTTTTCAACCTTTTTTAGAGTATATTTTAACATTTTTTATAGCATATTTCATCATTTTTATGGTAAAATTTTAATATTTAGGTGTGTTAAATTAAATATTATGATTTATATTTATTTAATTTTAATTTATATCACATTATTAATTTAATGTTATTTTGATAATTTTATCATGTTAATCAATGTTATCCTCGTTTTGTTTTGGTTGGTTATCATGTTTCCTCTAGCTTGGGTGGAGTTATTAGTTATTGAAAGCCCTGGCGAGACAAATGCTCTCGAAGCCCTATAACAACTTGGTTGAGTTACTAGTCCTAGAAGCCTTGGTTGGACAAACGTTGTGGAAGCCCTTGGTGGGTTGAGTTAGTAATCCAGGAAGCCTTGGTTGGAAAAATGCTCTCGAAGATCGACTACATTTTTGGGTTGAGTTACTAGTCCTTGAAGCCTTGGTTGGAACAAACACTTTGGAGCCCTCGAAGGCTTCGATAGAGACCAATGTGATGATGGTTTTGTAATATCTAACCATGAGGTGGAATCATTGTTTGATGGGTTGAGGTGGTTTGCCTCTCGAAGCCCTAGATGGTTTTGGATTGATATGTTTTATGAGATCCCAAATTCATGCTTGGAATGTAGCACGGGGGTCAATGGTCGAAGAGGGTTTTGGCTCAGCCATTCTACACTCAGTTGCAACGTGAAAGTCTCATCCTAGGGTTGTATTTTACATCATCAATATGAGGTTATTTCTCCTTGTATTTATATGAGTATTATGTTGGATTATATGTGGATTATATGGTTGTGATTCCCTTCGTATTTATATTGAAATTATGTTGGTTATGTGAAGGTTTGATAACCTAACGGATGAAATGGCAGCCAATGTGCTGAGGCATCAATGATTCTTAGTGCTTCTTAGCTAAGTATCAGACCCCTATGCTAAGATATGTTATTTACATTTGTAGATTACATATTCAATATACGTTTGACGAAATTCTTGTCATGGCTAGTATGGGTCGAGTCAAGGGCTTCTTTAAGTATTTGCATTTGCCTCATTGTTTCCTTGTTATCTTTCTTTTTTGAAAGTGTAATTTAATTATGGGCAGTGACCTTGGATCTTGGCCTGAAGAGTTGCTCAAATCCCGAGGACACTAGCACATCACTAATATAAATAGTCCCTCGATGTTGGCATACCTTTTAATGAGAGCTTCAAATGCCTCCTCGATGTTGGCAAGCCTATAGCAAGGGAGAATCTCAGGGTCAAGTGGTCTAAAGCCTCATAGGGATTGGTTACCAAAAATGCTAGGATGGTTCTTAGGAGTCACGTAGATGATGTTGAAGGTATGAAGGGTGTTTTCCCATCGGTTCAACTTCCTTAATGTGACTTAGGAGGTGGATCATATCATAGTAACTTATCGTCACATATTTTACCCCGTTGGTGAGTCACTTGGTTAGATGTGGGAGGAGGGTGTTACACGAGCATGCAGTCATGAGATCTAAGCCTAGATTCCAGGTTAACCCCCACACCACTACCCAGAACGTCTTGAGACTTTCCAAAATGATAAGTAACTCAATGACAATGCTAAACATAAAAACTTGAATCACAAACTTGACCTAACGAAGCCTAACCATGATAATCATTTCGTCAAAGATATTGAGAACATGAAATCTATAGGTCATGAATTCATATTTGAATACATGGGTGTGATACTTAATTGAGAATCATTAAGAAGGTTTAATTTCTTCTTATGCTAGCCGCAACAACAATTTTTAGCTCATGCATTCATTAACCATTCATAAAAAAACCAAGCATATCCAGAGCCATAGCTAGAACCCATTATGGGTCCATGCTTATAAGCAGCATATAAAAAGAGTATTAACCATAATAGAACAACCATCAAAGCCACATATTAACAAATATAAGTACTCATGAAATACAAGAGGAAAAGAGCTCTTATTAACATATTCAAAATCTAACAAAGTGAGGGACTTCCACGTACCACCTCACCATCAATTGGGCTAAACAAAAAATTTCTTTCAGCTAATCACTCTCATGCCATATTCCAAGAATGAATGTGGGATTCAAGACAAAAACAAATAGGGCTTCCCAAATATTAAACCACCTCCATCGTCATGCTCTCTCGATCTCACCAAAACCGATCACAAGATCACATAATCAAACTAATACATATATAACCAGGGGGTTCTCGTAGATTAAACCACCTCCACCCTCAAGCTTTACCGCAATCCCACCAAAATGAGTCAAGGGATTACTAGGCACAAAACAAGCTTGGATGCCTCAAATTTTATTCACCAATACCTTGAGGAATTTTCATGTCTCCGTCCTCAAGCTTTACCGAAATATTTCCAAAATCGGTCAAGAGATTCCTAGGGTCTATGGGAATTTTCTTGAGACCACCTCACCTGGCTCCAAAAACCATCTGGCAATCCAATGCTCAACAAAATAAATGTACCCCATAACATCATGGCTATCCAGAAATGAAAATCCAAGGCTAAAACCATTGTCACACTTGGAAAAACCCATTCCCATGACAACAAGAGAACCAAATACACACATGCATGTACCATGCTTTCACAAACTAGCTAGTAAATTACACATGCAACCTGTTACCCGCAAGTATTCTTGTTCAATCTGCTTGAGCCAACTTTTTCTTGAGATGTAATCTTTCTTGAATCATCCAAAAATGACAATGTTGTTGAGCGGCAACTTGATCGCTTTGATAGATTCGCAAATGCAAAATCATTTCAAGAATTTGATAATCAGATTCCACATCTTGAAGGGGAGATTCCTATACTAGATCAACCTGTGGAATCTTCTTCTAAAGCACTCTCTCCACTGCATGAAACTCCAACAACGGATGATACTTTAAGTCATGTGATTGATAGAATTGGGAGACTCAATCTTGATTCAGACCCAACTCAATAGTAGCCTAGACCAACTAAGAAAGGTCCCCAAAAGTGGCTGACAAAGGCACTGGAAAGTGTTCATCCTAATGAGGTTGGAAAGACACGAACTAGACATTCAAACCAACAAAATGGAGGTGATGTAGATGACTTTGATTCACCTATTGATATGGATGTTTCTTATGATTGTGAATTGAATTTTTCTACAGATTTTGAACCAACTTCCTTCAAAGAAGCTGCTTCTCATGATGAATGGAAAGAAGCGATGCAAAAGGAGTATGATGCCCTCATAAAGAATGGCACTTGGAAGCTGGTTGATCCTCCATTAGGAACCAAACCAATTGGTTGCAAGTGGGTCTACAAGAACAAGTATAAAGCTGATGGCTCACTTGACAAGCAAAAATTCAGGCTTGTGGCAAAAGGTTTTGCACATAAGGAAGGGGTCGATTATGGGGAGAATTTTGCTCCCACAGCAAAATGGGCTACCATCCAGACACTCCTTGCCCTAGCAGCTTAAAATGGTTGGAAAGTCCATCAAATGGATGTAAAAACTGCTTTCTTGAATGGGGATCTAAAAGAGAATGCTTTTATATCCCAGCCTAAAGGATTTGTTGTGAAAGGACATGAACATAAAGTATGCAAACTTGTGAAATCCTTGTATTGCCTCAAACAAGCATCGCGAGCCTGGTATGAAAAACTAACTAAGCATCTTTTGAAACTCAATTTCAAACATTATGATCTTGATGATGCAACTTTGTTAACTTTATTAACTTTATTACATGAAATTTTAACCATGGGATTTTTCAACTTCTTAGATATTATGGTTGCCAATATAAAGGGAAGACGAGAAGGCAAGGGTGTTAACTTGGAATCCCTTATATATTTCCATTCTCTTTGAAAGATACCCATGGGCTCTAACATTTATATGATGAGAAGGAATAGGGAAGGAATAATTCATGGATAGATTTCCATCCCACCATACCATTGGTGACGGTTTTATATGCTTAAAGAAGACAAACCTAATTTTATTGTTCGTATGCTTCCTTATTTTAACCTCTAAAGATGTGATAGAAGGAATTATCATGAAAATGGTTTAGTATACCTTGAATTTTTGTGAAAAATAAGGATGAGATGATTAGTCTTAGGAAAGAGAGCCATATTGTAAATGCTTGATGGTGAGAAAGGAATCTCCTAGGATTACTATCTTGGAGACAGTCCTTTATTTACCCAAGTGAAGCACGAGTAGAAGCCCATACATTTTAGTAGATTTTTTGTCCTCTTGCCAAGTTCCTAGGAATACTTAACTTCTATATTTCCTTTGGGATTGAATAAAATGCTTATTTCCAAGTTCTTAGGAATACTTGATGTTATAGACATATTTGGGCACTGCAACCCCAATCACATGTGTCCATAAACCAAGGGCTTCTAAGCCCGTAAAAGTGTTGTTTCATACCCTAAAGGAACAAGGTCAGCTGATTACATCATTCCCTAGAAGTTCTCCCTAAAAAACTGCTCATAACTGGTCAAAATTCGACCATACGGAATGTTCCATGCTGAGGGTACTGTTAGCGCTTGAAATTTCACCTCAGGCTGAGAAAGGTAAACCTCAAGGCAACATCAAACCATTTAGCCTCGTAGCTAGCCCTACGGGGCAGGAGAAGGCTCTCTCCGGTCTATCTCGTAAAATCTTCAATAGATGAGATGACCAATAAGGTAACACTGATATTAGGCTAGTAAACTGATCAAAGAGTTTGATTTGGGGTTTTTGGGTTTTTTGGTGGCAAATTGAGGGGATGGCAATTTTGGGTGCGGGGATTGGACACAGTTTCTGCAGGGGGTTCTTTGGGGCGAGGTAGGAGACAGTATTGATGCTTTTGATTGAGGTGGATGGTCAGGAATGAAAGATGAGGAGCTAAAGAGAGCAAACAATCACTTTGAATTCTCTTTAGACAGTAGAAAACATTGAAATTAAACAAACTTAAAAGCAGAGCATGGCAGGCGTGAATTCTTACTTTAACACTTCATTTGTTTAATGTGCAGAAGTAAAAGAAAGGAAATGAGTCACATAACAAGCTTACAAGTACATTGAGAAAACACACCATCAACGCATGAGTCCAAAAGAATCCCAAAGAGGACTGCAAAACCCTGGTCTTCCTTAGCCAAAAATTGCAGAGATACAGTGAATAATACAATGATAGCTTATCCCTCAAGAGTCCAACCATGAAAATGAGCAAGAAAGTACATAATATAGATGATCTAACCTCTTTCCCTGCCTCCATGGGTCGAGCTCACTATCCTAGGAGCTGTTTCAACTACTTCTAAACTAAGCACTACAAACTAGGCAGTCAAAACAACTTGCCTCTATAAGCTAGGAAACCAATTCATTCATTTAATATTTACCCTTTTCATGAATGAATCTTCTAGAAGGGGTACATAAGAGTAAAAGTATCATAAAAGTACAATAATTACATCAAAGAGAATCATAATTCACCCGAAAAAGTCAAATTGGGTCAAACTGTGCTTTTCTGAGCTGTACAGTGCATTTTAGAAAAATCTGCCTGACGGGTCGCGCACCCCTGCCTGACGGGTCGCGCGCCTTTGGAGCCACTTTTGGGGCACTTGCAGGTGTCCCAATTGGGCAAGAGTAAGCTTGTTGGAAAGGTCTGTGAGTCTACTTTCCAACCCAACTGGAATTTTTGAATTTGGTGGTCATTTGCCCCTCCAAAATTGCAATCTCCCAAGACTGCTTTCTGCAACTCAAAAATGTGGCAGAAAGTCAATTTTTGCTTGTTTTTTGACTTTCTGGAGGCCCAAAACTTCACCAAATCTCAAGTCCATCCATGAGCATGTGTAACTTCTCATGAAAAATCTGGAAATGCTGATTTTTTGTCAAAAGGAGTTGCCATGATGAAGGGTCGCGCGGGGGGTGAGACCCGTTAATGGGAAAAACCTGCAATTTGCCTGAAAATGCCAAAATTCACCCAGAATTCTCAAAATTTCTTGGGATTTGTGCTGTGGCTAGGCTATTTAGTGCCTTGATCCTTGAGTGAAGCCTCAGCCAAGATACGGAGGGGATTGGGCCTCTTTCTCCGTTTTAGTGCCTCGGTCAATCGCCTTTGAAACATCTTCATCTTTGCCTTGCACACATGCATTCTTGCCCAGTAATGGTTCTTCATGTTCCTCAACAATTTCTTATCTTGGTTGGCCTTAGCCAACAACCTCTCCAAGTGTGCATTGAGCTAGATGAGCATGGTCTCCCGCTCCATTGGCACTAGATCACCAGGCCTTCTTCGGTTCAAGATTCGGTCACTGCGAATCCTCCACAACTCATCAAGAGTTTTCTCATCCTCCAACTATTTTTTGCGCTGCTCTAGGTATGAGATTGTCCATTGTGCACCTTCTAATCTCCTTCGCAAGGCATCATTTTCAGCTCTGAGATGCTGAATGATCTCCTTTGCCTCTCGGCTAGGAGAACTGGCCTCAAGATCAATAAGCTCAATATCTAGAACTCCTGATGGCCCCTCATCAATCATGGGCTGCTTGCCCCTCTGTGCTGCCTGTGCTGCTGAAGAGAGCGAGGCCCCTTCCACCTGATGTGGAGATAACACTCGCTGAGCTGAAGATGAAGGCGAGACCCCTTCCACCTACTGTGGAGATAGTACTCGCCGAACTGCTGCAAATAAGGCCCTCGGGCCTTTCTGATAGGTAACCAAAGGTGAGGAGCTGACATGTCTAGTGACAGGGATGTCATGCTGCTATGATGGTCCTCCCTCCTCGTGAACAACCTCAGGATGTGGCGAGGGTGGTGCTGTGAAAAACTCACGAGAGATGAACTCCTCCCATGAGATGCCCTGCTGAGCCAACTGATGCAATACTACAAGCTGAATCAAACCATAATGGTACAGGCTCCTATACTGCTGTGTCGGGCTCTTCCTCTGCAACATGGGCACCATCCTCTGAATGTTCTGATAGAAGAAAATAGGGATGTTCATCATCCTCACTCGGGTGAAGTGCATCAAGAGGCGAATATGATATGAATATACCTGTGAAAATCTGCCCTCACAGGTAAAATAGTGCATGATGAGCCTCATCATGGGAGCATACTCACTCCTGAGAAACCTGAATGGAAACACACCTTCCAAATGTCTCATGAATGGTGGCCAGACAAAAGGCTCAAAGTGAACATTATCCAGCACCTTGCGCTTATTCCACACCTCCCCAACATTAGGTATCCCTGTGGCATGTGAGATCACCTCGGGTGTCAATGTAAAGTTCACCCCTACAAGGTTGACATGTCCATCATGCAAGTGTAAAACAAATAGGCGAGCCAACTCTCTGTGGTGCTGAATCTGAGAGATCCTCTCACAAAACTCATAGCAAGACATATACTTGAAACATGTGACTGCCATAGGACAAGCCTGTAACTCTGCTAAAGAGGTGGGCTCCTCTCGCTTATGATGTCCACCCTTTCCACCCTTATGAGGCCTCCTCTGTATCTCAATCTCTGAAGCTGATGACTGGTCATCACTTTGCTCATAGGTTTCGGTTTCTGACATTGTTTAAGGAGCAAAGTGGGCAAACTGTGTTGTTGTTTCTGCCTGTAAAAAGCTGATTTATATGTTGTTTCAAGGGGACAAGGAACATGAGGGAAATGTTAGGGGAGGGACATTTTTACAAGGAAAATGGGAATACATGTATACAACAGGGAATTTAGGGAAAAACACTGCAAACATCACTGCACATGCATCATTAAATACATGTGTTTACATGGGCATATGGAGAAGTAGGGTTAGGGTTTGAGTTTTTTTTTTAGTGTTTAGGGAGAGGGGTAGGGTTTGTATTTATTTTACAATTTAGCAAGGGGAAATTACATGGAAATACAAGGGAAGTGAAAAGGGGAAAGAAGAAAATAATTACAAGGGAAAAAACATGAACAGCAATAAACCCTAGCACATTTTAATAATCAAACATTGCAGCCGTATGGAGCCTCTTCCTCTTGCACAATTTGATCTTTAAACACATTCATGATGTCTTTTAAACATAACCAACAACCATTTTCAAGTTTGGAGAACCTACCTCAAGCAATTTGATGATTTGGAGGGTGCTTGAACGAATTTGCAATGAGTTTGGAAGGGAGGTCGCTTACGGGTCGCGCGCCTCACCGAACGGGTCGCGCGGGCCTGACGGGTCGCGCCCGTTATAAAAATACACTGCGGGAACCCTTCTGACGGGTCGCGCGCCTCTGACGGGTCGCGCGCCTGTCAATCGCCCGAATTCGCTCAACTTTCACTCCTTTCACTCAATCACTCGCCCAACTCTCTTGCAAGTGTCTTGGATGCACAATGAGAGTAAAAGGAGGGAGATTGGGTCTTTATAGGTTTCATTTGAATAAATTTCATGCTCAAACCCACTTTCTAATGTTTCTCTTTGACACTTTATAAAACTGACTTTTTGGTTTCCTTTGTCCTGAAATTGACTCATTTAGTGCTTTGGATTGATTCTTTTTGTAGGGAGATCATCTGAGGGATCTTGGCAAGGGGACCAGGGTTACATGCTGTCCGCTGAAGTCTTTTGAAATTTCATCACTTTTTACAAAAATTTGAAAAATGACCTTGGCTTTAAAAACAGAGTTTTTAAATCCAAGGTGAAAATTAACTGTACAAGATAAAAAAATTCGAAGAAACATCTTTATAATCATCCCTCTGGCTTGCTGAGCACTTATTGACCTTCAGAGACAAGACCTTGTAAACATACTTGACCAAAACCCTAGACCTAGGAATTTGACCTCAAGACAAGACAAGACAAGCTTGAAAGAGCTTAATGACTGAAATGACCTGATCCAGCAATGCCAAGAGGGGTATAAACACACCAGCTCCTCCATCAGGGTTATGGCATGCCTAATGGGATGCAAAAATTGACACTGATGAGACACCTACATATGCAAATGCAAAGAGTTTTGATCGCTTATGGAGGGCTCAAGACCGACTCTAACAGGTACGATGCATCTCACCTGTTACACATAGAAGGTGCGATGCATACTAAAAATCCCTTTTGTAGGGTGCGATGAGCGAGAGAAGACAAATGGCAGAGGCAGTTTGCTAGGTGGAAACCCAGAGAATCTTCTAGAAACTGCTCATTTGACACTTGCCTCTCTGAATTCGCCAAGGGATGAGTAAGAGATCATGAAATATCCAAGTGGAACCAAGAACTATCAGTGAAATGACACTAATCAAAATCCTAGAAGCTAACTCACCCACCTACAAATATCTATATATGGATCCCTCATCCTAGAGATCTAGAGGCTGGAATTTTGTATTTTGTAAGGAAGTGTTGTTGGTTTCCCTATGAAGCATTGTATTGTTGGGTGATCTAGCTTTTCATGAGGTGAAGAGGGCTTTCATGCTAGGAGGATGGCATTGGATCAGACAACTTGGTTGTAATCCTCTCTTCTACTACTTCTATCAATAAAGCTATTTGAGTTTTCCTCCATATTCTTGTATATTTCCGAATCTAGTATTGGTATATGCATTTGTATGGTTAATATACATCTGATCCTATATTTTTTATGATTATAGATCTCTATGCTTTGATGGTATTATGCTGCTTTGACTCTACAGGTGTTCTTTGAAGTGGGACAAGTGAGGAAAGAGTGGCGAAGCTCTGTCAAAGGAGGGAGGAAACAAGCAAGGAGCCAAGCGAAAGACTGAGGTTGGTACTCTGCTTCTCTCTCATCTATCTCTCATAAAGGAAAACACGAGTAACTTTGGTTTGTTTGTTTCTAAGTTAGCTACCGTCTTAGTGGGACTAGTAGCTCAAAATGGACACTAGTTTTCCCGATAACAACTAACTTCTAGATTTCCTTTGGGATTGAATAAAATCTGTCCCCCTCCACCCATCCTCAACCATAAAGGAATGTCAATCATTTGAAAAACTAAATTTCTTTTTTATTGGAAGTATTTTCAAATCTAATGACAATCATGTCAAAATATACAGTTCCAACAAATTAGAACATTGACCATTGAACATTTCCATTCATGTTTTCATTAATTTTAAAATATTACAAATAACTAAATTTTTTTAAAAATGAATAAATTAGAGCAAACTTTTAATTTATTGAAAAACAATTGGAGTTGTAAAAAAATGAGTTTGTCAAGTTATTAATTCACTTTGTAAAAATACATATGAATTGTATAAAAAATAAACTTAAACTTTATATATAAACACAAAGAATAATTCACTCCATAAAAATACCTAAGTATACTATAGTATATTTACAAAACCTGAAATTTATGTACAAAAACTAAGTATAATCCTTAGAGGTGTTAATTTAGACATGTTTAACAACATTTGTAAATTTGTTGATTGCGCTATGGTTCAATAATCATTTTTTTAGAGTTTTCCTATGTAAGTAACTAAGCACCTCACCATCCAACCCATACTCAAGAGTACAAACTTGAAGTATAATCTTTAGAAGCTTTGATTGAGACATGTTTAACAATATTTATAAACTTGTTGATTGCATTGTTATTCAATAATAGGTTGGTTAGGGTTTTATTTTCTAAGTAAACAAGCACCTTACCCTCCAACCTTTATGCAAGAGCAAGATATTATTTAGGGTTTAAGGACCTTCTACATAAAGATGCATTACTCCATATAAGCTCAACATGTCCCTTATAAGAATTGGACCTAGAAATACATGATTCCAATCATTCCTGCCAACCACCCAAAATAATTCCAAGTGACATACTTACTAAAGTTTGCGACAACTTATTATCTCAATGCCACAAATTATAAAGAAAACCATTTCACTTTTTTTATTAAAAAATATTGAACACCTCAAAAAAATGTTTTAACCATGGATACCTAAAATGTATACAACTCTCTTATTTAAATGGATAAAGTTGGCAAAGAAAATTTCTTTCATTTAGTTAATTTAATTTAATAAAATATAATATTAATGTTGTTGTTATTTTCTTAAATAAAAAAAACCATGAAACAATTTAAACTAAAATTATTTTGATAATCTAATTCATCATTTTTTATCAACTTAAAGTAATTAAAAAAATTATAAATTTATAAAATAAAATTCCATATTAATATATTGAATAAATATTAATTATAAAAAACTTTGAACTAAATTAACATTTTTGTATATTTTTGTATTGATTAATGTTGTAGTCTATTTGTTTTATTTTTGGAGGTTTTATGCCAACTCTAATTTTCCTAGAATCCAGCAGTGATCCCTTGGAATCACAAATTTGAGTTGTAAATTCTCCACACAATTTCTCAAGGTCCTAAATCCATATATACAATCAAAACCCACTCATTTCAATAACAAAAATGAAGTTTAGGGGAATACAATATTTCACTAGTTGCAACCAAAAACTATTAAATTCACTTTTGGACAAAGCATTTATTTATTTTCTTTTTAAAGTAAGTATATTCCAATTCATTAAATAAACATAGTGATAGTGAAATTTTCAAATTTGATAAACTTAAAAAGTCCGAATAAATTCATTTGTAGAGGTGACCAAAAAGGATTTGATTAGTGAGATGATCTTAATACCATGGTGCTATAAGTGAGATGGTTCAAATAACATGAGAGGTATTACAAGTGAGATGGTTCCAATAACTTGACAACTCAAATAAAGTTCAGATTTTATTCGTAAGGTCATCTTTATTGCATAACAACTCACATTGGATAAGTGATTGGTTCATATAACACGACGGCTCTTGTTTTTAGGATAAAAGAGTTGGTCATAATAAAATAATATTTAATTTAATTAGTTAAATGGTGGCAATAACAAAACAAATTAACATCTCATGGTTCAAAGAGTTGTGGTCAAACATAATTACCAGCTAAGCCATTAAAGTCCATCACCAAGTTGATCAATCCCAATGTCACATAATTTATTTGTACATTTAATATTGCCACTTATCCATTGGTCGTGGTGGGTGAAATGAGGTTATAGGGTGTAGGTAAATAAGTAGATTTGGATTTTCTATTGCTAGAAACTCTAGAATTTATTTAAATTACAGATTCTCACAATATTTGGGAATTTGAGAATGAAGAGAAGGGTCAAGGAATGATCTTTCCTAATCTTAAAATTCCAAGATATTCTCAAAATATGCAATGAACAAAAAGATTTCCCCATGGAAATATATGCAACTTAATACTAGGTGAGATCTTAACAAATGAATCAATAGGTTGAGATCTTACTAAGTCAACAAGTGAGATTCTATCTAGAAACATCATAGTTTTCTCTACTTTGTATCTAATATAAATTAAGTGTAAATATAGATATATTTAAAAAAAAAGTAATAATAGAAAGAGAATATATTAATAAAAGGGAAAAGTAAGCTTAAAACAAAAATCAAAGAATTGAGGAAAATCTTGATCATAAAATTATCTCTAAAACCTTTAGTCATTTTAAAACAATATAAATAACAAAATTCTTTGAAAAAAAAAATCAATTACAACCAATTTTCAATTAATTGAGAAAAAAATAAATTTACTTTCAAAAATAAAAATAAAAAATGAGATGTGTTCATTTATTTACTTATTACTTAAAAAATTTCTAACTATGATAAAGTACTTTTACTTTATATACAATATATAAAACTTTAATTTAAACATTTTAAGCAAATAAAATATAATATGAAATTATTTATAATCTTAACATATTTTAAAATATTTATAAATTTGTTAATTACATTATAATTTGCATGTTAAAGTTTGTAAGAATTAATTTATTCAATATAGTTTAATATATATTAAGTGTGATTTTTTTTAATCTAATTTAAATCAAAATATTTAAAAAAAATGTTTTATTAATTAATTTAATTTAATAATTTAAACTATTTTGTTAGTTAAATTTCCTATAACTTTTCAACATTTATATAAAAATAATATAACATATTATTAAACAATTTAAAAAGACAACTATAAAAAATATATCTTTCAATTAACTAAATAAATTCTCATGTTTAGATATTCTCAATTTTAAACCAATAACAAAAAAAAAAAACATATATTTGAATTTATTAATGATTCTCATAAATAAGTCAAAATATGTAAAACAAGAAATAATAATTTCACAATTTGATAGTCATACGGCTTATTATTATTTATAAAATTTTAGTGGAAACTTTAATTTGTAAATTGTTAAATATATTTTTTTGGCACATAGTCCAAAGTAAACAAGCTTGACAAAAAGAAAAATGTATTAGTTAAATGGTTTCCATAATGGCCAGAAAAATATTTGATTTGATATGTGAGATAATCCAATAACAACGTAACATTTAACTAGTACGGTGGTCCCAAGAACATGACATTCAAGTGGGTGTTATGGTCAAACGCCATCACTACTTCTACACCAATGTCAAGAGACTCTATTCCAATGAGGGTTTAGATACAATACACCCATAACAACTAGAGATCTAAGTGTAGCTTTATTGTTCTTATATACACTTTACTTAGTTGAGAAAGAAGGTTCGAGTTTCAAATCTCATAGGAAAATGGCTGGTGAATCCACAACCACAAGCTAGACATGGAAGCAGAACAAGGACTTTGAAAATGCTTTGGCCATTTATGATAAAGACACTCCAGACCCCTGGGAGAAGGTAGCTCCAACGTTGGAGAATAAATCTCCTAGTGAGGTAAAATATCACTACGATATTCTCCTCCAAGATATTGAACTAATTGAGGCAGACCTAGTGCCTACCCCAATTACAAATCATTGCAGAAGGTTCAAGACTAGGAGCTAACCAGAAAAAGGAAAATGCTAGGTCCAAAGATACATGATCTTTTTTTGTAAGTATTTTTATGTTGTAATTCTTTACTTATTTGAAGATAAGAAACCACTAAGAAATTGTAGAAATAATTAAGTCAATAGCATCACAAATGTTATTTTTCCTTCATAAGAACCCATAAAGAAAATTCAAATATTGATTTTTGTTTTATTTTTTACAATAAGAAAAAAACCAACTAGATTTCATTAAAATACAAGTTATTTACATATCCATGCTAGATGGTTTATTTACATATGCATGATAGATGGTTTATGTAGCCCCATCAAAAAAAACCAACAAGGTATGCAAACCACCATAGATCCAAGCTCTATATTCCTCCAAGATAACTACCTTGTATTAGGCCCAATTTCCTTATAATAAGTAACTATCTTTAAACATGTGTTTTTAATGTCTACCGAGATTCTTTAAAAAATGAGAACATTCTAGCATTTCCATTTTTTGCATAGTATATAAAAAGGGAGAGAGCATGGTATAGCTTGTAGTTTGAAAACCATTATTGTAGAAAGACCCCAGTAGAACTCTTTTCTCAATCAACAGAAATTTGAAGCATATCCAATTGGCTAGACCAAACTAATACTAATACTACAAAGGGATAGGATGGGAAAAGATGCACCACATCTTCTAGATTTGATCTGAGTGACCTATGGCACCTCTTTTAATTAGATTATCCCATTATAAGATTATTTCACCCCAAACTATTGAAAAATCAAGGTCTAACACCTAATTTATCTTCTTGATAATTACTTGTGAATATTATATGTCTTCTTATTGCCTTGTTAGAGAGACTTAGAGACATCCGCATTTTGAAGACTTTCCTCACTTCTATTTTACATATTTATTAGCATTTTCTAAGCCTTCTTTGCACAACACATGGATTATCAAATTTGATAAGGAGTACCAATGGGGTGAGGCATAGGTGTCCTCTCTCACCCAAGCTTTTCACCATATACATAGATGAGTTCTAATCATTTATGTAGGAGTGTCCAAGGGGATCCAAACCTCAAGAGGGGTGGTTGTGCCCTGTCCTAGGGGAGGAGGAGGAGACATGCTAAAAAAATATAAGAATCTAAGGGTTGGTGTGGATCTAATGCCAATATAGAAATCTAAGGGCTGGTGTGGATCTAGTGCCATCCCCTAGTGATTTTGAAATTCCCCTCTGTGAGGACTCCTAAAAATAAATTATATATATAACTTTGACATTAAATTGTAAAATAAACTTTTAAATTTAATATTATTTCAATCTTATAATTATGAGACATATATATATATATAAAGAAAATAAAACTTAATATATATATATATATATATATATATATATATATATATATATATATATATATATATATAATTATAATTATAATTATAATTTTACCACATTAAAGTAAAAAACTTATTCTTTTCCCATACATATATATATATATACCACATTAAAATAAAAATCTTATTCTTTTCTGGTTAAAGTGAGTTAGATCATTGAAAGGCTTACTATTTTTTTTGGTATAAATACTTTTGTTTGATTATAACAAACTTATTATACATTTTATCTAAAAGAGTTAAAATGTTTCATACATTATCTTTAGATAAACATATTTTAAGAAAATTAAAATGTTTTATAATTTGATAAACATATATTAAGAAAAATGCACAAATAATAAAGATTAAATTATTATATAAATATTAGTCATTATTACATTAGTATAAACCATTCCCATCTACTAGTCCAACCATCATTACAAAATCCATGTTCTTTATAAAGGAATTGAAATAATTTATAAATAGAAGATGAAGGTTCCACTGTAAAATTGATATCATGTTTTGTAAAATTGATATCATGTTTTGTTGAATTGTTAATGTTTTGTTTAATAATTAAATAAATAACCTTTAAAAAAAGTTATAATTAAACCTATTCCTAATTTCTAATCTCACACTCTCAGTTTTGTTCCTAAAAATACAAATACCTATCCACATGGATATACCTATCATTTTTATATTATACTTGAATTGTAATTATAAATTAAAATTATATACTAATATTATAATATTTCCACCTTTTTTTAGAGTATATTTTAACATTTTTTATGGTATATTTTAACATTTTTTATGCTAAAATTTTAATATTTAGGTGTGTTAAATTAAATATTATGATTTATATTTATTTAATTTTAATTTATATCACATTATTAATTTTATGAAATTTTGATAATTTTATCATGTTAATCAATGTTATTCTTGTTTTGTGGTTGGTTCTCATGTTTCCTTTAGCTTGGGTGGAGTTATTAGTTCTTGAAAGCCCTATCGAGACAAATTCTCTCGAATCCCTATAACAACTTGAGTTGAGTTACTGATGAAAAAAATCGGAGATAGGGGGGGGATCTGCAACTTGATCTAGGGTTGGCGTTAGGGTTTGATGTTGGGTACCATGGTGGGATGTGCAAGGGGGAGTGCTACTCCCTCCTACAGTCAAGTAGTTACGGATAGAAGCAAGGACACTGGAAAGTAGCGTTTCAAGAAACCTTTGGAGAAGACAACAGAGGCAAGTAACACGAAAATATTGGGAAGAAACAAACCTCATGAACAGGAAGGGGATCAGCAGGAAGCTAGTAAGGAGAAGGAGAAAGGGGGTAGCAGTCAAAAAACTACTTCTATAAGGACAACTGGGTATGCAAACCCAAGTCGAACATCATTCCCTGGGTCATCTTAAGCGACCCAACGCTACAAGCGCATAGGGATCATATGGCGGAATATGTGGTTATATGCAAATTCATGGGGATATGGCCGACGGAGAGGGCGCTGCACGTATGGATAAGGAGCCACTAGAAACCAAAGGGGGAAATAAACCTTCATCTAGGATCTAAGGGCTTCTTCACAGTGGTGTTCACAAGCCTAGAGGATAAAGATAGAGTGTTCGAAGGAGGACCATATTTCTACGCTACTACAGGCCTCTACATGCGGCCATGGATGATGAACTTTGTCCCAGAATGCAAAACATTCACATCGGTACCGGTATGGATTAGACTATACTCCCTTCCTCTGGATTATTGGCTATCGGAATCTCTGAAAACAATAGGCAACAAACTGGGGCATTTTCTAAAGATCTCAGATGTGACTCTAAAAGGAAAATACACCTCCTTCGCCCGGATATGTGTGGAAATGGACTTATCTGGAGCACTTCCAAATGTGATAATTTTAGAAGTATATGATGAAGAATCGGTGCAGGTAGTGGATTATGAGCACATCCCATTTAGGTGCCACAAATGCCATGAACATTGGCATCTATACAGAGACTGCCCAACAAAAAATATGGAGAAAAATGTGAAAACCACTACGGATAAAAATCCCAAGGGTTTCACCAAGGTTGGGGGCAAAGGGAAAGGCGAGAAGCAGCCACAAAAAAATATCAATGAGGAAAGACAACTGAGCCACAATAGCTTTAAGATCCTAGAGGAAGAAGATGGAAATAAAGAAACAAACTAGGAAACGGAGAACAATTTCATTGAGAAGGAAAGGGATACTAGCATGGAAGATATTATAGAAAATAGCCAACAAAAGGATGATCTTCCAAGCATTATGGAAATAAGTAGGGACCATGAGATGACTCCAAGTGAGGCGGGAATAGAGGACCATGAACTGCAAGATATTCTAGAAAGGGAAAATCTAGATCTAGAGAAATTTCTGGAACAAGGGACAACCAAAGGAGTGGACTCCCTGCCAAAAGAGGAATACGATAGGGTTCAACAACTCTTCCTATCGAGATCACAACCGAATGGCTCTGGAGTCAAAAGAAATCATGAAAGCAAGGAGCATAGAGGGGTCAAAATGATGGAGGAGACACAAGCACAATCTCCAAAGAATCTAGACATGAAAAGAGGAAGAAAAAGACAAAATGAGATATTGAACGAATGTGGGAAACTCTTGATCAACTCAGTTAAGATAAAAGATCTCACTAGTTATTCCTTTACAAACCTTTCTTAATGAAGCTCACAACCTGGAATATTAGAGGCATAGGAAATAAAAAGAAACAAAGAAATCTCAGTAATAGAATAAAAGAAGAAAAACCAGATATGGTTTTTATTCAGGAGACAAAATGTTTGATGGATAAGATTAGAGAAATTCATAACAAATGGCTAATCAAGTATGAGTATCTAGAGGTTAAAGCAAATAACTCGGCGGGGGGGATTCTTACGCTCTGGGATCCCCAGAAATTTGGAATCCTGGATGCTAAAGCGTCCAGGAACTATCTTTCTTTGGTATGTCAACCTTTAGGTGATTAGGAGATATACATGATCACAAATGTCTATGGACCTCAAAAGCAAGAAGATAAACTCAAGCTTCTCACCTCCCTTGAGGAACTAAGAGCAAGACACCCTAATATGCCCTGGATTGTTGTAGGAGATTTCAATATGATAAGATCTCTTACAGAGAAAAAAGGCAGTATCAGACAGCAAGGCAGAGACTCTATGGCCTTCCAGAATCTCATAAGGAACATGGGGTTAGTGGACACTGAAACAATAAATGGGACCTTCACCTGGAACAACAAGAGGGGAGGGGCTTCACAAGTCACCTCTAAACTAGATAGATTTATTATTTCAGAGGACCTCTTTCTTTCAGTCCATGCCATGTCATCTTCTATTCTTCCCTTTGGAGGTTCGGACGATTGGCTTGTACAGCTGGAAGCCACTTTTATGAGTACAACAAGAAACAGACCCTACAGATTTGAAAATGCCTTGCTCTCTCATCCTGAATTCACCAGCAATATTGACAAATTATGGAGCAAGGATCTGAACATTCAAGGCACTAGAATTTTCATGCTCCAACAGAAACTTAAACATATCAAATCCAGGCTTAAAAATTGAAACAAAAAAGAATTTGGCAATATCTTCAAAGCCAAAAGAGAAGCTGAGCAGAAACTCCAGGAGATCACTCAGATCAGCATCACATATGGCTTTACCGAGGAGTGGAAAAAGCTAGGTAACTCTCTTTAGGAAGAATGGGAAGATCAGTGCATGCAAGAGGAGATTTTATGGAGACAGAAATTGAGGGTGTAGTGGATTAGAGAGGGAGAAAGAAACACGAAGTTCTTTCATAAATCTACCATGGATCACAAGGCACACAACAGAATCACAAAGCTCAAAGATTATCAAGGGATAGAACTTGTCTCTCACAAAGATATGGAATATGTCCTTTTTCAACACTTCCTCAGTATAGCAGAGGAGCCTCTGGTGTAGATCCAGATACATCAACAATTTCACTCAGTACATCCATCAGATGGTTACCAAAGAGGACAACCACAATCTTAACAGGCCAGTGTCAGAAGAGGAGGTCAGTGAAGTGATCAATGAAATGCAAAATGGAAAATCTCCAAGCCTGGATGGGTTCAATGTAGACTTCTTCAAAGCCTGTTGGAAAACAGTCAAACAGGATATCCTTGAGGTGGTGGAAGATTCAAGAAGATCCAAAAAGGTTTTGAAGGCTCTTAATGCTTCCTTCATAGCTTTGATCCCAAAATAAGAAAAAGCCATGACTCCAGATGGCTTCAGACCCATAGCTTTATGTAATGTGGTGTACAAAATTATTTCCAAGGTGATCGCCAATAGACTCAAGCCCCTTTTACCAACTCTCATCTTAGAGGAGCAAACGGGCTATGTGGAAGGAAGACAAATCCTCAATAACATCATCCAAGCTCACGAGGTGGTACACTCTCTCAAAAGCAACAAACAAGCTGGTATGATCATTCAGCTGGACCTAGTGAAAGCTTACGACAAGCTAAGTTGGTCTTATATAAGGGCAGTTCTAAGAGCCTATGGCTTCGACCAAAACTGGATAAGATGGGTTATGGCACTAGTTACCACGACCAGTTTTTCCATCCTGCTTAATGGTGCTCCTTCAAGAACCTTCACACCCTCCAGAGGTCTCAGACAAGGGGATCCACTCTCACCCTTCCTCTTTGTTCTCATGATGGAAGGGCTAGGCAGAGCGATTAAAATGGCAAATGTTGAAGGAAGAATCCAGGGTATCAAACTCACCTTGGATGGAGCGGAAAATACTCATCAACAATTTGTGGATGACACAATGTTGTAGGGCATACCCACAGTCAAGGAAGCTAGAGCGATCAAACAAATCTTAAATGACTTTTCTATGGCATCTGGCACATAGGTAAGCCTCAACAAATCAAAAGTTTTTTTTCTTTAACACTAACATTGCTATTCAGAGAAACATCACTAGGATTCTTGGGTTTCAAAGGGACCAGTTACCTTCCAAGTATCTGGGCATACCTCTTACAAATAAGCCTCTAAGCAAGAGAGTATGGGAGCCAATAATAAATAAAATTTAGGACAAGATCATAAAATGGACATGCAGGTCTTTAATTTTGCGGCGCGCTTTGTGCTCACACAGGTTGTCTTGCAGGCAATTACCATTTTCATGTTCTCAGCTCTTCCTACTCCTAAAGGAGTTCAACAATAGATCAGGGGCATACAAAGATATTTTCTATGGGGTAGAAGAGAAGAGAAAAAGAAATTGGCTTTGGTGGCCTGGGACAAGATATGCAAACCCAAGAGCCATGGTGGTTTGGGGCTTCATGACCCTGAAACCCTCAGTAGAGTTTCAGGAGCTAAACTCTGGTGGAGGTGAATCAAGGAATCGACAACCCCCTGGGCTAAGCTTTGTAAACAAAAATATGTCAAGAATTGGGAGGAGAAGGATCACATTCGAATGTCAGGGCATATTAAGGGCTCCCACATTTGGAACCTTACCTGGGAAAATAAAGGTATTGTTCAGCGCATAGTTTCTAAGAGATCTGAGTTGGGAACCTAGCTCAGTTTTGGGGGGATAACTGGCAACAGGAACCCAACATGTATAAGGATGAATTAGCAGCTCTCAAGAATGATACCGACAACAAAGGTCTAGTCATGGTAAATGAATTCTGGGACGAGGTAAGGAACAATGGAAAATGGAGAATCTAGAAGGATCTAGGCCATAGTGAAGAGAGCCCTCTAAAGGCCCGAGCAAACTCTCTTGCTCAGGATCTAGAGCATAGGAGGATTTTGGTATCCTCCTTACCTGATCAACTAAGATGGGGAAGGAACATCAAATGAAACTTCAACCTCAAAGAAGCTCAACAGGTAGTAACATGGTTTAACTACCAAAACCCTGATCAAGTATGGAAGAATCTTTGGCAGAGCCCCCACTGGATGAAAATAAAGTTATTCATTTGGCTAGTTCATTAAAGGAAAATTTTAACTTGGGAGAATCTCCTGAAAAAGGCTTCACTGGCCCATCCAAATGTTACCTATGTGGCTCACAAGAGGAGATGATGGATCACCTTCTCAACCTCTTCCCCTTCACCTCTACCGTGTGGGAATGGGTGGCTTTAATCTTTAGGCACACTGATAGGGATAGACTCAGCATCTCCAACACTTTGAAGAATTGGAGGAAAAACTTCTCAGGGAATGAAATCATCAATAAAGCCTGGACTCTGGTTCCAAGCTTTGTCATCTGGGATGTTTGGAAAGAACATAATAGTAGGATCTTCAAGAATAAAGCAAGCAAGCCCTAGCACATAATTGATCAAATTTTAAGGCAGCTCAAAGACACATTCAGAAGCTTGTTGTGGAAACTTCCTAAGGACCCTCCTCTACCCCAAGATGCGTGTATGTTACTGCATTTGGGTCTCCAATCTATAGGTCCACAAGGCATAATTAAGGGTGTGATCCAAATAAATGCAGATACAAATATTTGGAAGCCTCCTCCACATGGTTTCTTAAAAGTCAATATAGACAGAGAGTTTAAGGGAAACCCAAGGTTAGCTGGTTTTGGGGGTGTTATAAGAGATGAACAGGGACGAATAAAGGAGATCTTTCATGGCCACTTGGGGAAGGCCACTAATAACATGGTGGAACTCATGGCCTTAGAGCAATTCCTGGAAATCTTGGTGGACTCAAACTCTCACAATGTCATCATTGAAGCAGATTTGGAATTGATTATTAGAGCAGCCAAGAAAATATGCAATGGTACGGCACCGGATAAAGTGTCGAAACATTGGAGGCTGTCACAAGTCTTTCTCCATATTTATACCCACTCGCAAACCTTAAAAATTGTAAACTTTGTCCATGTGAAAATAAAAGTTAATATGTTAGTTGATCGTCTGGAAAATGAAGGAGTGATTAGTAAGGAAAGGGACATTCGGCAAGTTTTGGAGTTGATACCCCCAAGAAAACTGTTAGAGGATTGTCTATGTCAGGCTACCAAAGATAGGGGTAGATGGATCGACACGATGGATCAATGAGGCTCAGGAGATAGGCGGCAGTACCTGGATGCTTAAATTGTTTGCTTGTTGATTGGCAGTAGTCCGCAAATTCTATTGGCATCAGTATTCAAATGGATTTGAGTGAATGGTCGAGATCAGTGGAGGAAGACCAAGGACGCAGTGGCATGGAGATTGATTTTGGACGGATAGATCTCGATTGAGATAGATCTATGGTGTTTAGGCGAGGAAGTTACTCAATAGTTAACAAGAAGAAGCAGGTTGGAGAAACCCACAAGTGGATTTCGGGCGGAGGAAAGGCTGTAAATGGTAATTCCCCATGGGCTCTGATTCCACACACATAGTGACACATAACAACGAGGTGAGAGAGGGAAACCGCTTTTCGAGCGGATTTGGAGTGCGCAAGTTAACCGGCCGAAATACGTGTGAGTCGTTAGATCTGGTGGAGCGAGATCGACGGTTGACAGACGAGGAGCAAGTCTCAAAGTCGGGAAGTGTTGTGACCATTGGATCTTGAATAGATCAACGGTGAAGAAGTGCCGATGAATCTTTAGAAGGGTGGATTTCAAACTTTTTTAAACTATGGTTTGTAATACCGTTGGGTCTAGATTAGTGGAAGTTTAGCGGAACTCTGCGACTTTTGGAGGGGTCTGTTAGCTTAGTGGAAGCTCTAAAGTTGTCAGTGGATGACAGAGAGCCCATGGGAGTTTAACACTCCTTCCTGTTTAAATTTTTTTGGAAATCCGTGAGAATTGGTTTGATCCTGGGTTTTGTTTTTCCTGTTGATGGCATTCCCACAATAGGTTGCTACTTGTTTGGGTCTTCGCACTTACAAAAACATGTAACATATGTAATGTACTTGTTCGGTTAATAGAAGGCTCCATTATTACTTCACCAAAAAAAAAATATTTGAGCTGAGTTACTAGTCCTAGAAGCCTTGGTTGGACAAATGTTGTGGAAGCCCTTGGTGGGTTGAGTTAGTAATCCTGGAAGCCTTGGTTGGACAAACACTCTCGAAGACCAACTACATTTTAGGGATGAGTTACTAGTCCTCGAAGCCTTGGTTGGAACAAACACTTTGGAGCCCTCGAAGGCTTGGGTAGAGACCAATGTGATGATGGTTTTGTAATGTCTAACCATGAGGTGGAATCATTGTTTGATGGGTCGAGGTGGTTTTCCTCTCGAAGCCCTAGATGGTTTTGTATTGATGTGTTTTATGAGATCCCACATTCATGCTTGGAATATAGCAAGGGGGTGAATGGTTGAAGAGGGGTTTGGCTCAGTCATTCTACACTCAGTTGGAACGTCGAAGTCTCATCCTAGGGTTGGATTTTACATCATCAATATGAGGTTATTTCTCCTTGTGTTTATATGAGTATTATATTTGATTATAAGGTTGTGGTTCCCTTCGCATTTATATTGCAATTATGTTGGTTATGTGTAGGTTTGATGACCTAATGGATGAAATGGTAGCCAATGTGTTGAGGCATCAATGGTTCTTAGTGATTCTTAGCTAAGTATCAGACCCCTATACTAAGATATGTTATTTACAGCTGTAGATTACATATTCATGATACATTTGACGAAATTCTTGCCATGGCTAGTATGGGTCGAGTCAAGGGCTTCTTTAAGTATTTGCATTTGCCTCATTATTTCCTTGTTATCTTTCTCTTCTGAAAGTGTCATTCAATTATGGGCAGTGACCTCAGATCTCGGCCTGAAAAGTGGCTCAAATCTCGAGGAATCTTGCACATCACTAAGAAAAATAGTCCCTCGACATTGGCATGCGTTTTAATGAGAGTTTCAAACACCTCCTCGATGTTGGTATACCTATAGAAAGGGAGAATCTCAAGGTCAAGTGGTCTAAAGCCTCATAGGGATTGGTTACCAAAAATGTTAGGATGGTTCTTAGGAGTCCTGTAGCTGATGTTAAAGGTATGAAGGGTGTTTTCCCATCAGTTCCACTTCCTTAATGTGACTTAGGAGGTTGAATCACATCATAGTAACTTCTCGTCACATATTTTACCCCGTTGGTCAATCACTTGGTTAGATGTGGGAGGAGGGTGTTACACGAGCATGCGATCATGAGATCTAAGCCTAAATTCTAGGTCAACCCCACACCACTACCTAGAATGTCTTGAGACTTTCCAAAATGATAAGTACCTCAATGACAAGGCTAAATATATATAATTGAATCACAAACTTGACCTAACGAAGCCTAACCATGACAATCATTTCGTCAAAGATATTAGAACATGAAATCTATATGTCAAGAATGCATATTTGAATACATGGGTGTGATACTTAATTGAGAATCATTAAGAAGGTTTAATTTCCTCTTATGTTATCCACAACAACAATTTTTAGCTCATGCATTCATTAACCATTCATAAAAAAATCAAGCATATCAAGAGCCATAGCTAGAACTTGTTATGGGTCCATGCTTATAACCAGCATATAACCAGAATAATAACCATAATAGAACAACCATCAAAGCCACATATTAACAAATATAAGTACACATGAAATACAAGAGGAAAAGAGCTCTTATTAACATATTCAAAATCCAACAAAGTGAGGGACTTCCACGTACCACCTCACCATCGATTGGGCTAAACAAAAATGTTCTTTCAGCTAATCACTCTCGTTCCTATTCCAAGAATGAATGCGGGATTCAAGACAAAACCAAATAGGGGTCCAATGGTCTACCTTCCTGCATTAATACAATGCCAATACCGGTACAAGAAGCATCACATTTAATCACAAAATATTTGGTGAAGTATGGTAGGGCCAATACGGGAGTGGAGCACATGGCCTGTTTGCGAGCCAAGAAGGCCTGCTAAGCTCCATCAGTCCAGAGAAATGAATTTTTGTTGAGAATGTTAGTGAGGTATCTAGAAATGCGATCATAATTGCAGACAAATTTACGATAGTAGCCTCTCGCAATCTCACCAAAACCAGTCACGAGATCACATAATCAAACCAATACATATATAACCAGGGTTTCTTGTAGATTAAACCACCTCCACCCTTAGGCTTTACCGCAATCGCACCAAAATGAGTCAAGGGATTACTAGGCACAAAACAAGCTTGGATGCCTCAAATTTTATTCACCAATACCTTGAGGAATTTTCATGTCTCCATCCTCAAGTTTTACCAAAATATTGCCAAAACCGGTCAAGGGATTCCTAGGGTCTACGGGAATTTTCTTGAGACCACCTCACCTAGTTCCAAAAACCATTTAGCAATCCAATGCTCAAAAAAATAAAAGAACCCCATAACACAATGGCTATCTAGAAATGGAAAACCAAGGCTAAAACCATTGTCACACTTGGAAAAACCCATTCCCATGACAACAAGAGAACCAAATACACACATGCATGTACCATGCTTTCACAAACTAGCTAGGAAATTACACATGCAACCTGTTACCCGCAAGTATTCTTGTCCAATCTGCTTGAGCCAACTTTTTCTTGCGTGTCCCTTGCTTTCCTTTGCTTCCTTGTCCTTCCTTTGCTTTCGTTTCTCCAATATTAAAGTGCTCCAAGAATGCTCTAGGTGGGTAAGAGTATGAGAGAATAGAGAGAGCTCCAATCTACAATTGACAAAAAACTCCGAACTGGTCCTCAAAATATTTTTTTATTATTGAGGCCTCCATTTTGTCCATTTTCCTCTATTTTTCCTTCAATGTCCCTCTCATGAAAACTTGTGACCTTTCATCTCCCTTTTCTCCTATTTTCTTTTATTTTCATATATAAAATACCAATTAATGCATTTTCACCTTTTCAAAGCCTTTGCGAATTCCTTAGCCATAATAAACTGAAACGAACACCCACTAGGATGTTTTTCCCAACATTCAACTTGGAATACATATCCCATGACCTTGGTCTTATTTTTCCTTTATTAACTTTATTACATGAAATCTTATCCTGGGATTGTTACAGATCCCTCCCCCTCAGAGGAACATTGTCCTTGGTGTGCTATGACACATTTAACCAAAAAGTCTACTGAAAACCAAAACATTCTTCCCATGGAGCTTTATAAATTAGCTCAATGTCGTATTTACAATGCACAACCTACTGAAAAGAAAAACCAACATGAAAGCATGAAAAAAATGACAACCATACCACTTATTAGAGCTTTATAACACAACTCATTATAGTATTTAAAATAAAAACCACATATAAATATATACATATACGAAAACTCCTTTTCCTCAACCAGCAAACAATGAAGGATACATAGCTCACATCTCATCAGCCATATCCCTTATAGCTTCATCGTGCCCAAAGCGCTTCCACTACACTTTAACTTGCTTGATTGTGTTGTTCCATAACATGAGTTATTTCTACTACAATATGCACTTAGTTTCTAGATGGAATTCTCCTTCTGGGTCCACCTGCAATACACAAGATTCAATCACATGATCAACATCCTTCACATATCTTTTAAGAAATGAAACATGGAAAACATCATGTAATTTCACTGTCGGCACTAGTGCAAGTCTATTGGTCACTCGTCCAATCCTCTCAAGGATCTCGAAAGGTTTGCATGTCGAGATGCCAACTCAAGATCATGAGTCACATAATTTTTCTCATTATCCTTCACTTTCCTCTACTCGCAGTATACAACCTGTCACCCCTGCATCAGGACTCCACCAAGACCTCTCTTGCAAAAATTTGTACACACCACAAACTCTTTATCTAGATTTGTAATTTTTATAATTGGAGCGTTGGTAATGCTCATGGTACCAACTCAATAGAAACGTCCACTTCTGTGTGAGGTGGCAACTCTAAAAACTCTACTGGAAATGCATCCTGAATCTACTATAAATCCATATACCTATTCAAGACTTCTGAATGTTGAATATCCTTACCTTCTTCGGTGCAAACATGCACTGAAAACAATACGCACCCTTAATTCCTACAACTATGCTTTGCCTACAAATTCATAACCATTCTCACCAATATAGGCTTCTTCTTACCCTATAATATCTTTTTCTATCCATCATCATCCAAACATTCAATAGCCTTCTCATAACAATCCACCTTAGTCCTATGAAGGTACAACCAATCCATACCCAAAAGCATATTCTATGATCTCAATGGAAGCACTTTGAGATGTGATGATATAAGCATACCATTCAACTCAAATTCACAATCTCTTACCCAATGATGAACTCTTTTCTTAGTACCTCTAGCCAACTGCAACAACCAAGACTTTGGATGTGCTTCTTCTCTCAAACCACACTTATCCACCAACTCAGGACCAAGATAACTATAATTAGATCGAGGGTCAATCAAAATAGAAACAACTCAATCATAGAGCTTACCTTCCATCTCAATAATAGATGCTTGGTGATCCACCTCGCTTTATTGAATGTTGCATATATCCAAGGAATGTTTTGTCCAACATCCCCAACTTTCTATGGTTCATGAGAACTGTAGATCTGAGGCCTACCACCCAAATATGATGGAAAATCCTTCTTGAGATGATCCTTGCCAAATATCCAACATCGTAACTCTCTCTTACAATCACCTTTATTTTACTGCTCTCCAAGTTGAGGTTCATGTCCCTTCTCTACTGCATTAAAGTTATTGAAAGGAGAAACATTCTCATTCTCACCTATATCCTTAGGTCTTGTTTACTTCGGTCTCATCTACCTTTAGTCTTATCATTCCCTTTCCAAACTTGCTTAGACTCATTTTTACGCTTTGATTTCTCATAACAGTGATTTAAATTTCCAATGACTTCCTCGAGTGACTAAGGATCATCATACTAAATCTAATCCTTAAATGCTAATGGAAATCCACTCATAAATCTTTGAACTTTGGTCTTCTCATCCTTAAGATATGGAACATACCTCAACAAATCCAAGAACTTAGTTGCGTACTCCTTATCTATCATTGATCCCATCTTCAGATCATAGAAATCCTTGTCATTTCCTTCATAGTACCTCTCTCACAAGTACTTCTTCCTAAAGAGTCTCTTAAATTCAATCCAACTCAACTCCGATGTTCTAATATCTCTCACACACTTCACATCTTCCCACCAAATGTATGCTTTCCCCTTGAGGCTGAAAATAGATATTTTGGCCTTCATGTTCTCTGTATAGTCATGCATCTCAAATAAATTATGGATTCCAGGTAACCATGCCTCTGCATCTTCCGGTTTCTTCAACTCTTCATCAAATATAGGTGACTTGGCTTTCTTGAACTCATATGGAAAATAACCCCTCTCACTCCTCCTATAATGATGATAGTGATGATGACCATGATACATGTCTGAACCAAAACTAGAGTAGAACCTATTGTCACACGGAATTGGTCAAGGGTGCGGACACAGCTGACCTTCCTAGAAGTCTAAGACATTCTAATGACAAACAAGACAAAATGGAGTGATCTTTCTCTAAATACACCTTTTACAACATGAAAACTACAAGTGTTTAGGCTTACCTTATTCCAAAACGTTGTTGTTGAAGTCCGTTCTTGACGATCCGGATGAGCTCCTCCTTCAAGTCAATTCCTGCAACCACAAACAATCAAACAATTACCAAGCACTTGCATTTCATATAATAAAACATATATTCAACATGCAGACCAAGGAACACATGAAATAACTCATTAACACAAGCTATTGAGAAAAATAAACCAGTTTGTATTAATAACGAAACAAAGAAACTCTTACAACCTGGCCTTGGTGTTGTGCAAGTTCCTCCCAGGGTCCATCAAGGGTTTTCCTCTACTTTGACAAAGCTCACCCTCTTCCAAGTAGAATCAAGTGAAGACAATCTCTCCTCACAAAGGCTCTAATGGAAGACCTAAATCCTGCAGCATTTACCCAAAGAAAATGTATAGCTCCAACCTCTTCTCCCTCTGGCTCAATGTCTTTATTTATAGTGTTGTAAAGAGGTTATTCAGGTCCACTATCAATGGGATCATCCCCCTCTTTGGGTGGGATAGCTCCCTTATTGATGGGATAAGTTCCCCCTTAATAGAGATACATGAACCAACTGGAGGCGCATCCATTTCATCAAACCGACCTCTAGAATGTTCTAGAAGTAACCACAAGTAACTTTTTCAAGATAAAACTCGCGCATTTTGCCTTTTACAGAGGGACGCACCTGTACCTTAACATACAGAGCGTCCATGGACGCAGATTTTGTGAACATGGTCATTTTTATAGACTTTTGTAGACACAGTATGGACGCAGCCATCTGTTTATGATTAGTCTACATAGATAATGAATACAAAACTCCTCGCAGCCTGGATGGTAGAAACTAGATCCAGGGTCTTCACTTCTACTTCCCGAATTGGTACGATTCTAGCCATGTGATTAAATGATTCGATGTCGAACATGTTAGAAACCACTTGATTACCAGTTGATGATGCAAACTGTTAACAAGCGTGAGAGAAACCACCAGTAATGTCAATGGTTCTCAAAGTACCAAGCACAACCCGTGAAATGTGAATAGATGTTTTGATGTCGAACACTTCACGGAATCCTTTGATCGAAAGTCAATGATGTAAACTGACGTCAAAGGCGAGAAACCTGCCATTGATGCATGCAGACTTCAAGGTACTGTCGATTCCTAAGTCATCTTTCTAGATAATGTGTCGATGTCGATAGAAAGCGACCCGTTGCAGGCAAGCCCACAACACGAAATCATTGTTCAAGTTGAAGAAATGTTGCTGTAAGGACTGACTCAGGGATGGTCAAATGGATGACAAGTATTTTGCAGATGAAAGTTTTGCTTGCAGACCTCTTGAACACATAACGACACGACAGATGGCTTGGTGACGAATAACTCAAAGTTAATCCCCGGAACCCGGTTAAAGACTTTCAAAGTGGTTTGGTCAACTGTGAGGTAAAAGATTTCCCAACCCAGGTGAATGAAAAGTGTCGTGTTCAAGAGCGGTAATAAAGTTTCTTTTGAGACAAAAGGTGACAAACAGGTTCATTCTTCTCTCTTTTCCCCCACCATTTCTGGCAAGTACCTCTTTATTTTTAACAAGCTTGAGGAGGATAACATATGCTTGATTATAAGCTCATCCTTCGGACGAGTCCAACCTAGTTTAAATTCGAACCCTAGGAAGGAGTGGTTCGTTCCTGTTTGTAATTGAACAGGTCCTCTACTGTAAAAGTTTAACGAGCCCAGTATAGGAGAAACTCGGCGTTTTTCAATTTTAGAGAGTCTGAAAAAACTAAAGGAGACTCCACGTTGAACTTTTTCGTATATTTGTGTCCCTCAAGCCCGAAAAAGTATAAAATAATACCTGGGGGAACCGCTTGATCTTGCGACCAAGGAGTACTTTCATAATAGTGTCGTTGACCTGAAAAGTAAAAAGCGATCAAGGACACGTCGTTTTATTTCCTTATCGAGTTCGAAACGACAAAAACCCGGCAATCTTTTCCTGATTTTGCGGTCAGAAAAGAGCTAAAAGGGGACCGTCTTTTAATTCCGTTTTAACGAGTGAAAAAGAAACACTCGGCGATCTTTTCATGTTTTAGGAGTCAGAAAAGGGCTTAAAAGATGACTCTGATATTTTTGTTTGTGAAAAATTACAATTTCCCTCGAAATCCCTTTGTCCTGCACAAAAGCAACACATTACTCATACCTGTTTAAAATAGGCAAAAATACATTCAAAAACATCTTTTCATGGTAAAAAATGAACTAATTCATCCAAAAAACCTATAAAAAGACCTTTTACCATGTCATTTTTACCGTTTCACTGTTGAGGTTGAAAAAGGAGCTTTTGACAAGAAACTTCCCGTGGTTGCTGCGGAAAATCTGACCGTCGGAATCGAACGCCGTCTCATCCAGGTATTTTACACATCCTACTCTGCATTTCTATCCGTTTAGAATTAATTTTTAGGTCTTAGTTTCATTTTTTGGGGGGTTTTGGTTTTGGAATGCGCCTCTCGGCGGACGCAGGTGCCCTTCGGGTGACCTGCGTCCCCCGACTTTTTCTCATACGGGAAAACGGTCGGAAGACGCAGCCCGCCTTCAGGCCAGCTGCGTCCGGGCGCCCTGTGCTACAAAGCCGGGGTGCGTCTTCCGAGAAACGCGCATTTCAAAACCCCAACTCTCTCAAAAAACCACCAAAAATTCCCAAATCAATTTCTAATTGCTATTTTTGATATGCAGGGCATTAATCATGTTAGACTGGAGAGAAAGAGAGCATGTAGAGGAAGATGAAGCTGCAATAAATCATCAACCTTCCCTGGATGCCCTAAGAGCATGCGGATTATACAAATATTGGACCATACCGGGCATGAGGGGCCAGGTAAGATTCTTGGAATGGCTGGTTGAGCGATGGAACGTTCAAGAACAATGCTTTTACATAGGAGGGCACCAGCTCGAGATAGAGCCCTCGGATGTATACTTTCTCACTGGCTTGCCAAACAGAGGTGAGCAACTCAGTCTTGCGGGGACTAGGCCGGGTGGCCAATCCCTTGATAGTCTCCGCGAGGATTGGTGCACACGTGGGGCTCACCATTCAAAAGGCATAGAGATAAAACACATCACTCTACCGGAACTCAAAGTCATAGCGTTCACGGTTACCAGAATTTGCGGCGCGGCCGCTTTACACATTGCTTCCGGATCCCAAATGCGGATGGCAATTGACTGTTACCAAGGCACCATTTTCAACTGGTGTGAAGCTGTGTCGGCTCATATGAAGAGCCAACTGACCAAGGCAAAGAACGGACGACTAAAGACTTTTGGATATGGGCCTATAGTCGTGAGCTTTGCCTTGGAGAGAATTCCAATGCTGATCCCTCAGCAACTCACTGTTGATATCTTGGGTCCTCGGCAGCCAAAGCTGATACGATGGGTTGCGGTGATGGCCCGGCATCCTGACGAGGGCGCGACAGTAGTTCGATTCTCAGATAGTTATTTTGACTGGTTAGAGGGCCAGCTTTTTGTGATACAGGACTTTCCGTATGCCGGAATGGATTTCAGAGGTGATCCGGACATGGTTCTTCCACAGGGAGAACAATGGGACGACAGAGGTACTTTTATTTTCACAAGTTTTCTAATTATGTATTTTTTGTATTTTTTATATATATCGTCTCAAAACTAATAGTAAAACTTTTTCAAAATGCAGATGTTGGTCCACAGCGTCCAGCCAACCTCCGGCCTTATGATAGACTACATCCAGCTGCACCGGTACCGGCCCCACAGGACGCGACAGCAGAAGTACTAGCTGAGTTGGAGCATGATCTAGAGCGTCTCACGGCAGATATACCTGAGACTACTATGGATGACATTCCTATCAGGCTTCAGCGCTTCGTAGTCGCGGTCCCTGGACCGTTTAGGAGATTTTTGCGTAAGGTAGCCCGCGCAGTGGTGTCGTACAGAGAGCACCACCAGTGATTGACTAGTCACTTTTGTAGTCACATGTGACATTTTGACTTTTTGTACTATCATTTTGCCGATCATAAGGTGTTTTCAACCTATGATCGAAGACGATGTATATATTTTTTGACACACTTCTATCTATATATATCACTATTACCGGCTTATCTTGTTTAACATATGATGAAATGTTTTTAAATTTACTTGCATGATCATTATAAATGTCTGTCCAACACTCGAGAAGCAATTGCATCTGCTAATGTATTCAAAGACCTTGGAATATGTTGATATTCAATGTAATCAAATTCACGTTCCAAGAGACGCACTCTCAAAAACAACCTTAATAACACAGGATTTCTAATGGCATAAACTCTATTAAGCTGTAATACAACAAGTTCAGAATCTAACCTCACTATCAAACGTCGAATTCCAAATGAAATAGATTCGGATAATAATTCAACCACTGCACTGTATTCTGCAATGTTATTCGTTGTTTGACCGAGGCTTACCCCATGCATAGAAACTAACTCGTCAGAGGGCGAATAGATAACCCAAGCTGCGGAAGAGATATTCCGTGTATTACGACAAGCACCATCAGCAAATCCAATGTATGTTTGGAGAGGCGTCGACATCTACAATATCAAGAGTAAAACCAAGATAAGCCAGAATAATGACGAAAAACCACACTCGCTAAGCTAAGCACACTGACTAAACTAACACACTTGCTAGCTAGAAAGGAAATCTAACCTATCTAAAAATTTCTCCATACCCATCATTTTAAGCATAATACCTCTTTAGGTAAAGTCCATTTCTGGGTTTACCCAAAGAGTCCCCATCAAAATCAACTAACTCATAAGCCCCTTTTGCTAGCTTTCGCTTTACAATGTAGGGCCCATGCCACATGGGAACGAATTTTCCGGCACCTAGCTTATCGTTAGCTTGATCATATAATAGTACTAGGTCTCCTTCCGAAAAACTTCGAGGGGTTACATTTTTATCGTACTGAGCTTTCATTCGTTTCGCGTGAGTCTCGATAGCTAAAGTAGCGTCACGTCGAGTCTCATCTAATTTAGCCAAGTATAATAACCGTTTCTCCTCTTCGGAAGTAGCTGGAAGTAATTCGACAGCCATTTGAAGTGATGGGATTTCGCATTCAATAGGTAACACAGCTTCTAAGCCATAAACTAGCTGGAAAGGGGTGAAACCTGTTGAATTTTTCACTGAAGTTCGATATGCCCATAGCGCCGAAAATAACATGTTATGCCAATTCGTTCGATGGATACCAATGATCCGTCGAATCATGATGACTAGAACTTTGTTGATTGACTCAACCAAACCGTTGGCTTGCGGATAATAAGGAGTAGAGCTATCGTGGCGCAAACCAAGCTGGCTTGTAAGCTCAGTCATCATGACGTTTCGAAAATGGCTCCCATGGTCAGTAATGATTGCTTGTGGGACACCAAACCTAGTTATGATATGATTGAATACGAAAACTGCAGCTGTCTTGCCGCTTGCGTCGAATGTAGGCATCGCCTCGGCCCATTTTGTAAAATAATCAACCGCGAGGATGATATACGCATGCCCCCCGGCCGAGTGAGGGTTACAAGTAATAAAGTCAATGCCCCATTTGGCGAATGGACCAGCGGCAATTATAGGGTGGAGAGGAGCAGGTGGAGCGCGCATCTTTCGATCAAACACTTGACAGTTGTGGCATTTTCTGACGGCAAGGATACAATCTTTAAACATAGACGGCCAGAAATAGCCAGCGCGCAACACCTTCTGAGCTGTGGCATACCCAGACATATGACCGCCACATGCTCCAGAGTGACAATCATTCAAAACTCTCTCAGCCTCTTCGTGAGTTAAACAACGTCGAAAAACTAAGTCTGCCCCCCGGCGATAAAGTGTATCTCCAATAATTCTGTATTGCTGGGATCGAAACCGAATTTTTCGACGGTCTTCCTTGGAAGCTTCAGGCCGAAAGGTTTGGGTTTGGAGATAGATGATTATATCCCCATACCACGGATCTAAAGTGCTAATAAGAAACAAAGATTCGTCCGCAATGGACTCCTCTGCCACAGTCTCTGTGTCAGCACTCGGGAAATCACACATCAATTCCGCAAAAACTAAAGATTTCTTAGACTTGGACTTCTCGAACTCCAAGTCGAACTCTTGCAGGATAACAATCCATTTAGAGTACTTGCCCCCTAGCAGTTGTTTTGTCAAAATATAAATCATAGGGTTGCAATCCGAAATAACTGTAGTTTTGCGGAGAAGAATGTAGTGACGAAAACGCTGGACAGCTTGAACGGCTGCCAGGGCCAATTTCTCCACATGCGAATATTTTAACTCAGTGGGATTTAAGGTTCTACTAAGATAATATATCACATGCTCTGCTTTGAATTCATCTTCTTGAACTAACACCATTCCAATGGTGGAATGCGAAGCTGCGAGGTATAAGAAGTAGTCCTGGTTGTAGTTGGGAGGATGCAATAACGGTGCATGGGTCAACGCGTGTTTAAGTGCATCAAAAGATTGTTGGGCAATCTCGTCCCAAAAGAATTGTGCGTTCTGTTTCAACAACCGTGTAAAACCTTTAGTGACCTCGGCGTAGTTTGGGATGAATCGGCGTAAAAAGTTCGCTTTCCCTTGCAAACTTTGGAGTTGGCGCAAACTCGAAGGAGGAGGCAATTTGATGATAGCCTCGACTTTCGAGGGATCGACGCGAATGCCGGCTTTTGAAACAACAAATCCCAGCAATCGACCTGTTTCTATACAGAAAACACACTTGTGGGGATTCAACCGAATTCGATAATGCCTACACCTCATAAAGATTGCTCGTAGGTGGACAAGGTGATCAGCTCGATGTAAAGAATGAGCAGGCAAATCATCGAGATAGGGTTGCACAATGTGCTTGATGTCATGAAATGCATAAGACATCGCCCGTTGAAAAGTTGCCCCGGCATTCTTAAGCCCAAAAGGTAATTTGCAATAAGCAAATGTCCCCCATGGACAAATGAATGCCGTTTTTGGTTGGTCGGCAGGTAGAATATTGATTTGATTATAGCCTGAGAAACCATCCATGAAGGAAAACATCTCACTTCCGGCACAATCATCAATAATTTGATCGATATAAGGCGTAGGATAGTTGTCTTTTGGACAAGCTCGATTGATATCCCTATAGTCGATACAGATTCTTATTGTTCCTTGTTTTTTATTGACGGGAACAATATTCGATACCCAATCCGTTAACGGGATCGGATAAATGAAACCTGCTTTCAACAGCTTTTCGACTTCTGCTTTAATCGCAGCCGCTTTTCGAGGGTGAATCTGACGCAACCGTTGCCGAATGGGTTTAGCATCCGGGTAGGTTTTGATTTCATGAACAACAATGGCAGGATCAATTCCCGGCATTTCCTCGTAAGACCAGGCAAACACGTCGCGGAATTCTTGGAATAGGGCCTTGTAAGTTTGGATTTCTTCTTCAGTACATGCGGCACCTATATGAATGTTCTCCTCGATTCCGGGCTTCACTGAAATATCAATGGGAATAGTACGAGAAATATTCCCTAAATTCAGCTCTGAATCAGAATGTTTCGTTGGATCCTGAGCGTCTTTGACATATTCAGCGGTAAAGATAGATGAAAAATCATTTTCAAATGCATCATCCTTAGGTAAAAACGAAGATCTGTGATGGAGATCTTCCCATGGTAGATCATCTACACTTAGGATTTCGCGAAGTTGTTCGTCAGATGACACTTCTTCGGGAAACGTTATCCGTTCTAAGGGTGAGGTGAAAAGTGACTCTTCACTGACCACATTCATTTGGTCGGTTTCGGTTGAATGAAAGTCGGTAAAAGACATAAGAGCTTCATAAGCAATCTCATACGGACTCAACGGCATAACATCACCGAGTGAGTCTAGCTCAGAGTCAGATGGAACATACCAAGGATCATCATAAATAATGTTTTCTGACGTGATCATATGAATTGTTGCAAACGAAGGGTCTGCATTGAGTGGAGGGAGAGGAAAAGTTCCCAGTAAACCGGAATCCTTAACTAAACCTACACCAATGTCCCTATAAGGGATTGTCGTTTTACCAACATGCTGGATAGTTTCTGAAGAGGTTGGGTCGGATGAAAAGTATGTCAGCTGATCAATAGTCACGATCTTACCGTTATGTGGAAACTTAATGACTCTGAAGACCGATGAAACGACCGCTGTCATAGCATATGACCAACTTCGACCCAAAAGAAGGTTGTAGTCTAGAGGGGCATCAACCACTTCCACATCCAGACTAACGGTTTTACCTTCGACCCCTATAGGCAATTCTTGTAGAATACCAAACGGACGGAACCCACGGCCATCAAAGGCCTTAAGGATGGTGGGGGATTGGTTCAACGAAGGAGAACCAAGCGATCTCCAACATTGAATCGACATAATACACGTAGAAGCTCCCTCATCAATCACAGTCCGATGAATAGGCCTGTTTTTGACTATCACTGGAATTTGGAAAGCCATTTGATGGGGGAGACGCGGTGTACTATTTTCTAGATCAAAGATCATTAGGTTCGGGTCCTGAACATCGACAGCTCCGATAGCCGACAAAAGCAATTTTCGTTGCGCTGGACATGATTGCAGCACTTCGAGTGCCGACATTGCTGAAGGTGAAACAGCTAAGTCTTCAACAATGTTGTAATTCTGGGCTGCTCTCGCATGTGGATTGAAAGCAGACCTTCGAAGTACACCCTTGGCGGGCGGCTTAATCACTAAGTCTGGGTTAGGTTTTTCGATCTGTAGTGGATCGGAACCAGGAGCTGAGGTTGATGGGTTAGAGTGAGAAGATTCTGCTTCCTTACCATCAACAGGAGCCTTACTACCATAATCTTGCGATCGAGTCGCAATCCTGACATGAGACATCATCAAAATGGGTTCTTCACTGGCATTCGAAGAAGAACCTATCATCTTATTCTCCTGCTCTGGAAATGGATTTTTTAACACAGCAGGAGTGGGAGAACCTTTGACTATTTTCACTACCTCGGCCCGATGAGGGCAGTCTCTCGTAAAATGATCTTCTTCACAAATGAGACAAGGATATCGAGGTTTGCGTTTTTCGTCATTGGTTTCCGACTTTTCCGTTTTCTCCTTTGGAGCCTTGTCTGCTTTAGCCTTCTTCTTTCCTTTCTTCTTTCCACCGTTTTTTGGTTTGGCCGTAGATGACTCTACAGCGTGAATGTCGGCGGTAAGTTCAGGAGAAGACTCTCCTGTCGGAGAATCAGGCAAAGTGATAATTGGAGTATTGAAGCCTTGGAAGACTTCTTCTTACTCTTCGTAGTCACGATACCAATCATACCATCAGCGGCATGAGATCCCGAAGGAGCAGCAGCGATTTGGTTTGACTTTGGAAGATCCGGAATTTTCTCGTGTAACGTACCCGACTGAGTGTAAACTAAGTCAAGGTATTGTGCCTGAGCAATGACTTGCTCCTCAGTAACTACTCCGGCCTTAGCTACATCTTCAGTAATTCTTGGTAATAATGATTTGACAAACCATTCAGCTAAGATTTGGTCCGGGATAAAAACTTTCACTAATCTTCTTCGACGTCTCCACTCATGGATGTGATCAGAAATGTACGTGGATGTCGATTGTTTTAGCGAAGTTAATAATTCTGTACCATTATCGTATCTGACTGGTAACTGAAAATGAGTTAAGAACGAGGTAGCTAACTGGCTAAAGTTGTAAAAAGAGGCCCGTGGTAACTCAATGTACCACTTGGCTGCGAGACCAATGAGTGTACGCTGGAAAAGACGTAAGCGGATGGAATCATCTGAGATGGAATTTGATGCACACCAGAGGTGGTAAGTCATCACGTGATTAGACGGATCCTCTCCAGACTTACCTTCGAACTTGGGTATATCGCTGGGCAACTTATTTGGCATTGGCGGCCAGAACTGAAGATATTGAATTGGATCGTTCGTTAGGCGCGTCAAGTCGGGTAAATCTAAAGTCGCAATAAACGGTAACTGCCGGTTAGGATCTCTAAAACTCTGAGTCACAATACCAGCCCCAGGAGGAGGATATCCAGGATAACTAGGAACAGGAGTCGCATTTGGGATATTATATCCTCCTGGAAAACCAGGATTAACCGGACCGTACTGGGGTTGCTGAGGTTGTTGATAAGTGTACCCAGGATACGGTTGATACTGGTAAACCGGTTGTTGGGCAGCTTGCCCAGGTTGATACTGTCCCTGGTACGGAGGTTGAACAAATTGAGGTTGAGTAGTAACAACCGTACTTGTACCAGGTTGGCCTGCAGGCATCTGGACTGTGGTTTGAACCGTAGGTCCAGACAACGGTACAGATGTCTGAGGAGTGGTTACAGGGACAGTAGAAACCGGAGCTGCCGATACTCCAGAAGTAAGCATGGTAGATGAAGCGGTAGTTGCTGCAGCCGTGTGAGGTGGAGTACCAGGTGCAATTGGCGGCTGAGTAACTACGGAAGTTACAGGGGTCTGAACACTTGACTGGACAGGTTGCGGTTGCTGGGGTGGACCAGGAACTGCAGGTTGTCCTGCTTGAGGTACCGACTGTATACTTGGTTGCGACATCTGTTGACCCTGTGACGGATCCCATGTTAACATTCCAGGGTATTGACTCGTAACAGGTTGAGGATACTGAGATCCATAGCCGTATTGAGGATAGGGTTGATAACTGTAAGGTGCAGTCCCATATGATTGCCCTTGAGGTGGTTGATAACCTTGACCAGGGTATTGACCCGTAGGTTGATAACCTTGAGGTAAATACGAATACTGGGGTTGACCTTGACCTTGAGGTTGGTATCCTTGAGGTTGATACCCTTGGGGTTGATACCCTTGGGGTTGCCATCCTTGAGGTTGCCATCCTTGAGGTTGATATTGATACTGAGGTTGACTTTGGGGTACATATTGAGGCTGGGGTTGATACCCTTGGGGTTGATACCCTTGAGGTTGCCCCCCAGTCACGAATGAAGTACCTTGAGGTTGCCCCCCAGGCGGTAATTGGCCACCTTGAGGTTGGTTAATGGGAGTTGAACCTGACATCATATAAATGTCACCTATACTCAATGGTACATTACCACTGTTTCCAACTAATAACCCATGATCAATGGGTTGAGGAGATGCTCCCGCAAAGGTACCAGAAAGTGATTGATACCCAGTAGGAACAGAAGGACCGCCATGTAAAAATGATTCAGGACTTTGTGAAAACACAGATGACTGACCAGACATATTTACAGGAGAATGAATTCCTCTAGGTGGAAAAGGAGTACGAGGTGTAGAAAAACCTACTGAGTTGTCTAAAAAATTGGTTAATGCAAGGTACCAAGATTCACTTCTAGGAGGACTGTAAAAGATGGATTCACGCTCCCTTAGATCAAGGGTAATTAGATCTTCAGAATCAGAAACGCCTATTTCTTCCTCTGGAACAAGTTCTTCTATAGCAATTAATCCAACAGGAAGATTTTCGGTGATAATTCTTTCTATTCTTGGTGAATCAGGAACACTAGGAGTTGGAGTAACAGGTTCGGAAATTTCAGGTTCTTCGCCTGTTTCACTGGCAGATGAAAAACTACCAGCAAGCTCGGAAACTGTAACAGCTTCGGGATTGTAACCTGTTTCTAAACTTTGGTAATCTGGATGGACTACCAAGGAAGATTCTCCTTCTTCAGGTGAACCTACTCTACTGCCACTAGGAGGAGTTACAAGGACCTTTAACCCTTCTAAATTACCTGGGTCGTCTCGAGGAGGGGATCCCCTAAGTCTACGGGATCTTCTCAACAATTCGGCCACAGAAACAACTTCAGGAGACTGGCCCGCAATTCGACGGGACCTTCTCGGTAATTCCGCCACAATTAAAGATTTTTAACTACAACACACGAAAACAAAGTAAAAATTTCAAATCAAACCACCTAAAGTCTTCTAAAGAAGCAAACAAATTTGAAGCACACGCCTAAATAATCTAGAGCGTCAAACCACACACAAACAGTAGTCTTCCGGACCAAAAGCGCTAGTTGGTGATTAGGCCCAACCTCGCAGGATTCAGTACAGAAATGGCGGGTGGAACAGTTACCCCGGCAACCTGCTTAATGAATAGACTGGCACAAGTTCCTCCACTTTAACCGTCTCGAAGTGAAGCGAACCCCCCAGAAAATCCAAGTGAGTATAACCGACGTCTGCTCCAGGTACAGTGGGACCTTCCCTCCACCGTCACCTGGGTAGAATCCTAGATATTATGGCCACTAAGGTTACCAATCACAACAATTACACCTGGGGGAACAGTCTAAACTCCGACAGCACGCAAGGGCAGAGTAACAAGCTCCAATCCCCTTACCGGCTCCTTGACAACAATCCAAGGTTTACCGATAAGTGACCCCTGGCTCCTCGACAATGGTTAATCCGAGGTTTACCGTTTGTAATACGTACTGTCTGGCGTCGTTCCCAACGAGGGAGGAATGATCCCCTCACTGGTTCGGACACGAGCTCGTGCTTCTCCTTTAAGAGGAGCTTTCCCAGAATGTAACTGAAACAATTGGATTTGTTCTACTCAAGATAGACTATCTGTTTGGTTTTGTAGTCTTGGAGAGTTAAGTACTCACCTACTCCAAGACCCTAGCCTAAGCTATGTTGGTGTTTCAGAGCCCTAGAAAAATAAAGATTACTAGATTGATTTTAATTTAAGCGTTACTTTTAAGGTTGTTTCTTAAGTCAAAAGGTGATGGAAGTGAAACCAGTGGTGTGTTGACTCGACTCGAAACCACTACAAAATGCACCTAGAATGATTTATCCACTACTTTACTTTTTCGATGAATTGCTTAACTAAAAAGTTGAGAGAATGCAATCTTTATAAAAGCAACTTCTTAATTGAAGACAATCAAAGAAACAATTCGTTTTTCTTTTCCAAGCATAAAAACATAACCTCTCTTTACATGCACGAAAAAACTCTTTTCTTCTTTCAAAAACAAAAAGCTACTTGAAACAAGACTTTTAAAGAAGATGTTTTTGTATTTTTCTTTTAATAAAGCAAATAAATCTAATATAACCAAAAATCAATCTTAACAACTATTAAAATCTATGAAAATCCACTCATAAGCAAACTAAAAGCAAATTTATTCTAAGCAATCTTAACGAGGCCAAAACTAACAATGATTATTTCTAAGGTGTTTTACTTGATCACAATCAAATCAAGGACTAGCTTATTGCAGAACCAAAAACTAGCCAAAACAAAACTCTAATCTTTTTGTTCTTTTTGTAAAATGGAAATCAATACTTTATAAACAAGCAATTCGAAATTTGACCCAAAACAACTTAAATGGCAAGTTGCTCACACAAGGAGACTTTACGACAGGCCCGACTTCTAAGAAGGTTGACTAACCAGAGAGATCTAAGGCTGGACAACTTTCTACTATCAAAGTCACTACAAAACCTATCCAAAAATCAAACCCTAGGTCTAAACTTCGTTGAAAACCACTAAAACACTCAAAGCTCACAAAACAAGTTCAGGTGAAAATTCTTGACAGGGTACTAAAGGATCTGGGCAGAAAATACTAAGGAAAATCAAAATCTAAAAGCAATTTAAAGCAAAAATGGAATTTTCTTAAAGTTTACAGGAAGACGCAGGCAACCCGTTACAACAGGTGCGGGCCCGCTCTGTGCAAACGGCAACAGCGCGTCCAAAGACGCACTGTGCAGTACTCAGAGGGTGCGTCCTTCTGGAAAAATGAAGAAAAACCAAATCTAACTAAATCTAAAGCTAAGCCACCCAAATACTAATTCTCACAGTCAAAAACCAGAAAATAAAAATGATTTTCTCAAAGCAAAGTTCACATAAAGGAAAAGACTCTCTCATTAATGGATTCCCCAGCGGAGTCGCCAATTTGTCACACGGAATTGGTCAAGGGTGCGGACACAGCTGACCTTCCTAGAAGTCTAAGACATTCTAATGACAAACAAGACAAAATGGAGTGATCTTTCTCTAAATACACCTTTTACAACATGAAAACTACAAGTGTTTAGGCTTACCTTATTCCAAAACGCTGTTGTTGAAGTCCGTTCTTGACGATCCGGATGAGCTCCTCCTTCAAGTCAATTCCTGCAACCACAAACAATCAAACAATTACCAAGCACTTGCATTTCATATAATAAAACATATATTCAACATGCAGACCAAGGAACACATGAAATAACTCATTAACACAAGCTATTGAGAAAAATAAACCAGTTTGTATTAATAACGAAACAAAGAAACTCTTACAACCTGGCCTTGGTGTTGTGCAAGTTCCTCCCAGGGTCCATCAAGGGTTTTCCTCTACTTTGACAAAGCTCACCCTCTTCCAAGTAGAATCAAGTGAAGACAATCTCTCCTCACAAAGGCTCTAATGGAAGACCTAAATCCTGCAGCATTTACCCAAAGAAAATGTATAGCTCCAACCTCTTCTCCCTCTGGCTCAATGTCTTTATTTATAGTGCTGTAAAGAGGTTATTCAGGTCCACTATCAATGGGATCATCACCCTCTTTGGGTGGGATAGCTCCCTTATTGATGGGATAAGTTCCCCCTTAATAGAGATACATGAACCAACTGGAGGCGCATCCATTTCATCAAACCAACCTCTAGAATGTTCTAGAAGTAACCACAAGTAACTTTTTCAAGATAAAACTCGCGCATTTTTCCTTTTACAGAGGGACGCACCTGTACCTTAACATACAGAGCGTCCATGGACGCAGATTTTGTGAACATGGTCAGCGTCCCCGCAGGTAAGGCTAGAGAGAACCTGCGACCCCAGAGATAAACATAGTTTTTACAAGACTTTCTCTCTTCTTTGAGTTTGAGATGGATAACAGAGGCATGAGACTTGCCCAAGAGGGTAGCATGACTGTTGATTTGAGCCATACTAACTGTAAGTAGTCAAGGTGACATTTTTTAGTGTAACACCTATATCCACTTCCTCTCATATTAGGTGTATCCAAGGATCTTCCATTTCTGACCATGCCATCTCTGTCTGAACTGTGACCACCATTAGACCTGCTATCATATGCCCCATTAGTTTTTTCCTCTTGTCCATAAATAATTTGTTATTGTCCCTATCTCTACAAGTCTAAACACCTTTGAAGGATAGCTGCATTAACCTCTACTTCTTTCTCTTATGCCCTGGTAAGCCTTTCCTATGACTAAATGATTCTGTAATTATCTACTTTGCAACTTTTAATTTATTCCTTTAAACTTCTCAAGGTGTCTACTATGTGAGGAATATACCCGTCTCTTGGCTACTCATTTGATCTCATTAGAGTATGTTTCCAAGAAGAATAAGATCAAATATTACTATCAAAATAGTGGATTACAGTTCACGAGACTCCCCTTTGAGATCAAATGAGTAGCCAAGAGACGGGTATATTCCTCACATAGTAGACACCTTGAGAAGTTTAAAGGAATAAATTAAAAGTTGCAAAGTAGATAATTACAGAATCATTTAGTCATAGGAAAGGCTTACCAGGGCATAAGAGAAAGAAGTAGAGGTTAATGCAGCTATCCTTCAAAGGTGTTTAGACTTGTAGAGATAGGGACAATAACAAATTATTTATGGACAAGAGGAAAAAACTAATGGGGCATATGATAGCAGGTCTAATGGTGGTCACAGTTCAGACAGAGATGGCATGGTCAGAAATGGAAGATCCTTGGATACACCTAATATGAGAGGAAGTGGATATAGGTTCTACCCGTCTCTTGGCTACTCATTTGATCTCAAAGGGGAGTCTCGTGAACTGTAATCCACTATTTTGATAGTAATATTTGATCTTATTCTTCTTGGAAACATACTCTAATTCTTCTGTAATTATCTACTTTGCAACTTTTAATTCTTCTGTAATTATCTACTTTGCAACTTTTAATTCTTCTTATTCTTCTGTAATTATCTACTTTGCAACTTTTAATTTATTCCTTTAAACTTCTCAAGGTGTCTACTATGTGAGGAATATACCCGTCTCTTGGCTACTCATTTGATCTCAAAGGGGAGTCTTGTGAACTGTAATCCACTATTTTGATAGTAATATTTGATCTTATTCTTCTTGGAAACATACTCTAATACCAATATGTAACCCACTCCTCCCACATTCACCCACTTTCACTTCCATGTCAGGGTAAACATGAGAGGAAGAGACACTATGACATTATCCAACCTCCTAGGTCCCATTAAGGAAATGGGGCTCACTACTGATGACAAACTCACATTTCACAACATCCTACAGGGGCTAAAGGACACTCAAAAGCTAAGAATCCATCCTAGGTGGCTAAAACCTGAGTTATAGCCCTCCTTCTCTACCCTCATCCCTCAACCACACCCACAAAAAGGCCTCCATGTGGTTAGAATCCTCCAACCACATGCACAAGCCTACATCCACACAATTGTAACCCAATTTTTCCAGTTAGGATCATGTGGTCCCGAGATATGAGCTTAGATTCCAGGTCAACCCCGAGACCACTTCCCACAACTTCCTGAGGCTTTCTATAATGATAAGTAGCTCAATGTAAAGGATAAACTTACAAAATTGAATCACAAATTTGACCTAACCACGCCTAACAATGAGAGTCATTTCGTCAAACATATTAAGAACATGAAATATAGAGGTCATGAATGCATATATGAACATAGGGGTTTGATACTTATCTGAGAATCATCATGAAGGTCTATTTCCCCCTCATAATAGCTACAACAACATTTGTTAGCCCATTCATTTATTGACCATTCATCAACAAATCAAACATATCAAGAGCCATAGTTAGAACCTGTTATGGAACCATGCTTATAACCAACATATAATAAGAATAATAACCAAAATAGAAAATCCATCAAATCCACATATTAACAAGTACAATTACTAATGAAATACAAGAGGAAAAGTGCTCTTATTAACATATGCAAAAGCCAACAAGTCATGGACTTCCACACACCACCTCACCATAGATTGGGTTGAACCGAATATGTTTTCATCCAATCACCCTCGTGCAATATTCCAAGCATGAATGTGGGACTCAATATAAAAACAACGAGGGCTTCCGGGAGATTAAACGACCTCCACCCTCATGCTCTCGCAATCTCACTAAAACCGATTAAGAGATGAGATAAGAAAACCAAAACATAAACAATGAGGGATTCCCAAAGATTAAACCACCTCCACCCTTAGGATTTACCGCAATCCTGCTATAACCGGTGAAGGGATTAGTAGACCCAAAACAAGCTTGGATGCCTCAGATTTTCTTCAACAATGCTTTGAGGAATTTCCTTGTCTCCACCTTGAGGCTTTACCACAATCCTACCAAAACCGGTGAAAGGATAACTAGGCCCTATGGGAATTTTCCTAAGACCACCTTAATGAGTTCCAAAAACCATCTCGCAATCAAAATCTAAACCAAATAAAAGAACCCCATCACACAATGGCTATCTAGAAATGGAAAGGCAAAGTTGAAACCACTGTCACACCTAGCAAAACCCAGGCCCATGATAGTAAGAGAACCAAATACACACATGCATGTACCATGCATTCACAAACTCACTAGGAAATCATATATGGTACATGTTACTTGCAAGTATTCGTGTTGAAACTACTTTATCCAACTCTTCCTTATTTTTACCTTGATTTCATTTGATTCCTTTTCCTTCCTTTGCTTTCCTTTCTTCAATGTTATAGTGCTCCAAGAATACTCTAAGTGTGTAAGAGTACGAGAGAATAGAGAGAGCTCTAAGTTAAAACTAATAAAAAAGAGCTCTAAACTGATCCTAATTAGCCTTTTTATTATTGAGGTCTCCATTTTCTACAATTTCCTCTATTTTTCCTTCAATTTCCCTCTCATGCAAACATGTGACCTTTCATCTCCCTTTTCTCCTATTTTCCTTTATTTTCATAAGTAAAATACCAATTAATGTATTTTTTCCTTTTTAGAGCCTTTGACAATCATTTTCCAATGCCTTATCCATAATAAACTAAAATGAACACCCACTAAGATGTTTTTCCCAACATTCAACTTTGAATAAGTGTCTTGTGACCTCAATCTCATTTTTCCTTTATTAACTTTATTACATTAACTTTTAACCACGGGATTTTACAACTTCTTAACTATCATGGTTGCCAATATAAGGGGAAGACGAGAATGCAAGGGTGTTAACTTGGAATCCCTTATAGATTTCCATTCTCTTTGAAAGATACCCATGGGCTCTAACATGTATACGATGAGAAGCAATAGGGAAGGAATAATTCATGGATATATTTTTATCCTACCATACCATTGGTGATGGTTTTTTATGCTTCAAGAAGACAAACCTAATTTTACTATTTGTATGCTTCCTTATTTTAACCTCTAAAGATGTGATAGAAGGAATTATCATGAAAATGGTTTAGTATACCTTGAATTTTGCAAAAAATAAGGATGAGATGATTAGTCTTAGGAAGAGAGCCTTATTGTAAATGCTTGATGGTGAGAAAGGAATCTACTAGGATTACTATCTTGGAGACAGTCCTTTATTTACCCAAGTGAAGCTGAGTAGAAGCCCATACATTTCAGTGGATTGTTTGTCCTCTTGCCAAGTTCCTAGGAATACTTAACTTCTAGATTTCCTTTGGGATTGAAGAAAATCCATCCCCCTCCACCCATCCCTTGCTTCGGATTCACAGATCCAAAATCTCGCTTCTTTTGTTTAAATGTATCCTCGATATTGACAATGTATCAATAAGCGGCGCCAGGTGAGGAGATGTCTAGGAACTCCATATCGTTCTAGATGTACTTATGTAGATAGCAACGATACTTGAGTACCAAATACTGCTCGGAATCCTTGATACCTAGCTTCATGTGAAGGGTATGGAAAACATTTTTTAACTTCAACACATCTTGGTCCATTCCCTGTTGCAACGTGGTCCACTTTATGTATTTATCTTCATAGCTCCCAATAGGTTAATATTATTCCTTGATGGCGTCTCGGAAAGAATTCCAAGTGGGTACAGCTGAAAACAGTGAGGATTCCCTCTCGCCCTTTTGTTCACAGTAGGGTTCCAACCAGTCCTTGACATGTGGGGCGGCTTTGAGAAGTGAAAAAAGTAATATTTTCTCGATTGGAAAAGTCATGAACTGAAAAATATCCGTCCAACAGATTTAACCATATATCTATGACGTCTACATATATTTGGCCTTCAAATATGGGAATGTCAAAGTTAACTTGTACCTTAAAAGGATTGACCTCCAAAGTGGCTGCTGGATGAAGATGCATCGCATGTGGGTAATCGTCGAAGGATATGGGTGAAGTTATCCATCATCACATTCCTTTGTCACTCGAGGGATTCCTCGATCAATATTTTGAATGGATATCCTTCCCCCTCATCTTTCTTTTCTTCCGCCATAGGAGGTTGTCGAGGTTTGTGAGGCTAGTCTTGCAAAGGTTCAACCAGTTCGAGCCTTAACTCCTTATACCCTGACCTCATTGGGGACATGCAAAGAAAAATAGAGAAAGAGCATATCACTCTGATACTATTGATCCGTGCTTATGCAGGAACGCAGCAAAATACATATATACACCTAAACACAGAGATGCAGTATAAATAAAGCTTCATTTCAAAAATGGAAATAAACTAGCTCGGGTGATGGTAGCTTATCTATGAGAAGAGATATGGTGGCTACATGCCTCTGAACTATGTTACAATGAGGCTCAAGGGCATATTTATTATTAAACAACAAGGGAAAACCCTAAACAACCAAAACCCTAACCCCAAGATATGGAACGACAAGAGTTTGTGGGCCCCATTGGGGTTAGTTGGGCAACCAACTTCCCAAGGTCATAACTTGGTCATATTATCTTTGTTTGGCGCATACGATACCTTGTTGGAAAGATATCTTTGAGTACTATAGGATTAGCTTGTTGTTGACCTCAAAAAAAAATGTTGTTTATGGTGTCAAAACTGCTCTAGAAGTTCAGGACCTGAAAACTACTAAAAATAGTAAATGTTGCTATAAACAAGGAAACTGATGAAACCAACTTGAGGTCTGGGTGGAATAGGCGGGTGGCCACCAATATCCACTGGATCACCTATTGTGGCAAATCCTCCATGAATGATTTTGCAGAAAGCTTAGGGTTTTATTATTTTTTTTATGTGATTAATGCCACATGTATGTTGTATTTAGAGGCATCATGCTTTATATATGGTGATATATGTGAAGTGTTTGAACGTGTTGAGAACAAGTAAAAATTGAACTATGACAAAAGTTGTGGTGTATGTGATCGCAAGGGGTACTTACTAGATTTAGAGGGCAGGAAATTGAGGAATTTCAGGTAAGTTGGTGGAAAGCTTACAAATTTTAGTGGGTCATGATGTCAATCATATGTTACAATGGCAATGCTTTTTGGTATTTTATGTGATAATATTTTATTAACCAACTCATGATTCTTTTTTATTGTCAAGTCAAATTGATTGCAATGGATATGAGTGCCTTTGAATAATTGGACATAGCTAGACAAGAAAGTAGACAAGAGATTAAATGTAAGATGCAATAACTATTATGAATATTTGTGAGCTTGACATAGCTAGACAAGAAAGTAGACAATAGATTAAATGTAAGATGCAATAACTATTATGAATATTTGTGAGCTAAACTAAGAAGTGGGACCTTTAAACTAAGAACAAGACAAAGGGCAACTTCCCATAGCTATGTTAAATTCTTGGAAATGTTTTTTTAATTACAACAAAAAACAACATGCACATATGATTAGTTTCATTAAAACTATGTTCGTAGTTTATAAAAACATTTAATCTAGTCTTAGCAATAATTTCAAAAAAAAAAACCCTTCTTTTCAACTTTCTATTCTAAAAATACAAAATTAATACTTACTTTTTATTTTATTTTTATTCATGATGCAAACCCAAGGACATTTGTTGCATGCAACTCTTGTTATAACTTTTAAATATTGTTTTTTATTTAAACATATTTAACATTTTATGTATCCTTAATTATAAATATGATAAAATTACTAATGCATAATTACCATGAATATATATATAGCTAAACTAAGAAGTGGGACCTCTAAACTAAGAACAAGACAAAGGGAAACTTCTCATAGCTATGTTAAATTCTTGGAAATGTTTTTTTAAACACAACAAAAAACAACATACGCATATACTTAGTTTCATTAAAATTGTGTTAGTAGTTCATATAAAAATTAAGTTAATCTTAGCAATAATTATGAAAAAAAACCTTTCTTATCTACTTGCTATTCTAAAAATACAAAATTAATATTTAACTTTTATTTTCTTTTTATTCATGATACAAACCCACTGACATTTGTTGCATGCAACTCTTGTTATAACTTTTAAATATTGTTTTTTATTTAAACATATTTAACATTTTATGTATCCATGATAATTATTATGCATAATAAAATATGTATATATATAGATTCCTAAAATGTTAAATATGATATAAATTTGATGATTACTAATATATAATTACCATAAATATATATGTATGTGTTTTCACCATTGTATATATATGTTTTTACAATTGTGTAGGTTATAAATTATTTCTCTATGTAAATTGTGTATAAGTAAAAACACTCCCATCATTATCAAAAACAAATAAAATATATCAATTGTATATAAGTAAAAACACTCCAATCATTATCAAAAACAAATAAAATGTATCAATTGTATATAAGTAAAAACACTCCCATCATTATCAAAAACAAATAAAATATAGATACAACTTTCCACTCAAAATATAGAAACAAATATTCCTCACAATTACATTCAAAACCATGTCCACGTTACAAATTTAATATAAAAAAATATTTCTTTAATTATTATGACAACAAAAAATATTCGCTAGAGTAATAAACTAGCATTTGCACCAGATGTTGCAAAGAAAATGTCGTAAAGTGTAGAAAATGAACTAGTGGTTGAAGTGTCTTGTAAAATAGATGCAATCTTTGCACAACATTATAATGTTTCAAAATTATATATTTACAATGTCAAAGATCATTCAATCAACATTTATTACCACGACAAAGAACAATATAAAGACTTGGAAAATAGGCTTCATGCTAGAGAGCTTATTCTTCCACCTACAACATTATGGTTTCAAAAAACAATAAAAGACATAATATGAAATAAAGGTGAGTCTTTGATTCCATGGAGATTTGGTATATCTTCTCTCCAATATTCATAATCATTTAGATACCCCAAGATTCATGAGAAATACAAAGGATCAAGAAAATAACCATTCCACCTCTAAAGATGTGGTGTTGTATTCAACTCTTTCAACATATTCATCATACTCAACATGCAGAGCTCCCACATTATAGCCATGGAAGCCATTGTTGAGGGAGGGGACAGATGGCAAGAGGCACAAAAAATTTGATGGCTTCTTCAATGTCCCAGGGATTCTTGCAGCAAACTTCAGAAATCCAAAAGACAGTCAAAGTTAACTCATCATAATATATATACATGAATTTTGAAGGAATTTAAGGTCTAAACCCTCAAATATGTTTCGAGTCCAGTAAGCCCAAGACGAGGAAAGAAAACCTCTCCGGTGAGGTGATTTCGTCTTTCTAGGACAGATTCTAGGGCTGCAAAACTAGGTTTAAAAAATACAACAAACATTGAGATGGCCACTAGCAACAATCACTTTGCAATCAACATGCCACTGCTGTAGATTTTAGAGTCAATGCCTAGGAATCCATCTGGATATAGTATATGTACTCCAAAACGTTTTTGATGCCTTCCCATCCTACTTATTGTCTTGACCAAGAAACTTTGCTAAATGATCCTCGTTATAGAATAAAAACTATGACAATGTGTAATACACATAAAATATATAAATGAATGCTAAATAAATAATAATAGTAATATAATACTATGCTATGAAATGTCTTAGTTCTTCATCATAACCTTTCACCTTGTGACCCTCACCTATAGGCAAGCTTCACCTATTACTTCCCACCAAGATATAGGTAACAGAGGATTTGAGTAGCAGTGATATGTTGAGTTGCCATTATCATGGTACAACTTGTCTGTTTAAAATCACACAACCGCTTCTTAGTATCAATTAGAAATAGAGAAAAAAACCTTATTATAACACTTTAGGAAGACTACATCTCAGCAAACACATTAAGCCACCACGACACTCTTTGGATGTTTTTGAAGACTAAAAACCTTATTATAACACTTTAGGAAGACTACATCTCAGCAAACACATTAAGCCACCAGGACACTCTTTGGATGCTTTTGAAGACTACAATCGTTGTTATAAGAAACATGTTGTGTGGAATTGACAGAGAAGTATTGGGTTGTCGAATGGATGGATGAGTGAGTGAAATCAAGGCCAATACTATTACAATATCTACATTGAAAATTAAAACTAGGTTAACATTGATCAGTTCATTGATGCCTAGTTAATGACCCTAAAGGCATTAAGCATTATATCCAAACTGAATATTGACAATAACTATTGTTTGCCTTGAATGTTTTCATATTGATACCAATGTTCCTATGACAAGGTTATGGATTGCAAATGAGAGGAGCACGACACTCATGCTTGACAAAAATGAAACACCATTCACAATGAATGAATTGTAGAGTGTCAAATTCAATCATCCTTTGCTCTGCATATTCATCATACTCAACATGCAGAGCTCCTGCATTATAGCCATGGAAGTCATTGTTGAGGGAGGGAGGGGACAGATGGCAAGAGGCACAAAAAATATGATGCCTTCTTCAATATCCCAGGCATTCTTGCAGCAAACTTCAGAAATCCAAAAGACAATCAAAGTTAACTCATCATAATATATATACATGAATTTTGAAGGAATTTAAGGTCTAAACCCTGAAATCTGTTTCGAGTCCAGAAAGTCGAAGGCGAGGAAAAAAAACCTCTCGGTTTAGAGTGACTTTTCTTTAGATTTCATTGAAATCCAAAAACATATCTTACATTTTCAGTGTAGTTCTTGAGGAAGATGGAACCTGTTCCTGACTCTGCAATTTCAAACAATTCTCTCAACAACTTAACATTAGTCTCTGTGGTGAATTCTGTCAATAATTCAAGGTCTGAATACAATATAGAATTTGACAAGAAAAAAGCCCACACATGAATGCTTAATGTCTTCCCATGTGGAGAAGTGTTTCCAACCGCCTTCATCTGCAACAACCTTAGAGCATTATCCTTGGCCATAAGGAATATCACAGAATTTAGTTTCAACACTATGATTAGAGAACAAAATTATTGGGCTTGTCACATAAAAGAAACACAACTCAAAACTTTTCTCTACCTACAGTTAATATATAACTAGCATAATGGATAAATTCTAGAACATGATTGTTCAGTAATAAAATTTATTAATTAGCATTTTGTAAGTGAAATAAAAGTACATTGCATCCAAATCCTTTGATATTAAGGAATTCCCTAGGTGCATGAGGTTCTAGCTTGTAGTTTCTAGATACAGTTGGCATTTGGCCTTGAGAAATGTAATGCCTACCAATGCTTCAAGTATAAATATTGAAGAGCACAATCTACTTAGTTCATCTATTTGATCGATGGTGTCAAATTTCATCAAAATTCCCAGGCCAGGTGAAAACACCTTCCAAAATTTTATGCCAAATTTCTTCAAAATTGCCCAAGAAAAACCATTATTTTCCAAGTGTTTTTAGACTACTCTAATTTTGAGCAACAACAATAGGATCATGGTAGTGTTGTTAGTACCATATGCAAGTCCATCACATAATCTAGTCCAATTTACCCACCTCTCGTACAACTCTAAATTTGGGCTTCTTGTGATTTCTGTTATTCAAGATCTGAAAACAAATGTTGTCTCTGTAGCTAACCCCATGATTGTGACACTATATGAAGAACCCACTGAAAATCAAATGCCAGCGTCATAGGAAAACGATGTTTTTGTTGAAGTGAGAGCACTATGTAGGAAGGGTCGATTGAAGGAAGATTTATAATGTTTAAATGACACTATAGTCGATACAGACACCTATATTTCCCTCTTGGAACTTTGTATCAAGATGAAAAAAATTTCAAAATAAAAAATAGTCCATACCGACATGGGTTTGAATGGGATTGAACCAAATGGAATGCTAGAAACTAAGATCAGCCAGATGAAATCCCTAGGTGCATGAGGTTCTAGCTTGTAGTTTCCAGATACATTTGACATTTAGCCTTGAGAAATGTAATGCCTACCAATGCTTCAAGTATAAATATTGAAGAGAACAATCTACTTAGTTCATATATTTGATGTATTATGTCAAATTTCACAAAAACTCGAAGGTCGGGTGAAAACACCTTCCAAACGTTTCTGCCAAATTTCTTCAAAATTGCCCTGGAAAAACCATTATTTTCCAGGTGTTTTTAGAATACTCTAATTTTGAGCAGCAACAATAGGATCATGGCAGCGCTGTTAGTACCATATGCAAGTCCACCACATCATCTAGTCCAATTTACTCACCTCTCTTACAACTCTAAATTTGGGCTCCCCGTGGCTTCTATTATTCATGATCTGAAAACAAATGTTGTCTCCGCAGCTACCCCTATGATTGCGACACTATATGAAGAACCCACTGAAAATCAAATGCCAGAGTCATAGGCCAACGATGTTTCTGTTGAAGTGAGAGCACTATGTAGGAAGGGTCGATTGAAGGAAGCTTTGGAACGTTTAAATCGCACTATAGTCGATTTAGACACCTATATTTCCCTCTTGGAACTTTGCATCAAGATGAAATATTTTTCAGAAGAAAAATAGTCCATACCCACATGGGTTTGAATGGGATTGAACCAAATGGAATGCTAGAAACTAAGCTCAGCCAGATGCAATTTTTGTTAGCGAGGACTTGGCCTGGAACACCGATACCCTGAGGGAACAAGTAGTACATGGATGCCAAATCAAAATATTTCCATATCAGAAACACTATCTAATCCCAGAACAAAATTATTTTCCTCTTCACCCCCACCCCAAAGAAGAATTGAAGTTTCTGTAATACCTTTTTTTTCTTTCAGTTATTGTTCTATTCTGTGAATCTGTGATTGAAACCCCTTGATTGATCTACTTCTTGACTTTTCCAAGGCCCTTTGAATGAACCATCACCCCATCCTATGACCCCAATAAATTCACAAAACATCGAGGCTTAACTAGAAAAGAATAAAATTTGCACTGTTCAAAATCACTAAAAACATGTTTATACTCACCACACCATTCAAAGTCACTAAAAACAAGTTTATACTCACCACGAATCCACGCTTCTGCTCAAATTCAGAAGAAAAATAATTTCTTTGAACGCTTCAATGGAAGCTAAAACTCTATCATCACACCAGGGTTTTGACCACCGAAAAGCTTCTCTATTCGTTAAACAACTCATAACAACATATTTAAAGAGAAGGCCTCTTTACGAATTTGATCCGGTGGATGAATGCTAACCCCATTTTCCTGATCGAAATATCCTCAAACTACTGAACCATTTCATTGAACCACTTTCTTCCATTTGTTCGTCCAGTGGCGGAAATCAAGGAGGCGGTTGCGACTTCGAGCGGTGGGATCTGATGACTAAAAGCCTTTCAATCGTCTAACAATTGATCGAATGGCACAAAACGGTCCAGAGTGGCAGCTAGGAAATTTATTCCGATAGGGAACGCCTTACAGTGTAATTAAGGAAACAAAAAATACAAATAAGTATATTAGAATAAATTTTAAGAGTAAAATATTAAAAAATAAGAAAAAGGATAATAGGATAATAAATATAAGGATAGTATTAAGGATGATAAGGATGAAAATAAGTAAAACTATAACTAAATATTATATTAATAAGAATAATTAGGATAAAATTAAGGAAAATTAAGAATAAAAATAAAAATACAACTAAATCTTATATTAAAACATTGTAATAAAAAAAATATAACTTTGGAATAAAAATTAAAGGTAAAAAAATCAATAAGATAAAAATAATGAGAAGAGATTCGAATTCTAATAAACTCATATTCTAATTAAAGGGTAAAATTAATATATAAGAAAATTTTATTTAGCAAAATTCCAACTTTTTTTCTTGTTCAGGAGTCAAGTTTTTGTTAATGTTCAAGGTTTTTCTTAGCTCAATCTCTATAGTTTTGCTTTTTATTTATAAGTTAAATTAGATTGGTGCCACGACCACCAATTTTCTAGGGATTTGAGATTATTCCAATTCCTATATTTATGAAGTCTTCAACTATATCAACCACATTAATATTTTTAATGTAATTATACTAATATAAAATATAATTAAAATAAAAAATAGAAATAAATATTATATTAAATTTTTGATATAATATTTCATTAACATAAAAAAAAATCTCATTAATACATAATTTACATTTAATATTTCATTAATATTTAAAATAAACCGATTTTAAAAAATAACTAAAAAATAACTAATTATCTCATGTCAACTAATCTACTTACAAAAACAGCATTAAAGATATTTCATTAATACTTCCATCTAAAATATTTAACATGCAAACAAAGATCATGTATCATGTTTTATATCAAAAGATATTACCAACTCGATTTAAAAAGACTTAGACATTTTTAGACTTTTGAAAATAAATAAGCTTTATTAGAGAAATCTAACCCACATTTTCTGAATATTTAAACTAAATATATTTAAACAAATTTGCCCATTATATAACCTTTAGCCCAGATGCAGAGATCCGAGAATGTCGTAGGGGCCTCCCATGTGCATTTTCTTCATTGGTTCGATGAAAGGGAAAGGAGTACAACAAAACGCTAATTGTAAATAGTTAAAGAAAACATTTGTGCAAAACCTTTGTGAACGACTAATAGACGTGATCACCTATGGCTTTCACTTCAACTGGAATCTACTCTCGGTCTACGGAACATTAGATACAAACTACTAATTTGAGCTTCCAATAATTTAATTCTACCAGCAATCATAATTTATATTCAACTAGTTAAGATATCTTTAATAGTGTTTGACTTGATTATGAAAATGTCAAATTCTAACTTGTTTTCTCAAATAAGGACAGAATTATCCTGCTTAGTAGATTCATTCACTCATATTAAGATATAGGGTATTCTCTCTTGTCACTATCTTAACAAATAAATAATATCTTTTTATATAATTTTATTATTTTCTAAGAGAGAAAAAACATTCATAATCATAAGTGTGATTATACATTTTTTAGATTCAGCAATTTGTCCAAAATTTATGGATCAATTTGTTGCTAGAAAAAAGAAAAACTTCATTTACAAGTTGGATATCTTTGACATCTTTGTCAACCAACAAAATAAAACTTAGAGAGTTGCAATTCTTTTTTATGCAATTCCCTATTTGTGCTAGACACAGAGCTGCATATGAAACAAAAAACATGAATATGAGAAAAATATTTTAACATTTGAAATTTGTTGGTCGAGAGAGCATGTAAGTGATAATCTAAAATTGATATGGAAAGTTTGGTTATACGTGGATGACCATTTGGTCATGCTCCACCTCGTCAATGAAATATGTGACAATAAAAGTCCCTATATGCAATTTGAGTGCATCCTTTGAAAGATTATCTATAGTAGTGTTTTGTTCTATGAGTATGTGGTTGAAGGATGGAAAATAAAAGAAGTGTGGTCCTGATATCATGAAGGATAGGCTATAGATATATATTCTTGACAAAAAACTTGTTATTGGCCCAATCGATCAGAAGTTTGGATTCCCCCATAATTTGTAGAGATTTGACATTTTTAAGAGTAGTTATTTCCAATAGAGTATGAAGAATTATAAGTTGAGCTTGGTTGTTGGTACCATGCCCATGAGCATAACAAACTTGAAAATTGGAAGATTGTGTGAGGAAACATATTAAGTCAACCCTGCATCTAGATAGGTTTCCTTGTGTTGAGCCATCAAATAAATCCCAAGGACAACCCAGAGTGAGAGGGGGCATTACTAGCACTTGACACTTCTATGTTTTCAGGTCGACCTTAGATTCCCAACACAATTTTTAACCATACCAAAGGTGACCTCGGCTAGAAATTTCTATGAGCAAAAAATGTTATTGTTCCTAGCCCACCAAATATCGTTTATGAGTATGCATGGCAATCCTTTGTAGATATATGTAGCTTTGTTGTTTAACCATGATTTGAATTTGTCCTTTAGGCTTATATAGGACCATGTGCATTTTATTTTTAGCTATGTGGAAACTCTTATCATGGTGTGCATTATGTAGGAACAAGAAATGAAAAGGTGTGAGGCACTCTCGTATGATCACTTGCATAAAGTACAATAACCAAGGCCCTGCTAACCCCTTTTGTTGAGGTTATATTAGGTGAAAAGCTTATTGGATATTGTCAGTCACGAGGTAAGTTTACATTTTAGTGTGCCATGGAGCTTCCAAAGTGGATCCCACCACCACATTTTTTCTTTAATGAATTGTTGTTCTGTGTAAGCTTCATATCCCAATTTTGCAATGAAATCCCTGTTGCTAGGGAATTTTGACCAAACCAAGTCATCCTCATTGTCCTCTCTTAACTTAATGAAGTTGGAGATAAAGAGTTTTATGTAGTTTTTCCATTTATCTGCTTATTTTCTCGATAGTCCCAAATTGATAGTTGTTTTCTAACCTACTACTCCCCATTCCTGAGGATTCTAGGTGTTTGCATCAATAATCATGTAGAATCTTGATTAGTGTAGGTGATCAAGTAGGTTATTTGAAAAAAATTAAATCTTTTCCAGAGCGAAGCCACGGGTCGAGACCTATTTTTACTTGTTGATCCTTTCCAATGCGTCAGACTATCTAGGTGCCAATGAGAGGGAAAGCAAGAACTAAGGCTTTCCAGGTGTTAGATCCTCTTGACGATTTTCTCATAAAATGAAACCAGTTACAAAAAGATATTTTTAGAGTGTATTTAGCTTTAAGTGTCTTTCTCCAAAGGGAGGAGTTGTGAACTAGTCGCCATAGACTTTGAGCTACAAGGGCTTTGCTGAAGGTATATAATATTTTGAAGCCTTGGCCCCATAGACTTTGGAAGTGCATTATTTCCCATTTAACCAAAGGTATTCCTCTAGTGATTTTTTCCCAGACCTAAGGAAATGGAAACATGATTTCTTGATTTTTTAAGGATGCCTTTTGGAGCATAAGTTGTAGAGCATTAATACATCGGTATACTTTTAAGGACCACGTCGATAAGTATGACCCTTCCACCTATGGATAGAAACTTATTTGCCAAGAAATTGATTTGATATTCGATTTTATAGTGTAGTCATACCCAATTTTCAAAATGATACCCAATGGGGCTTATTGTAGTCTAGTGAAAAGTATGCATTAGTTACCGTTAAAGTGGAACATCAAGTAAAATTAAGGAGTAATATGCATCTCATTGAAGAGACAAAGAGACACAAAAATAGTAGAGAACTAGGTAAAGCACACTTATATTATATATCTCTCAACATACCACCAACTAACTTCATGGAGTGGAGTACATACATATGTATATCCTTATAGAGAATTACAGTAATTTAATTGTCTCAATTGACTTATCTTAACTGACTTGGTCAATCAACCGACTTACAATACATCTCTAGTATATTAACTTGACTAGACTAGTCAACTTAGTCAACTATCCCCTCCAACATCCCCCCTGCCCTCAATGCCTTCTTCGTCCTAAAGAAGACGAGATACTTGGAGATCTACAAAATTTGAGAGAGCAAATATTTCAAAAGGAATAGAACGAGAGAATGACATAGAGAGAGAGTTGGTTGGATCTCTACTGGATGTTCATTTTTGAGTAGTTGGAAATGGAGACAACTATGCTTGAGTGTCCTTTTAAATTGTCTGATTGACTAGTTCTATAGGTGGGACCTTTGTCATTATGAGTATTTCAACCTAAGGGATCAATATGTGAATACATCTTTCTCCTTCCCCTGGTGACTAGTTGGAGCCTTCGACCTTAATCTTTGAAGTAGTCAATTATGTTGGTTGAATTGATGGGTCGCATTCTCACGTAGTTGGTGCGAAAAATCGAAATTTTTACAATTATGGAGTTGGTTGTACTAAATGTGTTGGAGTTGCAATTTCACTTAATGTTTTCTGGTGAATAATAGGTGCAATTGTTTCAAGATGTTGGTTGAACGTTGACCAACATTTCACGAAAAGTTGTCCTTGCACCTCAATAGCTTTCCTTTTTCCAAGTACTTGATTTTATCACACAAGGAACTCTCTTGGAAGGCAGGCAAGTTGAGAGTACCTTGTTGCTCCAACTTCTACATCTTCTCGTTTATGGTTTGTAGGTCCTTGACAACATTAGTGGCCACAATCTGGGCTTTCTTTCCTACTCTCAATCATTATCACTCCTCTTTTATGAGCTTTCACTTTGTCTTATTATCTTGTACAATTTATTTTATAATGTTGTTATGGCCCAAGGTTCAAAGGAAATAGTCTACCTTCTCAACAAATCCTTGATCAATAGCTTATGCATTCTTAGTCAATTGCAGGAATTCGACAAGTATGTCATCCAATTGTTCAGAACAACACTTAATATATTTTTTATGTCCGTGGTGTTGAATTTTGTAGCTATACTTGGTCTTCATAATTAATATTTTATCCCTTGAAATATATGTAATGATTAATATATGACATGTTCTTCATATCAGTTTCGAAAGAGAAAATTTTGAATTTTGAAATTTTGGCTCCAAACTTGTCAAGTCATCCACAGTCGAAGAGACGCCCATTCAACCATCCAGAAGTCTATATATAAGGCACCCAACATCCTCCTTCAAGCACAATTTGATCTCACACAAAACAATTTATGTTTTGGATATCCAAACAAAGGAGAAGAAGAAGGACAAAGAATAAGGATGAAGACATCTCAAGCATATTTTATATCTCTCTTTGACTTCATACATGTGGTTCTCTCTCATATTGCATCTTTGTGCATATTTTATATCTCTCTTTGACTTCATACATGTGGTTCTCTCTCCTATTGCATCTTTGTGCATATTCTAGGCAGCAAGTCCGAAATTTCTGGGAAGCATGGCCAAATTTTGGCCTAAACAAATCAGATAGGGCCGCATTTGTTGGGCAAATTTGAGACTTGATAAGAGGATAGTTTAACTAGGTTTAACCATTGTATTGTTGGTTAGTTTGACCGTCATATTTGACTAGAAGAATCAGGTGTATCTCTTGTTGAACTGGAGAATTTATTTAAGGAAAAGGTTATTGGGTTTTTCCCCCAAGTGGGTTTTCCTCGGGTAAGTATTATGTTATCTTTGTGAATTGTGATCCCTATTGTCCTTGTGCATTTATGGTTAAATTTTTGAACTGTAATTGCTTACTGATAAACTAGAAGCGCTAAAGGAATATCTACATCATTAGAAGTAATTATCAAATTCAAAAATTAATGTTTGTATCTATTGCACTTGAAAAATCAACACATGGTTTCCTCCAGCTTGGTATTTACTTGTGTAAAAACCTTGAACTCTTGTTGTAGAACAATCGATAATTCTTCATTTTCTTATGTTATATCCTTCTACTGAAGGTGATCATCTTGCTCTTTCATCTGTATATTATGATCTTTCAACCAGTAGACCAAATGGTGAATAACATTAAGTGGATCACTAATGTGGGCCACACTAGAAATTTGAATTTTTTCAGCTGTAAGGTTCTTATAGTCAATATAGATCTCCTCTTCTTTCTGCTTCTTACCATGAAGTGTAACACCAGCAACTTCCTTCTTCTTCCATATTCCTCTCGCTTCCTTGATTGTATGGGCTAATAAATGAAATACATGTTTATCTGATATGTCTATTATGTCATATGGTATGGTTTTTGTCCAAATCCTATTGGTTTCTTTGAATTATCTGCATTTTTCTGCTTACTAGGTAATTTTGTCGATCCCACTTCTGATCTTTGATCCGACTTTTCCATCAAGATCGATTGACCAGGTATGTCTGCCTATTGTGGCATGTTAATTATTGTTCCTTCTGTTGTTTATTGTTGTTGTTGTCGTGGTAGGCCATGTGGAATTTTCAAATTTCATTCCTCCTCAATTGTAGTTTCGTTTACTATGTTTGTTTATATAGTATGCTCTAACGAGATGCCCTAGGTATTAGTCTACACTTCCTTCTTTGTTTGTTGCTTCCCAACATCTTGTTGGATAGGCATTGGACTAGCTAGTGGGGAGTCAGTTGTAAGGTCAATCTTGGACTTATCTATTTTTGGTTTCTTGATTTTACTTGACTATCCATTTGTTGCTTTACTTGTTGAAGTCCTCGTTGGTAGTTTTGACTGTTTCATGTCATCTCTTTGTTGTTCTTATCGATCTTGTTCTACAACATTTTTTGTTTAATAGTATCAATGAAAATTTCCTTTGCATGGCCTAACGTTTGTAAAATTTCAGGCCCAACTGATGATAATAAAAATTCCTTTATCTTGTTATGCCTCCTTGTCCACTTACCCTTAGCCATCATTTCTTCTATTACTTGTTTGGCTACCATGTGCAAATGTTTCTGGAGTTTAGGGTCACCAAGGGTAATATCCTTCAACACTTCATGTTGATTGATTTCAACAGCCTATTCGTCCTCAACTATTGTATCCACCCTCTTTCCCATTGATTTTTTAGAAGTCTCTAATAAAGGGGTCGTTAGGTCAACTTTAAATGGAGTAGTATATTTCTTTACCTCCCTTTCTTCTTCCTACTCACCATCTATAAATGGGAGGATGATTTTGGCATGGGCCTACAAAATACGTTCTAGCATAGGAAAAATAGTATTTGTCTATCAACTTATTTGTACAAAAAATTATTGATTATAAGGCTCGTATGGTAGTTCATTTAGATGTACGTCAGCTGAGTCGACATACCAGACCTTGGTCAATTCAAACCCAATTGAATATGAGAATGTATATATTATGACATCATCTATCTTTTTGATACCATATTTAACTTAAGTATCTAGTTTCCAAATATTTCTTGGGGGGGGGGTTTCGAATTAGAAATACTTGACCATCTATGCGCAAAACACTTAAAGTTTCTCACAAAAGGAACTGAATTTTTAGTAAATGCAGCGTCTCCAATTTAAGAGACTTGTGACATAGTGAGCCAAATAAATAATGAAGGGAAGAAAACAACCTTACTTGAATTCTTGCATTCTTGGCAATTGGTGTTCACCATGTCTTCCAGGTGATCTGCCAAGTTATATTGCTTCGACAACCTAGTTATATGTCCAATGGCTTCCAACATATTTATTTTAACATCTAATGTGCAACCTTTCAAAGTGAGGCATAATAAAACTAGTATGTGTGTTATTTCATCTAAGGGTCTCGCACTTGACTGATAATAAGCCCTTAGAATTTTTGGCCATTGTTCCCCTGGTGAATTCTTTAAGCCACACATTTGAGTTGACCATTTTTGAGATTTGTTTACCTCCATGAAGCAGGCTAGTGACTTTCTAAATTGATGCTACTATAATTATTAATGGTCTCTCCAACCTAAAACTCCATGATCATATCGACTAATTATGAATTTAGTAGCTTCTTCCTTAAGTCCTTGGAAGTCTACGACCAACGGTGCGACTAGGTAGTCTCTAATGCCTGATTTGTAAAAAACTAAAAATTTGTGCACTATTTCTTGTCGATCATGCCCCATTTCTTGAAGGCTACGTAGTGTTTTTGCTAGGAGGGTTTATCCATATAAACCTATGTAATATTATGGAGCTAAACCTCCAACTTTGTTGCAATATTTTTATCAAATAAAGGTTTTTCCCTCGACTACATTGTAGCTTCCTCATCCTAGAAACATACACACCTCCTCGTCATTCTAAAATATATCTGGAATTATTTGCCTCTCAAACAATTAAGGAGGTTGGAGTCTTAGTTAATCGTACTTGAAAAGTCAAGGATTTCTGAGAGCTCTGTATATGCAGCAAGCGATAACTCAAGCACAATAATGGGAAAATTTGATAACCTCCTCGATTCTATGTGTGGGCTTGGTATATGTACTTCATTATTAACTTTACCTACGGTGTCCAATTGTGTTTGTCCCTTCACATTTATGTTCATCGCTTCCATTACTTTGGGCTCATGCGGGGCACATGGCAAAATAGCCTTAACGTTTTTGGCGGTTGATACACTTTTTTAATGCGCCAAGTCATCATCGAAATGAATTTGTTTGGTGAAGTATCTCCATCAATTTTCACATATAAGTTTGGTGGTATCCTTTTGTCGGTTTGAGTATTGAATTCAATTTGTGGTCTATCATCTTTACTTTTGGTCAAGCCGACTTCACCTTGTTTTCTAAAAAGTTGTCAAAACCTCTGTTGACAGTGTTTTCTCTTCTTATATTGTTGCAATCATCAATGTTATCCTAAGTTTTGATGTGATATTTTGTTAAGGACACTTCTCAAATCTTTGACTCGCTCCATTTTTATGATATATAATTGGCATGTTGATCCCTTTGATGGTACTTATTTGCTAGCATGGTTGTTATTATACCTACATTTTATAATTGCTTCCTTTATTAATAGTTATGATTATTAACTTATCTTTAATTACTAACTTGAACTTGAAACTATTATACATATAGTAGGAAGGCTAGATTGTCATGAATTGGTTTTCAATCTAGCCCATGCCCACTGGCACCTCGAAAAGGTTTTCATAAATGGACATATCGAAGTCGTCAAGATATATATTTTTTCAATTGGTCAACATTTATTGCAGAGTCAAATAAGTGCCCTTGAAGTGTCTTCATCTGCACTACACCTGAAGGTCGTATGTCTTCTACTACAAGGGGGCCTAACCATGCAATTTTCATTTTTCTTGGTTTTCCCTTTACTTGAATATCATATAACACGACTAAATCTCATCCTTTTAAATGCTTTGTTTTTAAATTCCTATCATGCCAAGCCTTTCCTTGTATGCATGTTTTTGGTGGAATACATGTAATATGTCTTCTTCTAGTCGATGAAGTTGCTCTCTTTTAATACTATTGATGTTGTAATTTAACATGGTCGACACTCTTGCTACATTCAATGTATATTACAATGGTTTTATTTCGTCTTGTCCATAGAATAGTTTAAATGTTGTCTGTCTCCTCAATCATTTATTTGCCATCAGATATGCCCATAATATTGTTGGGACTTTATCATCCGAGTTGTTTCTGTCAACACTGCATCTTTTACTAAGTCCTTTGTGCAAGGTGTTATGAAACCAACTCAAGAAAAGATAGAAAAGATAGATCAACGCCTTAGAATTCAGCCTCTTTGAGGGGGAAACCTCCTTTACATTACATAAATGAACAATTCTTGGATGATACAAATGAAAAGACATCATTTCTATATATAGGAGTCTAAGGGATCATAACATAATCAGAGCCGACATAACAATAATAATGTAAGGGCACAATAATAACAATAATGGGCTTCTATGGGGCACAATAGTAACAATATGGGCACTACATGGGTACATAAATATAATAAGTGAGTTATACTAATAACAATAAGGGGTTACACTAGTAGTATAGGGGCCTAACATGCCCCTCTCCTTCAAAAAGTGTTGTCCTCAACGCTTGAGTAGTTCTTGATACTTCTGTATAAAATTCTTGTCCTCCCATGTGGAATATTCAGTGGGTAATTTCTTCCACTTGATGAGATACTCTGAAATTGATCAATTTCGTAGCTGTCGGGTTCTTATTTCTATGACTGCTCCAGGTTCCAATATTATTTTTCCTTCCTCTTCAATTTCTGGCAATATTGTTTGAATTGAGATCTTTTGCAACTTTTGAATAAGTGGCCATACTTCTTCATCCTTCTTCCATTCATCCCTTGCTTCGTTTATCCAATCTGGTTGGATAATATAAATAGCACAAAACAATGCTTCCACATCCTCATCCTTGAAGATTCTTCCCATTCGGTAAGGTTGCCATTTTTTAAGTGCATGTAGTATTGCCAACATTTCCTTCTCATAAATAGCTTGCTTGAGATGTAGCAGTAAAAATAACCAATCACCTACATCAAAACATTTTTCACTACAATGTTGATCTACCTGTTGTTTCGTTTGATTTTGCACCGAAGTGGCGTTATCCTTTAAAAGTTGGAGAACTTGTTGTTGATGCTCGATGTGATCTTTCACTGCTTGAACCTTTTTCTTCTTGATATGTCCTTCTATCTCTAGAGGTTGAGGAGTGGTAATTTCTTCCAATCCTTTACAAGATATGGTCAGATTCATTTCTTGATGCTCGATGTGATCTTTCACTTCTTGAACATTTTTCTTCTTGATATGTCCTTCTATCTTGATAGTTTGAGGAGTGGTAATTTCGAACGATGAATTACAAGATATGGTTGGATTCATTTCTTCTTTCTCGATGTGATATTTCACTTCTTTCACCTTTTTCTTCTTGATATGTCCTTCTATCTTGAGAGTTTGAGGAGTGGTAATTCTTGCCAATGCTTTACAAGATATGGTCTGATTCGTTTCTTCTTTCTCTGGGGTGGGGTCCTGGCATATATCTTCTTCTTTTGATGTTTCTTGATACTTTTCTTCCTCCTCTTCATATTCTATGTAAAATAATTTCTTCTCAGCACACTTATGACCTTTAGTGCATTTGCTATCACAATTGTAACAAAGGCCTTTTTCTCTTTTTTCTTCCAATTGTTGTGGTGTAACCCTTGTAGGTTGTGGAAGGCTAGGAGAAACAACACTTCCATATTTATCGTTGTGAGGGGTACACTTCCTGGTTTCCATAATTTTGCTTTCCACTATGTCACAAAGCCCTTTTACTCTTTCCAATTGTTGTGGTGTTGCTCTAAAGAAGGTGTTGCTCTTTGTATCCTCATAATGTGCTATCATTTCCTCCGTGAAAATTGACCACGTAACAAGTTGTTTACGAGAACAAAGCCCTTTGTACCATAAAAATTGATCTGGTTCTAAATATGAAGATGCAATACATACCTTTTGTAATAGTTTTACACCATGTAGATCAAAATATTGCTCCATCTGAAGTATCCAATTTACCGGATCCTTGCCATCAAACTTCCTCATCTTGCTTTTTCTTGATTTTAGGAGCTCGACCTTGAAACGACTGTAACTCTGTACTTTTGGATCTTTAAGTTCTGAAATTGCAACCTGTAGTAGCCTTCTGTGTCCTCTTTCCAATGCCACTAGTCTGATCCAAATTGGATTCTCCAAGAAAGAGTTATGCACAATCTCCTGCAGTGACCTGATTGTAGACTAGTTCAGTAGAGCGAAGTTGTATGAAGTGCCACGTGTCATTGTTTCAAGATTTGACTCTAAAAAATATATAAAATGAAACTAAAGTCCGTCCTCTTTCTGTACCTTCTTGTGAAATTTCAATCCGATGCTCACAAAGAAAGTTATGACGATTTTCCCCAAGTCACCTGTTTGGAATGTAATTCAGGAGTCTGCAAAAAGACCAACTTCCTCAGATCATATCTCTGCAAATATAGCACGAAAAGATCTGAAATTCGGACCCAAGGTTTAGCACAATTTCTTCTCAAATGGGTTTTTTTTGCGGCTTCTGAAACATCACAGAAAAAAGTTATAGCGAAAATTCCACGATGACCTGTTTGGAGCAGCGAAACCCTAGAATCCAAAGCTCTGATACCAAATGTTATGAAACCAGCTCAAGAAAATATAGAAAAGATAGATCAACGCCTTAGAATTTAGCCTCTTCGAGGGGGCAACCTCCTTTACATTACATAAATGAACAATTCTTGGATGATACAAATGAAAAGACCTCCTTTCTATATATAGGAGTCTAAGGGATCATAACATAATCAGAGCCGACATAACAATAATAATGTAAGGGCACAATAATAACAATAGTGGGCTTCTATGGGGCACAATAGTAACAATATGGGCACTACATGGGTACATAAATATAATAAGTGGGTTATACTAATAACAATAAGGGCTTACACTAGTAGTATAGGGGCCTAACACAAGGTCTTGTTAAACTAATCTACTGTGTTGTTGGATTATGGATGTAATTCGTCATCTTTTTATGCTCAATCATGAATTTTTGTAGTAGTACTTTAATGATAGCATTAACAAAATGTGTTTCTCTTTCATTGATTATAGTCAAGGGGCATTTGGATCTTGTTATTAGATTTTCATAAATGAAATTAGCTACTACTTCTTTTGTACATGATTCGAATAGTTTGACCTCTACCCACTTTGTTAAATATTCCACAAAAATAATAATGTACTTTACACCCATTCTTTTAGCCCTTATAAGAAATGGCCCAACAAAGTTGATAGCCCAAATCACAAAAGGTAACATCGAGTTTATGGACTAGAGTGGCATTTCATTATTTGAAATGGTCATATTGTCCTTTAATAAATGTCACACTTCTTGACTTCTATTCTACAATCTTTAAACAAGGTTGGCCACCATAATCCTACTTGCACAATTTTCCTAGATGTCATGTTACCTTGGTAATGTCCACCAGCAGGGCCTTTGTAATATTCACCTATTATATCATTCCTCTCATGTTCTAATGCACATATTCGAAGTGTTTCATCTATCCCCAATTATGTAATTGTCCATTGATCAGTGCGAATGGAGTTTCCTTCATTGCCAACATTTTCTTTTTCTTTTCAGATTACTCATCTAGTGCTTTCCCTCAATGTAAAAATTGAACAATTTCCACAAACATAGTAGGGGTTTCTTCAACCTTAAATAAGTATGGATTTGGAATGCCATCCTCAAATTCCATTAGCTCTTATCATGTTTCAAGTCGAGACAAGTGGTTCGACCTAAAATTATTTCTCCCGGGTTGGACTATCACTTCAATTTCGAATTCTTGAAACAATAATAGCCACCCATAAATTTTCCCCTGGTGTATTGGTTTGCTAACAAGGTATCTTAAAGCTTGATGATTTGTGAAGAATATAAAGGGATTATCTAAGAGATAGTGGTGGAATTGTTTCAAAGAAAAAATCATGGTTAGCGCTTCGCGTTTTATCATCGAATAATTTCTTTCAATTTTATTCACTTTTTGACTCACATAAGTGTTTTGATGGTGTTTAGACTCAGTGTCAGGTTGCGCTAGTACTACTTTAACTGTCACATTTGATGCATCGACATGCACATGGAATTTCTTCGAACAATCAATAAATTTTAATATAGGTGCTTATACCAATTTCTTCTTTAGTAATTTAAAAGACATGTTGCATTCCTTACTCTAGTTATAGGGAATATCCTTCTTAAGCATCTCATCAATTGGGAATGTTATGTTAGAGTAATGTCGAATAAATTTCATGTAGTATCTAGTATGCCCAAGAAATCTTTTAATATGTTTTTGACTTATTAGGGGCTTTAGATTCATAATCACTGGCGAGCCCTAGTATTGCACCAAGAATGTTGCAACTCCCAAGGGCTCCTCAACTCAAATTATCAACCCGAGGTTTGTACAAACATCGAGGTGACAGTGTTATATGCACAATAGATAGGATTCCACTCATGCCATCCTTGGTTATGACATTAGATCAAAAGGTGCTCAAAGATGCTTCCTTCTACTGAATTAGAATGAAAGCTTGATAAAAATACCTAGTATTGCACCAAGAATGTTGCAACTCCCAAGGGCTCCTCAACTCAAATTATCAACCCGAGGTTTGTACAAACTTCGAGGTGACAGTGCTATATGCACAACAGATAGGATTCCACTCATGCCACCCTCAATTATGACATTAGATCAAAAAGTGCTCAAATACCCTTCCTTCTACTAAATTAGAATGAAATCTTGATAAAAGGAAAAATTGGAAATTGCTTCTAGTTATGAAAATAGAAATACTATTGACTCAACTTGTAAAACCCTAACTATTCAATTCATGAAAAGACAAAGGCTAACCTACTTGCAGAAATGAAGCTATGTTATCTTGCATAATTCATCAAATTACATCATGTACTTGCATAAAGGAAACTAATTGATCTTTCATAATTCATAAAACTACCAATCAGAATTGTAGGTACCATCTACCTATTTCATACTTGGTCATAAATCAATAACCTAATTACATGATAAAGAGACTAACCCTACTTTGTTTTTGTAGGGAAGACAAGGAACGTTTGGAGTGGCATAAGAGATTTTCATGATCATATTATCACAACTAGGGGTCATTATGCATCTATGCTAAGTCAACATTGCAGTGTAGGTAAAAACTTATGAAGAAAAAGGTTACTACATGTTTGCTACAAGTGATTGCTACAAGAGGCCTATAATGCTACAGGAGGGCATCCGAGTGGTTTTTGAGGATGGAAATGTTGGCTTTAGGGCATGGAGAGGGTGATAGTAGTTAAAGAAAATGAAAGGAGATTGGTTTGATCCCCTAGCCAATCCCAAGATCTCTCGGAGGCTTGTCTTGCACTAGAATGAGTGCTCTAGGTGGCCTAGGCAAAAATAACTTATAAAACAGGGTTTTTGGGACAGATTTTGGAGGTGAAAGGAGAAGATGAAAGCGTTTAGGATGGAAGTGTTGAAGGTGCTCTTCCCTGCAAATTAATCATCCCTACAATCAATCACATGCATGCGTCCATTTATCATTTACAAAATTAAATACTTATGATGGAAAAGATGAGATGAATTTAAATGACATCTAATTCGTGCAATACCACTGATATGCTTCCAAGAAATCATAAACACAATCTTTTTGGGTTGCGGTTGTGAATCCTTCCACTTATTCTCCCACAAGAGAGGTGGCGTAGAGGCTGCAACCACAGGATTTTATAAGTTAATTTATACTGAAATGCAAGAAAATGTAAACTGATTGGAATTAATAAGAAACATAAGTACGAGAAGAGGGACTAAAGCCTCCGGGTTGGGCCCAAACCCAAGGGTCTCAACCCTTTGGAACTAACTCAGATGCATCTTAAAATCCAACTTCTCATTATCAAAAAAAGTGCAAGTTAATACATCACATAACAGTTGAAAATAATAATGCCAATGCTTGGAACTCAATAGTTAAACCTAGCTGGTCTGCATGGGGTAGCTCAAGTGGCAATGGCCATGGAAATGAAGTCTCACCAAACCAGAGATCTTGGGTTTGATTCTTGTGCTACCTGTTAGCGCTTGGAATTCACCTAGGCTGAGATAGACAAACTCTCAAGGCTACATCAAACCATTTCACCTCGTAGCTAGCCCTATGAGGTATGAGAAGGCTCTCTCGGGTCAGATTCGGTAGATCTTTCAATATGATAAGCTGACCAATTAGGAATAAAGATTTTAGGCTAGTAAATTGATAAGGGGGGTTGATTTAAAGATTTTTGGGGTTTTTGGTGGCAATTGGAGGGAGTGCAATTCAGGGTGCGGGGATTGGGCTTAGTTTTTGCAGGGGGATCTTTGGGGCAAGGTAGGAGTGAGTGCTGATGCCTTAATCTGAGATAGATGATCAGGAATGATAGAGGAGGAGCTAAAGAGGGCAAACAACAACTTTGAATCCTCTTTAGACAGTGGAAAACATAGATATTGAACAAAATTAAAAGCTGAGCATGGCATGCATGAATTCAAACTTTATCACTTCATCTGTTCAATTAGCAGCAAAGAAAGAGATGGAAAACATAAACACATTTACAATAACATGTAGAGAACACACCATTAACACAACAATCCACAAGAATCCACAATGATGTCTGCAAAACCCTGGCCTTCCTTTTCCTTAAATTGCAGTAATAGATGTACAATATACAATAATGCTTCTCCCACAAGAGTCCAACCATGAAAATGAGCAAGAGAAGGCATAATATAGACCATCTAACTCCTTTCCCCACCTCTAGGGGTCGAGCTCAGCTTCCTAGGAGCAGTTTGAACTAATTCTAAACTAAGCACTAGATAATAGGAAGTCAAAACAACTTGCCTCTAAAACTTAGCTAACTCATCCATGCATTAAATATTCACTATTTACATCAAGGAAGCTTCTAGAAGGGTTAAGAGAGATTAAATCTATCAATGTGCCATGAAAATTATCCATACATCCATCATTTACAGGTACAAATGATCAACCAAGGTAAAAACAGAGTTTGCAGGCCTGAAAAGTCAAAACTGGCAATTTTAGCTCGAGTGGTCGCGCCCCCTGCTCGAGTGGTCGCGCCCCTTTGCAGCACTTTTTGAATGGGTTCCAGTTGTCCAAATCAAGTGCAAGATGGCTCATTGGAAAGCTCTATGTGTCTACTTTCCATCCCAAGTGGAATTTCTGGATTTGGAGTTGATCTGACCCCTCAAAAGTCAATTCTCCCAAGGTCACTTTCTGCAACTCAAAAAGTGGGCAGAAAGTCAAAATTTTGATGTATTTTGAGCTTTTGGAGGCCCAAATCTCAAAATCAAGTTGACCCCAAGTATAGGTAATTTTAGTTTTTGCATGCCCTTTCCAAAAATGTCAACTTTTTGTGATTCTGAGCAGTCCTCCCGAGTGGTCGCGCGGGGGGTGAGACCACTCCACAGGCAAAAACCTGTAAATTTCCAAAAAATTTCCAAAATGCTCCAAAACTCTCAAAATTTTTTGATTTTGCTGCTGGATGAAGGCTAATGAGTACCATGGTGAGTGAGGGATGCCTCAGCCAAGATACGAAGTGGGTTTGTCCTTTTCTTCTTCTTCTGGGCCTCTGACAGCTTCCTTCGGAGAATTTTCATTTTAGCCTTGCAAACATGCAATCTTGCCCAATAGTGTGTTTTCATGTTTCGTAGTAGCCCTTTGTCCTTGTTTGCCTTCTCTAACAGCCTCTGCAAGTGTGCATTCACCCGGATGAGCATGGACTCCCTCTCCTTGGGCAATAGGTCTCCGGGCCTCCTACGGTTGATGACTCGGTCGGTTCGAATCTTCCATAGCTCATCAAGCTCTTTGTCATCCTCTGTACCTCAACCTCTGTAGAAGATGAATGGTCATCACTTTGCTCACAGGTTTCGGTGTCTGACATGGTTTAGGAGCAAAGTGGACAAAGTGAACTGCTGTCTCTGCCTGCAAAAATGCTGAACTCTATGTTGTTTCAAGGGGAAAAAGACACGAGGGAAATGTTAGGGGAGGGATTTTTCAATAAGGAAAGGGAAACATATGAAAACAGGGAATTTTCAAGGGACAATTCACAAAGTGCCAAACATATAATCTCATCTTAGTCACCGGGAAATCATTTGCAAAGAGATATTTTTATTAGGGAAACATAAATGATAATAATTAAGGGAAAGGACATACATGTTCAACAGGGGTATGGGACAGCATAGGTCACTTGCTCATTTGATTTTGCCTTTCAATGTACATCATAAGGCAGTCCTCTGTTTTTCAAGGGATTCATGTACACTTTATGCTAAGGGGAACAAGGGATTCATTTACATTTTGTCAAAAGGAAAAAAGGATTTTATTTCAACAAGGGAATTAGGGGATAGAAGGGAAAAGGGAAAACAGAGTTGGTTGTTTTTTTGGGACACACAGCAACATTCCTTTTATCACATATACATAGCAATATTTTCTTTGCTTTTGTTTATATACACAGCCACATTTTGTTTATTTTTGTTGTGTGTATTTTTATATCACAATGGGGGTATTAGGGTTTTGTAATATGTTTGAGGGAGGGGTAGGGTTTAGATATTAGGGGATGGGGAAATTTAGATTTCTTTGCAAATAATAAAAGTAGAGACATAGCATGACTTTTGTGAAGAAAAAGGGGAACAAGGGAGGGCATCAAATGGGACCATGAAAACCTTGAAACAAACATCAAACCCTAGCATTCTGCCTACATTTACAAACAGCTACCAATGTCTTCTTTCCTTGCATTCTTGGAGGTATAATCACAAGCATGAGGATCCACAACCACCATCAACCAACAAAACAATTTGTAGAGAGCCTACCTCAACCCAATTTGCAAGTTTGAAGGAGATTTTGAGTGAGTTGGAGGTGATTTTGGCACTTACAGCCTGAGTGGTCGCGCACCTCCTGAGTGGTCGCGCACCTTGTAATTTAACACTGCAGGAGAGCCTTTGAGTGGTCGCGCACCTCCTGAGTGGTCGCGCACATTGAGAGGACTGTTTGGGGGCCTTCCCGGTGTCGGAATCGGGCGTAGGATAGCTCATTGGAAAGGTATTTGAGTCTATTTTCCAACCCAGGTGGAATTTTTCAATTTGGAGTTTATTTGGCCTGTCAAAAATCAAATCTCCCAAGACTGGTCAAAAAGTGCCCAATGAGGCTGCCTCAAGGAAGAGTGATGTTGCAGTCAACTTTTGAATACCTTCCTCAACCCCAAATTGAGCTCATGATAGCTCATTGGAAAGCTATTTGTATCTAGTTATCATTTTACCCATCAAGCAAGTCATTTGGCCAACCAAGCTAGGAGAAAACTTGATTTTCCCAAGGTCACTTCAGAGGTGCCTTTGATTCTCCTGAGGCAATAGTATTCTTGACATTTCTCTCAAACCATGACACCTGTGCAAAAAGTGAAGGAGGTTTCTCTTCCTTGGCATGTTCTGGACAAAAACCTCTCTCAGTTTTGCAAAATTCATCTTTGATTTCTCAGAACCATCATTTTAGTGAAACTTGCCCCGATGTGTGAAACAAGGAATTTTGTCGAAATGGAGCGAAATGAAGGGGATAAGGGGCTTCTAAATTCTTGAGGAAATTTTTGGGAGTAGGGAGGGATGTTAGGAAGCAGGGTAAAGTGGAATCTCAGAGATTGAGTGAGAGGAAGGGGTTCAAAAGAGTGAAACACAGGCTCAACCTAGAAAATTACCAGGTTGTAGCTAGAAACTAGGGTTTGTGCAAAAATGAGGAATTTGGGGGATCTGAGTGTTGGGAAGTGTTTGATAAGATACATTAAGGATAGGGGAAGGTGTATGAACATCAGAAAACAAGTTTTGTCGATGATTTGTCCGCCCAAGAGAAACTGCCTTCAAAACCCTAAGAGAGGGAAATGACCTTGCCTTGGCGCAACTGAAGCATGAACAAGGTATCAAATGACCCATTAGACACTGACATGATAATGACAACCCTATGAATGATGATAGACTCAGCTGGATAGTGACATAGACTGACATTTGGGCAAACCCTAGACCTAATGGCTAGTGACCAAATTTTGGTTGAAGACTCACTGAAATGACAAAATTTGACCTTGACACTTCAAAATCACTATGTAAGAGCACATTTGATCACTGGAGGAAGGCTGTAAAGACTGACACTAACATTGGCTCCAATGGGGATGGTAGCTCCTTGGAGGTGCCAAGAACCTTAGACCTCTGGGAGAGCAGACCAGTGCCTTACAATCATTGGGCAATGGAGTCATAAACTCAAGCTGAAATGCAAGACTGAAAACTGACACAAACTAACTTAACCACAAGGCTAAAAATGGACTAACAAAGGACTCATGACTCAACTAAAAACTGACTCGATACTTGAACACAACCGACAAACTGAAAATGATGCTCAAAGTGGAGCTTATTCATCACAACCTACTCTAACAGTTTCATTCATCACCTGATCAAGTGAAATGAAACAACCAATGCAACCAAGTAAGTATCCCGTCTGCTGTTCGAATTCTCCACAAGTGCTCATTAATGAACAACAAGAGAGAACTACTGAAAGGCTACTCTGATGGCAACTTAGAAACAGATCCGTTGAATGATACGAACTCTCTATCCGCCTCCAAAAACACTGCATAAGGATCTTGAAATTCAAGCACACTGGAACTTAGCTCATCCAATGGATTACTTCTCTTTTCCTCATACCATGAATGCAAACTTTGATCTGAGTCTTGTGATGAGACCTCTGCTGAAAATGACAAAGAAACCGGCCGCCGGATCAAATTCATATCAGCACATGTTTCAAGCTCACATGTAGTCAATGGAGAAAGATTTTGACTGCAAAACTCATCCAAAACATCAGTTATGGGATCATGAAAAACTTGAAAAGACTGCTGCAATCCCATTTCTATTGGTTCCATTGTGATTACATGATTGCCTACATGCTGCTCATCCTGTTCTTTAGAGATTTTACAAAAATTCTGCCTTATAAACTGAAATGCTTTGAAACAAAAGGGTATAGAATCTTCCTGCATCATCACATCATGTATTTCATCCTCCACAACTTCATCTATAATATGACCTTCATCCTCAACATTAAAACTGAGTGATTGTTGATTTGTTATAGGTTTTTCATTTGAAGATGTACTATGCAATCGACCCTTCAAAAACTGAAATGATTCAAAACAGAATGGTACGGAGTCACCTTGAATCATTAAATCAGCTGCAATTTGACAATCAATGGCTTTCGAGGGTTGCAAATCTGAATATGAGAAGTCTTGAACAAAATTTTCATTGCCCTCAAGATGATCTAAATCAAGACTTGTTGACATTTGATTTCTGATTGCATGGTAGTTATCTCTGATGAACTGACATGAATCAAAACAAAAAGGCAAAGATCCTTCACTTACTTCAAAATTTGCTGCACTTTCCTCGTCACTGTCATAGCTGATATATGATGGCTGAACATTGTATTCAAGCTGCTGAAAATGAACTTCTTCCTCCCACAAACGAGCTGCTGATTTGTCTGCAAGATTAGCTTCTATTTGGAGAACATAATCATCATCATACTGATCATAATGAGGCTAATCATCATCAAACATATACATCATATCAACAGCTCTCTCTTCTCCTGGATGATCTACAAAACAATCATTATCAGTGCTATGACAACTAGGATGGGAAACAAAATGTTTTGGATCAGCAACTTGTTCTTCTTCAATCAACGCGCCATGAACATCATAATCATTCCTTGGGGTGATCCTTTGCATCATCTCTTCCACTGCACTTACCAAAACGTGAAGCTTCACCTCTAGAGATTCGGCCGGATCTATGTTTTTCATCTCTTCTTCCTTCATCCTTGCCCTTCGGATCAACAGATGAGCCTCTACACTTACTGCATTGTTTTGCATCTCGTGAAGTGTTGCAATATCCTTTTCCCTCAGCTGAAACTCCATCTCCGGATCAAAGGCACCCGGATAGTGTAAGAGAGCAGATCTAGGAGTAGGCCTTATATCAGCTGGCATTGAATAATAAACTTGATTAAATCTGGCCGAAAACTGTTGTACCGTCTCCCCTGGCAATCTTTTCAGCTGGTTATACTCTTCTACAATCAAGGAAAGGTTTTGCCCGATCATCCACCTATCGAGAAAAACTTTGACGAACTGCTGGAAATCTGAGATGCTTGCATCAGGCAGGGTTTTGAACCAACTCTTAACTTCAGCTTGCAAAGAAAGAGCAAAAAGCCTCATACTAACATCTTCATCATCGACTTCAAAAAGGTCAAGAAATAACTCAAAATTCTGCACATGTTGCTCAGCGTTGACATTCTTATCTTCACCGTCAAACCTCGGCAAGTATAGATCATAGTTTTTGGGAAAAGCATGAAGAAAAGAAGGTAAAACAAGAGGCTTATACCGATCTGGAATTTTACAAGGTATAGGGGTATTTACAGCAGATATAGAATCGATCTTGGTCTTTTGAGGTTCATCAATCTGAAGATGGTCATCACAAAATTCGGAAAAAGGATCTTGATCAAACTCACAGGCATGCAAATCTTTGGTATTCACAATCTTCAAAGGGAAAGAATCAACTGCAGGCCGAGGATCTCTTCTCAAATACAATATGCTTTGCAAAGCAGTCTTGACATTCTTGGGAAAAGAGAAGAAATAATTTATGACAAAGAACAAAATGTCTTGGATGAAATTACAACTTGAGTACCTGATCTTGCTATATTCTCCTTTCATGTTTCTGCTGGTCGGGATCATCCTCCAGTGGAGTCTTTGGATCTGATCTTCAAAACTGATTTAGAGTCGCCAAGTGAATGATTTCAGCCTTTCAAGTGTCTGATCGTTGTCCACTATCAACAGTCAGATCTGAACTTGATACATGTACTGGGGTAAAATGCAAATGAAGTGATGTATTCACAAGCTCACGGAGATTGACTGAAGCAGCGTTTATCTACTAACGCTGATGTAAAACAAGAGTGTTTTCGAAGGCTTCTGGCGTAACTTCAGGCTCCGTCTAAGACTTATGAAACAAACACATCAATCAACAAACAATTTTGTTCTCCCCAGTATGGTCGCCACTATGTTAGCGCTTGGAATTCACCTAGGCTGAGATAGACAAACTCTCAAGGCTACATCAAACCATTTCACCTCGTAGCTAGCCCTATGAGGTATGAGAAGGCTCTCTCGGGTCAGATTCGGTAGATCTTTCAATATGATAAGCTAACCAATTAGGAATAAAGATTTTAGGCTAGTAAATTGATAAGGGGGGTTGATTTAAAGATTTTTGGGGTTTTTGGTGGCAATTGGAGGGAGTGCAATTCAGGGTGCGGGGATTGGGCTCAGTTTTTGCAGGGGGATCTTTGGGGCAAGGTAGGAGTGAGTGCTGATGCCTTAATCTGAGATAGATGATCAGGAATGATAGAGGAGGAGCTAAAGAGGGCAAACAACAACTTTGAATCCTCTTTAGACAGTGGAAAACATAGATATTGAACAAAATTAAAAGCTGAGCATGGCATGCATGAATTCAAACTTTATCACTTCATCTGTTCAATTAGCAGAAAAGAAAGAGATGGAACACATAAACACACTTACAATAACATGTAGATAACACACCATCAACACAACAATCCACAAGAATCCACAATGATGTCTGCAAAACCCTGGCCTTCCTTTTCCTTAAATTGCAGTAATAGATGTACAATATACAATAATGCTTCTCCCACAAGAGTCCAACCATGAAAATGAGCAAGAGAAGGCATAATATAGACCATCTAACTCCTTTCCCCACCTCTAGGGGTCGAGCTCAGCTTCCTAGGAGCAGTTTGAACTAATTCTAAACTAAGCACTAGATAATAGGAAGTCAAAACAACTTGCCTCTAAAACTTAGCTAACTCATCCATGCATTAAATATTCACTATTTACATCAAGGAAGCTTCTAGAAGGGTTAAGAGAGATTAAATCTATCAATGTGCCATGAAAATTATCCATACATCCATCATTTACAGGTACAAATGATCAACCAAGGTAAAAACAGAGTTTGCAGGCCTGAAAAGTCAAAACTGGCAATTTTAGCTCGAGTGGTCGCGCCCACTGCTCGAGTGGTCGCGCCCCTTTGCAGCACTTTTTGAATGGGTTCCAGTTGTCCAAATCAAGTGCAAGATGGCTCATTGGAAATCTCTGTGTGTCTACTTTCCATCCCAAGTGGAATTTCTGGATTTGGAGTTGATCTGACCCCTCAAAAGTCAATTCTCCCAAGGTCACTTTCTGCAACTCAAAAAGTGGGCAGAAAGTCAAAATTTTGATGTATTTTGAGCTTTTGGAGGCCCAAATCTCAAAATCAAGTTGACCCCAAGTATAGGTAATTTTAGTTTTTGCATGCCCTTTCCAAAAATGTCAACTTTTTGTGATTTTGAGCAGTCCTCCCGAGTGGTCGCGCGGGGGGTGAGACCACTCCACAGGCAAAAACCTGTAAATTTCCAAAAAATTTCCAAAATGCTCCAAAACTCTCAAAATTTTTTGATTTTGTTGCTGGATGAAGGCTAATGAGTACCATGGTGAGTGAGGGATGCCTCAGCCAAGATACAGAGTGGGTTTTTCCTTTTCTTCTTCTTCTGGGCCTCTGACAGCTTCCTTCGGAGAATTTTCATTTTAGCCTTGCAAACATGCAATCTTGCCCAATAGTGTGTTTTCATGTTTCGTAGCAGCCCTTTGTCCTTGTTTGCCTTCTCTAACAGCCTCTGCAAGTGTGCATTCACCCGGATGAGCATGGACTCCCTCTCCTTGGGCAATAGGTCTCCGGGCCTCCTACGGTTGATGACTCGGTCGGTTCGAATCTTCCATAGCTCATCAAGCTCTTTGTCATCCTCTGTACCTCAACCTCTGTAGAAGATGAATGGTCATCACTTTGCTCATAGGTTTCGGTGTCTGACATGGTTTAGGAGCAAAGTGGACAAAGTGAACTGCTGTCTCTGCCTGCAAAAATGTTGAACTCTATGTTGTTTCAAGGGGAAAAAGACACGAGGGAAATGTTAGGGGAGGGATTTTTCAATAAGGAAAGGGAAACATATGAAAACAGGGAATTTTCAAGGGACAATTCACAAAGTGCCAAACATATAATCTCATCTTAGTCACCGGGAAATAATTTGCAAAGAGATATTTTTATTAGGGAAACATAAATGATAATAATTAAGGGAAAGGACATACATGTTCAACAGGGGTATGGGACAGCATAGGTCACTTGCTCATTTGATTTTGCCTTTCAATGTACATCATAAGGCAGTCCTCTGTTTTTCAAGGGATTCATGTACACTTTATGCTAAGGGGAACAAGGGATTCATTTACATTTTGTCAAAAGGAAAAAAGGATTTTATTTCAACAAGGGAATTAGGGGATAGAAGGGAAAAGGGAAAACAGAGTTGATTGTTTTTTGGGACACACAGCAACATTCCTTTTATCACATATACATAGCAATATTTTCTTTGCTTTTGTTTATATACACAGCCAGATTTTGTTTATTTTTGTTGTGTGTATTTTTATATCACAATGGGGGTATTAGGGTTTTGTAATATGTTTGAGGGAGGGGTAGGGTTTAGATATTAGGGGATGGGGAAATTTAGATTTCTTTGCAAATAATAAAAGTAGAGACATAGCATGACTTTTGTGAAGAAAAAGGGGAACAAGGGAGGGCATCAAATGGGACCATGAAAACCTTGAAACAAACATCAAACCCTAGCATTCTGCCTACATTTACAAACAGCTACCAATGTCTTCTTTCCTTGCATTCTTGGAGGTATAATCACAAGCATGAGGATCCACAACCACCATCAACCAACAAAACAATTTGTAGAGAGCCTACCTCAACCCAATTTGCAAGTTTGAAGGAGATTTGAGTGAGTTGGAGGTGATTTTGGCACTTACAGCCTGAGTGGTCGCGCACCTCCTGAGTGGTCGCGCACGTTGTAATTTAACACTGCAGGAGAGCCTCTGAGTGGTCGCGCACCTCCTGAGTGGTCGCGCACATTGATAGGCCTTTTTGGGGGCCTTCCCGGTGTCGGAATTGGGTGCAGGATAACTCGTTGGAAAGGTCTTTGAGTATTTTTTCCAACCCAAGTGAAATTTTTCAATTTGGAGTTGATTTGACCTGTCAAAAATCAAATCTCCCAAGACTGGTCAAAAAGTGCCCAATGAGGCTGCCTCAAGGAAGAGTGTTGTTGCAGTCAACTTTTGAATACCTTCCTCAACCCAAAATTGAGCTCATGATAGCTCATTGGAAAGATATTTGTATCTAGTTATCATTTTACCCATCAAGGAAGTCATTTGGCCAACCCATCTAGGATAAAACTTGATTTTCCCAAGGTCACTTCAGAGGTGCCTTTGATTCTCCTGAGGCAATAGTATTCTTGACATTTCTCTCAAACCATGACACCTGTGAAAAACTTGAAGGAGTTTTCTCTTCCTTGGCATGTTTTGGACAAAAACCTCTCTCAGTTTTGCAAAATTCATCTTTGATTGCTCAGAACCATCATTTTAGTGAAACTTGCCCCGATGTGTGAAACAAGGAATTTTGTCGAAATGGAGCGAAATGAAGGGGATAAGGGGCTTCTAAATTCTTGAGGAAATTTTTGGGAGTAGGGAGGGATGTTAGGAAGCAGGGGAAAGTGGAATCTCAGAGATTGAGTGAGAGGAAGGGGTTCAAAAGAGTGAAACACAGGCCCAACCTAGAAAATTACCAGGTTGTAGCTAGAAACTAGGGTTTGTGCAAAAATGAGGAATTTGGGGGATCTGAGTGTTGGGAAGTGTTTGATAAGATACATTAAGGATAGGGGAAGGTGTATGAACATCAGGAAACAAGTTTTGCCGATGATTTGTCCGCCCAAGAGAAACTGCCTTCAAAACCCTAAGAGAGGGAAATGACCTTGCCTGGGCGCAACTGAAGCATGAACAAGGTATCAAATGACCCATTAGACACTGACATGATAATGAAAACCCTATGAATGATGATAGACTCAGCTGGATAGTGACATAGACTGACATTTGGGCAAACCCTAGACCTAATGGCTAGTGACCAAATTTTGCTTGAAGACTCACTGAAATGACAAAATTTGACCTTGACACTTCAAAAACACTATGTAAGAGCACATTTGATCACTGGAGGAAGGCTGTAAAGACTGACACTAACACTACCCTCCTGTTGTTGGGAAAAGTATCCATTCGGAATGCCCCTATCCCACTCTAAGGTGTGATAGTGCCTTAGCAACAAACAAGGTAAACTAATTGAGTATTCTTCTTTATGAAATGTAAATGAGGAGGAAGGATGTAACTAACCTGTGTCTTCCGCTAGTTTGTTGATCCAAATCACTCCTCTCTTCAGTAGCTCCCAGCTCCTTGCTCCTTCACCGGCCCAGCTTCACCGAATTCCTGCAAGATCACAAGAGAGAGAAACTACACAAAGATACAGATATACATTCATAAAAAGCTCAAGATCAGATTAAGCTAAACATGTAAGTATAACAAAACATCATTGATACACAGCATGTAGGAGAAACTCAAATAGTTTATTGATAGAATAAGAAAGTCCAAGAGGAGATACAACCAAGTGAGTTCCGATCCAACATCTACCTCCCAGCAAAGGAATCCCTTCCTCTCCTCCAACAAAGCATAAATCACCCAATGTACTAATCTCAATCTCAAACCAACAGCAATTCTCTGCAAAGTACAAAATTCCAGCCTTCAACCTCTGGATCTCTGGGATGAGAGATCTATATATAGATATTTTCAGAGGTGTGAGTCAGCTCTGGGTTTTTTATTAGTGTCTTCTCTCTGATAGTTCTTGATGCCACTTGGAGATTTCATTGATCTCTTACTCATCCTTGGGCGATTTTGATAGGCAAGTGTCCCATGAGAAGTTTCTGGAAGATTCCATGATCATCCACTTCGCAAACTGTCTCTGCCACTTGTCTTTTCCCGATCAGCGCACCCTCACAGTGTATTTAGGTGCACTGAAACGCACTTCCCGTGTGTACAAGGTGCGCTGCATAGCACCCTGGTAGTGCATTTAGGTGCGCTGATCCAGTTTTGACCAATTTTGAGTAGTTTCTAGTGGAGAACTTCTGGGAGAAGCTGTAATTTGTTGACCTTGTTCCTTTAGGAGTAGGAACAACACTTTTAGGGACTTTGGATTCCTTGGTTTATGGACATTTCATGCTTATAGTTGTAAGGCACAAAAATGTCTATAACAGTTGCCCCCTAAAGTATGAGGCCGTTTATCGGGTGAAATGCTTTATTAGGAGGATCCGAAGTTCTTTCAATGCTGGGAGGAGACCTGTAATAAGATACAATACAATACATTATTTTTCATATTGTTTTCATGATCTAGCTGAGGCGGGCATTCCCATGCTCAGCTTTATAAATTCATTTTTATGTACATAGGACAGACAATCCTCTAATGGTAGACCGATGATCCTGATGAAATCATCATCCTTTTGGTAGGATGATTATCTGTTCTGCAATGTTGTACATGTCAATGTCTTTATTTTTTCCTGAATATATATCGCAGCCCGGATGGATGAAACTAGATCCGGGGTCTTCAATCTCGTCCAATCTTCACTCTTAGTACAAGTCGATCCATGTGAGAAATGTTTTGAAGTCGAACATGGAAAGACATCGCTTGATTACCAGTCAATGATGTAAACTGTTAACAAGCGTGAGAGGAATCACCGATAATGATAATGACCCTCAAGGTACTACAGTACAATTCACGTGGTGTGAATAAATGACTTGGCGTCGAACACCACGCAAATTCTTTCGGTCGAAGGTCATTGATGTATACCTGTCGCCAGAAGTGAGAAACTTGCTATTGAGGCATGCAAGCTTCAAAGTAATGAAGGGGGTGTTCCTAGATCAACTTCTTGGATAACGAGCTGATGTCGACAAGAAGCGATCCGTCAAAGGAGGGCTTTGATGTATCCCACATCAGTGACACGGAACGGAGCAAATGATTTTGATGGAGGTGAAAACGATCTGATGATATATGGTTCAGGGTGGCGGTCATGAAAGAATGAAGTATAATGTATGGTAGTGGATGGGACACGGTTGACTTCTCTGGATGACTTCTCTTGAACATATCGGCGACACTTATGTGATGGATTGGTAGCATTTACCCCAAAGGTGGATGGTATGGCGAGACCATGGTGATGTGACCGGTGAATGAAACAACCCAACCCGACTCAGGCACGGAGTGGAAGTGTCATGTTCAAGAGCGACTTGCTACCAATAAAGGTTCTTTGAGTTTCTTCCCAATTTTTCCCCAGTCATTGTTGACCAGTACCTCTTTATTTTTTTCAAGCTTGAGGAGGATAACATATGCTTGTTCTATAATTTTCCCTTCGGGCAAACCCATCGCTATGTTTTAACGAGCCTAGCGATAGTGAAACTCGTTCTCGTCTAAAGACAAGTTTGTCGCTATTAATGTTTTTAACGAGTCTAACGACAAAGATAACTCGGTCCTTTTCATTTTTAGAGAGTCTGAAAAGGTACGTAAAGTTAACTCCGGCATTCCTTTTTCGTCACCTAATCCCTTAAGTCCGAAAAAGTATAAAACAATACAGAAGGGATGAATTTTCGATAGTTTTAACGAGCCGAACAAAACAAGCGCTCGATCTTTTTGTGCAATAATCCCTCAGGTCCAAAAAGATTAAAATCTAGAGGAGGGATAGCTCTTCTGGTCGCTTTAACGAGCTGGGAGGCCAAAACTCGGCAATCTTTTCATATTTTACGAGTCAGATGAAAAGAGCTTAAAGAAGACTCGTCTTTTGAGGAACGAGTGATGAAATGGGTAGTAGCTAATTCCAAGTAAGGGTTGGAATTTTCCAAGCACGGCAGTGTCACAAGGATGGCTAGTGAAATCACTCTTCGCAGCTGTTCCTCAAAATGGGTAAACAATCATATGGAGGTGAACGATCGGCCAATGGAAAAGTGGAGGTGACGGTGCAAACACGACCAAGGCTTTAATGGCTGATAATGTTACATTCACGGTGGTTATTTACCGGAGGATAGTTAATTTTTAATGAGCTTAAACGCGGGTTGAAACACTTGCTCGATCTTATGTTTATTTTTTAACGAGTATGAACTATGTGCTAAAACTTCTCGATGGGGGTTTATTTTTTAACGAGCTTGAACCCTGCGGTAACACTGCTCATGGAGGGTTTATTTTTTAACGAGCTTGAACCCTACAGTAACACTGCTCGTGATAAGTTTGTATGCCCCCAGCATAATAACGCAAATCGAGGTGCATGCCCCCCAAGCTTCATTGCATTCAACTTGGTGGTTGGAATGAAGATTTACCTTTGAGATTTGAAAAGGGGATTTGTTTCATTTTTTAATGAGGTTGACACAGTAAAAGAACTATCCTCATGACTCCTTGTTTCATTTTTTAACGAGGTTGACACGAGATAAGAACCATCCTCGAAGCCCACTGTATTTACAGTATTTGATAGAAAATCGAAAACTGAAGGATGATAAAGGTCATCTTTAGTATCTTCTCCACAATCCGGGAGAAGGGAACGATGGTGGGAATCATTCCATGGCGCCCCGTCAATTACCATTGATTGAATGATTCCTCCGTTTGTAGAACGTACAATTGACAAAGGATTTTAAGAGGTGCCATATTCCTTAGACCTATCTATCCAAACACTCGATGAGTGTTGATTTTGGTTTGCTCGCCAGGCCAAGAAAATTGATTGCTACAATATTTCTATTAGGGCGACGATCCATGCTGACAAAATATTTAGGAATCTTCCGAATCCATTAGATATAAAAGATTTCATATTGTAGGTTTCCATTATGGCCACTTTCGCCAGATTACTTGGAGGCGGTAGGGCAAAAGTACCCATTAAGGCAGGGTCTTTTAGGAGGCCTACTCCAATATTTTGAAGCGAATGATCGCTTCCATGGATCATTGGAATGCTTCCCGTAACTTGTGAACTGTTGGGGAGAAATGTTCGTTGGTCGATGATTGTAATTCTTCCTTGAAAGGGAAATGCAATCTTCCTGAAGTAGGTCGACACAACTGCGGCCATGGCATATATCCAGGGCCTACCTAGTAGGATGTTGTAATCGAGGTTTCCGTTGATTACTTCAACATCAACTTCTATTGTTTTGCCCCCTAGTTCAACTTTCAAGTTACTTAAAATCCCGTATGGAGTGTATGATCGTCCATCAAATGCTTTTATCATTGTTGAAGATCGCGACAAGGGTGGTGAGCCTAAATTTTTCCAGCAACTCATCGACATAATACATGTGGATGCCCCCTCATCAATAATTGTTCGATGAACAGTTTTGTTGAGGGCTTTCACTTGAATAAGGAAAGCTAGTTGAGCTGGTAATTGAGGGTCATATCCTTTATGATCAAAGGCCACAAGATTGGAATCCATTGGGCCAATCCCACCTATTGCTGATAATAAAGCTTGCTTTTGGGAGGGGCAATTTTGCAGTACCTCAAGTGTCGACATAGCGGATGGCGACTGGGCCAAATCCTCTACTATATTATAATTCTGTGCTACTTTTGCACTAGTATTAAATGTCGATTTGTGTACTACTCCCTTTGGCAACTTTATCATTGGTTCAGGAATGATGGGTGGCACAACTTCAGTCAAAGTTGTTGTAGAACTACCAGGTTGTTCATTAGCCTTATTATTCGACAGCTGTGGATTCCCGTAATCTTTATTCCTTGTCAAAGCATCATTTTGCTGCTCTGAGATAGACAACATAAGAACTTGGGATCGAGAAGCATTTTGATTACCAACCAGTTTGGTGCCCGGGTTTGGAAACGGATCAGTTAATACTGCTGAGGTTTTTGAACTCTTAAAGAGTTTCTTAACTTCAACGTTATGTGGACAATTTCTCATCCGATGATCCTCATCGCATATATGACACCCCGCAGGGGTTTCCTTTTCCCAGAAGGGTTTGTAGAAGCTTTATCGTGCTTCTTTTTTCTCCCTTTCTTTCTATTCTTGCCCCCTGGTTGTTTCAGTTGTTTGCCCTTGTCGGCGTTTACTTCCGAGGCGAGAAGTTCGTCTTTTGCATTTTGATTTGAAATCTTACGGGCTTTCTTGGACGTAGCCTTTGTCGATTTCACGTTTGTCATGCCAATCACGCCATCGCCGGTGTGAGAGTCATTGTTTGATTTAGGAGGAGGAGGAATTGAGAATTCCGGTCTAGGGGCGTCAGGTATTTTGTCGTAGAGCGTGCCAGACTGAGTATAGACCAAGTCCAGATATTGTGCACGAGCGATGACTTGCTCTTCCGTTATGACTCCCCCCTTTGCCACATCTTCCGTGATTGTAGGAAGTAAGGACTTGATAAACCATTCAGCTAATAGTTGATCGGGAACGTACGTTTTTACCATCCTACGACGACGTCGCCACTCATGTATATGATCAGATATGTGAGTGGTCGTTGTCTGTTTGAAGTTGGTTAGGAGTTCCGTTCCCGTTTCATACCTTATCAGTAATTGAAAATGGGTTAAGAAAGTCGTGGCTAAGGTACTGAAGTTGTCAAATGAAGCTCTAGGCAATTCGATGTACCATTTTGCCGCCGGACCAGTTAACGTCCTCTAAAAAAGGCGAAGTCTTATCGAATCATCATTCAGGGTGTTTGATGAACACCACAGATGAAATGTCATCACATGATTCGACGGATCTTCACCCGGGTTTCCATTAAATTTAGGAATATCTGACGGAAGTTTATGCAGAATCGCTGGCCACCAGGGGCATAAGCAATTGGATCATTCGTCAGCCGGTTTAGATCTGGTAATTCTAGAGTTGCTACAAAGGGCAACTGTTGATTCAGGTTAGGCGAAGCATACCCAGGATAAGATGGAATCGCCTGAGCAGTGGGTCTTTGCATACCAGCATAATGTATTTGATGTTGGCAACTTTGACAAGGTTGATGGGCATAACCATTATAGTATGGTTGTTGATAACCGCTTTAGAAATGCAGTTTCCCATTACTTACAAAGACTTGTTGCTCAGGTCCTTGATATGATTGCTGGAATTGCGGTTGTTGAGATTGAACCAGCCCTGGTTGTTGGACCATTTGCTGTTGTTCAATACTGGATGATTGACCAAGATGAGGAGTCATAGTACTTGTTTGAGCCTGAGTCGATCCAGATAAGGAGGCACTAACCTGAGGTTGTGATTGAGTTGTCGAGACAAGAGGTTGTTGTATTGCAACCTGAGAAACTTGGGGTTGACATACAACAGGTAGCGCTTGTACTTGCGACGTAATCACCATACCAGGTATAGTGGGAATATTCGACACAGGGTGGACTAGTTGCATTGAATATGCAACCCTTGGTTGCATTGAATATGCAACCCTTGGTTGCTGAGGCGGTATTGGTACCCAACCGCTGGATGTAATTCCAGTTTGACCTTAACTTTGTTGTAAACTCCCATATGGTTGTTCTCTGGGAGGGAACAATGAAAAGGAATACTGCCCTCCATATGGTGGAAATCCAGTACTTAAAGGGTAGATTGGCCTTTGAAGACACATTGGATCAATTTGTTGAGTTTCAACATAAGAAATACCAGATGATAATCCGGATGAAGAAATAGGAACTAACCATGTCGTCGAAGCAGTCCCTGATGGGACTCCGGCTTGTTGTTGATAACTTGCCGGGACAGATGGTATACCATTGAACATCGTTGGAGCAGCAGTAGGAGGCTGTGCCACTGCTGTGTCATACGACACAGTCCTGGATGTCGACGGTTGTTCAGACATTTGGAGTCTATCCAAAAGATTGCCTAGTGATTCCACAGGAACTTCCGTTGGTGGTAGACCAACTTCTGACGAAGAAGGAAATAGAGTGACCCCGACTCCAAAGTGTGTTGGAGTACTTGCTTGCGGATCTTCTACAATTTCCTCTATCGCAATCAAACCAGGTGGAAGGGGAAGACCGTCAAGTCCGTAAAATATTTCTGGTGCCGAAGAAGGGGTTGAATCGACAGCGACAGATGTTTGAGGAGCAAGACTCTCTGAACCGGTTGCAGATGTGACTGGTTCAATAACACAAGTGTTTGCTCTCAGACTAGGATCAGTATCACTGTCCTTCTGTGGCTGTTGAACTTTTTCTGTAGAGGCAGGGTTTCCATAAATGTTTGGAGTAACCAGAATCTCGGATGTTGTTGGAACACTTGTTCTAACTTTAATGGGAGATTTCGAACCGGTTAAACGAGTTCCCTTTGTTCGTTCTGTTTTCGATTCCGGAGACAAAGACGGTTGACTCGTAAGCCTCCGCGAACGACGGGGTTTCAATTGACTTTCTTCCACGATTTCGGATTACTCGATCAACTAAAATACAAAGGGGAAATATGTTTCCGAATTAAATGAATTTTAGACGCTTTGGACACAACCTGCTTTTTCAATTTTAAAGAGTCGAGAAAAAGCAAAAGATGACTCTAGTCTCCTTCAATTTTTAATGAGCCTGAAGTGACAAGTGCTCAGATGGACCTTTTCCATTAAGGAGTCTGAAAAGGAACGAAAGGGACTGCTCTGGAGTTCTAGGTAGAGGGTGTGCCAAACCAATCGCAAAACCGCAGAATACTTTTTAAGGTACGGGCGGTCAATCTTCCCGAATGTTGTGTTCAGTGCATTGCGATCAGTAGGGCGGCCGACACAGCTTCCTATGGATAAAGGTTTTATGCCTATAGGGGTCTCCCAATATATACTCGACGGTACGTGGGAGCACAATCTGTACTGGCGCTTATCATCTCTCAGGAGGAATCGCCCAACCATTAGCGAGATCGACAGTCACCAAGTTTTACGACGCCGGAACACGTCTCTAGCCTAGACCTCTATGTTGTGCGTTAAGTTACAAAGCGTTGTTAAGTTCATTCAGTTTATTTTAGGTTGATCTTTCTTAGAAGTTTGCCTTTTTGGATCACCATGAGATGTATGATACAATTCCTAAATGCAGTCTAAAGATGATAAGCAAGCATTTATATCTTTTCAACAATGAAAATCCTAGCTACAAGGGGAAAAGAAAGACACAATCTTTTCTCAAAGAGCATAGAGCACACTGTAAATGCACTTTTCCTAAATCAAACCATACAAACTATCAATATGCAAATGCACAAATGCATGTATTTGTTTTCACTTTCTTAATATTGATGCCTAAAAAGAAAGTTGTTGTACAAATTTGAATTCGATTTCAAGCTTCTTTTCGAAATCAAAAATATGATTACGACACTTTATGGTTTCGAAGTAAACACTTGTTTCGACACTAGAAATTCACAAATTCAAACCAAAAGACAAAAGTAAAAGCACAATCAACTGTCAACAGCAAACAAACTTACCCCTAAGATCAAAACGACACTTACGACAGGTCTAGATCTAAGGGCGACAGTATGACTAGTTTACTTTTGTAATGGGAAACTGCAAATGATGTAACAAATACACAAAGAACAAATACAGTATCTTTATACAACTAAGGCGGAATTAAGGCAAAGAAAAGGGGTTTCAGATAGGTACACACACTGATAACAGGCTGCAAAAACAGAGACAAAACTGAGCAAAAGGAAGCAGGGAACCACAGCTACACAAGGTAAAGGCTGATCAGCGCACCCCCAGCACAGAGAAACTGAACTTCAGTGCAGGTAGCCCTCTCGAGACCTGCGTTGAAATGTAGAACCTCTTCACAGAGCCTGCGCTGAAGCAGAAACGAGAATTGTCTCTGGGTTCTGGGTCACGGTTTGCAGTTTAATCTACAGTTTTTGGCCGGATAAAAGCTATCAATTAGGTACAATTAGGAGGATGATTTAAAGGAGGACTAAGATCTATCACAAAGGGTTGTTAGAGCACTTGTTGATCAGCTGTTCAGATCATAAAAATAGGCCCAGTGAATGGACTAGAGTAGCAGATCTCTACTTTGCATTTGTAAATGGCAAATGCAGTTCGATTCGGCACTCCTGAGTTTATGAGAAGACCAACAATAGAAACACAAATAAACTAACTAGATACGATCCCCAGCGGAGTCTCCAATTTGTTGTTGGGAAAAGTATCCATTCGGAATGCCCCTATCCCACTCTAAGGTGTGATAGTGCCTTAGCAACAAACAAGGTAAACTAATTGAGTATTCTTCTTTATGAAATGTAAATGAGGAGGAAGGATGTAACTAACCTGTGTCTTTTGCTAGTTTGTTGATCCAAATCACTCCTCTCTTCAGTAGCTCCCAGCTCCTTGCTCCTTCATCGGCCCAGCTTCACCGAATTCCTGCAAGATCACAAGAGAGAGAAACTACACAAAGATACAGATATACATTCATAAAAAGCTCAATATCAGATTAAGCTAAACATGTAAGTATAACAAAACATCATTGATACACAGCATGTAGGAGAAACTCAAATAGTTTATTGATAGAATAAGAAAGTCCAAGAGGAGATACAACCAAGTGAGTTCCGATCCAACATCTACCTCCCAGCAAAGGAATCCCTTCCTCTCCTCCAACAAAGCATAAATCACCCAATGTACTAATCTCAATCTCAAACCAACAGCAATTCTCTGCAAAGTACAAAATTCCAGCCTCCAACCTCTGGATCTCTGGGATGAGAGATCTATATATAGATATTTTCAGAGGTGTGAGTCAGCTCTGGGTTTTTTATTAGTGTCTTCTCTCTGATAGTTCTTGATGCCACTTGGAGATTTCATTGATCTCTTACTCATCCTTGGGCGATTTTGATAGGCAAGTGTCCCATGAGAAGTTTCTGGAAGATTCCATGATCATCCACCTCGCAAACTGTCTCCGCCACTTGTCTTTTCCCGATCAGCGCACCCTCACAGTGTATTTAGGTGCACTGAAACGCACTTCCCGTGTGTACAAGGTGCGCTGCATAGCACCCTGGTAGTGCATTTAGGTGCGCTGATCCAGTTTTGACCAATTTTGAGTAGTTTCTGGTGGAGAACTTCTGGGAGAAGCTGTAATTTGTTGACCTTGTTCCTTTAGGAGTAGGAACAACACTTTTAGGGACTTTGGATTCCTTGGTTTATGGACATTTCATGCTTATAGCTGTAAGGCACAAAAATGTCTATAACACCTCCCCGGAAATGGGGTTAATAACGGACATGTAAAAACTCGAAAATGAGAAGGTCCTAGCTAAGCTTACAAAAAAAATAGTTAAACCGAGCTAGAAAAAAAAACTTCAAATCCTCGTGAGCTCTTATTCTAGTTTATTTGTATAAAAAGGGCAATTGAAGCAGCTCCCTTGAAAGTAGGAATGGTTCCCTCCTTAATCTCAAAAATGGTGGATCTTGTCCTTCTTGATCTTCACTTGGAATAGAACTCACTTGGCTGCCAATGAACTCGAACTGGTGAGAAAGGATATGGTGATCCCAAGCCAATTTTAGGGAGTTAAGGATGTTGACAAAGTTCCTAAATTCTCTCCTAAGTGTCTCCATTAAGCCCCTGCATAGTAATAGCCTAAAAAATGCTTCATTTTGCTGCAATTAAACCACATTAGGCCACACACTATGACAAACACCTTTTACTCCTCTTACTAAGAATAATATAGTGAAAATGTGAATTAATGCAAGAGAAGGATAGTTTTAAGGCTGGAGGATGGGATATTAATCTTCAAAATGTACCTATTGATGGGACTCATCATCACACCCCTGTTGAAGGTGTTGCTCATCCTCTAAGAAACTCATTGATCCATGTGCAGCTCTTCCATGGCCTTGGTGGCCTTCCTCAAATCATAAGGCTCCTCAGATGGTTTTCCCTCTTGGGGGTAAAAACCTTAATTCTTATCTATTTTTTTCCATCCTTTTTCTCTCTCGATTCATCTCTTTCTTCTTGTAAACCTAGCAGCAAGGCTAGACTGAGCTTGAGCCTTATCCACCTAACTTTCATCCTCTGCATGATCCTCTTGTATAATGGTGTTCTCTCCAAGGCATTCCTTAGCCTTTCAGGAGAGTGATATTCTCTGATTTGTAGACTATGGGGTAAGGCATGCCATATCCTCTGGAAAGCTTGCATACTTTTTGTTCCCAACAACCTGAATGTGTCTTCAAAGTGTAGAATGGATTGCTCCTGGTTAGAAAGGTATTTAGGTGCTAAATCAGCATCATTAGAGATGAGGCCATGATTGCTAATGACAACCCTTGGGCTCACTAGCTCTGCCTTGATATAAAATGATTCCTTTTCTTCATTTCTCATTAGCCTTTTCACTTCCTTAGCTCTTTTCTCCTCATGATTCATCCAAGATGCTAAGGCCATTAGCTGCATATCTCCAAATCCTGCATTGGGATCCCAAAAATTCATATTTGTCAAAGTGAGGGTGTGCATGTAAAATTCACCCGGTTTTGCTTTGTCTTCCCTGTTAGCTTGGCTGTGAAATTCAATGAACTGTTTGTAATCCTAAAAGGGCATATATCCATGTTGTGCCAAAGTTTTGATTTGGAATTGCATCAACTATTCTTTGAGAAAGAGGACATAAGACTTTGATGGTTGTCTGCATTGCAATTCTTCCATGGATAGGCTTGCCATGGTGGAAAGTTGTGTTTCTTTCTCCTGCAACCTCTCTCTCAACCTCATATTTTCTGCCTGAAGTAGCTCCTTCATTATAGACTCTCTCATTCTCAGCTCACTTAATTCTTTGCTCATTTCAATGACCTTTTCCTCCATGAGGCCTACATCCTCCACCTTCTTAGATTTAGAAATTTTCATCCACCTGTGGGTTCTACCTCTTTCCATTTCTAGCTCATAAAGGAGTGGGACTGAAAAAATTTCAAGGATAATCCTACCTCCTTCAATGAATTTGTAGTAGGATCTCAAGCTAGGTTGTGGGCTAAGTTATTGGAGCTCTTGTAGGTATCTTTCAATAGTTTTTTAAGGTGTTGGCTACCTCTTATGAATCTTTCTTGGTCTTTTGTAGCTTCCCTTATTCTACCTGTAGAATATTCTACCCCTCCTTTAGCAAACCCTGTCTCTCCTATAACTTCTCTTTTTCTTCTTCCTCAAAGGTAGATTGTGTCCTTGGCTTCTTGAAGGTGACATACCTAGTGGTAGGCCTACTCACATGTGATATGAGTGACCTATTTTTGGTTCTAGGAGGAGTGACCTCCTAAACGTTTCCCTCACTGGGTCCTATTTCTTCCTTTTTGCTTAGTGATTCATTAATAATTATATGAACCCTTGTAGGAGTGTGTGGCTTTCCTTGTCTAATTTTAGTGCTCTTCCTGGTTCTGAAATACTTTTAACTTGGTCTTGATTACTTCCTCTTTGGCTTGTGTTGATGGTTTTGGACCCACCAACATGTAAGGGGATCTCCCCAGTAAGAAGTCCCAATTAGACCCTAAGCCATTTGGTGTAGGAGTCCCAGTAGTGGTTCGTATAGCAATGTCTTAACTGTAATTTCGCACAAAGGCAAGTAAGATAACTCTATTGGTAGCAAGGGTGTGATCATTGCAGTGAGTTAAGGAAGGTGCATGAGAGTTTCTAACACATGGAGGTTGAGATGAGTGCGCCCCTTAGAAACCTATAACAGTACTCGGATGGGAAGGGAACACACGAGCGAAGATACATCACAAGCTGGAAAGCAAGTCAGCTGGCAATCCAAAGTTATGGTTAAACCAATCAAGATAGCTGGAATACAATACAACATATGCATGAAACGTGATGGCTCTTATTATATAAAGAATTGTAAGTTCCAATCATACAATACATCCATGTAAAACTGCTAGCCACAATAGTGGAACATTACAGCCACATCCGCCTGCTCTTCCAAAGAGATGAACCAGCTTCGCATAGTGAAGAAGCCAAGGTGCGTTACAATATTGTCCAAGCTCTCTCCAAGATAATCTTATCGGAAGCTTGGCTGACCAAAAGCCTTTACAATGAGTTTTGAGGGACTATTTATAGAAAAGGGTTGGGTGACCCTTGAGATTCCCCTTTGTGACAGTTCAAATACCCTCATGACTCTTCACCTACTCTATGACTGTTACATCCGACTATTGACACTTGACATGATGTTACATTACAATGCACATGTACTCATGTGAGACAACATGGCTTGAGAAAGCCATGAAAGACATCACTGACACTCAGTCCGTTGTTATGAGACCAACTCTTTGACATGCTTATGATGGTGAAGGTGGTGAGTTGATGCCAAGCTTGGTCGTCCATGATGGTGTGCATGCACCCCATGGTGAAATCTTGCTGAAGTAAACTCTTACCTCTGTTGCATCTGGTGCATTGGTATGGCTCCTTCATCCAACTCATCTAATAGCATGTGCATGGTCTTCTTGGGTGTGTTTGAGCCGGCAACACAGTGATGCATAGTCTCTGTGTTGATCTTCAAGTGTGTGCTGGTGGTCATGCACATCAACTTGCCGAAGTACATGTTTAGCTCCAGTTGGACTTGCTTCTTGTCTTCACCTTGGTGAGTGTGTTGAATGGGTTGGATCGCATGCGTGTGCACAATGACATGAATCCCTTACATGTGATCAACAACACTACTCACCATGTCTACTCTGTGCCAGCTGCTGGGATAGATCTATAACTTGTATGGGCACAGTTTCATCCGTGAGTGCATGTTGCGCCCATTGTTGTTCCTATTCCTACTGCAACTCATTCGTTTGTCTGTACAGCTTAATGTTCTTCCTTGAGTTGTTGCTTCAGCACATGCAACTCCTTATTTGTTCCATTCTTTGTCTTCACACGATGTTCATGTCTCGTCGTCTCCTCATAGCCTGAGTATCCAAAGTTGCTTTCACCATTATTGGATCTACTTGAGCTTGCAACTTTGTTCTGCCTCTATGTTGTCAACAATCGTCCTCTTGCATTTGTTGTATACATTGCGTTCATTGCATTCGTTGCATTCGTTGCATTAGTTGCATTCGTTGTATTTGTTGCATTCAGTATGCTACCTTCAGTTGTTTTTCATGATGTTTCTCGTTGTGATGTTGTTGTTGTCATATCTTGATGTCCTTGTCTACGAAAAAATTGACATATTCATGAGTAGGAAAGCTCATAGACATTTGATTGACTGCATCTGCAGGTGTGCTCTGAACGGTGTCTTCGACTCTGATCTCTTGGAAACCATTGTGCCTACACTGCTGAGAGGCAGATGAACACTTGCAATACCTGGAGACATGGCAACACTCATGGCAAGAAATCTATCAGTTGAAAACCAAAATGAACTTGAGAACTGACTTGGAACATACCTATGCGACTGATCATGAAGGTTGCACAATTTCGACCTGGAGGTCGGGAAACTCACTGCCAAGACATTGCAAGGCACAGTCTGGTCTGTAGGGAGACTGACTAACTACTGGAACTGTGCAATGCATGGTCCAATCTGGCTGCTGAATACTAGAATTGTGCAATGCGTAATCTTAGCTGGAAATGCCTGCAGGCTTAGTGACTCCATTGCGCAATTTTTCGGGCCAGAAGTCACTATCCTTCGGAAATGCGCAAAACAGTACTGGAGGAAAATCACTGGGCAAAAATGTGCATTTCTTGAGAGGAAGACAGAACCTTCCCTCTCAGGATTGCACAATGTTGTATTGGTGAGGCGGAGTCCAGGCCAAGGCTGCCCAGAGTCGCCAACAGGCAACTAAATGTGAATGTGAGTGTGAATGCATGGTGATACTGAGTGTAAGCATAAGTGAATGATCATGCATGCAAATTGTGAATGACGTATTTAGGAAATGGAACAACATGCATGTGGGTGAAACGAGTCACCGAATCGACGACCATTCATGAAAAACAGTTTCATGCATGCGACAATAGTGAGATAACAATGAAAACTGAAATAGTGCTAGGACAAGCTAGTATACATGTAAACGGCAGTAAATGCTCACCAAAATCAAGCAGACAACATTCATACGAAGCAAAACACAAAAAGCACCATAAATGCAACACAAGTCATGGAAAGCGGGCTTACCCCAAAACAACTGAGTTGAGTGTGCTGACAGCTCCTAGATGTGATGTGGGATGTTAGAGCTGCAAGGTTGATGTGAGGAATGAGCTCTGTGGCATTTGCTTGATGAGTTTTGATAACATCGAGGTTGTGACGCGCATGCCACAAATCTAGGGAAAGCGACACTTGGTGGGAGGTTTCTGAAATGATCCTTGCATGTAACCTCCAATTGCTAAACATAGATCCCTGAAACAAGGGATGCCTTTGCATGTTGCCTTGGGAGAAGCAGCTCATGCATGCAAGTATGTTTTGCTCGGTCTCGGGGAAACTGGTCAACTCAGCTACACATGCAAGAGGTTGCTCAACTGCTAGGAGAAAATGCAAATTCGTGGTTGGGAGATGGGCTAGCTTCCCAGCAAATTTGCGTAATTTCTAGGCAGAGCAGCTGACTGTCGCCCATATTTGACAAATTCTAGGCTAAGCAACCCTGCTGGGGAAAATTACGCAATTTCCTCTGTGAGGTTTGATTGGCATAATCGCGTAATTCTGGAGCCCAATAGGTTGTCAGACAGGATTGCACAATTTCTTGGGGGAGATGCTTAGCCAGCAGCTGGACCAAGCCGGGGTGATCAGCCTGTGAAGGGAATGCATCGGGCTGTGATTGACAGGCTGCCTTTGCAAGCAAAACACTGAAGCTTGTGAGCTTGACGAAGCAAGGCAAGCTGCTGTGAATAGTTGGAAGGGAGGCTCCAAAACGAAGCTAAGGCAAAATTTTGGAGGGTGGTTGTAGCCGCTACAACACTTGGCAACACATTGGTAGGTCTCCATCTCTCTGAATGGACCTTGTTCATGAAAATCAAGTCTAACACCTCTGGAAGCATTGTTTAGTTCTCACCTCCTCTTGGTTTCCATGCTAGATTGATTGTAAGATGTAGCATCTACCAAGATCTTGGTCGATTGACACACATTCCAAGCCAAGGCAACACAGTTGTTTCAATTGGGGTTAGGGGTATATTTATGCACAAGCAACATAGTCATCAGAGTCTTAGTTTCATCTCTAGTGTTTCTCCACTGCCAGCAGGCCTGGACAGTACCCCGGTGGAGTCACATAGGAACACAAGCATGGCTCCGCTGCCAGCGAGCCTGGTCAGTACCCCGGTAGAGTTACTTGCATCACCTCTCTGTGCAGGAAGCCTTTCTCTTCTTTTGCCTCATTCATTTTCATTTTTTTCAAAAAAATTTCACTTTTTCATTTTTTCATTTTCATCTTCATAATTGTGCATAGCACTTATTCATTTCAGAGGTGGAGGAGGGATCATGACTTATTGAGAGTAGAAGAGGTTGTTCCTACAAAGAAGTAGTTTATTATACCTCTGACGTGCCTGTTAAGGTTTTCCCCCTCACCTTACTCTACTTGACTGAGCTGACAAGGGTTAACCCAAAAACAACCGACTAGAGTAGGTGACACTAGTTAGCGCGCGGGCATTGTGTTTTCACCAAGTTCACTTCAAACAGTATGTATTTTCCATCAATGTGTCATGGACTGAAAGTAACAAGTTCTTCATATAGGCAGGATGACAAATAACCAAGTAGTGATAGCTGCATAAGGCCTCTTGTACATTACCCAGCTTGTTTCAAGAGTCATACATGGTTTCATGTGAAACTATCCTACAAAACAAAACAAGCGAACTAACAAACAACAAAGCAAAGCAAGAGCAGAAGCAAAAGTGAAAGAAAAGAAAGTAAGTAATCAAGCAAGCAAAAAAACAAATAAACAAAGCACGTAAGCAAACAACTCAAAATCAAACACTACTCCTACTCCTAAGCTAACACTGTATGGGTCATCTCACGTGAAGTGATACTTCAAATGCAGCCACCAACGCATTGGTTGACCCATGTTGGTGAAGGCATGGTTTGCGAACAAGATAGATGTGTGAACCAATAGACAAGAAAGATGTAACAGTGAAGACAAACACACTTTGAGCTTACAAGTGACCACAGAACAAAGATGAATGAGAGCACATGACATGCATTCTGTGGAGATGCCATGGTACTGTGCTACACTGCGTGTAGATGTTGAGTGTATGCATTCTCTTGACTGCGACATGCAAGCAAACATGAGAAAGGTAGACCACTTTTGTTGTGCATGTGTGCTTTTTGTGTAAGATTCCTCCAATGCATGAGAGATGGGATCATGTAATTCAAGTGGATGAAGTGAAATCTGGATGTTTGGTTGATCTTCAATACAAAGAAGAGAGTGATGAGGAGCCTTGAATGTTTCAAAAATTTCCTGACCGGAAGTGAAACCAACCTCGAGACGGGGAGGGCCTGACATAACCATCAACTTAGGCTGAAGCACCTCGACAGTCTAGGGGGTTTCGACTTCGTTGACAGATAGATCATCGTAGACCAGTGTCTTTGCTAGATTAGCAACGGTTGAATCAACATCGTGATCGGATGAGGAAGTGAATAGATCATGACAACCAAGATCAAAAAAGTCAATATGTTTGTCGACATCCTCATGATTTGATGACTCGGGCAGAGGGGTAGATGAGAAGCAAAGATGTTCACCCTCTACATTTTCAAGAAATGAAAAATTGAACGGATTTTCCGAGGAAGATGTGTCCTCTCCGCATTATAATGACAGACTGACATCTGAGGTGTCCTATGAATGATCGGAAGTAGAAACATCCAGAAATGGGTTTTAACAGGGGAAATCAGCAGTGGCGGAATCAGAAGGGATGTGAGGATTAAGCGGATGAGGCGCGGCTGGAAGAGAGTCATCCTTCACTGCAGGCTCTTCTTTAGATTTCCGCACACACTCATCATGAATGATGGCACAGGTTGGCTGCATAACACCAACTTCGTCAATAGCTTGATCCTCGTTCACAATAAGTGAGGAGTCTGGAGTGGGAGAACAAGACAGTACAATCCAAAGGATCAACAGAACGCGAGGACGGAGGTCGAGGGAAAGAGTCCACGTGACAACCAACAGGCTTGTAAGCCAAATCTACGCAAATCTCAAGAGCAGGTGGGGTGGGAGAGTGTGATAGCTCAACAGAGGCATGTTTATGATCTCCCACATCACTCTGCGGTGGTGGAGATGTTTGATTAGGTGAATGTGGATAGTCACTTGTGACAGCGACTGTGCCTGCCTGTGATTGTGCAGCTCCATCACCAAAGTGTGCTACGCAAGGTTCGAATATGTGAAGAAGATACTCCAATCTTCCATAAAGAAATTCCCAATTAATTTCATCTTCAAGGAATTGGTAAGCAAGATTACAAAAGCATGTGTAAAATTGATCAATGGATTCATCGAGTTCTTTTGGTAATTTCATAATTTCTTGATCAAGTGCTTTCTAGTTAAAGTGATTGAAAGCATGGTCTATCTCTGCGACCATATGAGCAAGAGAATGAATAGATTTTTTGGGCAATGTGGCACACTAGTGCATTGGGTGCCCTCGAAGCATGTAGATGAACAACGCACAGCTCATGTATTCTTCAAAGAATCCATGTCTTTCACATGAGCCTACAACACCAACCACGTGCCTTACCAAGGCTATGTAGCCTCCACCATCAAAAGTTTCATGAGACAAGTTATCTAAGAGATTTTTTGAGAATATGAAATCGTTTCCATAAGACAAACATTCTATAAGAGCAGCTTAGTAGTGAGTCATGATAGATGCATAGAGATTCAAAACATATGTGAGGACTCATCTTGCCAGTTGGCCCTCCTTCTAGCACCAAAATGTTGACGGTGTTGGACCCGCCAACATGTAAGGGGATCTCCCCGGTAAGAAGTCCCAATTAGACCTCAAACCGTTTGGTGTAGGAGTCCCAGCAGTGGGTCATATAGCAATGCCTTGACCACGATTTTGCACAGAGGCAAGTAAGATAACTCTGTTGGTAGCAAGGGTGTGACCACTGCAATGAGTCAAGGAAGGTGCATGAGAGGTTCTAACACATGGGGGTTTATATGAGTGTGCCCCTTGGCAACCTATAACAGTACTCAGATGGGAAGAGAAAACACGAGCGAAGATACATCACAAGTTGGAAAGAAAGTCAGCTGGCAATCCAAAGTGATGGTTAAACCAATAAACACATTTCAGAAAGATTCATACATGCTCATACAAAATAGTCCATACATGCGTGTGTAAGAAAGAAAATACATATGCCATTTAGAATAAACAAGATAGCTGGAATACAATACAACATATGCATGAAACGTGTTGGCTCTTATTATGTAAAGAAGTGTAAGTTCCAGTCATACAATACATCCATGTAAACCTTCTAGCCCCAATATTGGAACGTTACAGCCACATCCACCTGCTCCTCCAAAGAGATGAACTAGCTCTGTGCAGTGGAGAAGCCAAGGCACATTACAATATTGTCCAAGATCTCTCCAAGATAGTCTTATTGGAAGCTTGGATGACCAAAAGCCTTTACAATGAGTTATGAGGGACTATTTATAGCAAAGGGTGGGGTGACCCTTGACATTCCCCTTTGTGACAGTTCAACTACCCTCATGATCTTCACCTACTTTATGACTGTTACATCCGACTATTTACACTTGACTTACACATGACATGACGTTACATTACAATTCACATGTACTCATGTGAGACAACATGGCTTGAGCAAGCCATGCAAGACATCACTGACACTCGGTCTGTTGTTAGGAGACCAACTCTTTGACATGCTTGTGATGGTGAAGGTGTTGAGTTGATGCCAAGCTTGGTCGTCCATGATGGTGTGCATGCACCCCATGGTGACATCTTGTTGAAGCGAACTCTTGCCTCTGTTTTATCCGATGCCTTGGTATGGCTCCTTCATCCAACTCATTTAATAGCATGTGCATGGTCTTCTTGGGTGTGGCTGAGTCGGCAACACACTGAGGCATAGTGTATATGTTGATCTTCAAGTGTGTGTTGAAGGTCATGCGCATCAACTTGCCGAAGTACATATTCAACTCTAGTTGGACTTGCTTCTTGTCTTCACCTTGGTGAGTGTGTTTAATGGGTTGGATTGCATGCATGCATGCAATGACATGAATCCCTTGCATGTGATCAACAACACTGCTCACCATGTTTTCTCTGTGCCAGCTGCTGGGATAGATCTATAACTTATACGGGCGCAGTTTCATCTGTGAGTGCATGTTAAACCCACTGTTGTTCCTATTCCTACTGCAACTCATTCGTATGTCTGTACAGCTTCATGTTCTTCCTTGAGTTGCTACTTCAGCACATGCAACTCCTTCTTTGTTCCATTCTTTGTCTTCGCACGATCTTCATGTCGCGTCGTCACCTCATAGCCTGAGTCTCCAAAGTTTCTTTCATCATCAGTGGATTTGCTTGAGCTTGCAACTTTGTTCCGCCTCTATGTTGGCAACAACCTGTTACATTCGTTGCATTCATTGTGTTTGTTTCATTTGGTGCATTCATTGCATTCGTTGCGTTCAGTATGATGCCTTCAGCTGTTATTCATGATGCTGCTTGTTGTGATGTTGTTGTTGTCATACCTTAATGTCCTTGTCTATGAACAACTTGACATCTTCGTGAGTTGGTAAGCTCATAGACATTTGATCGATTGCATCTCCAAGTTTGCTCTGAATGGTGTCTTTGAATCTATTGTCTTGGAAACCATTGTACCTGCACTACTGGGAGGCAGATGAACACCTGCAATACTTGGATACATGGCGACACTCATGGCAAGCAAATCTGTCAGTCAAAAACCAAAATGAACTTGAGAACTGACTTGCAACATACTTGTGTGACTGATCATGAAGGTTGTGCAATTTCGGCTGGGAGGTCGGGAGACTGACTACCAAGACTGCGCGAGACACAGTCTGGGCTACTGGGAAACTAACTGCCAAGACTGCACAAGGCACAGTCTGGGCTGCTAGGAGACTGACTAACTAGTCCTTGATGCTTATTGGGTGGCCCCTCTCAAATAAGTAACTAAAGGTTGGTCGAGCCATGCTTCCTTGATGCTTATTGGGTGGGGGGGCGTTGGTCGAGCCCTGCCGGGGGCATCCTCATTATCAAGTTGTTTCTGGTTTGTTAGTTGTTTATAGAAATGAAGTGGCATTATTTGAGTGCACTACCCTAGACCGAGCCTTTCTCCGCACGGCTCGAGTATCTCTATCGTAGCGATTGATTCCATTGATTAGTCGCAGGAGAATCATAGGTTGGTACAGAAGCATAGGTGGCTGGAGCAGTTCCATATGTAGCATACCTTTCCGTTTGAGACCCATATACTTATTTAGACTCGTATCTAGACCCTCGTGATCGATAGCCGGACCCATGCTTTCAAGACCGAGATCTAGCACAATGCACAGTCTACCCTGGCTACTGACTGCTTGAATTGCGCAATGCGCAATCTCAGCTGGCAATGGTTGTGGGCTTAGTGATTGCATTGCGCAATTTTCCGAGCAAGCAGTCACTGTCCATAGGAAATGTGCAAAATAGTCTTGGAGGATAGTCACTAGGCAGAAATGCACATTTCCTAAGAGGAAGACAAAGCCTTCCCTCTCATAATTTCACAAGGTTTTCTTGGTGAGGCGAGTCCAAGCCAAGGCTACCCAGACTCATCGACAGGCAATTGAACGCCAATTTGAGTGTGAATGCATGGTGATATTGAGTGTAAGCATAAGTGAATGATCATGCATGCAAATGGGGAATGACAAATTCAGAAAACGGAACAACATGCATGTGGGTGAAATGAGTCGCTGAATCGGCGACCATTCATGAAAAATAGTTGCATGCATGTGACAGCAGTGAGATAGTAACGAAAAATGAAACAGTGCTAGGACAAGCTACTATACATGTAAACGACAGCAAGTGCAAATCAAGCAAATAGCATTCATATAGAGAAAAACACAAAAAGTGCCAGAAATGCAACACAAGTCACGGAAAGCGGGCTTACCCCAAAACAACTTAGCTAAGTGTGCCGAAAGCTTCTAGATGTGATGTGGGATGTTAGAGCTACAAGGTTAATGCGAGGAATGAGCTCTACGACATCCGGTTGATGAGTTTTGATAACATCGAGGTTGTGACATGCATGCCACAAATCTAGGGAAAGCGACACTTGGTGGGAGGTCTCTTAAATGATCCTTGCATGCAACCTCCAACTTCTAAACATAGATCTATGAAACAAGGCATGCCTTTGCATGCTGCCTTGAGAGAAGAAGCTCATGCATGCAAGTATGTTTTTCTCGATCTCGAAGGGAACCAGTCAACTTAGTTGCACATGCAAGAGGTTTCTCAGCTGCTGGGAGAAAATGTGCATTTTTAGCTGGGATTTGGGTTGGTTGCCTAGGAGATTTGCGCAATTTCTGGGTAGAGCAGCTGACTGCTGCCCAGATTTGCGCAATTTATGGGTTGAGCAGCCCTGCTAGGGAAAATTGTGCAATTTCTGGAGGGAAGGTTGGTTTCCCTCTAGAATTGTGCAATTTCTTAGGGGAGATTTCTCAGCCTGTAGCTGGACCAAGTCCGGGTGATCAGCATGTGAGGGGAATCCATCAGGTTGTGATCGATAGGCTACCTTTGCAAACAAAACACTAAATCTTGTGAACTTGACAAAACAAGGAAAGCTGCTGTGAAAAGTTGGAAGGGAGGCTCCAAAATGAAGCTAAGGCAAAATTTTGAAGGGTGGTTGTAGCCGCTACAAAAGCTTGATAGGAGTTCCCAATGTAGCTAAGGTTGTAGCTACTTCATGTTCAGTGTCTTTTGTTCCTTGGGGTGGAGAAGTCTTCTCAGGGCTTATTCTTCCTTCTCCTTTCTTCTCCTCCTCTTCTCCTTTTATCTCTACTTCTCCTTCCTCTGTCTCTACTGCCTCTTTCTCTTCTACCTTTGTTTCCTCTTCTTTTGTTCTTGCTGCCCCTTCCTCCTTTGTCTTTCTTTCTTCTTCTAATATTGGTGCCTCTTCCTCCTTTGTTTTTCCCTCTCTTCCTCCAACACTAGAGGTTGGAGTTTCTCCTGGTGTGAGGGCTTGTGTTTCTATGAAAGTCTCCCTATCCATGTCTACAAATTTGTTCCATAGGATAGGGATTCTCAAATGGTTTAGAGCATCTACCACTATCAATTTGATGAGGCCATGGTGAGCTAAATGTTGATGTTTTCCTTCCCTTACCTTCTAACTCATCTCCATGATTGACTGCAGAAGGAAATGAGGGACACTAAGTCTTTGAGAAAGGGGTAAGTCTGCCTTGAATCTTAGCTCTTGGAGCAACCTGAAGTGGTAGGAATAAAATACACTTAATCTCCCTTCACAAGATATGTATTTAAGGATATGGTAGGCTACCTCATCCCAAGGGTAAGGCATACTTTCTCTCCTCACTCCATTCTTGTCTTCTACAGGCTTCTCTTTTGAAAGGAAGAATTTTTTCCTAGCTGTGACACTTACTTGCTTGTCTTCTTTGCTGCATCTCATTCCTAGAGGCAAGGTAGTCACTTTGCTAATAGTTTCTAGACTGGGAGAAATGGCCAACCCCCTTACAACAGTTGTGGCACTGTCTTCCCCTTTAGAGTGCAATGTTGTGGAAAATTCATGGGCAAGGTCATCATCATACCCCTTTAGTAGCTCAAAGAAACCCAACCATTGGTGGTTTCTGAAGATGTCAACTACAAGAGGGTGTTGGTGAATTCTCCTAGTGTCTGAGGGTTTCCTTTTGTTAATTCCTCCCCCATATCTTCTCTATTACTCCTTAATGTTATGTAGGTGTGGAATTTAAAAAATTCAAGCAGTCTCAGTGGTGAAACAATGGCATGAAAAAAATGGTGAAACAATGGCACAGTGCTTGGTGATAATGAGGAAGAAGGGTGCTCAAAGTTATATTTAATGATATATTTCTTTTATCTTAACCACAAAAACTTCCAAAAGGATCTCCTACTGATCAATTGACTGTTATATGATCTAGATTTCAAGCAAATTGTCCATGAAATTGTGTGTAAAAACAAAGAAGGAGGGTACCATTTACTTCTTATCAAGGTAATTTTGGGCGTGCATGAATTTTTTCAGACAGTATTGAGCCCCTGTGACTCCCTTTTCTCCTCTCAATTCCTCATGTCGCTCCTCTCAACCCTCTTATAGCAATTTTAGGCCTACGTGTAGCTTTCTCCTGTAACACTGTGTAGGTAGGGTTTGAAACTCCACGATGGCACTCTAGTTGCTCAATGCACTAGCTCGTCCTTCCTCCACCAATTTTTGGAATGATTGATGGTGTAAATGGAATCGAGCCAACACATAATATCCTTTTTTGGTTAAAATATTGGAGCATTGTGGTGACTTGGCATTAACACAAGTTTCTTATTTTGGACTGTTGTCCCCACTAACTGTCATCATTTCTCCCTCCTCGTGATTATCACCCCACTCTTCGAGGACACCAGTTTGTTTTGAGTTGACATTTCCACATTGCATGGGTGACTTAACTCATACTTGATTTGAATAGTCAAGGGTGTCCAAGTTCAATGGCCATGTCCAGCGTATTAAAACACCTTTTCTCGCTTAAAACACATTTTTGTCATTTTTATACAGAGGGAGGAGGTTAGGGTTGCCATACCTGAGCCTACCTATGGATTGATATGTTGCAGAGGCTTGCATGCTAGAGCTGGACCATACATCATTATGATTAAGAGAGTTGACCTCTTTGACTTATTTCTTGTGCATGTCTTCATCTTTGATGTTGCCTTGACTGTTGTTGTGGTTTTGTGCTTGTAGGTTCCTCTTCTAATATCCAAGTTGTTGTTGTTGGTGGAAATCCTCCCTAAGAAAGAAGTGTCTCTTCATGGTTGAAAACTGAGCTTCATCATCCCTTCTGGTGGTGGAAAATAAATCATAATATCAATGATTGCTATGTGGTTGTACAGACTGTTATAGGAGGAGTTTCTTCCTATAGCAGTCTCTTGTTCTCCCCTTTAAGTCTTCATTTGGCATGAGGAAGATGAGGGAGATGATGATGAGTGATGAGGATATGGTTAGAATCATGGAGGGGTAGTGTAGGAACTATAGAGATATAAACTGATAGCTTCTGTGTTTTTTCTTTAAGGTAGGACAAAGTGGAAAAATCTGTGCAATCTTTTGGTGAAATGAGTGGATGGGTAATGGAAATGTCATAAGAGGACCCTCTTTACCATTTCTCAAAGTCATGATGGTATTTTGTATCGTACTAATCCTCGTATCTTCCTCTTGTAGCTCCATAGGCTCCTCATGTAACATTATAGGACCTTCCTGTAGCAACACAGGTCGTTCCTATAGCATCACAGAGAGGAGGTAAATTTTGGATTTCTTGATGATGGGATGGTGGAGAGAGATACCAATGTGAATGCAGAGGATGGACATCGGGTATATGGATAGAGGAATGGATGGAAGCCTGTGGGTCTTGGCCTGTAGCCATGGAATATGCCACTGTATACATCTATGCAAAACAAAAGAAAGGTTAGCAAATAGGATATAAGCTTCTTCCTTTCTCTCTTTTATTTTCTCTCTTTTTGCCTTTTTCCTTTTTTCTTTTTTCTTGAGACACACAAGTTTAATCAAAGGAGTTTTTTAATCTGTGTGTCTTCCCTAGGTGCCTCAAGAGATATTTTCACCTAGGGATCATTATTATTATTATTATTATTATTTTCTTCTGGGCTGTCTCAGAGAGGTTTTCAACCTAGGAATTGGCCTCAGATTCCTCATAGAGGTTTTCATCTAGGCCTCTTATTTTTTCTTCTTTAAAAAAAATAAAAATTCTAAGAGTATTATGGACTGGAAGCTATGAAACTCCCAATCACATTCAATTCCTTGCTAACTGAACTGATAAATTCCTCCTTGGACAGAGGTCTTCTATATAACTTCAACCTGTAACCATTTACAAGCAAGGGACTGTCATCCTCATTAATGGCTCTGATCTAGACAAATCCATTTACATGATACTTTTCCACTAGTTATGGGCCAAACCATCTTGTCATTAGCTTCCCTTTGAAATATTTGAACCTAGTATCATATAACAGGGCCCAATCCCTTTCTTGAAAAGTATTTTCCTTGATATGCTTGTCATGCCAGACCTTCCTTTGTAGTTTTATGACTTCAGTGTGTGAGAGAGCTTGCATTCTGAACTCATCTAAGTCATTCAGTTGGAGCAACCTTTCTTGTTATGTTGTGGTGACATCTAAGTCCAACTGAGCTATCATTTTCAAAGTGTTATATTCAAACTCAATAAAAAGCATAGCTTTCTTCCCATAAACCAAATCATATGGTGTGAATCCAGCGGTAGTTTTCCGAGTGGTAAATGTAGTCCCAAGTGGCCTCTACTAGTCTCTCGTCCCAAACTTTCCTATTGTTGCTAACAACCTTGGTGAGGATTCTCTCCAGTGCTATTTTTGTGACCTCTACTTGTCCATTTGCATGAGGGTGATAGGAAATGGATGTTTTATGCTTGATGTGGTGTTGCCTCATTATATGCTAAATCAAATCAGATGTGAATTGCACTCCTTGATTAGAGATTGCCTCCCTTGCATACCCAAACTTGTAGAAGATGTTCTATCTTAAAAATTTTGCCACTTTCTTCTCAGTTGTTGCTATGACTGCCTTTGTCTAAGCCCACTTTGTCAAGTAACCAATGCACACAATGGCGTACATTTTCTGCCCTGATGGTGGATGAATTGGCCCAATGAAATCCATGCCCCACTTTTCAAATGGCTCTAATTCCACTTGAGGTTGTAGGGGAATTTCATCCCTGGGTGTGGGTTTGCCCATTCTTTGGCACTGATCGCATCTAGTGGTATATCTCCTTGCATCTTGATATAAGGTGGGCCAATCGTAAGTAGTCTGTAAAACTTTAAAGGCTATCATTTTTGTAGCAAAATGACCACCACAAGGACCGTCATGGCATGTTGAGAGGATGTCAAAGACCTCCTCATCTCTTACACCTCCTCAAGATTTGATCTGGTCCCAATATAAAAATATTTCCCTCAATCCAAGTGAAAGGGGAGCTTTTCCTTACAATCTTTCTTTTCTCCCTCGGTGATATATTAGGAGGGAATATCCTAGCAACCAAGTAGTTTTATATTTCAAGAAACCAAGGAGAAAGCGCCGAGATAGCAAAGATCTTCTCATCTGGCAGTTGGTCATCCACCATCTCTTTATTACATGCAGGCAAGGTTAACCTAGACAAAAAATCGACAACCACGTTTTCCTTTCCTGGTTTGTCAATGATACTCAAATCAAACTATTGTAGCAATAAAAACCACCTAGTTATCCTAACATTAACATCGAGATTGTTCATCAAATATTTAATGGTTGCATGATCAGTATGAAAAAAAAAATCGGTACATAGTGATATAATGCCTAATTTGTTTAAATAATGTACTACAACTATGATCTCTTTTTCAGTGACAGTGAAATTTAGCTCATCTTTAGACAAATTCTTATTAATGAAGTAAATGGCATAAGGAAACTTATCCTCTACTTGTCCCAAGGCTCCCCCCATAGATTTATCTGATGCATCAATATGGATATGGAAAGGCAATGCCCAGTTGGGACCTCTTAGGATGGGTGCAGTAGTCAACTTTTCTTTCAACACTTCAAGGGCCTCTTGACAACTGTTGGTCCAACAAAAATATGCATCTTTGGCTAGTAAACCAAACAAAGGTGAAGCCACTTTACTAAAGTCTTGGATGAATCTCCTATAATACCCTACTAGTCCCAAGAAGCTCCTGACATCCCTTTGCTTCTGAGGGGTAGGGACCCTTTTGATGATGGCAATTTGTTTGGGTCTACCTGTATCCCTTCCTTGGAGATGGAATGGCCAAGGACAGTCCCCTCATTCATCAAGAACTCACATTTCTCAGGGCTTAGAGAGAGATTCATTTCAATGCATTTTTTAAAAACCTTGCACAAATTGGAGAGAGCTTCATGGAAGTCACATCCATAACGAGTGAAATCACCCATGTAGATTTCCATAAAATCATGAACCAATTCAGAAAAAACACTCAAAACTACCCTCTAGAAAGTAGCAAGGGCATTGAACAAACCAAATGGAATAACTCTATAAGAAAAGGTACCCCAAGGACATGTGAATGTGGTCTTGTCTTGGTCTTCGGGGCTAATCCGCATTGATTGTATCCACTATACCCATCTGGGAAGGAGAAGAATTTCTTCCTTGCAAAGCCATCTAGGACTTGGTCAATGAAGGGCAAGGGAAAATGTTTCTTCTTTGTGGCCTTGTTGAGATCCATATAATCCACACAGATACTCCACTTCCCATTCTTCGTAGGAACTAACATAAGAGGTGATACCCACTCACTATCTAAAATAGGGTATATGAACCTTGCATCCAGTAGTTTTTGTAGTTCTTACTTCACAATGTTCTTGAGGGTTGAGTTCATCCTCCTCTAGGGTTTGTGCACAGGCTTGCATCCCTCCTTAATGTAAGTATGGTGAATACATACTGAGGGATTCACACTTTTCATTTCCTTATAGTCCCAAGTAAAATCATCAAGGTGTTGCCTTAGCACTTTGCACAAGTGTTCTTCATGCTTGGATAAAAGAGAAGGGTTGATCTTTAAGGTCCTAGATGGGACAAACTCTACAATCTTGACATGGTCTATGCTTGAGTCAATAGGGCATAAGTCATCCCAAGGATTACTCTTAGATCCTTTCATCAACTCATCAATGGGTATGGGAGTGGGAGGTTGATTCTGAAGGATATGGTCAATGAGATCATCTTCATCAGGTTTCCCCCCTCCTGTAATGATGTCCAGAGTGCATATTGGGTGGGGGGTGGTGTGATATAGTTCATATTCTTCCTCCTCTTCTAGCCACAAGGGTAAGTCATGCTCAATAGAAGGTTGAGTAAGAGGATACAATACCAATTGTTTAGACAAATGTCCATTCTTAATGGTCATGTTCCCAGCCCTACAACTAATGTAAGCATCAGCAGTGGCTAACCATGGCCTTCCAAGATGAGAGGATAACCATTAAACTTGGTTTTAGGATGGAGAACTAGGAAATCAGTAGGATACTCCCAAGATTCAATAGAGACCATAACATCTTCAACAACTCCCTCAGGAGCTACTGTGGATCTGTCTACAAGTTGCAGCACTGTGGTGGTCTTTCTCAAATCTCCTTGGAGGTTTAGCTTTAGCATGGTTTCCTTAGTCATCACATTGATGGCAGCCCCAAGATCAATCAGGGTGTTAGGGACTATAAGGCCATCAATGTGCACATCTACTACAGGGCTTCCAGGGTCTAGATATTTCGGGAAGATCACCCTCCCAAGCATCAAATCAGATAATTGCCCAACAACATTTATGGTGGGGGTGTCTCTTTTTATTCTCCCGGGATGTTTGAAAAATTCTCCTTGATGAGATTATTATAGATGGGAACATATTTAATAACCTGGAGAAGGGGTATTTTAACACACAAATTCTTCAATTCTCCCAAAAGTTCAACCTCTTTTGGGGTGTGTTGGCTAGGGTGGATCAACCTCTCAGGAAAAGGAGGTGGATTGACTTGAGGAACACTCTCTTCCTTATCTCCTTCAAGCTCTTCAAGTGGAGAAGGTGGGTGGTTATCTGGAAGCACTCTCCCAAACCGAAGGTTGATCTCCTAGATTTCCACAGCATAAGCAGGGTAAGATGTCTCTCCACTGTAGACCTACTATGCTTGCTTGTTGTTCAGGTTTAGATTTGATTGAGAAGGAATTTGAGGTTGCTTAGGTGGAGTAGGATGAGTGAGATATGGTTGAGGTTGGGGTGGAGGTAGTAAAGCAGGAGGTTGGTTAACTGGAGGCCTCCACCCTTGTGATGGGTTGCCCCATTGAGAAGATTTGGGTGGATATGACTGAAAAGGATGGTTGACAGGTTGAGGAGGATATGGAGGAGCGTAAGGCTAAGAATGGGGTGTGAACCAGCATGGGTGAGTGGAAGAGTACCAAGGTTGCAAGGGTGTATTCTGATTTGGATTATAATAAGAGTAGTGTGCCCCTTGCATGCCTTGCTAATATGGCATAGGTCCTTTAGGTCTTCTTTGATTGATGAAACAAAGTTGCTTTGACCCCTCCTCTAATCCTTGATATATAGTTTTTAGTCCTGGAAAAGAAGGGAACTTGTTTGTTGCATGATTTTCTTCACAGAGCTCTATGACATTTAAGGGGCACTCGTTCCTAGGATGTCTTTTGGTGCATCTTGGGAAAAAAATAGCTAGTGCCCTTTCTGCTTCCTCCTATTTTATTTTATTTTATTTTATTTGATCTGCATGGTATCCATTTGCAGTGCAAAGGTGTGCAGTATTTCACTCTTGAAATCCTCCAACATGTTGCCTATCTCATTCCTAATGGACGTTGTGGAGGGAGAGGAATTGACCAAGCTTTGACTATCCCTACCCTTCTTTATAGCAGCCCTAGGGTGATTCTTGAACACAATTTTAATGTCATCATAGGATAACTGAATGAGATCTCCCCTAGACAACATGTTGAGGGTCTCCAACATGTGTTCCCTAATCCCTCGAAGAAGAACTAGTTTGAGTGATTCAGGATCAAGGATGCAGTTGACCCTCCTATAACTAAGTTGAAACCTCTCCTCATAGTCTTTTAGGGATTCATCAAGTCCAAGAGTCATCCTAAATATGTCCTCCTTGGTTTCTTTGGACCTACAGTAGTCCCTTTAATTGTTATTGAAAGCTTGTTTCCTCTGGACCCAAGTAGTGATGCTACCCTCAGGCAGACCCATAAACCAGTGCAAGGTCGCATCCTTAAGGGTAGAGGGGAATAACTTCAACTCATGCTCATCAGAGGAATAGTCATAGGTCCTACATACAACAACAAATTCAAACATTAAGGTTTTAGGATCCTCAGAGGTTAATCCATGGAAGTGTGGAAGGGAATTAGGGCTTATATTATTCATTCTAGCCTCCCCATTGGTCTCTCTAATAAGGAAAACCTCATTTTCCCTGCTTTCAACCATAGTTTGGGTAGGTGAAGTGGATTCTTCTTCTTCCCCAATAGGTTCTTCAAATATTTCAGGTTGCTCACCTAGAGGATCTTCTAACTCCTCGGTAGTCAGAGAGGGAAGTTGATAGTCACCAAAGAAGAGTGAAGGTTGACTGTTTGAGGGTATGGGGGTTTTTGGTAAGAACTTGATTATCCCTATTGCTATGAGGCATGATTTTTTTTAGTTTTTTTTTAATGTTACTTTTTCAAAAACTGTATGCAAAATAGAAAACAATGCTTAAGTATAAACAACATCTACTTAGACACCTCCCCGGCAATGGTGCCAAAAAGTGGTGAGCCCTGGTATTGCACCAAGAATGTGGCAACTCTCAAAGGTTCCTCAACTCAAATTATCAACCCAGGGTTCGTACAGATTTTGAGGTGACAATGTTATATGCCCAGCAGATAGGATTCCACTCATGCCACCCTTAGTTATGACATTAGATCAAAAAGTGCTCAAAGGCCCTTCATTCTACTAAATTAGAATGAAATCTTAATAAAAGGAAAAATTAAAAATTGCTTCTAATTATGAAAATAGAAATACTATTGACTCAACTTGTAAACCCTAACTATTGAATTCATTAAAAGATAAAGGCTAACCTACTCGTAGAAATGAAGCTACGTTATCTTGCAAAATTCATCAAATTACCTCATCTACTTGCATAAAGGAAACTAATTGATCTTACATAATTCATCAAACTACCAATTAGAATTGCAGGTACCATCTACCTAGTTCATACTTGCTCATAAATCAACAACCTACTTGCATGATAAAGAGACTAACCCTAATATGCTTTTGCAATGAAGACAAGGAAGGTTTAGAGTGGCCTAGTTTCTTTTCCTGATCATATTATCACAGTTGGGGGTCATTATGCATCTATGCTAAGTCAAATTTGTAGCGTAGGTTGAAACTGATGAAGAAAAAGGCTATTACATTCTTTGCTACAAGCGATTACTATAAGAGGCTTGTAATGCTACAAGAGGGAATCCAAGTGGTTTTTGAGGATGGAAATGTTGGCTTGAGGGCATGGAGAGGGTGACAGTAGTTCAAGAAAATGAAAGGAGGTTGGATTGAGCCCCTAGCAAAGCTCAGGACCTCTTAGAGGCCTGTCTTGCACTAGAATGAGTGCTCTCGGTGACCTAGGCAGAATAGCTTATAAAACAGGGTTTTTGGGACAGAGTTTGGAGGTGGAAGGAGAAGATGAAAGAGATCAAGATGGAAGTGGTGAAGATTCCCTTCCCTATATATTAATCAACCCTGCAATCAATCACATGCATGCATCCATTTATCATTTACAAAATGAAATACTTATGATGGAAAAGATGAGTTGGATTTAAATGATACCTAATTCATGCAATACTACAAATCTAATCACTACACTAACTTCTAATACTAAAGAAATCAAATGTAAAATAGGACAACTAACACTAATTTGATAGTATGCTTCTAAGAAAGCATAAACACAATATTTTTGGGTTGTGGTTGTGAATCCTTCCAATCATTCTCCCATAAGAGAGGTGGTGTAGAGGCTGCAACCACGGGATTTTATAGGTTAATTTCTACTCAAATGCAAGAAACTATGAACTGCTTGGAATCAAGAAGAAACATAAGTACAACAAGAGGGACCAAAGCCTTTGGGTTGGGCCCAAACTCAAGGATCTCCTCCCTCTGGAACTAACTCAAATGCAGCTTAAAATCCAACTTCTCATTATCAAAAAAAGTGCAGGTCTAATACATCACATAACAGTTGAAAATAACAATTTCAATGCTTGGAGTTCAAAAGCTACACCTAGCTAAACAAAAACTTTGAATCCTCATGAGCTCTTCTCCTAGTTTATTTATACAAAAAGGGCAGCTGAAGCAACTCCCTTGAAAGTAAGAATGGTTCCCTACTTGATCTCAAAAATGGTGGATCTTGTCCTTCTTGATCTTCACTTAGACTAGGAGTCACTCGGCTACCAATGAACTCGAACTGGTGAGAGAGAATATGGTAATCCCAAGCCGCGTTTAGAGAGTTAAGGAGGTGGAAAAACTCCCTAGATTCTCTCATAGTTGTCTCCATTAAGCCCCTTCATAGTAATAGCCTCAAAAATGCTTCATTTTCCTACAATTAAACCACATTAGGCCACATACTATGACAAACACCTTTTACTCCTCTTACTAAGCATAATATAACGAAAATTGTGAATTAATGCAAGAGAATGATAGTTTTAAGGCTAGAGGATGGCATATTAATCTTCAAAATGTACTTATTGATGGGACTCATCAATCAATTTAATTTCTGCCATATATACCTTGATTCCATCTTTGCATACTACTTGTCCCAACAATATTCCTATTGTTGTAGCAAAGATACATTTTTTATTTTATTTTAAGAGATAAATGAATCTGCCTACATCTTTCTAACACAAGCCTCAACTATTGGACAAGATCTTTGAGAAGTGTATGGAAATTTGAGTCATAAAAGTAAACTTCCATAGTTTTATATATAAATATATATATTCTTGAAATATTTTTACTACTATTCTAGAAAATATTGGTGCAGTAGTTTTAAACCAAATGGAATAACTCTATATGCAAAGGAGCCAAATTCTGAAACAAATGTAGTTTTTTCTTGATCCTCCTTTGTAATGGGCACTTTATTGTACCCTAAGAATCCATCTGTATATGAATAACATTCATGTCCTGCCACTTGATTTATGATTTCATCAACTAATTGAGTGGAGAATGAGTTGGTTACTATCAATTTATTTAAGCTACAAAAATCAACACAATTTCTTAACCTTGTTGGAACGTTCTTTTTGGGTTACACCACCATGGAAATTGCCCACTCTAATTTTTCTATTGGATGGATGATGCCAATAGCCATCACCCCTTCTATTTATTTCTGTATAATCTATTTGTATTTGTGAGCCATTTTATATGCTATTTTTTTTATGGGCTTAGCTCCATGAATGAGGTCGATTTTAATCTTCCTTATTTCTTTAACAAGTCCCTTTAAGTCTTTGTAGTTGCATGCAAATAGGACTTCATTTTCTTTTAATAAGTCGATAAATTTAGTGGCCTATTTTTCTGACTAATAGTTTCCATGTGGCAATATTTTTGGTTAGTCATCATTTGATATATTGACTTCTTTAATTTTGATCTCCTTGTCCATCCATTCGGGATCCTTCGACTCGTCAAGCTTATGGTCTCCCATTTTTACTTCTTCATAGGGCAGTGGAAAATATGGTATGTTAGGCTTCTCATCTTGTTTCTTAGATACTTTAAATACTATTTTAATTCTTCTGAAATTCTGTGGATGTTCCCTTTTCTAATGAAAACTTTTCCCTAGAATATTGGTGTTTTCCATTTATAAGCATATAAATTTTCATTGTTCTAATTGGTTGCATGTGGAAGTTGGAAAGAAATTGACTTCCATTTTTCCTTTTTCTAGTTGTTTAGTGGGAGTTTCTTCTTGTAAAAAACCCTTTATTTGTGGAGTTTCTTCAACCAGATCTTCCTCCTCATGTCGGAATTCAAAATCTTTAATAAAATTGTTTTTAAATTCACTCCATTGCAATGTTTCACCCTGAACTTCTTTTGTCTTGTATCATTTATTCGACAAATCATTGCGAGTATTGTGAAACATATGAGGCCAAATTATCTCATCCATATAGCCATTCCTCTTCCATTCTAATTCACGAAGTTGGATGTGTTCTACACGGTTATGGACAAGTTTGAATGTTGGAATATTGGCTTGTGCCAATAGATGCCCCCCCCCCCCAATAACGCTCAATGAAATATGTAGATGTTATTGTCCATGTATAAAGTCGAGGGGCATCAGTATCCCACCATCTGTAATTGTTATTGTCCATGTCTAAAGTCGAGGGGCATCGGTATCCCACCATCTTGTTGCCTATCTAGTGAAGGCTTGGACCAAACTCTACATCCTGCCTTGTTCTCCTATCAACTTAGTTGCTTCTTCAATATGGTTTATAGGATATTCTCATTCTTTAAATGTTAGTGGGGTACCATAGTCTTTCCTTAGGTCGATGGTATTAGTGTCGAAGTTTCTCTTAGCTTATTTTCTTGTACAATAAGTACTACTTTTATTGTGAAACAAGGTCGAATATTTGAGTCAGTACAAATTCAATCGTCCAACATTCTTTGGCTTTATATTCATAGTTCTCGTTTTGCATTCATATAATAGAGTGTCTGAGTTTTGAGCAATAGAGAGTGGTGAACTTGAGAAAAAATCTCCAAATGCATTTGACTCCATTTTGTCTTTGTCTTCCTACGAAATTTGATGTAATCTTCTTGTTTATGTGTCACCATCCTAGGGTTCTACCCAAGGTTTTCCTTCATGTGGGTCAAGAGCGATTATAATTTTTCTCTTGTTTCCCTTTACTTTTATCCTCTCTTTCTAGGGAAATTGTTGCTTGCATTTTCCAACCCCATGGTCTTTTTACCAAGGCTAGATATGTTGATATACCATTGACTAATTCAATTACTTCCAAGCCAACCAAAGTTGGAATACCCATTATTGATGTGTGCATCTGTTTGACCATTCCAATAGGTTCAATAAATCTTTGGTCTGCTAATTTCAATTAGTTAGTTGTTCTTAGTAAGGTCGGTTTTTTCCAACTTTATCCATGTTTCTCACGGAAGAATATTAACTTGCAACCCAAAATCGAGTATGAATTGATTTACCATGTAACCATCTATCTCAAGGTCTATTGAGGGTCACATTCATCTACTTGTCTACCATGAGATAATTTGTCATAAGTTCTTGTAAGGTTTTATCTCCTCGTTATAGCCTTTAAGTATAAGGAGGAGTATAATCAATCATGTGACTAATTTTTTTCTTTTGGCAATTCCAAAAATTATTCTATTATATTATCTTTGGTTGGATTTTGTTGCTCATCTTCATTATTAAAAAATTCAACTTCCTTTTTCATCGTGTCATTGTGTTGATGCATGTTAGGATATTGGGAAAAAAATCTTGATGGCTAGAAGACTTGTTATGTTCTTGGATTATTCTATTAGCCTACTCTTGATCTAGTGATAACATGTAAGTTTTTGGAGTTCAGTACCTCCTACTTTGGAATGGATCGGAGAAAATTTACAACTCTTTTATTCATTATTTTCTCTAGGATTTTAGGGAAATCCTCCAAAGAGTGATCACCCAATCTGCACATGTTGTAGAAACACAATTTGGTTTTACGCTTCAAGGGGAAGATAGGACCATTATAGCCTTCCTACTATCATGTGAAGCAATGTATTCTTCCCGGACCTCAACTGTAGCCTCAACCTCATCCATTGAACCTCCTCTTGTTCAATCAAATCCTCCTCTACCTTGATAGCCATTTCCTCTACCTCCTTGTGTTGTTGGATCATTCGTTTGGTCAGATGCTTGTGTACGGTATACAATATGAGTGGAGTGAGTGTTTTCTTCACATATAGCACACCACTTAGGCTTTTCATTTCTTAGATTGTATTGACACTCTTTTGTGGCATGAATCGACACAAGTTGGCATATTTCACAATATATATCTATTTGAATGCATCAAACATCCTATTCAAAATAGTCTAAAAATTTACAGTTGTCCTTTTTGTGCCCTTCAGTTCTACAATTCATGCACCAAAAATCATTTTTCCGCATTGACAAATTCAACAAATATTGTTGCAACTACTCAATTTTTCTTCTATTCTTTTATCAGTAGGCAAGCAGGTTGGCCGCTAGTCATCATTTATTTCGATATTTTGGGCCTTTTTTAGTGCTTCCTCACATGATGTGATTTCATGCATTCTTAGTGGTCATAAAATTATCTGTAATAAACTAGAAACATACCATTGGACTACTAGAGATTCATCAATCGTGTATTGGATCTGACTCAACAAAACTTTAAATATTTTGTCATACTCTCTCATTGTTTACTCTAGTACTTGTTTATTCTCTTTGAGCTTTTGTGCCACAAGGTGCTTAACATCTTGGGATTTAAATAAGGAGAGAAAATTATCCATAAACTACCGTGGATATTCCAATGGGAATTTCGTCACAACAGATCTGATAATAATATATTCAAATATTCAATTTTTACACTATTATAGTTTTATTTAATTTCTAGGTCTGTAGATTTTATTGTAATCAGTGCATGCATGGAAATGGAAACGATGCATACAAGTGGATAATGATAGAATGAGATTACACACACACACACACACACATAAGACACAATATATTCTCTCTGGGAAACCCTTTCGGGAGAAAACCCAATTTGAAGGTGAGGCCACTTCGCTCTCTTTCTCTGCCTGGAAATATGGTTGTAGGTACAAAGAAGTAATGTTTGTGGCCTATGGGCTACTACAGTGCACATATCCTCTTTGTGTGCTCTACCTCCTATATCTCCTGGCTATATTTGCTCTTCTATGGAACAAAATGCTCTCAAAATAATGGAATTCCTCTTCCTCATAGTGGCCCAGTTATAACACAACCCGACAGCCTACTAGTGGCTAAGTTTGATTACATCAACTCTTAACTAGAGTTACAAAATAGACCCTTCTAGAGTATTTTACATCAAAATCATGTGAATAGACCCTTTTCCATGAATAATTGGGGCTGTCGTGACATCCTCTCGAACCGTAGGTGTGAAAACAGGAAGGTCAACTTCTGAGTGGCATAACTTTTGCATACGAACTCTGATTGACGTGTTTCTTACGCCATTGGAAAGGTATTTGTGTGTAGAATAGCATGAAAATGAGTTGTGATAAAGCAACAAAGTTTTACCCAAAAAAACCGTCATTTGATGCCTCAAAATTCTCTCGGAAGGTTTCAGACCATGTTTTACCAAACTAGGTCCCGCCAGTAAAAACAATCCCGTGAGGTGATTCCTCCACTTTTTCCACTCCAAATGCATCAAGATGGATGACAAACAATATAATTATCCAATTCATATTATAAAATTATTCTTGATATGAGTATTACTTTTGGTCTAGTTCTCTATGAAATTCATGTTCCATGTTAGGGATCTTTTCTGAAGAGTTGCAAATTGTATCATTTGCTTATCTTCATCTGTAACATCAATGCACGTTCAAAACTTTTCACAAACAAACTAGTACTTTTTTGGGATCCTCACCTCCCTAATAGAGGGGAATATAGCTCAATCCCAGGTCTATTTGTGAAATTGGATTGTATATTATTTTATTTGGACTTGGGGGTTGGCCTATTAAGATGGTATGCTCCATAGATGATTCAGTCGGCTAATTGGTCTCAACTATCATTTTAGTTTTTACCTTAACACTTGGTATCTATTTGACGCGTGGTGTACTCTCCTTATTTTTGACTTCAACAAGAGTTACAAAGTTATCATTTGTTTGACACCCTTTGTCTATATACTCGACGAATCGGTTTCTTATAGATGGTGACAGTTCGTCATCCCAACTTCTATCTTCTTCTTCTTCTACAGATATTATCTCAACGGGGTGGTTATGTTTGTGAGATTTCTTATGTGGAGAAGTATATCTTCATTTTCTTCATTGTTAATCTAAGTCTGGTTAATTGTTGGTATTTCAATTTGGAGACGATATTTAAAATTTCCTTGCTTACCTCATCTACACCGGACCGAGGAAGGTTCTAAGTCAATATGGAGTCTTCGGTGGAGGAATTCTCTTATAGAGGGACTTGTTATACTTGCTACATGAGATCATGGAATTGCTAGTCCAGAGTCATCAACTTCCATACTATATACATGCATACTAGGGCTTAATTGTATACTACCAATTCTCCTCAAACCCATCAGTGTTATGCCTCTCAACTCTAAGTGTTCTATGCTAACCTCAGAGGAATCTCGTGTATCTTCGATCTACCACTCTGGAGCTACTTTTTGTTTTAACTTCTAGAAAGTCTTTTCCTCCCTCATCTCTTGTTGGATTTTCTGTCTTTTGTCCCTTTCTATTTTTAGAATATAGGTTGATTTTTTATACAGCTCCATACATGGTTGAGTTCTTCATCAAGTTTCCTCATTAAGCGTATACTCTTGTATTCTTACAGCCAATCATTTTCCTCCCATTTTGACTCATGATTTATTTAATTCTCTTTCTTCTTTTTCTTTATTTATGTCTCACAAACGTCTGCGCCCCCCCCCCCCTAGCCAACTCGACTTACTCTTGGTCGATGATAGTGATTTAGTCGATAATTTTCATTTACTCAAGAATTAATCCCATGCTTCTCTTGTGTATTTACAATTGGTGTCAAGGAATTTCTCCTTGTTAGCTTGTCTCTTGTTATATCAGAGTTTATTGGGGTTTGCAAGGGTAGTATATAGTTGACTAAATGATCGACTCCTTTATTGAGGATAAATTTACGTAATAAAGCAGGTATGGTACAAAAAAATAAACTTTCATGAAAGTCATTGTAAAACCTTTCTTAGTGTGTTCTTGTATTGCTTTCTCCTTGGAGAAATAGTCTAGTATTTTGTCTACCCACTCATGCAATTTCATTCTCCCATCATTGGTCAATTTTGGCTTCAATTGACCATTAAATTTAGCTTTTCATAGTAGGCAGTCGGTTGATGTATTTATTTATTTCAACAGGGATTGATTTAATAAACTTCTCATTTGCTTCAATGAAGAAGTGTGCCTTGTCTTCTACAATGGATAGTCAATTTCTCCTTACATAAGTTTTCATGTAATTATTAATCTTTCTCTCCCACCACTTTTTCATCTCTTCCAGACTTAACATTTATGTGAGCATACAATATGAACTTGGGTCCAAAACTACCAACAACGAAACCAATATTGTAGTCTAATGAAAAGTATCCATTAGTTATTGGTAGATTGGAACATCAAGTAAACTTAAAGAGTAATATGCATCACATGGAAGAGACAAAGAGACACAAAAGTAGTAGAGAACCAACCAAATCACACTTGTATTAGATATATCTCTCAACAGACCACTAACTAACTTCATGAAGTTGAGTACCTACATATTTATATCCTCGTAGATAGTTACAATAGTTTAACTGTCTCAACTGGCTTATTTTAACTGACTTGGTTGGCCAAATCGAGAGAGGAATTGACCAACTTACAATAAATCTTTAATATATCAACTCGACTAGGCTAGTCAACTTAGCTGACTAGCCTCTTCAACAGGGCTTGAGGAAGAAGCCAAGGTATTTGAAACCTTCATCCATGGAGGTAGAAGGAAAGGGGAAGAGTTTATTAGCTTGATTGTTTTCTAGGTTAGGAAAGAGGTTGGGCATGAAAGCACTTTTTTTTTGAGTTTATCTGCATTTTGGTGGCTATATAAATAAAAGATGCATTTTTTAGCATAAGGAGAGCCTCTTACGCTCCTTCTAATAAAATGAGTATATTGTCTACAAAAATTAGGTGAGTGAGGTGTTGGTTAGGGGCCACTTCAATGCCTCTGAATTTATTATTGGATATCGCCTCCTTGGTGATGATGCTAATTTCTTAGCCACCATAAGAAAGATGAGGGCCATAGTGGACAACCTTGTTACAACCCTTGAGTGGGCTTGAATAATGGGGAGGGGGCTCAGTTTTTCAACATAGCAAAAGAGGTAAACTTTAGGCACTCTATGATCCAATTGATTGTTTAGTCCCATGCCCAAATTATGTAGAACCAACCATATAAAAGTCCACTTGACTCATTCGGATGCTTTTGATAGATCTTATTTGAGAGATAGGACGAATAAGTTCTTTGTCTTAATGGAATGTAGTGCCTCATGTGTGGAAGAAACCACATCGTGTATTTTTCTACCATTCAGGAAACCAAGTTCTTCATCTGGTAAGATGTCATTGAAGATAGGCTTGAATTCCTCAAATGTTGCATCATCTTACTTCTTAGGGATAAGAGCTAAGAAATTTTAATTTAGGGCTCTGAGGACCTTGCCAGAGTGTTGAAACTCCTAGAAAACTTTTAATAAGTCATCCTTTAGGAAATAAAATAAAAAAGTCCTGGTAGAATTCCACAGGGAGACCATCAGGACCTATGATTTTTCCTCTTTGCGTTGAGAATATTGTAAAATTTATTTCATTTTTAGTGACATCCTCTTCCATTTCTTGATTCATCTCATCGGAAATGGCAGTGTGAAATTTTGTGACCACGACTATAGTCTCATCTCACAAGCTAAGGTCTCTCTCCTCCAAGATAGTCAATGATCACCCTGAATCACCTAATCGAGGAGAGGATAGAGGACTTGAGGCCACAACATGTAACTTACAGCTTGAGTCTAGAAGCCATTCTAATTATTAAACTTATTTATTTATCCTTCATATTTTTATTTACTCTAAAATATCAACATTATATAATTATTTTTAATAACACATAAATATAATTAAGAGATTGTTATATTCCTTCTCTCCTTTTTAAATTAAATATATATTTTTAATAAATTCAAATTAAAATATATCATTTAAAAAATTAACATAATAAATATTATCAAAACATTAAGGTGTGCGAATTTGTTAAGTGTGATTATAATCCAATTTTATAATAGATACCATATTTATTAGGCAATAGATTGTAATGGTGGATGAAAGATCAATTTTAAGCGAATCAAACAAAGCTTACATATGAAAAACTTGATAAAATTTGCCATGATTATAATTAATTGAAAGACTAATGCATGATATAGGTGAATGATCGTTATGCTTCATTGTAATATATCACCTAAAGTTGAAATTGATTCCATGATAAAGGTGAATGAATTTTATGTTTCATTTTATATCTTACATGAAAATGAAAACTAATGGTATGAGTTGAGTTTCATTACATGAACATGAAACATATGTGTATGAGTTGAGTTTCAGTTTTATTAGTCGTTGCTTCATCATGGACTATAGCATTCGTCTCGCATCAAAGTGCATTGACTTTCAATTTTATTGCAATTTTAACTAAAGTTGGATAAAATGCTTAATATTCAAATTTTCCCGTAAAAAAAAATAATAATAATAAATAAATAAAATAAAATAAAATTCTAATTTTCTGGTAGTCTTGTTTCTAATTTTGAATTCATTGAATGAGCTCTTATGGGACATAATTCCCCTTGTGGAGGGCATTTTATTTTTCTATTTGTCAGTGCCTAACAAAAAAAAAAAACTAATTTTGTGAGTGGTCATTACGTAGGTGAGTGCTCTGACACTATTATGCAACTACACTTCCCAATGATGCCATAACTGATCCGGTTGTAGGTGCTTTGCGTAGGCGGTGGGGGCAGCCTAAATGAATGTCCAACCCATTTGTGGAGGAAGTGCCTTTTACATAGACCCCGGGGGGGTGAGGGGGTTGTTGTTGAACTAGAACGAATCTCCAATTAATATAATTACAAGATAATTCGCAAATAATGAGCGCTCTTCGCACATTTCTTGTCCCTCTTTGGCAAACTTGATTAACACTTTGTAGCGTAAAAGCAAATGATGCCTCTTGAGGATGTGTGGTAGCTCAAAAATATGTGTTGTAAAATTTGTACCTTTTGATTATGGCTTATAATAAGCATTGTTACATATCAATTATTCATAATTATGTGCGGGAGAAAGTGTGTGGGAGGATGTGTTTGCTTCGAACCTCTGCGGTTCCACTTATGCGTCAAGTTCACTTATAAAAATGTTTTGTTGATTTAAGACCCCATGAACATGGTTTGTACTAGTTTTCTTACGGATAAAGCATTTATGTTCATTGAAAAATAAAGGAAACTCATGAATCGAAAATGTTGAAGCTCCTCTATAAGCAAATCTCCACAGAAGCAAATTATTATTATTTTTTTTTAATATGGGCCACATAAAACATCTGCTACAAGCTAAAATCTTGGCATCTATTAGGTCCCTATAATGCTAGTGTATCCCCCTTATTGTTATTGTTAGTGTAGCCCCCTATTGTTATTATTGTGCCCATGTATCCCCCATGTTGTTATAGTTGTGCCCCATAGAAACCCACTATTGTCATTGTTGTGCCCTTACATTATTTTTGCTATGTAGGCTTTGATTATATTGTGACCCCTTAAACTCCTATATATACCAAGGAGATCTTATCATTTGTATCATTCAAAAATTGTTCCTTTGTATTTCGTAAAGGAGGTTTCCCCCTCAAAGAGGATATTTTTTAAGTCGTTGATCTATCTTCTCTTTTGTTTTGTGACATGGTTGCCTAACATTTCATATAGAAGCTTTGGATTATAGGGTTTTGCTTCTTCAAATAGGTCATCTTCTAATTTTCACTATAACTTTTTTTCTATGAGGCTTTAGAAGCTGACATTTCAACCAAGTGGAGTAAAAATATTTATGAACTTTGTGTAGAATTTTTAGATCTTGGTTCGCTATATTTTCTGAGATATCGTCTGAAGAAGTTAGGGTTTTTGAAAGATCCATAATTCAATCTCAAACAAGTGACCTAGGGAAAATCGACATAAATTTCTCTCTGAGCATCAGATTTGATTTTTTTTTAAGTGATTGAAATTGCATGAATTGTAGTTTTCGTGTATAAATTTTAGGGCCGAAGGTCGAAACAGTGACACGTGGAATTTCATACAATTTCGCTCTATTGAACCAGTCTATAATCAAGTCATCATGGTGTAGGTTTTGACCCTGTACAGAAATTACCTGCATACGAATTCTTAAACAATGCGAGAGCATAACCCATAAAACACATATGCACAGAGATATTTTTTTCCCTGGATCCCAAAACCGGGACTACCAGCTTGATTTTTCATTATGTTCCTTTAAATGTTACAATACATATTTATACATGCCGAAGCATCCAATACCATGGACCGAAAACCATCGCGTCCAATACCATGGACCGAAAACCATCGCGTCCAAAAAACATGTGCGAAAATCATGCACAAAACCATAGGTGGGTCCGCCCAACCTAACATATGGTCCAAAACCAAAATTTTCCGGGGCGCTGCCCCGGACCCCATAAAGTGGGGTTACGGGTGCCCTTAAAACCCCCTATTAACTACGTGGAAAGAATATAACAAAACCCAACAATCTCCCACTTGTTGTTTTCTTTCCACAGGGGGCCACAGAAGACCTTAGTCATTTTTTCAGCCCTGAGATTCCCATTGCTTCTCTACACCAAGAGAACTTCTCAGAGCTCACAGATTTTGTCAATGCATCTGCAGTATTCTTCAAAGTGTCCACCTTTACCAGCAACACCTTTCTGTCTTCTATCATATCCCTCACAAAGTGATACTGAACATCAATGTGCTTTGTCTTTGAATGATAAGCAGGGTTCTTTGCCAAGAAAATTGCACTTTGGTTGTCACAGTCTATTCTTATAGCTCCCTGTACTAACCCCATACTTGAACACAATCTCTGCAACCAAACTGTTTCCTTGCTTGCATGAGTGGCTGCCATGTATTCTGCCTCTGTAGTTGATAGTGCCACTACAGATTGTTTCTTACTCATCCAACTGACTGCACCTCCAAATAGGTTAAACACATACCCACTTGTAGATCTTCTCTGATCCAGATCTCTAGCCCAGTCTGCATCAACAAAGCCATGAATATCCAACACTCTGTCCAATCCTGGTCTTCCTTGGTAGCACAAACCATAATCACTAGTGCCACGCAAATACCTGAAAACCCGCTTCACTGTTGTCCAGTGCTCCTTCCCAGGTTTTGACATAAACCTGCTCAATACTCCCACTGCATGTGCAATGTCTGGTCTAGTACAGACCATTGCATACATCAGGCTACCCACTGCACTTGCATATGGAACACGGGACATGTCCTCTTCCTCTTCTTGTGTCTTGGGACACTGTTCAGCAGATAACCTCACACCTATAGGAATAGGAACCTTCATCGGTTTACTATCCTGCATATTAAACCTCTGGAGTATTGTCTTGACATACTTCCTCTGGTTTAACCAGAGCTTCCTCTTTGACCGATCTCTTTTAATTTCCATGCCCAAAATATAGTTTGCAGCACCAAGATCTTTCATGTCGAATTTCGAGGACAATTGGGTTTTCAAATCCTGGATAATTTCTTTGTCATTTCCAACTAGCAACATATCATCCACATACAAGACCAGATAAATAATACGGTCACCAATTAATTTAAAATACACACAATGATCTGCTTTGCTTCTAGTGAAGCCAAGTCCCCGTATAAATGTATCAAATTTCTGATACCACATCCTTGGTGACTGTTTTAACCCATACAGAGACTTCTTTAACTTGCATACCAGTTCTTTCTTACCCTTCACCGCAAAGCCTTCAGGTTGCTTCATGTAGATTTCCTCTTCCAAATCCTCATGAAGAAATGTTGTCTTCACATCCATCTGTTCTACCTCAAAATCAAAAGCAGCAGCAACAGATAAAAGTAATCTAATAGAAGTTACCTTGGCAACAGGAGAAAAAATATCACCAAAATCAATTCCCGGCACCTGGGAATAACCTTTTGCTACCAACCGAGCTTTGTATTTCTCCACCTTTCCTTCCGCGTTTGTCTTCTTCTTGAACACTCATTTGCTGCCAATGGGTTTCCTTCCAGCCGGCAACTCCACCAGATCCCAAGCCTCATTTTTGTGCAAAGATGCCATTTCATCAACCATGGCCTCTTTCCAGACTTTTCCATCCTCTGAATCCACTGCTTCCTTCACAGTTCTGGGATCATCATCAGTAACAGACAAAGCAAAAGCAGATGGACTATACCTTTCTGGTTGCCTTCTTTCTCGAACTGATCTTCTCACAGCCGGAGTTTGTGGCTCTTCATCTTCTGATTCCTCCTCTGCTGTAGAGTCTGATTCTTCCTCCTTTGGCTCAAACTCTATCTTCTCAGGTTCCTTTGGTTGGACTTCATGTTGAATAACATCTTTTACCTCTCTAAACACCACATCTCGGCTGTACACAACCTTCCGTGTGACTGGGTTCCAAAGCTTATAACCCTTTAAACCATCCTTATACCCAATAAAGATGCACTTTTCAGATTTACTATCCAACTTGGTTCGTTTCTCCTTTGGAACATGTACATATGCATCACATCCAAATACCCTCAGATGTGAAAGAGAGGGTTTCTTACCAATCCATACTTCTTTTGGAGTCTTATCCTCCAACGCTGATGAAGGTGACCTGTTGACTAGGTAACATGCAGTATCCACCGCCTCTGCCCAGAATTCCTGTCCTAACCCAACACCACTAAGCATGCTTCTTGCCCTTTCCATCAACTTCTTGTTCATTCTTTTTACAACTCCATTTTGCCGAGGTGTATATGGAGTAGTCTTTTGCCGTGCTATACCACACTTCTTACAGAATTCTTCAAATTCCTTGCTGCAAAATTCTCCACCATTATCTTTCCTCAACACCTTTATCTTCTTCTCTGTCTGATTTTCCACCAAAGCCTTAAATTCTTTAAACCTGTCAAAGACTTCAGATTTCTTCTTAAGGAAATATATCCATGTATTCCTTGAGAAGTCATCTATAAATGATACATAGTACACAGACTTACCCAGTGATGGAATCTTCACAGGTCCAAACACATCGCTGTGCACAAGCTCTAATATCTGTTTCGTCCTCTTACCACCTATTAGCCTCCTGTTGCAACAGGTTTCATATTTCATGATTGACATTTTTACATGCCAAATATGTCATCTTTCTTGCAGCAAGGTTCCATATTTCCAGAGAAAAAAAACCAGAGAAGAAGTAATAGAGTATGCCAATTCAAATGTTATTGATGTTTCCAATTTTGATGAGTTGTTCCAGTTTTGAAGAAGTTCTTAAAGTGAGGTCCAGATCGTCTAATCCTGGCTTCCCTAGGTTTCAATTTCCTGTTTTATAATATAGAGAATGACATCTGTCCAAACAGTTTAATCTTGACAGATTTGTAGATAGGTAGAGAATCAAAGGGACCCAACTGTTTAATCTGGGCCCTGGCAGAAATAAGTGCAGATCTAGATAGGAAAATTCAAAAGAAAAAATTGTGAATCTGGGCCTACAAGTCCAAGTGCACCCAAAATAAAAAGAAGAAAAAATGTTAGGACAGTAGGCTGGGTAGGTACCCGTTCGAGGGCAGAGTGATGAACAGTGATCAATTTACTACTTCACAATGTCTTATTCTTCCAGATCACAGTTATCAGGCAGTTTTGCAGTTTCATGAAGGTACTCAGGTTGAAGATTCATTAACATCCCCCTCTTCTCATTCCCCCCCCCCCAAGTCACTTACTAACATCCCCTAAGAGGTCAAGATCTGCTTGAGCCTCTCAGTCACATCGTTTCCATGACATGTGCCTTGGTGAGGATCTCCTTCACTCAAGGACTGCTCACTCATCATCTGTGAGCCTTCTTTTCCCCAAATGGCATAAGGTCTCACACCTTAGCGCCCTCTCTTCATCTCCATATTAACTTTTAACGTTATTATCTAGCTCCCTAACAATTTTCCCTTTCCCCTACTAGAAATCATGTATATAAATCCCCCCATGTAAATATCCCATCCCTGGCATTATAGCCATAATTATACTAAGTCAGGGAAATCACAGTCCATCTGGGACTGTTTTTAGCCCATCCGTGTCATTGAGGAACTAGTTTGACATCTGGTCAGCTAGCAACCTCTCCCTTAACCCTAAAAACCCCACAAAAAAAACCCATGTTTTCACCTTCCCCTTGTAAAAATTTCACCCCACCGCTGTAAAAACCCACATTCCGCCCCTAACCCAAAGTTCTTGTGCATAATTATTAACCCGCGCCTTTATTTAACCCCGTAAACCCGTTTTCCTAAGTTTATAACCCATCCGCCGCGCATATTAAATTCGGAATATTCTTGTGAATATTCCCGGCCGTTAACCCCATATCCCGTCGCGTCCGTCGCCAGTCGTCTGATCTACAGCCCCGCAGATCTACGGCTGGCGGGCATCCTTATCCCCGACGCGCTTGGCCTTTAACGTCCAGGAGTTCGGTGGTTTCGCCGCCGTACTCCCGCCACGCGTCAGGCGTCGGGCTGTGGCAGAGCCCCTCCCTCCGAAACCGCCATCCCCCATAAGCGGTGCGCCACATACCGCTTACCGCCTGGTGACGTCACCAGCCCACGTCACCCCCTGCACAGTCAACAGCCCACGTCACCCCCTTGTACAGTCACCCGATGAGTCACCCGCCTGCGTGGCCTCCTGCCACGTCACTACCACGTGTCCCGCCACCGTACCTGCCACGTCATCGTCCGTACGTGATGACGTCATGCTGACGTCATCCTGCCACGTCGCCATGCTGACGTCACCCGCCGTACAATGCTGACATCATGCTGACGTCATCAGCCCTTTTTTGACGCAGAGGCGCGAAAATCGCACTTCGGAGCCCCGGAATCGAATTCTGAGGCAGTTTTTGATGAGCGATTTGCGCTCATCGCAGGATTTTTTGGGCCAAAATGGAGAATCTTCAGGGAATCTTCGCTCCATGCAGCCCCAGGAAGCCCGAAAAGGCGCAGAAATGATCAGTTTTCTTCACAGAGCATGCCGAAAGGATCAGAAAACAATTTCAAAGGTGCAGAGGCCGAACAGCGGCCGTTAATTCGTGATTAGACCCGCAGTACATCAGATCAGCAGCCCAGATTTTGTCAAAGAGTATCAGAGAAGGAGAAGACGCCAAAGAGTATCAGCCGAAGATATTTTAGTGGCTCGAAGCAGCTAAGAATTAATGAGCCCATCAGGAAGTCAAATCAGGCAGCTAAAGCCCATTCCTGCACTCAAATCACAGCTTAAACTTAAATGCAGGCAGGCTTCGAGGAACAGGAACCCATGCATATTTATTTCAGAAGACACTACACCAAGCCACCAAGGACCACATCATTCACTCATTTCTGATACGGCGACCCTCAGCGCCGCTCAAGAGATTTTTTGCATTTAATTCCAGATAGAGTTAGGTCAATAAATGATGTTTTATGACCTGATTAGGTCAAGTTGTAATAAAAGCAGTAGATAGAAAGTTTTTCCCTATATATACCACCCTCTGTATAGTTTTAAGGGTTGGTCAATTGAGAATTTCATTAGAGACTCGCATTGTACACCTGAGTTCTTCCATAATCAAAGATTGCTGAAAGCTCGGAGAACGAACTGTCTGTTGTTGATGAATTTTTTGAAGAGTTGAAGATGGAATTCCTGCGCTGCGGCCTGAAGCAATAAGTGCCTCTTATCTCTGTTTATGTGTTTACCATTATCTAAATAGCAGGAAGAAAGAATAGCCTAGAATAAGTTTAAACACTCTCTATGCTCAATTTCTACTATTTCTCTGTGTTTTCGTCTCAATGAATTGGTTATGAATATGAATTCCTCCCGGCTCATATTTACCCCAATTTACCTGTGTTTGCCAATTATCTAGGGATTCTTAACTGCCCCTGGGTAGCGCTCTGTCATCTCCTCTGTTAAGCCAATTGAGAGATTCTTAACTGCCTCTCATTGCTTGGCATCTCTTCCATCCATAAAACCTGAAAGTTGCTTCGACCTCAGCTATCCTGCTCCATCTTCCCTCACTGTGTTTAAAGAAATATAACAGCTTTTCTCATCCTTGACTCCATGCCCAATGGTTCGAGAAACTTAGAGTATACACTGCCTCTCCACCTGAAGAATCAATTTTCCCACCAAAACAAAACAAAGAACCCCCTGAGCCCAAGACCTAGCCTGAAATCCTTTCAAACAAAGTTAAATCTAATAGAGAGAGCCCTCTCTGATTGCAGGTTGGCTAGAACCTGCAGTCCAAAGTTGGTTTGTGGTTACCTCGGCCGTATCCCTTTCTTAACCTTCAGGGACAACCTGAGTGATAACATAATGGCGACTCCACTGGGGAACTTCCTCAGTTAATTTTATAAAGTTTCACGAAGAAGGTTAAAAAATCCCTTGTAGAAATTGATTTTCTAATTGCTGTATATTTCCTAAAACTACAGATGAAGCCTGAATGTCAGCCAGGAAGCCTTTGAAACTGTTTTGTTTTACATTAACAGGTTTAGATAAAATCTGCTTCAGTCAATCTTCATGCTAGTTTTAAGATATACACAGCCATTTCAAAATCTTATCTGGCCCCTGTAAATACAAAATATTCCAAAAAATATACCCAAAAAAACAATTTCGGAAGCTGGATCCCAAGAAAAACCCGCGATACACAAGGTCAAACCCAGACCCATATCCCCCAGCTGTTTTTCAAAACCCTAACATAATCCCTAAAATCCTTAGGAAGCAACAAAGACAGGAAAATTTTGCTGATTTGAGTCCTGAAACAACTTACCCTAGCTCTGTTCCAACTCCTGTCAAGGTTTTATTCCGGTCCACCCCTGCTTCCCCTGGTTCATCATCTACATCTCAAAGCCCTCCCTTCACACCTTCATTCACCGCACATATTCCCATTACAACCACTTTTGTTACTACCCTTCCTATTACCCCTGTTGTACCAGTCGTTCCCGTTGTTCCAGTTATCCCTGTCATTCCTATAAACCCTGCAAATATGGCTAATAGATATGCACCCCTGCAATTACCTGCTAACGTTGCAGCCTTGCCTCAAGATTACCAATCCAAAATCACATATTTTGATTCCACTGGTGCCTTCACAGCTATTCAGCATGCCAAAAAGATGCAAGACTATTTTGAGAACTATGAAATAGATGATGACAGCATGAGAATGAGAATTTTTGTCCAGAGCCTGACAGGTGATGTGAGAACTTTGTTCAGATCACTTGCTGCAAATTCCATAACCACTCCTGACAAGCTTTACCTAGCCTTTACCAACAGATGGGAGAAAAAGAAAGATCCTCTGCACATACTAGTTGAATATGATACAATCAAACGAGGTCCTCAAGAGACCGTTTTGGAGTACTGTGCAAGATTCAACAATGTATATAACGCGTGTTGTTGGGAAAAGTATCTATTCAGAACGCCCCTATCCCACTCTAAGGTGTGATAGTGCCTTAGCAACAAACAAGGAAAACTATTTTCGTATTCTTCTTTATGAAATGTAAACGAAGAGGAAGGATGTAACTAACCTGTGTCTTTCGCTAGTTTGTTGATCCACTCGCTCTCCTCTTTGTTCGCTTCCCGCTGCCTACTCCCTCACTGGTCCAGCTTCACCAAGTTCCTGCAAGATCACAGAAGAGGAAAACTACACAAAAACATAGATTTACATTCATAACTAGCTTAGGATCAGATTTAAGCTAAACATGCAAATATAACAAAACATCATTGATACACAGCATGTAGGAGAAACTCAAATAGTTTTATTGATATGATAAGAAATTCCAAGAGGAGATACAACCAAGTGAGTCCCGATCCAGCATCTACCTCCCAGCAAAGGAATCCCTTCCTCTCCTCCAACAAATCATAAATCACCCAATGCACTAATCTCAATCTCAAACCAACAGCAATTCTCTGCAAAGTACAAAATTCCAGCCTCTTGGATCTCTGGGATGAGGGATCCATATATAGATGTAAGCAGAGAGGATGAGTCAGCTTATGTTTTGACTTGTGGCTTCTCTCTGTCAGTTCTTGCTTCCACTTGGAGGCTGAGAGCCTCTTACTCATCCTTGGTCGAACTCAGTGAGGCAAGTGTCATTGAGGAAGATTCTGGAAGCTTCCAGTGTCTGTACACATCGCGGAATGACACTGCCATTTGGCATTTCTCGCTCAGCGCACCCTAGTAGTGCATTTAGGTGCGTTGCAACGCACCTAGCTAGTGTACTGGGGTGCATTGCAACGCAGGCAGCTAGTAGAGCATCTGAATTGATCCTGATTTGACTGATTCTGAGTAGTTTTTGGTGGAGAACTTCTGGGAGAAGCTGTCATTGGTTTTCCTTGTTCCTTTAGGGGAAGGAACAACTCTTTTAGGGACTTTGGATCCCTTGGATTATGGACATTTCATGCTCAAAGCTGCAAGGCACAAAAATGTCTATAACACGCGATACCACAAAATTTAAGACCTCCACCCGATTTAGCCTTATACAAATTTCCCGACGGTTTTGACCCTGATATGGCATATCAGCTGAAAGAAAGAGCTCCCGCAACCCTTGAAGACACGCAAAAGGTCGTTGTCACGGTAGAAGCCAACTTAATTGCCAAAAGAAACAGAGCAAGAATGGAAAAGAGAACCACCTTTAAGGAAGAACCCTCAGCCTTTGACCAGAAACTTGACGCTATCATTAATGGCCTGCAAAGACTAGGAGAAAGAGTAGAACATGTTGAGAGAAAAGCATCATGGGAAGGGCAGCAGTCCAACACTATAAGAAACCCGAATTTTAGGAAGACACAGAACATAAATGCTGGTAGGCCTAACCAAGACCAGGATATTAGACCCCCTTTTCAAGATAACTACGTAGAAGGATCCACATCCAGTCAGCCTATAGAAGACGATCACATAAATGTAATGGATCTAAAGGGTGAGCATCAAACTTTCCTGACACAAGAAGACCAGAATGAACATGATGATAATCAATTTCAAACTAAAACTGGCGAATCTTTTGATTCTAAACAAGGTTATGATAGTGTTGTATATGAAGTACACAAACAGTATAAGCTCAGAACTAGGACCATCGACATCTCTGAGCCCAGCAAGACAAAGGAAACCAAACAGCCCAACAAAATTAAAAACACAGCTGTCATAACCCAACCAGCTGACACGACTGCCTCAAACTCCAGTCAAGTGACTGTAGAGGACATAACAGACACGCAGCCTGCTGTTGAGCAGCATTTGACACCTCCTTTCTCAAAACAAAACTCAAACAGCATCCCAAAAAGTATTCCTAAGATTGCCAAACCGCAAGCAAATACATCCCATAGCATTGATAAACAAGAGCAAGTCGCTGAGAATTCAAATGAAGAGGGAAAAACTGCCAATGCCAATACCAAGACTCCCCTGGAGAAGCCTTTTAGTTTAGAAACAGAGATTGGAAAACTCAAGATAGCCATTCCTCTTTCAGAATTGGCTAAACACGACGTGTATAGGCAACAAATTCAAAGATCATTGCAAATCCCAGAAAATAAAGATGATGTAAATGTTTTGGATGATTCCCCTGAACTGCTATTTGGCCCAGAGGTTAACGGAAAATCTACCTATGGACCTGTCCCACCCTTTTATGTCAGTCTGCATATACATGACAAAGTTTTACACAACGCTATGTTTGACTCAGGGGCATCACACAATCTTATGCCCAAAGCAGTAATGGAAAAACTGAACCTTGATGTTACAAGACCTTACAAAGATTTATACTCATTTGACTCAAGTCAAGTGAAATGTCTAGGTCTCATCAAAGACCTATGTGTTTCCCTAGTCCAATATTCGAACAAGACCATTCTCATGGATATAGTGGTCGTTGATATTCCTCCCAAGTACGGTATGCTCCTGTCAAGATCATGGGGAGCGAAGCTTCAAGGATCCCTTCAACTAGACCTTTCCTATGCTACCATTTCAGTCTTTGGGCAACCAAAGAGACTGTACAGAGAAATGCTCATGAAATATGTAGTGAGTAGTGAAAGCAAGCCTGAAAATTTTCCCATTTATCGATCCATTGTAATATGGATTCTTTCATTTTATTTAATGATGATTTGGATCTGCCCACCAATAAGGAGCCTTTCGCTCTAGAACAACAAGTGCACAATAGTGAAGAAGCGGTTACCCATAATAAAAAGATTTTCAAAACAGTAAATGCAACCAGCATGTTACAAGAACATGCCCAAACAAAAAATTTAGACCTGCCCAACCCCGATTCGGATAACACTCCTAGCATTGTCAACATGCATGAAATCACATGGTTCTTAGAGTTTGATGGCTCCGTTAACAAGTTAGGAGCAGGGGCAGGTGTTTGGATTCACAATACATATGATAACCATGCAGAAGGACATGCCTATAGATTGAATTTCAAATGCACAAATAACATGGCAGAGTATGAGGCTCTGTTGTTAGGCCTTAAACTGCTAAAAACCCTAGGTGCTGTAAAAATATCTATCTTAGGTGACTCTGATCTAGTCATACAACAGATAAAAGGTAATTTTGTTACCAATGACAATAGAATGAGAGCCTACAGAACAGCTGCTATTGACATACTCCAGTCATTCACTGAATTCAAGCTTGACAAGATTTCCAGAAATCACAACATTCATGCACACAGCCTAGCCACCTTCGCGAGTACATGCAAGCTCCCTTTTGACCCGAATCATCACTTCACAGCCGAAATAAAACATAGACCCACCGTCCCAAATAATGTAAGAGATTGGCAAGTATTCGAGAATGATGCCCAGATTAACAATTTCCTTACCCTTGCGCACGAATTCTCAAATATACACATTGACACGGATGCCATGACAGATTCTGAACAGCAGAGAAATGAAAGTCAGCAAGCTTTAGATGCTGCAACAGCCAAACTGATTCTGAAGCCAACCGTTTTTGACAATGAAAACATTGAACAGCTAAGACAAACACAGGCAGAAGAAATAGACAAAACAGAAGTAGAAATCATTGACCTAAAGGATAATTTTTTGCCCGCTGGGCTAACTCCACTAGAAGACATGTTTGATTCTAATGACGTTCCCAGAAAACCAAAATTGCAACCAATAAACACGGAAATTGAAGAACACAACATTGGGACACCAGAGAATCCAAAAATGATCAAACTGTCCAAAAATTTGCCACTCGATCAAAAGCCCAAGTACATTGACTTATTCAAAGAATTTCAAGATGTATTTGCTTGGAGCTATGAGGACTTGAAGTCCTATGATACATCAGTGATTCAGCACACTATCCCATTGAAGCCCAATCAGAAGCCCTTCAAACAGAAGTTGAGAAGAATCAACCCCGTGCTGCTTCCCCCGATTGAAAAAGAAGTAAAAAGGATGTGGGAAGCAGGCATTATAGCACCTATCAGATTCTCAGAGTGGGTGTCCAATCTTGTTCCTACAAGAAAAAAGACAGGAGAAATCAGACTTTGTGTAGACCTCAGAAACTTAAACCAAGTCTCCTTAAAAGACCACTATCCTTTGCCCAAGATGGACCACATATTGCAGAGAGTAGTGGGATCATCTAGAATCTCTTTATTAGATGGATTTTCAGGTTTCAACCAAATACTTGTTCACCCAGATGACCAAGACAAAACAGCTTTTACCACACCCTGGGGAACATTTAAGTATGTAAAAATGCCATTCGGACTTAAAAACGCTGGTGCTACTTTCCAACGAGCAATGGATATTGCATTTGCAAAAGAAATACACGATTTTTTAGTTGTGTACCTCGATGATTTAACCCCATTTTCCAAATCTGATGAAGAACATCTCAAGCATCTTAGGCAAATTTTCATAACATGCAGAAAATATGGAATTTCCTTAAATCCTAAGAAGTCCTTATTTGGCCTTGAGGAAGGAAAATTACTTGGCCACATCATATCAAAAGACGGGATCATGATTGATCCTGAGAGAATACAAGCCATCCTCCAAATCCCATACCCCAGAAACATAAAAGAGTTACAAGCATTCCTTGGGAAAATCAACTTCTTGAGAAGATTCATTCCAAATCTGGCCGAATTAATAAGACTATTAAGCAACATGTTAAAGAAGGATGCCAAGGTAAGATGGTCCCTGGAAGCTAAGCAAGCATTTGAGAGTATCAAATCTGCCTTAACTCAAACCCCTGTCCTAACTAGTCCACAGTTCGATAAAGATTTCATCATATTTTCATTTGCGTCCGAGCATACGATAGCTGTTGTCCTGCTGCAAAAGGATGAACAAGGAGCTGAAAAGCCAATTGCTTTTTTCAGCCGAGCCTTAAGAGATGCCCCACTGAAGTACCCGATAATGGAAAAACAGGCCTACGTGCTTATCAAGGCCATCAAGGATTTTCGAGTGTACATACTGTACTCACACGTGATCGCATACGTCCCACACGCTGCTGTAAAAGACATACTGACTCAAGACGGATTAGAAGGCAAAAGAGGTAAGTGGATTGCAAGTATCCTCGAATACGACATTGAAATAAAACCAACCAAGCTGATAAAGGGACAAGGTTTAGCTAAACTGATGTCCGAAACAAACTTTCAGGTCTTAGACATTAACCAGCTGAACAATGAACCGGAGCTGGCGACTCCACAGATCAGTGAAATATTTCTGCAATGCCCCTGGTACACTGATATTTGCTTTGTATTGTTAAACCTGTGTGCTCCCCCAGGATTGTCCAAAACAAAGAAAAGATTTTTGAAGATGAAAGCGTTGAGATTTTGTGTTGTTGATGGTGCATTATTTTGGAGAAATCATGAAGGTATACTGTTAAATTGCTTAACCATGAATGAAACCAACAATGTCATGAAAGAATTCCATGCAGGTGATTTTGGAGGACATCTCTACTGGAAGTCCACAGCAGACAAAATCCTGAGGGTTGGTTTCTACTGGCCCACTCTTTTTGCAGATGTTAAAAAAATTTCCACAACATGTCATAAGTGCCAAATTTTTGAAGGCAAGAGAAAATTATTGCCCCTGCCCCTTAAACCAATCTCCACCGAAAAACCTTTTCAACAATGGGGTCTTGACTTCATTGGAGAAATCCATCCCTCTTCCTCAGGCCAACACAAATGGATCCTAACAGCCACCGATTATTTCACCAAGTGGGTTGAAGCCATTCCCTGTAGACAAGCCAATGATACCATCATTATCCAATTCCTTGAATGCAACATCCTTTCTAGATTTGGTTGTCCTGAGAAAATCATCACTGATAATGCCGCTGCGTTTAAGTCCAAAAAGATGATCAGTTTCTGCCATAAGTTTCATATCACCCTAGGCCACTCTACAGCATATTATCCTCAAGGCAATGGATTGGCCAAATCATCTAACAAGAGCCTCATCAACATCATAAAGAAAATGCTAGAAGAAAACAAGAAAAACTGGCACAAAAAGCTGGTGAATGCCCTATGGGCAGACAGACTTTCAAACAAAAGATCAATTGGAATGAGCCCTTATGAGTTGGTATATGGCATGGAGGCTAGATTTCCTTCATCCCTCGGCATTCCCACCATCAAGCTGTTACAAGAGATTCAGGCGGAACCAAATGACATCCAAAGAAGAATTAATCAGACGATCCATCTCCAGCAAACCAGAGAACAAGTATATGACAGAGCACAGATTTTGCAAGAAAAGCTCAAAAAGATGTTTGACAAGAGAGCTAAAGCTGAAGATTTCAGAATTGATGACAAAGTTCTAAAGTGGGACTCAAGAAGAGAAGACAAAGGCAAGCATGCAAAGTTTGATTTCCTGTGGAAAGGCCCATTTATTATTTCTGTTGTTCAAGGAAACAACACCTATTTTCTCAAATCTATGGAGGACAGCACTGTTGAAGAAGGCCCTGTGAATGGCAGGATGTTGAAACATTATCACGATCCTTGTTGTTAAAACAATGAAAGTCCTGTAAATATTTTTGTACAGTTATATTGTGTATATATGAGCACTGTTTTTAATTCATTTTGATAAGCAGGCCGATTATTGAAGGAACAGTAGTAAATTCATGGAGGCACAGCCGGTGCTGATTGTCCAGTTTTCAAAGACCCATCTCTGTATCAATCTAAGCAAGGCAGCAAGAGTAACAACGTCACAACAGCAATTCGGGTCAAAGAGAAGCTGTTTTGCACTTGCAATTTTCAGGCAAGAAAAGGTTAACAGAAGAGGAAAGATTTCAGCAATTTATTTCACACCTAAGCTGAAGGAAGTACATCAATTTGCAATCCATGTTTTCAAAGATATATTCTCAGGCAGGATTGTACATAATAATACAGCACGCAGAAGAAAGCAGGCGTTGCTGAGCAGTTCACAAAGATTCAATTGAGGAGAAGGTCGTTTTGTCACAAAGTTTCATATTTCTAACAGCCAGAGCAAAGAAGTTTTTTTTCAATTTACAGTGACAACAGAGATCAAGGCAGTCTGACCTGCTGTTCTTGACTTTTCACAAGGAAAATCCATCCCCAAGTGGAGCCATTGTTAGCCTCCTGTTGCAACAGGTTTCATATTTCATGATTGACATTTTTACATGCCAAATATGTCATCTTCGTTGCAGCAAGGTTCCATATTTCCAGAGAAAAAAAACCAGAGAAGAAGTAATAGAGTATGCCAATTCAAATGTTACTGTTGTTTCCAATTTTGATGAGTTGTTCCAGTTTTGAAGAAGTTCTTAAAGGGAGGTCCAGACCGTCTAATCCTGGCTTCCCTAGGTTTCAATTTCCTGTTTTAGAATATAGAGAATGACATCTGTCCAAACAGTTTAATCTTGGCAGATTTGTAGATAGGTAGAGAATCAAAGGGACCCAACTGTTTAATCTGGGCCCTGGCAGAAATAAGTGCAGATCTAGATAGGAAAATTCAAAAGAAAAAATTGTGAATCTGGGTCTGCAAGTCCAAGTGCACCCAAAATAAAAAGAAGAAAAAATGTTAGGACAGTAGGCTGGGTAGGTAGCCGTTCGATGGCAGAGTGATGAACAGTGATCAATTTAGTACCTCACAATGTCTTATTCTTCCAGATCACAGTTATCAGGCAGTTTTGCAGTTTCATGAAGGTACTCAGGCTGAAGATTCATTAACATCCCCCTCTTCTCATTCCCCCCCCCAAGTCACTTACTAACATCCCCCAAGAGGTCAAGATCTGCTTGAGCCTCTCAGTCACATCGTTTCCATGACATGTGCCTTGGTGAGGATCTCCTTCACTCAAGGACTGCTCACTCATCATCTGTGAGCCTTCTTTTCCCCAAATGGCATAAGGTCTCACACCTTAGCGCCCTCTCTTCATCTCCATATTAAATTTTAACGTTATTATCTAACTCCCTAACAATTTTCCCTTTCCCCTACTAGAAATCATGTATATAAATCCCCCCATGTAAATATCCCATCCCTGGCATTATAGCCATAATTATACTAAGTCAGGGAAATCACAGTCCATCTGGGACTGTTTTTAGCCCATCCGTGTCATTGAGGAACTAGTTTGACATCTAGTCAACTAGCAACCTCTCCCTTAACCCTAAAAACCCCCCAAAAAAAAACCCATGTTTTCACCTTCCCCTTGTAAAATTTCACCCCACCGCTGTAAAAACCCACATTCCGCCCCTAACCCAAAGTTCCTGTGCATAATTATTAACCCGCGCCTTTATTTAACCCCGTAAACCCGTTTTCCTAAGTTTATAACCCATCCACCGCGCATATTAAATTCGGAATATTCATGTGAATATTCTCGCCCGTTAACCCCATATCCCGTCGCGTCCGCCGCCAGTCGTCCGATCCACAGCCCCGCAGATCTACGGCTGGCGGGCATCCTTATCCCCAACGCGCCCGGCCTTTAACGTCCGGGAGTTCGGCGGTTTCGCCGCCGTACTCCCGCCACGCGTCAGGCGCCGAGCTGTGGCGGAGCCCCTCCCTCCGAAACCGCCATCCCCCATAAGCGGTGCGCCACATACCGCTTACCGCCTGGTGACGTCACCAGCCCACGTCACCCCCTGCACAGTCAACAGCCCACGTCACGCCCCCTTATACAGTCATCCGATGAGTCACCCGCCTGTGTGGCCTCCTGCCACGTCACTGCCACGTGTCCCGCCACCATACCTGCCACGTCATCGTCCGTACGTGATGACATCATGCTGATGTCATCCCGCCACGTCGCCATGCTGACATCATGCTAACGTCACCCGCCATACAATGCGGACGTCATGCTGACGTCATCAGCCCTTTTTTGACGCAGAGGCGCGAAAATCGCACTTTGGAGCCCCGGAATCGAATTCTGAGGCAGTTTTTGATGAGCGATTTGCGCCTCGCAGGATTTTTTGGGCCAAAATGGAGAATCTTCAGGGAATATTCAGGGAATCTTCGCTCCATGCAGCCCCAGGAAGCCCAAAAAGGCGCAGAAATGATCAGTTTTCTTCACAGAGCATGCCGAAAGGATCAGAAAACAATTTCAAAGGTGCAGAGGCCGAACAGCGGCTGTTAATTCGTGATTAGACCCGCAGTACATCAGATCAGCAGCCCAGATTTTGTCAAAGAGTATCAGAGAAGGAGAAGACGCCAAAGAGTATCAGCCGAAGATATTTTAGTGGCTCGAAGCAGCTAAGAATTAATGAGCCCATCAGGAAGTCAAATCAGGCAGCTAAAACCCATTCCTGCACTCAAATCACAGCTTAAACTTAAATGCAGGTAGGCTTCGAGGAACAGGAACCCATGCATATTTATTTCAAAAGACACTACACCAAGCCACCAAGGACCACATCATTCACTCATTTCTGATACAGCGACCCTCAGCGCCACTCAAGAGATTTTTTGCATTTAATTCCAGATAGAGTTAGGTCAATAAATGATGTTTTATGACCTGATTAGGTCAAGTTGTAATAAAAGCAGTAGATAGAAAGTTTTGCCCTATATATACCACCCTCTGTATAGTTTTAAGGGTTGGTCAATTGAGAATTTCATTAGAGACTCGCATTGTACACCTGAGTTCTTCCATAATCAAAGATTGTTGAAAGCTCGAAGAACGAACTGTCTGTTGTTGATGAATTTTTTGAAGAGTTGAAGATGGAATTCCTGCGCTACGACCTGAAGCAATAAGTGCCTCTTATCTTTGTTTATGTGTTTACCATTATCTAAATAGCAGGAAGAAAGAACAGCCTATAATAAGTTTAAACACTCTCTATCCTCAATTTCTGCTATTTCTCTGTGTTTTCGTCTCAATGAATTGGTTATGAATATGAATTCCTCCCGGCTCATATTTACCCCAATTTACCTGTGTTTGCCAATTATCTAGGGATTCTTAACTGCCCCTGGGTAGCGCTCTGTCATCTCCTCTGTTAAGCCAATTGAGAGATTCTTAACTGCCTCTCATTGCTTGGCATCTCTTCCATCCATAAAACCTGAAAGTTGCTTCGACCTCAACTATCCTGTTCCATCTTCCCTCACTGTGTTTAAAGAAATATAACAGCTTTTCTCATCCTTGACTCCACGCCCAATGGTTCGAGAAACTTAGAGTATACACTGCCTCTCCACCTGAAGAATCAATTTTCCCACCAAAACAAAACAAAGAACCCCCTGAGCCCAAGACCTAGCCTGAAATCCTTTCAAACAAAGTTAAATCTAATAGAGAGAGCCCTCTCTGATTGCAGGTTGGCTAGAACCTGCAGTCCAAAGTTGGTTTGTGGTTACCTCAGCCGTATCCCTTTCTTAACCTTCAGGGACAACCTGAGTGATAACACCACCAGAGGGGAAACTCACCCGATTTTGCTTCCCATACACACAATTTTCACAGAAATCAAAATCCAGAGAGCTATCATTCATACCTTTACCATGAAGTATTCGAAGGCGCTTCTCTCCAGTATGTCCAAGCCTTTGATGCCACAACATGGTCTTCTCTCCAGAGACCACTAGATTTTCTACTCCATTTTCAGGAACCATAGAACTATTGCACCCATCAACAACAGTGCTACCTTGCAGCTTGTATAGAGTTCCAATCCGAACTCCCCGCATCAATATCAGTGCTCCTCGAACCATCTTGCAGGTATCTTTCTCGAACACCGTCTTTACACCTGCATCATCCAACTTTCTTACAGAAATCAGATTTCTGGCCAATGCAGGAATATGTAGAACACCCGGAAGTGTTCTAACCCTTCCACCTTGCAACTTCAACTTTACTTTTCCCCGACCAATGATTCTAGCCTTCCTATCATCTCCTAAGAAGACATCACCACCATCGTATTTCTCATACTCGCAGAACCACTCTCTATGGGGAGTGAAGTGAAAGGATGCACCTGAGTCAATCAACCATGCCTCGTGATCTACATGTGTACTTGAAGAAGCCAAGTACACATCCCCACCTTCATCTGAGGTGGTTTTCGCCTCTGCAGAAGGAGCATCATCAGATCCCTTTCCTTTATCAGGAGCTTTAGATTTACAATCCCTTCTGAAGTGCCCTTCCTTTCCGCATTTCCAGCACAGCACCTTTGTAGGTTTTCTTCGAGATTTAGATCTCCCTCTAAATTTAGATCTCCCACTCGATGACTTATTTTTGTTTCTGTTCTGGGACCGTCCTCGTACAGACAAGGCATCACCATTCTGGTTGTCCATATTTTTCCGTCTCATCTCCTCCGTCAGCAAGGCTGAGACTATTTCATCAAACTGCAAAGCAGTTTCATTGCTACCTATTGCAATAACCAGACTATCCCACGAATCTGGTAGAGAACACAACAAACTGATGCACTTATCTTCATCTGAAATTTTAATATCAACAGATAATAACTGACTTACCACAGTATTAAACGCATTCAGATGCTCTGTCACCGAGTCTCCATCTTTCATCCTCAGGTTATACAACTTTTTCCGCAGGAACAGTTTATTCACCAGAGACTTAGATTGGTACAAAGTCCCTAACTTGACCCACAAAGCCTTTGTCGTAGCTTCCCCTGATACATTCAGCAATACTGAATCCGAGACACAATCACATTGTGCTCTTTGCCTTCCGATCCAACTTCTTCCATTCTTCATCGGTCACTCCCGATGGTTTAGTACCCAGATCTACCGCGATCCACTGATCTTTATCCACCAACATATCCTCCATCTTGAGTTTCCACAACTCAAAATTCTGACCATTGAACTTCTCAATCTCTATCTTTCCACTGCTCGCCATCTTCTTTCACCACCAGAATCGATCTCGCAGATCTCCCACTGAATAGGGTCTACCACAGGCCCGAGCGAAACCCTTCAGCAACAAAGGCGTCCCCTTGAAGCCAAAACAACTCTGATACCAAATGTAGGTTTTAACCCTGTACAGAAATTACCTGCATACAAATACTTAAACAAAGAAAATAAACAATGCGAGAGCATAACCCATAAAACACATATGCACAGAGATTTTTTTTCCCTGGATCCCAAAACTGGGACTACCAGCTTGATTTTTCATTATGTTCCTTTCAATGTTACAATACATATTTATACATGCCGAAGCATCTAATACCATGGACCAAAAACCATCGCGTCCAATACCATGGACCGAAAACCATCGTGTCCAATACCATGGACCGAAAACCATCGCGTCCAAAAAACATGTGCGAAAATCATGCACAAAACCATAGGTGGGTCCGCCCAACCTAACATATGGTCCAAAACCAAAATTTTCCGGGGCGCTGGCCCGGACCCCATAAAGTGGGGTTACAGGTGCCCTTCAAACCCCCTATTAACTACGTGGAAAGAATATAACACAACCCAACACATGGGAGATTGAGCATAAATATTTCTTGATGAATTCAATCCCAGTCCAACTTATGGGGTTGGAAAGAAGACTCATGGGGATACCAGATGATGAAATTTCGTACCTTGGAGATCCAAAATTACAGAGATACAACAGTTTTAATATCGAGCTCCTAAAAAGCAAGAAAAATCAGTTTTAAGTTATTCAAAGGGTATAGCAAATCATTAGATATCATTATTTTATTCCAAAATGCCTCGAGAAAAAAAAATAAAAATAAAGAATAAATAAAAAAATAAAATAAAATAAAAATAAAAATAAAAAAATGGACACGCCTAGTAAGCAACCAAAAATCTCTTCTATGACGCATGAAGAAGAGGAAGAAATGCAACATGATATATCAAAATTACGAGACCAAGTGCAACAAATTTTGCTCTCGCGAAAAATTAACAAAAATGAATTGGAAGCCATGATGAATGTTAAGATAGATGGTATAAAAAGAGACATGGGAGTTTTGAATGATGGTTTAAAAGCAGACATGGAAGCAATGATGAATGTCAAGATAGAAGGGTTGAAGGAAGGTTTGGCAAAGTTGCTAGAAGAAAGGCTTCCCAATGGTGACAGGGCAATCCATGAAAATCATGATGAGTACAAAAGGAATATGAATTATGATTTTAGATACTCCAATGTTGGGTTTAATAACCACCAAATTCCAAAGATCGATATGCGTAAGTTTGATGGCAAGGATCTGGTAACATGGATACTACAGATGGAGCAACATTTTGATCTCCATGATGTGCAACACACACACAAAAGGTAGGCATTGCATCTTTATATTTAGAACCCAATCAATTTGTATGGTATTGTTGGCTTTTTTCTCGTAAACTACTTGTTATTTGGTTAATTTTTATGGAGGAAATGATAGCACATTATGAGGATACAAAGAGCAACACCTTATTCAGCCAATCAATAAATCTAAAACAAAAGGGTTCAATGTTAGGTCCCTATAATACTAGTGATTACGCCATTACTATTGTAGTTGTATCCCTTATTAATATTGTTGTGCCCCTATTGTCCCCATATTGTTATTGCTGTGCCCCATAGAATCCCTCTATTGTTATTTTTGTGCCTTTATATTATTAAATTTAGGTCGGTTAGGTTATATTGTGACTCCTTAGACTCCTATATATAGAAAGGAGGTTTCATCATTTGAATCATCAAAGAATCATTCATTTGTGTAATGTAAAGGAGATTTCCCCCTTGAAGAGGCCGAATTCTAAGGCGTTGATCTATCTTTTCTATCTTTTTGTGAGCTGGTTTCATAACATTTGGTATCAGAGGTTTGGATTCTAGGGTTTCGCTACTCCAAATAAGTCATCGTAGCATTTTCGCTATAACTTTTTTTCTGCGACGTTTCAGAAGCAAAAACGAAAACCCATTTGAGAAGAAATCGCATTGAACCTTGGATCCAAATTTCAAAGCTTTTTGCACTATATTTGCGGAGATATGATCTGAGGAAGTTGGTCTTTTTGCAAACTCCTGAATTACATTCCAAACAGGTGACTTGGGGAAAATCATCATAACTTTCTCTCTGAGCATTGGATTGAAATTTTGTAAGAAGGTACACATAGAGGACGGACTGTAGTTTCTTGTATATATTTTTTAAAGCCAAAGGTTGAAACAAGGACACGTGGCACGTCGTACAGGTTCGCTCTACTGAACTATTCTATAATCAAGTCACTCTAGGAGATTTGGCATAACTCTTCCTTGGAGAATCCAATTTGGATCAGACTGGTGGCATTGGAAATCGGACACAGAGGGCTACTGCAGGTCACAATTTCAGAACTGGATGATCTGAAATTATAGAGATACATCAAAGGTAATATCGAGCTCCTACAAAGTGAAAAAAGGTGTGTAGATATTTTTAAGTTTTTGCTTAAGCTTGGTTTGAAAAAATATTTTGAAGGAATTCAAAGGGCGTAGTAGAGAAATATTATCGGTAACTGATGCCCCGAGGAAAGAAAATGCAAACACCTAGTAAGCAACCTGAAAGCTCTAGCACGACTCATGAAGAAGAGGAAGAAATGCTACATGATATATCAAAATTACAAGACCAAGTGCAACAAATTTCACTCTCACAAAAGCTAACAGAAGCTAAGATAAATGGCGTTGAATCTATGATAAAGGGCATGGAAGCTAAGATGGACGATTTGAAGATAGATTTGAAGACATATTTGAGGACAGGCATGGCAGTTTTGAAGACAGATTTGACAAATTTTCTACAAGAAATACATACTAATGGTGAAAGGGTAGTAAAGGAAACTCATGATGCGAACAAAAGAAATGTTAATCATGATTTCATAGACTCTAATGTTGGATTGAAGACCCACCATATTCCAAAAATCGATATGAGGAAGTTTGATGGCAAGGATCCCGCAACATGGATATTACAGATGGAGCAATTTTTTGATCTCAATAATGTGCAAAACACACAAAAGGTATGTATTGCAACTTTATATTTGGAACCAAATCAGTTTGTATGGTATCAATGGCTTTGATCTCATAAACAAATTATCACTTGGGCAATTTTTATGGAAGAATTGACAGCACATTATGAGGATACAAAAAGCAACACTTTTTTTAGCCAATTGATAAGTCTCAAACAAAAGGGTTCAATAATGGAGCACATTGAGGAGTTCAAAAAATTGAACATAAGGGTAAAAAATATTCCAAGGAGCATAGGATTGATGTGTTCATAGGTACTTTAAAGGATAATATCCAACATGATGTTCACCTTTGGGAACCTGATTCATTAGAGAAGGCATTCAGGTTAGCAAGAAAAATGGAAAGCAAAATTATGGCAACCAGGAAGCATACCACTCACAACTATAAAGATGGAAGTGTTGTTGCCCCTAGTCTTCCACAACCTATAAGGTTGACACCACAACAATTGGAAGAAAAAAGAGCAAAAGGGCTTTGTTACAGTTGTGATAGAAAATACACTAAAGGTCATAAGTGTGCTGAGAAGAAATTATTCTACATAGATTGTGAAAAGGAAGAAGAAAAGGAGCAAGAAAGGTCAAAAGAAGAGGATATACTCCAGGAACAAAGCCTAGATAAAGAAGAAATGAATCCGACCATATCTTGTAATGCATTGGCTGGAATTACCACTCCTCAAACCATCAAGATAGAAGGACAAATCAAGAAGAAAAAGGTAATAGTTTTGATTGATTCAGGAAGTACCCACAATTTTATTCATTGTAAGGTAGCAAAAGAATTGAATTGCTTCCTATATCCAGCACCAGAGTGTCAAGTGATGATTGCAAATGGAGGAACAATAAATTGCTCTGGAAAGTGCCATAATATCAAGCTATCCATGGGAGAATATGTATTGACTAGCCCAATGCTTTCCATTCCAATGGGAGGTGCTAATGTTGTACTAGGAGTCCAATGGCTACAATCCTTGGGTACAATAGCTTTTAATTTTCAAGAACTTTTCATGAAATTTTCTGTGGAAGGAAAGGAAGTTGAATTAAGGGGTATTGCAGGGAAACCGGGAAAGATAATCAGCTCTAACGGTATGAAAAAGCTTCTAAAAAAGGAACAAAGAGGTGTAATTGCACAATTATGTTCGCTAGATGTTTCCACATCGAAATCATCTATTTCTCTAGATCTCCAAAAAGTCTTGGACAATCATTCCAAGGTATTTGAGACTCCCAAAGGTCTCCCACCTATTCGTGATCATGATCATGCTATTCATCTTATTCCAGGAAGTGTTCCTCCAAACATCAGGCCATACAGATATCCCTATGCCCAAAAGAGTGAAATTGAACGTATGGTTGCAGAAATGCTAGAGGCTGGTATAATTCAACCTAGTCAAAGTTCTTTCTCTACTCCAGTAGTATTGGTGCACAAGAAGGATGGATCATGGCGCATGTGTCTGGATTATAGGGAGCTCAACAAGCTCACTATTAAAGATAAGTTTCCCATTCCTATCATTGATGAATTACTGGATGAATTGCATGGATCAATTTACTTCACCAAGTTGGATCTTCGTTCAGGATATCATCAAATCAGAATGAAGACTGAAGACATTCTGAAAACAGCATTTAGAATTCATGAGGGTCATTATGAATTTTTGGTCATGCCTTTTGGCCTTACCAATGCACCTTCTACATTTCAAGGTTTGATGAATTCCATTTTCAAACCCTTCCTTAGAAAATTTGTGTTAGTATTTTTTGATGATATACTAATCTACAGCAAGTCTTGGAAGGATCATGTTGAACATGTTGACAGGGTGCTACAACTATTGGAGGAGAAACAATTATATGCAAAAAGATCCAAATTTTCTTTGGAGTACAAGAGGTGGAATATCTGGTTCATATTGTATCTCATGAAGGAGTTAAGGTAGAACCTAGCAAAATTAAAGCCATTAAGGAATGGAAAATCCCCACATCCATAAAGCATCTGCGAGGATTTCTCGGGTTGACAGGGTATTATCGCAAGTTTGTTAAGAATTATGGGAGAATAGCAGCACCTCTAACAACATTATTGAAGAAAGATGCATTTTCATGGACTCCATAAGCAACAAAGGCCTTCAAACATCTTAAAGAGGCAATGTGCCAAGCACCGGTCTTAGCTACATCGGACTTCACAAAAACCTTTATTGTGGAATGTGATGCTTCAGGAAATGGAATTGGTGTTGTTTTAATGCAAGATGAAAGACCCATTGCTTTTGAAAGTCGTCCAATCAAGGGAAAGTTTTTACACAAAGCTATTTATGAGAAGGAAATGTTGGCAATACTACATGCACTTAAGAAATGGCGACCCTACCTAATGGGAAGACACTTCAAGGTAAAAACGGATCATGATAGCCTTAAATACTTTTTAGAACAAAGATTATCCTCTGAAGAGCAACAAAAGTGGGTCACAAAGATGTTGGGTTATGACTTTGAAATCATCTACAAAAAAGGGAAGCAAAATGTGGTGGCAGATGCACTCTCAAGAAAGGATGAGGATGTGGAAGCATTGTTGTGCTCCATTTCTATTATCCAACCAGATTGGATAAACGAAGCAAGGGAGGAATGGAAGAATGATGAAGAAGTGTGGGCACTTATTCGAAAGTTACAACAAGATTCCAGTACATCTGATACATTTAGCTGGCAAAATGATTTGTTATGGTACAAAGATCGCTTATACCTCTGTAAGAATTCCCAACTCAAACAAAAGATTCTTATGGAATTGCGCACTCAGGATTTTTAAAAACTTACCACAGGGTTAAGAAGGAATTTTTTTGGGATGGCCTTAAATCTAATATTCAAAAGTTTGTGGCGGAATGTTTGGTTTTCCAACAAAATAAAGTTGAAACAATTAAGACCCCGAGTCTATTACAACCTTTATCCATTCCAAGCCAACGTTGGGAGGAGGTTTCAATGGATTTTATCACAGGTTTACCCAAGTCTGAGGGAAAGAGTGTCATCATGGTGGTAGTTGACAGACTTACCAAGTATGCACACTTTTGTGCATTATCACATCCATTTAAAGCCAGTACAGTTTCTACTGCATTTATGGAAACAATTCAAAAGCTACATGGAAACCCAAAGATTATTGTAAGTGACAGAGATCCCATTTTCACTAGAAATTTTTGGACAGAATTATTTTCTTTTCTCGATACTCAGTTAGCTCATAGCTCATCTTATCATCCTCAATCTGATGGGCAAACTGAGATAGTAAACAAATGTTTGGAAGGATATCTTTGTTCTTTGTATCTGATAAACAAACACAATGGGTCAAATGGTTGCCTCTGGCTGAATGGTGGTATAACACTTCCTTCCATACATCAACAAAAATGACCCCATTTATGGCACTTTATGGATATCATCCACCATCCATCACATCATATTTAAGAGAAAATTCTAAGGTTCAAGTAGTGGAACATCACATCGAGCATCAACAACAAGTCCTCCAACTCTTAAAGGATAACCTCATGTTGGTGCAGAATAGAATGAAACAACAGGCAGATCAACATCACAGCGAAAGAAGTTTTGATGTAGGTGATTGGGTATTCCTACGGCTACAACCATATAAACAAATGTCCCTCAAGCAAGCTAAGAAGGATAATAAATTATCACCAAAGTATTATGGTCCGTACAAGGTGTTGCAAAAGATTGGTACTATGGCATACAAATTGGAGCTTCCTGCAGCTTCTCGAGTGCACCCAGTTTTCCATGTTTCATGTTTAAAGAAGGTTATAGGCGACAAGCTCCCAGTTCAAACAATATTTCCAGAACTTGACGAGGAAGGAAAAATTATATTGGAATCGGAAGCAGTCACAGAAACAAGAACTCGATAGCTACGAAATTGATCAATTTCAGAGTATCTTATCAAGTGGAAGAACTTATCCACTGAAGATTCCACATGGGAGGATGAGAATTTTATACAGAAGCATCCAGAACTACTCAAGCGTTGAGGACAACACTTTTTTGAAGGAGAGGGGCATGTTAGGTCCCTATAATACTAGTGATTACCCCATTACTATTGTATTTGTATCCCTTATTAATGTTGTTGTGCCCCTATTGTCCCCATATTTTTATTACTGTGCCCCATAGAATCCCTCTATTGTTATTTTTGTGCCTTTATATTATTATTGTTAGGTCAGCTGGGTTATATTATGACTCCTTAGACTCTTATATATAGAAAGGAGGTTTTATCATTTGAATCATCAAAGAATCATTCATTTTTGTAATGTAAAGGAGGTTTCCCCCTTGAAGAGGATGAATTCTAAGGCGTTGATCTATCTTTTCTATCTTTTTGTGAGTTGGTTTCATAACATTCAATAGTGAAACACATTGAGGACTTCCAAAAATTGAATATCATGAAACTGATATTCCAGAGGAGCATATGATTGATGTCTTCATAGGGACTTTAAAGGATAACATCCAACATGAGGTTCGCCTTTGTGAACCTGATTCATTAGAGAAGGCATTCAAGGTGGCAAGAAAAGTTGAAATCAAAATTATGGAAACAAGCAATTCTACCGCTCACAACTATAAAGATGGAAGTGTTGTTGCTCCTAGCCTTCCAAACCCTACAAGGTAGACACCACAACGATTGGAGGAAAAAGGAGAAAAAAGAGCCTTGTTACAGTTGTGATAGAAAATACACTAAATGTCATAAATGTGTTGAGAAGAAATTATTTTACATATATTGTGAAGAGGAGGAAGAAAAGAAATAAGAAACATCAAAAGAGGAGGATATACACCAAGAACCAACCCTAGAGAAAGAAGAAATGAATATGACCATATCTTGTAATGCATTGGGAGGAATTACCACTTCTCAAACTCTCAAGATTGAAGGATATATCAAGAAGAAAAAGGTAATGGTGTTGATTGATTTGGGTAGTACCCATAATTTTATTCATTGTAAGATAGCCAAGGAATTGAATTGCTTCATATATCTAGCACCAGAGTGTCAAGTGATGGTTGCAAATGGAGGAACTATAAATTTCTCTGGAAAGTGCCATAATATCAAGCTAACCATGGGGTAATATGTATTGAATAGTCCAATGCTTTCCATTCCAATGGGTGGTGATGATGTTGTACTAGGAATCCAATGGTTACAATCTTTGTGGATGATAGCTTTTAATTTTCAAGAACTTTTCTTGAATTTTTTTTGGGAAGGAAGGAAGTTGAATTAAGGGGTATCACATGAAAACTAGGAAAGATAATCATCTCTAATGGCATGACAAAGCTTCTAAAGAAATAACAATAGGGCGTAATTGCACAGTTATGCTCACTAGAGTTTCAAACATCGAAATCATGTATTTGTCGAGATCTCCAAAAATTCTTGGACAATTATTCCAAGGACTTTGAGACTCCCAAAGGCCTCCTACCTATTTGTGACCATGATCATGCTATTCGTTTGATTCCAAGAAGTGTTCCTCCAAACATCAAACCTTACAAATATCCCTATGCCCAAAAGAGTGAAATTAAACATATGGTTACATAAATGCTAGAGGCTGGTATAATTCAAACTAGTCAAAGTTCTTTCTCTGCTCCAGTAGTATTGGTGCACAAGAAGGATAGATCATGGCGTATATGTTCGGATTATGGGGAAACCAACAAGCTCACTATTAAAGATAAATTTCCTATTCCTTTAATTGGTGAATTGTTGGATGAATTACATGGAGCAATTTACTTCACCAAGTTGGATATTCATTCATGATATCATCAAATTAGAATGAAGACTGAAGACATTCTGAAAACAACATTAAGAACTCATGAGGGTCATTATGAATTTTTGGTCATGCCTTTTGGCCTTACTAATGCACCTTCCATATTTCAAGGTTTGATGACTTCTATTCTCAAACCCTTTGTTAGAAAATTTGTGTTAGTATTTTTTAATGATATACTAATCTACAGGAAGTCTTGGAAGGATCATATTCAACATGTTGACAAGGTGGTCAAACTATTGGATGAGAAAAAATTATATGCAGAAACCTCCAAATGTTTCTTTGGAGTACAAGAGGTGGAATATTACGGTCATATTGTATCTCATGAGGGTGTTAAGGTAGACCCTAACAAAACTAAATCCATTAAGGAATGGAAAATCCCCACAACCATAAGTCATCTTCGAGGATTTCTAGGGTTGATGGGCTATTATTGCAATTTTGTTAAGAATTATGGGAGAATAGTGGCACCTTTAACAATAATACTTATGAAAGATGCATTTTATTGGACTATAGAAGCAACTAAGGCCTTTGAACATATTAAACAGGAAATGTGCAGAGCAACTGGTGAGCACCAGTATTGTAGCAATAATGCTACAACTCCTGGGCTTCCTACTTTACTTTTATCAACCCGAAAGTTCGTAATAAACTTGGAGGCGACGGTGCTGTATGCACAAGTACTAGTTCTTACTGTAGGCTGTCACTTGGTCAGTTGGCGCAAGATCACTAGGAGCTCAAGCCAACATTTATGGATTCTAGAAGAAGATCTATATGTGATGAAAGAAATGAAAGCTTACTCTACAGAGGCTACTCTACTTGCAGAAAGGAAAAGGAGACTGAAATGTAAAGTAAACCTAGCAAACCCTACTTAACCAACTAATCCTAATTTTGCAGAAAGAGAGATGAAAAACCATGAAATGAATGCCATTACCTACTCAGGAAGTAAACAACATCTACTTAAGCTATTTCTAGAACTAAATGAGCATAAAACATCTTTTTGGATTTTTATGTATTTTTATGTGAAATTGTCATGCATGCAATTTATTTGATTGTGAATGTGGCAGCGATTAGGTGGTGATGGAGGGCAGTTTTGGGACATTAGAAGATGTAGGATGGTGTGTATGGGTCCTAGGAGGTCTCAGGTGGCCTTCTGGAGGCTTTTCCAGCAATCAGACTTTAAAAAGAAGCCTATAGGAAAATCTACAGGAGCCTGCGGGGGATCTACAGGAGGTCTACAGGAGGATGCCGAGAGCAGTTTTGGAGGTTTTTAAGGTAGGAAAGCAGGTGGAAAGGGTTGCTGAAGGCTAGGATGATGTGTTAAGGTGTCTAAGGTCCATCAAGAATGATTAGGAGAGAGAAATATGGTCGGATTTGTTCACGGAAAGAGAGGAAAGTCTATGGAAAAGTGCAGAAAACTAGGGCAAATTTGAGATGAACTATGGGCGACCTGTGAGGCATAGATAAAAGAGAGATTGTGATGGATGATTGGCTAACTTGTTCTGAGAAGAGATTTGCTGCCAGAGAACTAAAAATAAAACAATGTGATTAAGCAAGCAAGGAAACTAAGTACATCAAAAAAACAGAATTTCGCATCAAGCTAATCTAGATCATGAGCTATGGAAAGAAATGTTAAAGAATGTTGTAATGAGAGAAAGCATGGAAGGAAAGTTATTGCAAGACATAAATGAGCATGGTGAAATAGATCTAAAGTAAAGCATTAACCTTCTAACAAACTGCAACACTAGAAATCCTATGGAGAAAGCAAATCTGTGTATTTTGTGGCAGCAAGAGGGTCTTGGACTCTTGGCCTCAGTTCATGGTCCCAAGGGAAGGAAAGGAGGCCAAGGCTCTATTGATGGCCTTTTTGTATCTTCTTTCTATCATTGTTCAACCTGCTCTAGAAAACTCAAATGGAAACAACTTTCTAAATCACCAAAAGCAACCTATTCTTAACCAAGAAAGAAATTCAGCTAACAGCAACTAATTCATAAACTGAAACAAAGCATATAAATACAAACAAGAAGAGATTGGATGCTTGGATTGGGCCCTAACCCAAGAGCTTCAGCCCTCTGAGGTAGCTCAGTGCTATCTCGAAAAGGACTTCATCTTTATTATCAAAATAATAATAGGATTACATGAAACTGTCAACAAAAGTGAGCTCGAAGTTGAGCAGAGCAAAGCTACAACAAAAATTCGAAAATTTGACCAACTTCCTAATGAGGCCCTAGGCCTCTCTACTTATACAATTGAAGCTCCCAACAACTTCCTTAAAATCAGGGAGGCTCGGCTCCCAAAACTTGAGATAAACAGAAGTTATCCTCCACTTGCTCGGCTGCCTCTTTAGTGCATTGATGTGGCTGTTTGTGCTCCGAGCTGCATGATGGAGAATTCGAAGTGGGGAGTCATAAATGAGGGGGATACCCTCCTATAAATCCTCTCCCTTGTCTACTTCGAATTATTGCTGCCAATTGTCCATTAAATCTTTGACTTTATCTCCAAAATTAAACAAAAAGTTGCATTAAACACATATTAGACTCCATGGCGTAATGACCAACCCAACTCACTCCATAAGCATAAATATAATAAAAAAACATGCAATAAGCTAATGAGAATGGTTGATTAAACTATATTAGGAGGAAAAATGAGCCCATATAATTACCCATTTATGGGGCTCATCATCAGCCCCTACTGCAGGTGTTGCCCATCCTCTGAGCAACTCAATCTATCTCCTCATCTTTGATGGCCCTGATGGCCTCCCTGACATCCCATGCTTCTGATGTGAGATCCTCTTCTTTTTCATGGAATCCTGTCTTTCTTTCCACCTCTTCCCACTGTTGTTGTTCTTCTTCCTCTTTTCTACCTTCTAGCAGGCCTAGCAGCAATGGGGGACTCAATTTGAGGCCAATCCAATTGACCTTCAAATTTTGCATAAAGCGCTTGTACAGTGGCACTCTCCTTAATTCTTCTTTCATCCTTGTTGGGGAGTGATACTCTCTAATCTGCAAACTGTGTGGTAGGGTGTTCCACCTCCTCATACAAGCATGAATACATTCATCCCCAAGTAACCTTTCCATGTCCTCAAAATGTGCAATGCCCTGAGCCTGATCATTGATATACTTAGGGGCAATTTGGGGATTATTTGCAAGCAGCTGGTGTGTGCTGATGAGAACCATGGGATCTGATGGCTCAGCTTTGATCATCAAGGGCTCATTCTACTCCTTTATCATCAACTTCCTTATCTATGTCGCCCTTAATTCCTCATGATTCATCCATGATGCCATGGCCATTAGTTGTAGGTACCCTTGCCTAGCATTGGGGTCCCACACATTCATATCGGTGAGGGCCATGTTATGCAAATAGAACTCTGCTTCTTTTGCCTTGTCTTCTGCTGAACTTTGGTCACATAGGTCCATAAACTGTCTATAATCTTAGAAAGGCATTGTGCCTCTCTGTGCCATAGTCTTTATCTGAAACTGCAACCATTGGTCCTTGAGGTATAATCCATATTATTTTGTTGGTGTTCTGCACTGTAGTGCCTCCATAGACTAGCTAGCCATGTATGGTAGTTGTATCTCCCTCTCTTGTAGTTGTCTTCTAAGTAATGCATTTTCTGTTTCCAAGTGTGTTCTTTTGATTACCTCTCTATTTCTTACAGCACTTAACTCCCTGCCCATTTCTATAAGCTTGTTCTCCATGTGGCCACAATCCTCTACTCCCTTGGATTTGGCGATTTTCATCCACCTATGGCTCCTTATTTTCTCTTTCTCCAACTCAAAGAAAAGTGGGATTGTAAATTTTTGTGGAATTATTTCCCCCCTCAAGAAGATTGTAGTAAGAGCCCGAACTAGGCTGGGGATCAAGTTCTTAAATCTCTGTTGCTTCCTCCTTCCCCTATGACTGTCCTTCTAGTCTTTCTTCGAGTTTCTCAGTCTCTTGTAGTCTTGACAAGGTCTCCTGTAGAACCATTTTTGAGTCCTGTAGTTACGCTCTTTCCTTCTAGGTGGAAGATCTTGGAGTCCCTCTTTCATATGTGATAGGGGTTTTAGAGGGAGATTCTTCCCCTTTGACAATGGGTGAATCTTCAATTACAATGGGCACTTTAGAAGAAGGTTGGGGCTTCCCTTGTTTGATCCTTGTGCTCTTCTGAGCCCTGAAATACATTGAGGTCTGCCTCTTCCTCTTTTGTTTGGGTTTAATTGGGGTGCTGAGGGCAGTGAGAGCAGTTGCTGCCTCCCTTTCTAGGGTCTCAGGAGACACTTCTGTCTTTTCTACCCCTTTTTCCTCTCCTTTTGTCTTTTTCTTTGTCTCTGCTGGTTTTGTTTCCTTTTGTTCTGTTTTGGTTTCCTCCTCCTCTGATTTGGTTTCTTCCTCATTTGTCTTGGTTTCTTTCTCCTCTGTCTTGGTTTCCTCCTTCTCTTTTTGTTCCTCAGTTTCCTCCCTTTCTCCCCCTTGCTGCTCTTTCCCCTCACTATCAGAAGGACTGAGATCATATGTGAGGGCCTTTACATTATCTTCTGTTGTCATGTTTCAGAAGATTTCCCATGCTATGGGGATTGTGAAGGTATGGAGGGCTTCTTCCACTAACAGTTTAATTAACCCATGGTGAGCCAATTGATCTGGACCTCCTAACTTAATGTTGGAGTCTATGAGGGATTGTAGGAGAAAATAGGGGATGCTGAGTTTCTGGGGTGTTGGAGTGTCCATGCCATATCTCAGCTCATGGAGAAGTCTAAAATGATAGTCATAAACTATTTTATACCTCCCTTCATAGGAAATATATTTGATAATCTGGTAACTGACCTCATCCCAAGGGTAAGGTATGCTTGTCCTTCTAATGCCATTTTTGTCTTCTACAGGATGTTCATTGTTTTGGAAGAAGTTTTTCTTGGCAGACTGTCCAATTGGCTTTTCATCTTTGCTCCAAGGTAATCCAAGAGGAAGGGTGGTAACCCTACTGATAAATTCTGGGGTGATTTCCATGGAGAGACCTATAAAATTAAGAATGGCATGGGTCCTTGAGTGAGGGACTAAAGAAAGGGAAAACTCCTGAGCCACTTCTTCATCAAACCCTCGGAATTTCTCAAAAAATGGCATCCAATTTGCTCTGGTGAAAATGGCTACTACTTCGGGATGTTCATGGAGCCTGGCTGAATTTGTGGGCTCCTTCCTCATGAATCCCCCTGTCATTGTGCTTATACCCCTTTTGAACACCCAAGGTAGAGATGGAGACAAGAATTTTGAAGAAACAGGAAAACAGAGGAAAAACATTATTTTTTTATAAGAAAAGAGGCAGAAAGTTTTATGTAATTCCTCTTCTTCTATGGACTCAATTTCTCCTTAAAATTATATCATTCCTTGCACATATTGATAATCAAGGTGGGTATGCACAGAACCTACCTCCTCAAGCTAGAAATCGAGCAAAAACCCCATGTTTTCTCCTTAAAAACAACTTACTGCCCCTCCTGTAGAACTGCCTGTAGGTGCTCCTATAGAACCTGTAAGTGCTCCTGTAGAACGCCGATAGCAGGAGGATGGATGAAAGTGATGGAGAATGATGGTTTTGAGGCTATGGGGGTGGAAAAGAGCTTGTTGCAGCTAAGTGGACGAGGATGAAATGGAAGAAAAGGTGGTGAAGGAGTTTCGAGGAGGAGTACTTATTTCTTCTTTGAGATATTTCCAGTGATGGGGTGAGCTGGCAAAAATGTACATTGCCATATTTGGACCGTTGGTCCCCACTGCCCTGTCATCATGGCTCTTTCCCGAAATCACTTCCCATCATTTCATTGGAGTTTGCAGGTGCTCCACTACCTATCCTTTAGATTTTTCTTTGAGTTGACTAGGCACATGTGTGGTGGCATCTTCGGATGAGCGCAGTCAACTGGATGAGGATGGCCAGTTAACTGGACACATTTTCTCGTTCAACCCTAACCATCTCATTCACTTATGCATATTTTCCAATTACATAGATGCAATAGAGGAGAGGGTTATTCACTTACCTGCAAGTCGAATGTACATGCTGTGAGGGATTTTGGTTCCTTTTGCTGCTGCATGCTCATATTTTAGTTGTTGCATGCCTGTATCTCCTCTATTGTTATGATTTCTGCTTCTTAATGTGTGGCTTGTTTTCTTTGTACAGGTATCCTCAGGCTATATCTAGCTTTAGATGTTCCCTTCAATCCCATTGCATCACTTCTTTTGTTGTTGTGGCTTGATTTTAATGGGATCAGCTGCTACAGGAATTCCTACAAGAGCTCCTATAGTTGCTTCTCCCTTTAAAAATTTTAGCTGATTTTTGTGCTGGGAGCTGTGAGGATGATGCCAGAGATGTTGATGAAGATGGAGAGGTACTTGGTAAGCTGCAGGTGAGATTTGGAGGTGTTTCTTCCTTTATTTTTTGTTTTTTTTCTAAAAACTGGTTTCTGTGTTTTTCGATAGGAAGGGAAAAAATGATGATGATGAGGTGGTGCAGGTGTGGGATGGATGGCAAGGAGGGTGGATAGCTGTAAGAGGGTCTACATGATCTTCATGAAATCTCCTAGCCCCTCAAATTGCTTTCTGGAGCCATTTCTGGCTCTCTGTGATTTCTATAGGAGCCTCTTGTAGAACACACAGGGCCTCCTATAGAACACACAGTTTCCGGAAAAAAACACAGTGGGGTGGAAGAAAGGTCAGAAATGATGGAGAAGAGTGTGGGGGAGATGAAATAGGCTCTGTGGCATCTTGTCTTGCTCCCTGTGGTCCACCTGTAACCTGAAATGCACATTAAAATTCAATTCCCTTTTCCTTCTTTTCTCTGTTTTTTTCTTCACTTTTTTTTTCTTTCTTTTTTTGAAATACAACTAGGGCTCCTCAAGGAGGTTTTCACCCTATTTGCCTGCCATGGGCGCCTCAAAGAGAGTTTTTCTCCCAGGGATCTTATTCTCTTTCTTTTTTTGTTTTTTTCATCACTAGGCCGCCTCAAAAGAGGTTTTCAACCCAATGATGGGACTCAAGCGCCTCATGAAAGTTTTCACTTGAGTCCTTATTAATTCTTCTTTTTTTTCTGTTTCTTCAGTGAGTGGGTGAAGTGGAGGCTAAGACCTGCTCCACTACCATCATTGTCTTATTCAGATCTTCAATGAACTCTCGCTTGGAGAGGAGCTTCTTGTAAATCTTCAACCTATGTCCATTAACAAGCATGGGGATGGCTTCCTCATCAATGGTTCTGATCAGAACTGAACCATTGTGATTGCATTTTTCCACAGTGTAGGGTCCCAGCCATCTTATCCTCAGCTTGCCTTTGAAGTCTTTAAACCTTGAGTCATAGAACAGTGCCCAATCTCCCTCTTGGAATTGCTTCTCCTTGATATTTTTGTCATGCCATATATTCCTCTTAAGCTGAACTACCTCTATGTGGAGAAGGGCCTGCAATCTTTGTTCATCCAATCCATTGAGCTGGAGTAGCCTTTCCCTCTATGCATGGCTGAGGTCTAGGTCCAGCTAAGCTTCCATTCATAGTGTATTGTATTCAAATTCTATTGACAGCAAATCCTTCTTCCCATAGACCATTTCATGGGGTGTGAACCCTATGGTGGTCTTCCATGTTGTGTTGTAGGCCCAGGTGGCCTCAACTAGTCTATCCACCCAATCTTTTTTACTGCTGCTCACTACCTTGGTTAGAATTCCTTCCAAAGCTCTGTTAGTGACTTCCACCTACCCATTGGCTTGTGGATGGTAATGGGTGGAAGTCCTGTGCTCGATTTTATGATGTGTGAGCAGGTCTTCAATCAACTTAGAAGTGAACTAACTACCTTACTCTATGACCATTTCTCTTGGATACCCGAACTTATAGAATATGTTTTCTCTCAAAAACTCGGCTACTTTTTCCTTTGTTACTGCTTTGATTGCTTTTGTTTCTTCCCATTTTGTCAGATAATCGGTGAACACAATGATGTATTGCTTCTATTTTGAAGGAGGGTTGATAGGACCCACAAAGTCCATGCCCCACTTCTCAAAGGTCACTTGAGGTTGCATGGGCATCTCATTCTTCGGAGTAGGTTTCCCAATCCTTTGACACCGATCACATTGGCTGGTATACCTCCTCACATCTTGATGAAGAGTGGGCCAATAGTAGCAACAATGTAAACTTTGAAACGGGAATTGATACTGTTACCCGTTTCATAGAGATAGCAAAAAAATGACCCAATTTTCAAAAGTGGTGATCCAGAATACACATGTTTTTTTTAAAACATGGTTTTTGGAACTTTAATTTTTTTTCATGTTCAAGGATGAAATCAAGTTTTAGAATGGTAGTGATTTTCATGCTGATTTTAAAAAGTGAGTATTCTGCATCACACCCTTTTTTTAAAAGACCTATTTTTTGACTTTTAATTTTCTAGTGTGTGAAATGTGAAAAATTATTTTCTAAATTTGATAGTTTTTGAAATCGTCATTTTATTCATATTTTCTTGTTCTCTATCTTAATTTTTTTTTTTTTAAGGGGGTTTTTATTGTTTTGCGCTTTTAAATTAGAAAGTCAATAGTTTGAATTTTAGATAATCTACATATTTATACATCCTTAATTAATTTTTCAATCCACATGAGATAATTGTTTCTAAAAAACAACATTTTTTAACAATGGACATAAAAATAACCATTTTTAACATAAATATAACAAAAAAACTAAACGTTTTGATAATTTTTTGCTAGAATTAACATGTCAAAATCACAATTTTTATACAAAAATATTAACTAAAAATGGTCAAATAATAGTTTTTTTTATGAATTTCATGTCAAAAAAATAATAATAACAATTTTTTTTTCAAAAAATAATAATTAACTTAAAAATCAATGCGAAAATCACAAATTACAAATATTGAACACATAACAACTTTAATTCATTGATTATTCTTTTCATGAAATGTCAGAGTCAAAACATTGCAAAGCTTGATTTCCAGGTATAACTTAAATTTAATCAACAATGTCACGTAATCCAAACTCTTCGTCCTCTAGAGTTTCATCATTGTCATCTTCCACAATATTTTCTAAAAGATATATATAGACACACAGAAAATGTATTTTTTCATTGTTTAAATTACATTTTTTAATGTATAAATGGATTTTAATTTTTTGAAAATTTCATGTCTCTATAATTTAATTGGGTACTTAAGTTGTGCACAATACAATTCTTCAATTGCTTTATATATTGTATACATAGTTTTTTAATCATATATAATATATACATAGTTGAAATTTAAATATTTAGTTAATACATACATTGGAATATTTTATTTATGGACTACATTGCTGAGCACATGGTTGACTATGGATGAAATTAGACATCTCCTAAGGGTTGTAGAATTAGCCACATCTCCCTTATACTGGGTTGTAAAATAAACTTATCAACTCAATGAACAATATAAACATTATATAAAGTAATCGAAAAAAAATATTTTTTATAATTAAAACATTTTAAGCAGTATCACTATTTTATGCTCAAATAAATTTCATTTTATACATTCAAAATTACAACATAAAAATTACAACTGCTTTCTCTTTTATATATATATATAGATTGTAATCCCAAATATTTTATTGGCATTTTGCAATGTAAAAGAAGTTTTCATGTTAAGAAATTGCGTCCTTCCGGGCTCTTGCTAGACGTCTAATTAAGATGCGTTTATACTGATATAAAATAGAAAAAAACTCAGGAAAAAGTTCGTATTTCTTAGCTCTTGCAAAATCTCTGATTAAAATGGATTAATAGTGATATATAATTAAACAAAACGTCATGAAAAGTTATAAAAAATACTTTGATGATGATCCTGGAAACGGATCATATCACTTTTACCAACTGGTTTTTAATAAAAAAATTGTTATCATCCATTAGAAAAAATTAATACTGCCAAACAATATAAGAGTTGATTATTCAACAACAAAAGCTAACATTTTACATGTGGAATAAATAAAAAATATTATGCACAGCTATTTCAAAATGGTATTACAATAATGCAATGTGGTGAAATAAATTTAAGAACTATTTCAAAAGTATTTGTTTGATAAAATACATTAGAATCATCAAAATATAGGTGTTGTTTTGTTGATACGTGTTTGTTTGGGTGTCAACTACATGAAAGGCGAGATCTCAATGGCGACAAGCTTTTCAGAAAGCTCTCCATTAATTAAGGTGCAAGTTACTTAAATCTAAATCTGGAGACTTAGATTCCATTAACGTCCCAATCGAATAGAGGCAGCTTTCCAAAACCGAGCAGAGGGGGCAGTTTTGGATAATCATTTCTGGTAAATGCATTCATTGACAACAAACATGTTGCAGAATGTGCGCATGCCTGTATGCGCAATCTATGAAATGCCCCTCCAACATAGTCAAATTGTTACTAAAACCATTCGGTGAGTCTGTTCCATCCCTTTTTTAATTCAAATTAAGAGGACATTTTACCAATCAACACATCAAAGAACGTGTCGGGTGATGATGCTGGGTGACGACTTAGAGCAACAAATCCATGCGTCCGCTGTCACAGTGTGAGTGAAATTGCAGGTGAGTGGAAAACGAAACATTTCTAACATATCTACTTTACTTGTGGCTTATAATGCTTTGGAGAATTATATAATGCTGAGGCTTAGGCTATTAAGATATATTGAGATTGTGAGTGAGAGAAGCGATATTGAGATAATGGAGGCAGCTTTCTGGATTTCTGGTTTGGCAGCTTGCGCTGTAGTTGTTGTTACAATAGTGGTGGAAGTTATCAGATTTGTATGGCGGAAGCCTCTACACATACAGAAACATTTCGAATCACAAGGAGTAGGAGGCCCACGGTATAGGGTATTTCGTGGAAATATCAAAGAGATGATGAAAATGGCGCATCAAGCGAGTTTTCAAAATATGGGCTTCTCTCATGATATTCTCTCTCGAGTTCTGCCATTCTACCACGAATGGAGTAAGTGCTATGGTGAAGTATCGCTTCTCCTTATATTTTCAAATTTCTGGTATTTTCAATGTTTAAAATTATAGTTCATTGGGTTTCTACATATTGTTTTGTCTATATAGGTAGCACTTTTCTCGTCTGGTTTGGCCCTACCGCAAGACTAACTATTGCAGACCCTGAGCTAATCAAGGAGATATTCTCATTCAAGCACGGTGATTATGAAAAAGCAGAGCCTCATCGTGCGGCAGTACCACCCCTGGGCTGCCCCGCCCCGCCCGACCAGTGGCGGGTCAATTCCCGAAATCGACCCGCCGCCGGTCGGGCGGGGCGGGGCGGCCCGGGGGTGGCCCTATGCGGGCGGAGGGGGCTCATCCACAATTGACAATATGCTTTTTTTTTATCAAAAGTTACAACTTCTGTGTCCCTCCATTGAGCTACATACGGCATCCCATCTATGTCTTTTGTGGCCCTTGGTTCGCCTGGTCAACGTTGGTGGCGGCAGCGCCACCCCCGGGCCGCCCCGCCCCGCCCGACCGGCGGCGGCTCGATTCCCGGAATCGAACCGCCGCCGGTCGGGAGGGGCGGGGTGGCCCGGGGGTGGCCCTGCGCGGGCGGAGGGGGCCGGGGAGGGGGCTCATCCACAATGGACAATATGCTTTTGTTTTATCAAAAGTTACAACTTCTGTGTCCCTCCATTGAGCTACATACGGCATCCCATCTATGTCTTTTGTGGCCCTTGGTTCGTCTGGTCAACGTTGGTGGGTGGCTGTGAAGTATAGTCCTAGTTCTTCCTGGACAATTTCTGAGATTTAGAAACGTATTTCACGGTAGTCTGCCATCTGTAATTTGCCATGATAGAGTTTGCAGACCGACTTGTATGACAAGGGTGGTCCATCTTTCGAAACTTCTAGTGACTCGTTCTTTTATGAACGCGTATCTAATTCTTCTCCATGAAATTTTGGCCTGGCAGTATTAGGTAATAATGTTGTGCATGACGAAGCTCTTGGAAGTATTAGATAATATTTTTGTGCATGACGAAGGTGTTGGAAGTATTAGCTACTAATGTTTGTGCATGACGAAGCTGTCACAAATAGTCCAATCCCTCTTGTATTTTATTACATATCCTAATAGCTGTATCGCAAATAAGAAGCACTTAGAACGCGCTAATTTAAGTCAGACATGGTTAGATGGCCACATCTGACGCTGAATCTACGCATTTGGATTACAGCAGCATGCTTGCACACTCATTAATGAGTTGCATCTGGATGCTTGTGTTTGTTGTTACTGATAGTGTACTATGTACGTTTTTCACTCTAATTCTATTAAAAATTTTAGTTGACTACAGAATGAGAGTGGGTTTAGGCAGGACTGGTCAAATAAAATGTGCTGACTGTACTACCAGAGTATAGGCAGAATTTTCTTCCGAAAGGGTTTAGACGATATGAAATTTGGGATTCTCCGTATTCGTCATTTTTATCTTTATTTGATTTCTTCAACAGTTTTCAAGCTTGAGCTAGTCATTTTGGTGTGGAAAAGGTATTTGTGATAAGAGAATATGATGATGCATATTGAGAAAGGAAAAACAAAACCTCTCGACCATGTTCAAGTGCTAGTCATTTTTCTCCTAACCCTCAACCCTCAAGCATGCTAAAGACCTCGTCATTTTCCTTCCCAAGTGAGAGAGAACTTTCCGATAGAAAGAACAACTTTATGAATGTTAGAAACATGAAAATGAAAATCTTGAACATCTTAAGAGTACTTTCTTTCTATCTTTTCCTTACAGTGTGAGTATTGAAACATCATATCAAAATTATTGGTTTATAAATTATATTTTGTTTGTTTTGCAAAGTTTGAGATATGTAAGTTGGTAGTTTAAAAGAATGGAGGTTTATATGTTAAAATTTAGATTTTGTTTTAAGGTTATGGTAAATGTGAGAGTTGGTTAATTATGGATAGAGTTTCTTTATTTAATACTTAATTATATTTTTTTATAATATTGTATTTCTAGGATGGGTTTGTTTTTGTTTTTTATATAATAATTTTGGTTATATTTATATGTTAAATAATAGTGTTGGTTAATAATTGTTATGGTGTTGGTTAATAATTGTTATGATATGATAATGAGGTAATAAAAACGGATTGTTTCTTTTTAATTATTATGTTATTTTTAAAATAGTGATTTATAATTTATTGGCTTCACCAATATTCATTATTCATTACCTTTTTTATTGCTCTTCAATCTTTGTTCAATTATGAGTGTTAGTGCTCTTCACGATTACTAGTATTAGCAAATACTTTGTCATTCGCATTTGTCTTCAAGTGCAATTCCTTTGCAAATTGTCAACTAAATGGTCAAGGTCAATACTATGTTTGTTTGATCATGATACGGGCATGAAGGGTTTCCTAAAGTTTAGGTTTAAGGCTTGGTTATTATATTGATAACATAGGCAAATGATAACCATCAATAAGTTCAAGTAATTTTATTGAGACCAATGCACAGTATTTAGAGATGTTTTCCAAAGTAATGCACAATGCTACTAGCATGGTATGTCATGTTTGGACAACATAGAACCCAACTTAGTGAACCAATAAAAGGAAATACTCATTGATATGTTTAAATATTCTTCTATGTAATTGTAGGGTCACAAATCAAGCTTTCTTCAATAAATATAATTTATGATACAATGTCAAAGAAAGGAAATGTCATCTCATACCAAACTATCCTATGCTCAACTCCTTCCAACTTGAATACTCATTTTGGTAGCTAAAAATCATATATGAGATGGCTATAAGTTAATACATGTGATATAAATTTATATTATGTAAACCATGCTAGACATAAAACTCAACTTTGTGATCTAGTTCAATGTAATTACAAACATTCCACACATTTCCTAGATAACTTAGGAAATAATAATTCCATTTATTATTTAGTTAAAGAAGAATATACAAGGTTGATGCATGTATTATTTAATTAGACTTTCATAAATATTTGCAAAAGAGAATGGTAACGGATAACCTAGTGCCCATATCATCCAATTATTATGTATGGTGTCATGGTATGAAGATTGCAAATGTATACTTAATCTTACTATAGAAATAGAAACCAATGTCCTCAAGGGTTATATCCTTGTTATTTATTTAAGTATAGAAGTAGTTATACATTTTTTTCCTATAACAATTAGAATCTTAGACCCTAAGGGGGTTTCACTTAGAGTTTATAGCTATGCCAATTAGAATAGTGTTGACATGGGAGTCTGCTGAAACCAGTCGTAGATCTAGAAGACTTTTGAAACCTGGAATGTTGGGCATGCATGTGGACTCAGATGGGGCACTAGTTGATGAAAGAGAAGAATATGGAACATCTTCGTCAGCATCCAGTCACTCATCTGAAGATGTGAATTGTGATGGTGTGCAAGAAAATATGAGTGATTTTGAATAATTGTTTAAGACAGATTATATAACTGATGTATGCATCATATCTTCAAATAAAATTAATGTTTTCCATATGTTGTTAAATGAGAAGTTATGAAGCATTTTTATGTTGTTGGATTATGTCTTAAGTATGATAAATTTTATTGTTTAAATATCTACAATGCAATATCAAATTAGAGATATAATGTCTATTTTATTCAGTATACAAATAAAGACTTTTGATTTCATTGAGTGATATACTTTGTTCATAATGTCATGGTTTTTTAATTTTATAGTTGAAAAACTTTCAATTTCTTTTGTATCTAGCATGGTGTGGTTGAAAACATGTTAAATTTATACTTAGGAAAGAAAAATGATATTCTACCAGAAACATTAATGTGTTTTTTCCTTAAAAATTAACTTTGTTTGAGACATAAAAAATTGGTTTTATTAGCATTTTTTAAAAAGTTTGAAAATTGACCCTAAAAAAAAAAAAACATTATTCCAGTAGCATCACTTTCGTTTTGAAGCTATATTTTGCACGAAAATTTCGTAGTAAATTTCGTAGTCACCGCCATTTTTAAAACACGTTCAAAATTGGCACCTAAAAAAAAAACATCGTTCCAGTATACACACTTTTCGTTTTTAGCACTGTTTTTTATGTTTTTTTGGGGTTTTTGGGCCAGAGTTCCCGTTTTGAGTTTATAGTTCCTGTTTCAAAGTTTACATTGTTTAGCCTGCTTGCAATATTTTGAGGCAGTCCTCTTTGCTGCAAAATGGCCTCCACAAGGCCCGTCATGACAGGTCAAGAGAATGTCAAAAACTTCCTCTTCCCTGACACATCTTCTCAAGATCTGATCTGGGCCAAGTTTGAAGACATTGCCCCAATCCAGGTGAAAGGGGTGTTTTTCCTCACAATCTTGCTCTTCTCCTTTGAGGACAGGTGTGGTGGGAACTGTGCTGAAACCAAGTAGTTTGCTATATCAGCAAACTATGGAGAGAGTACTGAGATAGCAAACAAGTGTTCATCCGGCATCTGATCTTCCACCATTCCTTCTTCATCTGCGGGCAAATTTACTCTAGACAAAAAGTCAGCAACAACATTTTCTTTACCAGGCTTATCAACAATGGTCAAATCAAACTGCTGCAGTAAAAGCAACTATCTAATAATGCGAGCATTTACATCTAGTTTGTTCATGAAATATCTAATTGCAGCATGATCAGTGTGTACAAAGGTTTAATAGCCTGTGATGTAATGTCTGGATTTTTTTAAGGAACGCACTACAGCTAGGAGTTCCCTCTTGGTTACCATATAGTTTAACTCTGCCTTTGACAAATTTTTACTTATAAAGTATATGGCATAAGGTAACTTTTCATCAATTTGTCCCAAGGCTGCTCCTATTTCTTTGCTCAAGGCATCTATGTGAATGTGGAAAGGCAGGACCCAGTTTGGGCCTCTCAAAATTGGGGCAGTCACAAGTTTGATTTTCAAGGTATCTAGGGCTTTTTGACAGTTTTCAGTCCATATGAACTCGACATCTTTTCCTAAAAGACCAAACAATGGAAAGGCTAACTTACTGAAATATTTAATGAATCTTCTGTAATACCCAGCTAAGCCTAGGAAACTTTGGACACCTCTCACCTTTTGAGGAGGTGGGACCTTTTGGATGATGGCAATTTTGTTGAGGTCCACCTACAATCCTTGTTAAGATATTACATGACCTAGCACGGTCCCTTCAGTCATCAAAAATTCACATTTTTCCAACCTGAGGGACAAGTTCATTTCAATACACTTGTACGAGACTTTTCCTAGTTATATAAAGCTTCCTAAAAGTTAGAACCATAAGGATTAAAATCATCCATATATATTTCCACTGCATCATGAACCAAGTCAAAAAATATACTCAATATTGCTCTCTGGAAAGTGGCTGGATCGTTACACAAACCAAAAGGAAGGACCCGATACGCAAAGGTACCCCAAGGACAAGTGAAAGTGGTCTTATCTTGGTCCTCCAGGCTTATTTGAATCTGATTGTACCAGTTAAACCCATCTAGGGAGGAGAAAAAAAAATTCCCCACTAGACCATCTAACACTTGATCTATGAAAGGCAAAGGAAAATGGTCCTTTTTAGTGGCCTTGATCAGCTCCGGATAATCGACACAGATTCTCCACTTACCATTTTTCTTTGGCACTAGCACCCAAGGAGAGACCCATTCACTGCCAGAGAAGGCGTAGATGAATCCTACATCAAGTAATTTTTGCAATTCTTCTTTAACAATGTCTTTAAGGGCTGGATTCATCCTCCTTTAAGGCTGCCTGGCTGGTTTGCAATCTTCCTTAATGTATATATGATGAGTACATACTGAAGGGTGCACTCCCTTCATCTCCTTATAAATCCAGGCGAAGGCATCTAATTGTTTTCTTAATAAGTTGCACAGCTCCTTCTCCTAGGAAGTGGATAGGGATGAATTGATTTTCAAGGTTCTTTCTGGGTCGAACTCTATATTATTAACATGGAGGGAGGTCGGGTTGGCCACACAAAGATCAGTTAAGGGATTGTTTTGGGTTTCTTTCACTATATCTTCTAATGGCAAGGTATTGTGGGGTGGATTTTGAATTAAATTTTCAATGATATCATCCTCATTTTGCGGTTTCCCCCCATGACAGTTTCTAATGCACAAAGCGGTGCAGAATAGACTTCATCCTCATCCTCCTCCTCCAACCAGAGGGGTAGATCATGTTCTAGCAAGGCTTGGGTAGGAGTGTATAGGATTAACTGTTTGGACATATGCCCGTTCTTGATGGTCATGTTCCCAGCTTGACAGCTGATGTAGGCATCGGCAGTAGCCAACCAAGGTCTCCCTAGGATGAGAGGATACCCAGTGAGCTTTGTCTTTGGCTGGAGAACTAGGAAATCAGCAGGGTACTCCCAAGAATCAATGGAGACCATCACATCTTCCATAATCCCTTCAGGGGTCACGGTAGAGCGGTCTGCTAACTGCAATACTGTTGTGGTCTTCCTCGAGGAGCCCTGGAGGTTAAGTTTGATCATGGTGTCCTTTGCCATCACATTAATGGCAGCTCCCAGATCAATCAAGGTGTGTGGGATCATGATTCCATTGATGTGGACATCAACTACTAGGCTTCCAGGGTCCAGATATTTTGGACAGATTACCTGCCCCAACATCAGGTCGGACAGTTGTCCTATGACATTGATGGTTGGGGCATCTCTCTTACACCTGCCTGGATGCCTAAAGCACTTCTCATTACACATAACTATTTCAATTCTCCCAGAAGTTCAGTTTCTTCTAGGGTGGGCTGCGTTGTCCCAGATAGTCTCTCAGGAAAGGGTGGAATTACTTTAAGTTCACTTTCCTCTTTATCTTCCTCAACCTCCTTAGGGAGAGGCTAGCTATCTGGGAGGACCTTCCATAATCGCAGGCTAATCTCCTGAATCTCCATAGCATAAGTTGGGCATGATGGTTCCCCACTATATACTTGTTGATCCTATCTGTTGTTCGGGTTCAGGTTTGGTTGGGTAGGCAATTGGGGCTGCCTTGGTGGAGCAGGAGGCAATGGTTGCGGTTGAGCAGGTGGTGGAGGCAAAAGAGTGGGAGGAGAGTTGTACTGGGGCCTCCACCCCTGATGAGTTGCATTCCACTAAGGTTGTGGCTAAGCATAGGATTGAAATGAATGAGCGGCTAGTTGGGCATGATACTGAGATGGATAGGACCAAGGAGGAGGTGTGGACCAAGAAGGATGAGTAGGAGGGCCCCAAGAAGGTATGGGAGTGACTTGGTTGGGGTTGTAGTATGCCTGGGATGTCCCTTGCATCCCCTGCTGGTATGGTCTAGGTCCATGTGGTCTCCTCTGGTTCATGAAATAGAGTGGTTCAGTGGCTCCTTCGGCCCCTTGGTATACAGCTTTAAGTCCGAGCAAGGAAGGGCACTTGTCTGTAGAATGATCTTCTTCACAGACTGAACAAACCTCTATAGAGTTCAATGGGCATTCGTTCCTAGGATGCCTCCTGGTGCACCTAGGACAAAAAATGGCCAAAGCCCTCTCTGCTTCCTCTTGTTTCCTTTTGATATGCAAGGTATCCATTTGCATGGCAAGAGTCTGCAGCATCTCACTCTTAAAGTCTTCCAGCATGTTTCCAAGTTCACCTTTGATGGATGAATTGGATGAGGAGGTACTGGCTATGGGTTGACTCCCCCTACCTCTCTTTCTTGCTGCTCTAGAATGATTTCTAAAGACAGTCTTTATGTCCTCATAAGGTAGTTGGTAGATATCTCCCCCAGCTAGTAAATGGAGGGTGTCTAGAAGGTCTTCCGGAATTCCCCTGAGCAGGACCAACTTCAGAGATTTAGGGTCAAGTGTACACCTGGCCCTTTTGTAACTGAGCTGGAACCTCTCTTCATAATCTTCCAAGGATCCATCACTTCCCATGGTCATTCGAAAGATTTATTCCTTGGTATCTTTTGACCTACAGTAGTCTCGGTATTTGTTTTTAAAGGCCTGCTACATCTGAGCCAAAGTTGTGATGCTATTGCCAGGTAACCCCATGAACCAGTGCAATGTTCATCCTTAAGAGTAGAAGGAAATAGTTTCAACTTTTGCTCATCTTTTGCATAGTCATAGGTTCGACAGATGACATCAAACTCAAATAAGAAGGTGTCAGGATCTTCTGTGGTCAAACCATCAAAGTGGGGTAGGGCTAAATGACTTATGTTCTTCATTTTGGTGTCCCCATTGGTCTCTCGAATGGGAAAGGTACCCTCTACTCTTTCTCCATTCCCCCTAGCATTTCTGTTTTCAGCCATTGTCTTAGGAGGGATGTCTTCTTCTTCTTCTTCCCCTATAGGTTCTTCAAATATCTCTGGTTGTTCACCTAAAGGTTCTTCTTGATCACTTCCACCGAAGAAGAGAGAAGGGTGGCTATGTGATGTAGTGGGGGTGTTGAGCAAGAATTTTCCTGAATTATCTCTGTTCCTACGAGGCATGAAAGGAAATCTTTTTGGTTGGTTTTTGTTGTTGTTTTCACTGCTTGTACCTGCAAAAATAAAATTGATTGAATAAACAAATTGCAACTAACTGAAATGAAATTGCAGAATTGAAAAGGAAAGCAAATGAAATGCAGAACTGAAAGCAAGGAAATGACTAATATACTTTTGCTGAAATGAAGTTGTTGAAATGAAATTGCAGAATTGAAAAGGAAAGCAAATGAAATGCAGAACTGAAAGCAAGGAAATGACTACTCTACTTTTGCTAAAATGGAAATTGCAGAATTGAAAATGAAAGCAAGGAAATACAGAAACTGAAGGAAACAACTACTCTACTTTTGCTGAAATAAACTACTTAGCAGAATGTTGCGATAGAGAAATAGAAGAAAACAGTAATCACAAAATACTCTAACGATTCCCCAGAAACAGTGCTAAAAATTGGTGAGCACCAGTATTGCAGCAATAATGCTGCAACTCCTGGGCTTCCTACTTTACTTTTATCAACCCGGTAGTTCGTAACAAACTTGGAAGCGACGGTGTTGTATGCACAAGTACTAGTTCTTACTGCATGTTGTCACTTGGCCAGCTGGCACAAGATCACTAGGAGCTCAAGCCAACTTCTATGGATTCTAGAAGAAGCTTTATATGTGATGAAAGAAAGGAAAGCTTACTCTACTTGCAGAAAGGAAAAGAAGACTGAAATGTAAAGTAAACCTAGCAAACCCTACTTAACCAACTAATCCTAATTTTGTAGAAAGAGAGATGAAAAACCATGAAATGAATTCCATTACCTACTCAGGAATTAAACAACATCTACTCAAGCTATTTCTAGAAGTAAATGAGCAAAAAACATCTTTTTGGATTTTTATGTATTTTTATGTGAAATTGTCATGCATGTAATTTATTTGATTGTGAATGTGGCAGCGATTAGGTGGTGATGGAGGGCGGTTTTTGGACTTTAGAAGATGTAGGATGGTGTGGATGGGTCCTAGGAGGTCTCAGGTGGCATTCTGGAGGCTTTTCCAGTAATCAGACTTCAAAAAGAAGCCTACAGGAAAATCTACAAGAGGTTGCAAGGGATCTACAAGAGGTCTACAAGAGGATGCCGAGAGCAGTTTTGGAGGTTTTCAAGGTAGGAAAGCGGGTGGAAAGTGTAGCTGAAGGCTAGGATGATGTGTTAAGGTGTCTAGGGTCCATCAAGAATGATTAGGAGAGAGAAATATGGTCGGATATGTTCACGGAAAGAGAGGAAAGTCTATGGAAAAGTGCAGAAAACTAGGGAAAATTTGAGATGAACTATAGGCGACCTGTGAGGCATAGATCAAAGAGAGATTTTGATGGCTGATTGGCTAACTTGTTGTGAGAAGAGATTTGCTGCCAGAGAACTGAAAATCAAACAATGATATTAAGCAAGCAAGGAAACTAAGTACATCAAAAAAATAGAACTTCGCATCAATCTAATCTAGATCATGAGCTATGGAAAGAAATGTTGAAGAATGTTGTAATGAGAGAAAGCATGGAAGGAAAATTATTGCAAGACAAAAATGAGCATGGTGAAATAGGTCTAAAGCAAAGCATTAACCTTCTAACAAACTGCAACACTATAAATCCTATGGAGAAGGCAAATATGTGTTTTTTGTGGCAGCAAGAGGGTCTTGGCCTCAGTCCATGGTCCCAAGGGAAGGAAAGGAGGCCAAGGCTCTATTGATGGCCTTTTTGTATCTTCTTTCTATCACTATTCAACCTGCTATAGAAAACTCAAATGGAAACAACTTTCTAAATCACCAAAAGCAACCTATTCTTAACCAAGAAAGAAATTCATCTAACAGCAACTAATTCATAAACTGAAACAAAGCATATAAATACAAACAAGAGGAGCTTGGCTGCTTGGATTGGGCCCTAACCCAAAAGCTTCAGCCCTCTGAGGTAACTCGGTGCTAGCTCGAAAATGACTTCATCTTTATTATCAAAATAATAATAGGATTACATGAAACTGTCAACAAAAGTGAGTTCGAAGTTGAGCAGAGAAAAGCTGCAATAAAAATTCGAAAATTTGACTAACTTCCTAATGAGGCCCTAAGCCTCTCTACTTATACAACTGAAGTTCCCAACATCTTACTTAAAATCAGGGAGGCTCGGCTCCCAAAACTTGAGATGAACAGAATTTATCCTCCACTTGCTCAGCTGCCTCTTTAGTGCATTGATGTGACTATTTGTGCTACGAGCTGCATGATGGAGAATTTGAAGTGGGAGTCATAAATGAGGGGGATAATCTCCTATAAATCCTCTCCCTTGTCTACTTCGAATTATTGCTGCCAATTGTCCATTAAATCTTTGACTTTATCTCCAAAATTGAACAAAAATCTGCATTAAACACATATTAGACTCCATGGCATAATGACCAACCCAACTCACTCCATAAGCATAAATATAATCAAAAAACATGCAATAAGCTAATGATAATGGTTGATTAAACTATATTAGGAGGTAAAATGTGCCCATATAATTACCCATTTATGGGGCTCATCAGCACTGATATTAACTACACTAGACTTCAGAAAAACCTTTCTTGTGGAATGTGATGCCTCAGGAAATGGAATTGTTGTTGTTTTAATGCAAGAGAGAAGACCCATTGCTTTTGAAACTCATCTAATCAAAGGAAACTATTTACACAAACCTAGTTATGAGAAGGAAATGTTGTCAATACTACATGCATTAAAGCAATGACAACCTTACCTAATGGGAAGACACTTCAAGGTAAAAATAGATCATGATAGTCTTAAATACTTTTTGGAACAAAGATTCTCTTCAGAAGAGCAGCAAAAATGTGTCACAAAGATCTTGGGCTGTTACATTGAAATCATCTACAAAAAAGGGAAGCAAAAAGTTGTTGCAGATGCACTCTCAAGGAAGGACGAGGATGTGGAAGCATTTCTTTGTGCCATTTCTATTATCCAACCTGATTATATAACCGAAGAAAGAGATGAATGGAAGAAGGTTGAAGAGGTGTGGAGAATCATTCAAAAGTTGCAGAAAGATCCCAATACATCTTATACATTTACCTGGAAAAATGATTCATTATGGTACAAAGATCACTTATATCTTTGTAAGAATTCCCAACTCAAGCAAAAGATTCTTTTGGAATTGCACACCTCCCCCTTAGGAGGGCACTCAATATTTTTAAAAACTTACCACAGGGTCAAGAATGAATTTTTTTGGAATGACCTTAAATCTGATATTAATAAGTTTTTGGAAGAATTTTTGGTTTGCCAACAAAATAAAGTTGAGACAATTAAGGCCCTGGGTTTGTTACAACCTTTAGCCATTCCAAGTCAACATTGGGAGGAGGTCTTAATGGATTTTATTATGAGTTTACCCAAGTCAGAAGGAAAGAGTGTCATCATAATGGTAGTTGATAGACTTACCATGTATGCACACTTTTGTGCATTATCTCATCCTTTTAAAGCCAGTGCAATTGCTATTGCATTTATGGAAAAAAATTCAAAAGATACATTGAAACCCAAATATTATTTTAAGTGACAGAGATCCCATTTTCACTGGAAATTTCTGGACAAAATTATTTTCTTGTCTTGGTACTCAATTAGCTCATATTTTATCTTATCATCCTCAAGCTGACGGGAAAACTGAGATAGTGAACAAATGTTTGGAAGGATACCTTTATTGCCTTGTATATGATAAACAAACACAATGGGTTTAGTGGTTACCTCTAGTTGAATGGTGGTATAACACTTCTTTCCATACTACAACAAAAATGACCCCATTTATGGCACTTTATGGATATCATACACTATCCATCACATCATCTCTAAGAGAAAATTCTAAGGTTCAAGCAGTGGAAGATCACATCGAGCATCAACAACGAGTTCTCCAACTCTTAAAGGATAACCTCACTCTGGCACAAAATCGAATGAAATAATAGGCATATCAGCATCGCAGTGAAAGAAGTTTTGATGTAGGTCACTGGGCATTTTTATGGCTATAACCATACAAACAAATGCCCCTCAAGCAAGCTAAGAAGGATAACAAATTATCACCCAAGTAATATGGTCCTTACAAGGTGTTGCAAAAGATTGGTATTATGGCATACAAATTGCAACTTCCTGCATCTTCCTGAGTACACCCAGTTTTCCATGTTTCATGCTTAAATAAGGTTATTGATGGCAAGCTCCCCGTTCAATCAGATTTCCCAGAGCTTGACGAAGAATGAAAAATCATATTTGAGCCTAAAGTAGTCACATAAACAAGAAGCTGACAACTATGGAATCGATTAATTTCAGAGTATCTCATTAAGTGGAAGAACTTACCCGTTGAATATTCCACATGGGAGGATGAGAATTTTATACAGAAGCATGTGGAACTACTCAAGCATTGAGGACAACACTTTTTTCAATGAGAGGGGCATGTTAGGTCCCTATAATGCTAGTGTATTCCCCTTATTGTTATTGTTAGTGAAGCCCCCTATCGTTATTGTTGTGCCCATGTATCCCCTATCTTGTTATTGTTGTGCCCCATATAAGCCCACTATTGTTATTATTGTGTCCTTACATTATTTTTGTTATGTAGGCTCTGATTATATTATGACCCCTTAGACTCATATATATACCAAGGAAGTAATATCATTTGTATCATTCAAGAATTGTTCATTTATGTAATGTAAAGGATGTTGCCCCCTCGAAGAGGATAATTCTTAAGTCATTGATCTATCTTTCGTTTTTTTTTGTGAATTGATTGCATAACATTGGCATCTACCACACAGGTTACATCATTAGCGTCATGCTTTGATTATGTTATTTTCTATTTTCAAGACATGGTTGGACAAATTATTAATTTGTAATAAAATGTTAAAATACAATATTATAATTTAGTTATTTAAACATAATACATTAACCCATTGTGTTGAGGTTGATTCAAGTGGATATTGGTGGCCACCTGCCTATTCCACATGAACCTCCACCATTGTTTCTTTAAGTTTCATTAATTGTAGCATAATTTACCATTTTTGGCAGTTTTTCAAATCATGAACTTCCAGATCCATTTTGAGGCCCTAAACAATGTTTTTTTTTGGAAAACGGGAAAGCCAAAGGATTATGGCATGTTTTTGTAGTCAAAAGTTGTATTCCTCAGATAGATATTTCTAACGAGGTATTGTACTTGTCAAATGAAGATTATATACCAAAGTTACAACCTCGAGAAATTGGTGTACCAATTTAATCCAACGGGGCCCACAAACTTTTGGTGCTTCATCTCCTAGGGTATATTTTTATATGTTTAGGATTTTATATTGTTTATAAATAATAAATAGGCCTTCAAACCTTATTAGAACATAATTCAGAAGGCATGTAGGTGCCACATCTCTTCTCAGAGATACGCTACCATCGTCTAAGTTAGTTTATTTCAATTTTGCATGAAAAAAAAAATTAGTACTTTTTTTATTAATGAATTGAAGGTTTATTTTCATTGTATGTTTGTGTTTATGTTTATATATGTATTTTATTTCATTCCTTCATAAATCTAGATCAGTAGTATCAGAGCATTATGCTCTTTATCTGTTTTTTTGTGCATGTCCGCAATGAGGTCGAGGTATAAGAATTTGGGACTTGAACATGTTGAGCCTTTGAAAGACTGTCCCTGCCAACACCGACGACCTCCCATGGTGGAAGAAAAGAAGGACAAGGGAGCAAGAGATCTTATCAAATTGTTGCTCAAAGACACCCTCGAGCGACAAAGGAATGAGATAATGGACAACTTTTCCCAGATCCTTCATCGGATGCCCACTGGTGATGCATCTTCATCCAATGGTCACCTCGAAGGCATCACCCCCTTCAAGGTACAAGTGAACTTCAATATAGCTATATTCAAAGGTAAAACAGATGTAGAAGTTGTATATAAATGGTTGAATATATTGGAAGGTTAATTTTCGGTCCATAGTTTCTCTGATAGGGAGAAGATTACTTTTGCACTGCTTAAGGTTGCCCCCCATGTCAAGGACTAGTGGGAAAATTAATGTGAGAAAAGGGCCAAGGAACCCTCTCTGTTTACAATTTGCCCGTCTTGGAACTCTTTCTGAGACACTTTCAAGGAACAATATTACCCCATGGGGAGCTATGAGGATAAGTACATATAATGGGCCAAACTATGATCATAAAGGGACCAATATGTGCATGAGATCTCAAAATTTTTTAATACCCTATGCACAAAAGTGGGTATCAAAGACTCTAAGTGACATATGGTGCTCAAGTACCAAGGTTGTCTGCACAAATATATTCAAGAAGAAATGGAGTTCCCGGACATCTCCTCGCTTGTTGTAGCATATCGATATGCTGCCAAGATTGAACAAAATTTTAAACAAAAGAAGCACAACTTTGGATCTCTGAATCAAAAACAAGGAAATTGCACCTAAAAAACCACAGAACAAAGGACAAAGCTAAAGTGGAGCGACCCAGGACAACCCATCAAAGCTGCAATAAAATATTGGCAACACGAAGATAAAGAAGGACACAAGAAAGTGGTGTGAGTTCCACAAGATCCCTAATCACAACACAAATGAGTGTTGCACCAAGCAGTCAATAGTGGTCAAACTAAAAGCTTCAGAGTCTGATGCATGTTCTGATTCCGAACCAAAACCCGACAAGGAGAATGACAAGGGGAAGCAGATTATTGACATCAAACCCAGTGCCACCATTGCCACCACCAAGGTCCATAAGATTGAGCTTGAAGATCCAGAGGAGGGGGAGCATCTCTTCCACTCACATATGTGGGTGAAGGGTTCACCACTGCAATTCATTATCGATAGCGGGAGCCAAAAGAACCTAATCTCAGCAGAGGTCGTGAAGCGTTTGGTCCTACCGACTACACCACACTCACATCCATACACCCTCAAGTGGCTTCACCAAGGAAAATCTCTTTGCGTCAACCAACATTGTCATCTTCCCTACAACATCAAGCCCTTCACGAATGAGGTACTATTTGATGTTGCTCCTCTTGAATTTTGTGATGTATTATTAGGCCAACCATTATTATGGAAGCGTCATGTTGTGTATGAGTCTAGGCTTCACATTGTTATTATTATTATGGGCAATAATTTATACAGGATACCAAAGGTAGCCCTGCCCACCACCATCTCTTTGATATCTGCTAAACAATGCGGGAAAGATCATCTCCCAGACTAGGAAATTTGTTTTCTTTTTTATTCGCTCTTAAAGTAAGGGGAATATCATGGCTACATCCAAGGCCCCTGAGGAAGGTTCCTCCATGTAGAATAAGCAGGTGGATAAGTTCATGGAAAAATATAGGGACATCTTCTCCTAACCCATAGGGGTTCCCTTATACTGTCAAGTCAAACATTCGATCAATTCAAAACCTCTACCCAATGGGTCGATATATCGCCACTCCATTCTAGAAAATGAAGAGATCAAGCAGCAAATCCAACAAGTGCTGCAAAAAGAGCACATCCGACCAAGTTCCTCACCATGTGGGAACCTGATTATACTTGTACAGAAGAAGGATGGGACATGGAGGCTCTGGATTGGTTATCGGGCACTGAACAAAATCATTGTCAGGAATAGGTACCCAATCTCTCGGATTGATGACCTTCTTGACCAGCTCAAGGGGGCCAAGTATTTCAGCAAGATCGATCTGAAGTCTGGCTATCACCAGGTTCCAATAGAGCCCATAGATGTATGGAAGACCACCTTCAAATCCAAGGAGGGCCTTTTTGAATGGTTGGTCATGCCTTTCAGGATGACAAATTCCCTTGCTACTTTTATGAGGTTGATGGATGACATCTTACGACCCTTCACCAACTTGTTCATGGTTGTATATTTGGACAACACTCTCATCTTTAGTAAGAGTTGGGAAGAGAACTTGCAGCACATTCAACGGGTCCTTCAAACCCTGCGGCAACACAAACTATGTACCAACTTGGAGAAATGCACCTTTCACATGAGTCAAACCCAATATATGGGTTACATCATAGATGAGCAAGGTGTGCATGTGGATCCAGCTAAGATCCAAGTCATTCAGGATTGGCCAACCCTGACCACTCTCACAAAGCTTCACAACTTTTTGGACCTTACCAATTTTTATTGAAGGTTCATCTTGGGGTTATCCCATATCACTTGGCCTTTGAGTCAGGTTACCAAGGGAGGAGCAAAAGAAAAGTTTTCTTGGTTCGATTCCCAGAAGAAGGTGTTCGTTGAGTTGAAGCATCGCCCATGCTCTGCACCTATACTCACATTAGCAGACCTGCAATAGCCATTTGAAATCGAGACAAATGCCTCTAAATATGTTATTGGTGTAGTTATCACCGAGCAAGGGCATCTAGTGGCCTATCACAATAAGACACTTTATGATACACTTTGGAAGTACCCCACCTATGATAAAGAAATGTATTTTATCGTGCAAGATTTTTGGCAATGGAAACATTATATTCTGGAGAAGGAAATGATCATCCACATAGATCATTGACCTCTTCAGTTTATACATACACAAGGGAAGTTGTAGAATAATCGCCATCAGAAGTGGTCTACATATCTACAACAATTCCACTTGAACATTAAGTACAAGAAGGACAACACCAATCATGTTACAGATTTCCTCAGTCAGCCCCCAGTGGTAGCACTAACTATTGTTCTCAACTCTTGTGGCCACAAAACCTCTAGATGTCTGCATCTATAAAAGAATGATCTAGAGTTCGCCACCACTTACTAGATGTTAATCGATGGAAAGAAAGTTCCATATTTCGACCTCTAAGACACATTAATATGCTACATGGGCTACCTGTGTGTTCCTTCAAGCGAGCATGCCAAGTTGATCTGGGAGGTGCACTACAGTCGGGTCGCAGGACACTTCGTTGTGGACAAAACTATGGTTGTATTGTAAAAGACTATGGTTGTATTGAAAAAGACTTTTATTGGCCAAAACTTTGACAAGAAATTGGAAAATATATCAGATCCCGCATTGCCTGTGCCATCGCCAAGCCAACCATTAAGAAGCAAGGCTTGTACACTCCTCTGCCTACTCCCAACCAGCCCTAGGAATCCATATCCATGGACTATTTGTCGGGCTTCCCTTCTACAAATCATGCTAATGACTGTGTATTTGTGGTTGTGGACAGATTTTCTAAGATGGCCATATTTTCGGCTTGCAAGAAGAGTATCACAGTAGAGGACACTACCAAACTCTTCTTTGAATGAGTATGGATACATTTTGGAATCCCTCAGACCATTATATCAGATCTGAATAGTAGGCTCCTAAGCACATTTTGGTTGAGCCTCTAGACATTATTGGACACTAATTTCACTAATTAGACTGCATTCCATCCCCAGATTGATGGTCAAACATAGGTCGTCAACATGATGATAGTGCTAATACTATGCATGTACAACTCCAAGCATCCATGAACTTGGGATGAGAGGCTTCCTTATGTGCAACACATCTATAACAGAGCTCTCCATAGTTCGACTGGTTGTAGTCCTTTTCAAGTGGGTCTGGGTTTTCAACCTTTGTGTTTAATTGATGTTTCCATGCCTCATGCAACCACACAAAAAATATCCACACATGTGCAGTTCGAGTCTGATAAAGGAACCCGGTTTATTGAATGCATCCAACACATTCACCAGAAGTTGCATGACATATTGGATAAGCCCAATTCTGAGTACAAGCAACAACATGATCAACATTGGGTGGAACACAAGTTTCAGGTGGGTGACAAAGTTTGGTTGCATTTGCAGAAAGAACGCCTTACCAGAGCCCATCGAAAGCCCAGACCACTCCGATATGGGCCTTACACCATAACCAAAGCAATGGGGGACAATGCCTTTGAGCTCAGTATTCCCCCATTCCTTGGCTTGCCCCCAGTTTTCAATGTGGACCGCCTTCGGCCATACTTTCTGCCATTACTAGACACATCAGGCATTGCAAAACAACTCACAACAACAAAGCTATACCCCAAACTTCATGGAACGGGCCAAAAGTGATCAGATCATGGACACATATATCAAGAACAATTCCCAATAGAAGATCCAACTCTATCGGGTTGTCAAATTTGGCCAATTACTTCACCAAGGCAAGTGGCTCACCAGGGATCAAGTTCAGCATAAGTTTCCCCATCTCATGGAGGAACTCAACACAATGGGGACCATTGCTTCCTAAGGTGGGAGGACTGATCCAAGTGGATATTGGTTGCAACCCTCCTATTCCACTTGGACTCCCACCATTGTTTCTTTCATTTTTTTCCTTAATTGTAGCACAAATTACTACTTTTGGCAATTTTTCAAGTCCTAAACTTTTGAAGTCATTTTGATGCCCTAAACAACATTTTTTTGGAAAACGAGGATACTAATTACCTATGTTATGGGCTTGCAGTCGAAAGTTGTATTCACCGAATAGATCTTTCTAATGAGGTATTGTACACATCAAACAAAGATCATATGCCAAAGTTACGACCCCGGGAAGTTGATGTACCAATTTACCCCAACGGGGCCCACAAACTTTTGGTGCTTCATCTCCTATGGTTAGGTTTTTGGATGTTTAGGGTTTTCCATTGTTTCTCAATAATAAATAGGCCTTCGAGCCTCATTGTTACACAACTCAGAAGGCATGTAACCACCACATCTCTCCTCGGAGGTAAGCTACCATCACCTGAGCTAGTTTATTTCCATTTTGCATGTAAACAATTTTTCAGTACTTTGTAATCAATGAACTAAAGTTTTGTTTTCATTGTATCTCTATGTTTTTGTTTATATATATATTTCATTTCATTTTTTCATAAGTTTGGATCAAAGGTAGAGATGTGTTACTTTAGGTGTGCAAAGCTTTGCTTGTGTGAGGCTTTCCTCTACAAAAGGTGGGAGGCATAAAGCATCCGCTAAAAGCAAAAAACTTGGCATCTACCACATGGTTTACATAAAAATTGTTAATGGTTAAATAAAAAATAACAAGCCAAATAGATTTATGCCTAGAAACCATTAAAAAAAGGGTGGAACACATAAAGCATCTGCTACAAGCAAAAATCCTGGCATCTAGTATCCCGTAGGGGTTACATAAAAGTGTTAATGTTCAATGCTCAAATGTACCTCGACATAGAAATATAAACAAGATACAAAAATAGCTTGAGAACTAACTCAGGTCCTCAATCAAAATGATGGTGCACAAGGATAATATTACAAGTTTTTCTTATGTAGAGAGACAGGGTATGTGCAGGAGGACGAGGGTGCATATGGAACTTAATGTTAAAAGGTTTCCTTTTGCAAAGATGTTATTGTGCAAAGAATGAAGTATGTGCAAGAGAGTAGTTGCGTAGAGCTATGATTTTAGAGCTATGGAGAACGAGGAGTTTCGTGGATGCTCTGATAGTGTGTTATTTCTTTGAGCATTGGTGTTAGAATTGAATGTTTGCAGAGGACCGGGTATGTGCGAGAGAATGTGATAATTAATAGTATTATGTTTCATTGTGCGAAGCTTTTACTATGCGCAGGATGGGGTATTTTGGGAGAACAGGTGCGCATAGGGAAATTAATGTTAAACTGTTATTATTATTATGTTTCATTATGCGGAGATTTGATTCTGCAGAAGATGGGGAATGTATGTCAATTTTTTGAATAAATGTTTACATTAGCTGGAAAGGAAAATAAACAATTGTGCAAATTAAGTTGCGGAAATATTTTGAAATTAAGTTATTGAGAGCAAAACAACAACTAAATCAGTAACGATTTACTTTGACATAGGGTATAGGCAACAAATTAAATAGAGAAATATAGATAAATTTCATGCATGGAAATTAATTTTGTTATTTTTGAATACAGCCAAAATTTCTTGTTCTAATGTTCAAAAACTCGAAGAAGGACAACTATTGTAAATTGATTTGCTTTATCAACGAAAAACAAAAACAAAAAAAAAAACACTAATAGCTATCTGAATTGTTACATATCCTCGATATCAGAAGTGACGTGGGCAAGACCAAGCTGAAAAGGGGAGGAACCTTGGTCAATGGCCATGATATCATCATCTCTTTCATTAGCGTCCTCCTTAGCATTGATGTTCTTTGCGTGACCTAAATTATCCAGATGAAAAATCAACGTTTCATTTGCCAATTGCAATCGCTCCATCTTCAAGTCCAATATTGCCATTTTCTGATTTAAAAGGTTGAAATGGACTTGTGCTTGAAATTGAATCATTTCAGCATGGTTTGAGACCAAATCAATGAGAAATTCCAGAGCACCAGTTATTCTAGCCAAAGAATTATTGAGTTTTTGCTCTGCAATTCCATAATCTTGCTCCATAAACTTCAATTTGATTACACTCACTAATAAACTTGGTGAATTACGATTCTAATCTTTGACTCTATGTTTGTAAAGTCGTTCTAACAATGTAAATATATCATTGATCTAAATTTCCTTGATTACAAGCCTTTGTATTTTTCCTTAATATTGGGTTTGAGTTCGCACAACGTAAATGTTCATTGTCTGAAGGACGTGTGGAGGATGGTGTATGGGCAAAAAACGGGGTCGCAGAAGGAAATTTATGTTGTTGACGCGTAATTAATTTAACTATGAACAAATTTCGGATTAGTATTACTATGTTTCATTTTGTGATTTTTTTCCTTGTGTGAAGCTTTTACTGTGTGGAGGATGGGTAATGTGCACGAGAGTGGGGGCGTTTTCTCGTTTGTGTTTTCTACAATAAAATATTCGATTTGGTTTTTGTGCTTCAGACAGAGTTCATTTTGCAGAGTTTTCATTGCACTCAGCACAACATTTAGTAAATTATTTATAAATATTTAGAGTTTAAATATTACCAATAATATATAATAATAATAATAATAATGTCGAAGAACTGTGCATAATGAAAAAACTTGCGAAGTGGAAATATTTCATTATAATAGCATGATCTTTAATTAGTTAATTAGCAAAGTCTTTAGAGCAAAAGAAGTCGATTATGTGTGTGTGAGAAAAAATCACTAATGTTCGCACTTTAGCGATTTTTCCTAAAGTGAGCTAATAACATAGCAGTGGAGACTAGCATTGTTTATAGGTGTCGACATGAAAAAAAAGTAACTAAAAAATGATTAAAAAATGTTGGGCATTGGGTAATCCAGTGCTCCCCTTGTGTTTCTTGACATGGACTTACCGCCTCTCGAGGATCTGTTAACTCTGGCGATCCGTCCGTTTACTAACACCTGCGGGTTTTGGTGTAATGGCAATCGTGATCCCAACAAGTGGTATCAGAGCCAAAGGTTTCGAGTTTGAATCACACCCAGCTCACGCTAGGGGGGAGATTGTTGGGCATTGGATAATCCAGCGCTCCCTATGTGTTTCGTGACATGGAATAACCACCTCTCGAGGATCCGTTAACTCTAGCGATGCGTCCATTTACTAACACCTGCGGGTTTTGGTGTAACGACAATCGTGATCCCAACAAAAAAATTGTTTATAAGTGCAAATGTGCATGAATTGTGCGAAAGTTCTGTGACCCATGCTTCAAATTGAATCATTTTAGCATGCTTTGAGACCAAATCGATGAGAAATTCCAAAGCACTAGTTATTCTAGCTAAAGAAGTACTGAGATCTTGCTTTGTTGCTCTATTATCACACTCCATAAACTTCAATATGTATTACACTCACTAATAAACTTGGTGAATTACAGTTCTAATATTTGGCTCTATGTTTGTAGAATTCCTCTAGAAATGCCAATACATCATCAATCTAAATTTCCTTTACTTTAATCCTTTGTCTTTGCCATTGATGCCAGGTTTGAGTCCGCATAATGTAAATGTTCTTTGTTTGAACGACGTGCAAAGGATGGCGTATGGGCGAGAAAATGAGGGCGCATACAGAAATTAATGTCGTCAACGTGTAATTAATTTAACTATGAAGAAATTTCGAATTAGTATTACTATGTTTCCTTTTGTGAAGCTTTTCTTGTGCGAAGCTTTTACTATGTGGAGGATGGGTAATGTGCGTGAGAATGGGGGCGTTTTCTAGTTTGTGTTTTCTACAATAAAATATTCGATTTCGTTTTCGTGCTTTGGAAAAATTTCATTTTGTGAAGTTTTCGTCACACTTCGATAGTTCCTTCTAAAGTGAGCTAATAACATAGTAGTGGGGACCAACATTGTTTATAGGTGTTGACATGAAAAATATAGATATATATATATATATATATATATATATATATATATTGTAAAATTTGTTATTAAAAAATTTGTTTATGAGTGCAAGCGTGAATGAATTATGCAGGGGGTTTGTGATTCAATTTGATGCAATCCATATCTAAATACAAAGGAATTACCATAATTGCTATAATAATGACAAATGAATTGAAAGAAAACAACCAAAGTTATTTCTGAATCATGGTTTAGTCGCCCTCATCATTATTTAGATACATTGTTATCTAGTCTAGATTAGTGCGGAGGTGGTTGTAAAAAGTTGTGCGGAGGAAGCATGTGCAGAAATAACATTATGGAGGAAGTTGTGCGTAAGTGGTTGTGCGGGGGAAGTTGTGTGGAGGAAGCATGTGCGGAGATGGAAATGCCGACCCCGCAAATTAACAACATTGATTTATTGCAATAAGGAATTTAATAATAATTATTAAATAAGAAACATCACTATTTCGTTTTAAATAACAACGAGATTTCTTGTGCATTTGTAATGCATCATTTGACCTTATTGGCGACATAGAACATTATGTTCGAGTAGGGATTTTTGGTAATTGTAAGGCTTCTCTTCGAAGTGTCCTCATGTGATAGGACAATATAATCTCTTCTTAGGTGTAAGCATTCCTTTAAATTTTCTCTGAATTGATAGCATGGCTTTATCTATTCCTAGTGTGAATGTTGCGCTACTTTTCTTGTTGCAATTGCAGACTATTATATTCTACTAATCTAACAGTTGTTTCATTGGGTTCATTTTTTTGGCTGATGTTTTATAGCTCTGGCAGATTCACAGGATTTTCCATTTTAGATAGATGATTATTACACTGGCTTTATCATTAGTATTTGTAGATCCACATCGATACACTTATGTGTGGGAAGTGTGTGAGATATTTTTTAATTTAGCTAGAAAAGGAAGCCATACATGTGCCACATCTTAAAATTATATCAATTCCTGTCAGTGAAAGGTTTTCGTTATATCATTTCGATACACCATAAGATGTAATGGTCATTTGTTTGTTTCTTCTTCTTCTTCTTTTGGGAGAGAGTAACCTAACGAGGGATTACAATAGTCAAACTTTAGGAATTTTTCCAATTACGGTTATTCTTTCGTATTCAGATACAGTTTGCTTCAAATTGCTTACTGTCACTTCCGTTGGTTGTACACTGTCAATATTGTATCGAAAGCATTTGAACGATTAAAAATCTAGACTAGATAATAATGTATATAGATAACGATGAAAACCATTAAGTTGTGATTCAAGAATACCACTAATATTGTCACTAATAGTTGCAAAGATTTCGATAAGGTTGTACCTATCGATATTATAAAATACTCTTTCTGATATCTATTCAGTGAATTCAAGTGTAAATATTGCTTTTAAATTACTAATATTTAGCATTCGATTAAGTGACTGGGTCATGCTTGCATATCCACGGTGAATCACAGAAACGTAGGAAGTTAAATAAATATGAAATTGTGTGATACATTATACAGAGTGATTGATATTAAGTGGCTTCCATTGTTTAAAAATTATTGTTGTGTGGAAGGAAACTATGCGGAAGAACCGTGCGCGAGGGTGGGGGGTGGGGGGGGGAGTGAATGAAGAAGTACAAAAATTTTCCATAGAAAGATTGTGTTTGTTATTGCAGATACTCATTTTTCGACGTAAATCATAAATCAAAGGGTCTAAGTTTTATGAAGCTTTTGTGACATAATTTTAATAATAATAATAATAGCAAGTAACGTGTCACTGTGTTTTTCTCATTAACCTAAGAATCATAAAGAAAACGTTCTAAGTTTTATAAAGCTCTTACGACGTAATTTTAACACGTAAAGTGTTAGTGGTTGTATTGGCCAGGTGTTAATCATGCATTAGCCAGATATTGCAAAAAGCTATGAGTTTCGGTTGGAAGTGTTATTGATGTTGGATCTATGTTAATTATTGAATGAATATTTCCACTAATTAATCGATTCTCTTTGCATAAATCTTTTCACGGAGTGGAGGCTACTTTCATAGCCAATAACACCTTTTGTTCAGTTGTATTATTAATTGATAGATACTTTGGCATTAAAGGATTTTATTGCTAATATTTTAGTAAGTGATTAGCGTATACGATATTATTGGTGATATTTTAAGTGTAAATATTGCTTATCTTCGTATTTTCAAATATCTTTTTGTTTAGGCTCTTGTGCGGAAGTGTGCAAGAAGTAGTTATTGTCCTATTTGGTCAACCATTCACATTGGAAGTTGTTATTAGTTGATAAATACGTTTGCATTAAAAGTTTTTATGTTAATATTTAGTAAGTGGTTGACGTATACAAAATATTATTGGTAATATTTTAATTCTAAATAATGTTTATCTTTAGGCTCTTGTATGGAAGTGCTCTTCTTCGCACTTTACACTAAATGTTTTTATTGCTAATATTATTGGTAATATTTCAATTCTAAATAATGCATATCAGTACTCAATTGAGTAAAAAATGTGCGGAGTGAACACAAAGTTGTGTACAAAACAACATTTCATTGAGTAGAAGATTTGTTTATAGGATGTGCAAAAGTGCAGAAAAATGTTCATTATGTGGAAGAAGCTATCTAAGTTTTCATTATGTGGATAATAACATAGTTTATGCTTATATTATTGATAATATTTTATTTGTAAATAATGTATACTACTACTATTTAAATTATTTTGTACAAAAAAAGATTTCATTGCTAATATTTTAGTATCAAAACATATTCCATATTTGTTATTCGCAATAACATTGTCTATGCTTATATTATTGATAATATTTTAGTTGTAAATAATGCATACTATTGCTATTTAATTGATTCATTGTACGAAGGAAGCTTTGAAGTCTTCATTGTGTGGATCTCCACACTTCGCATTGAAAGCTTTCATTGTTAATATTTTAGTATTAAAAATGCATACTTTATGCCTATATTATTGATAATATTTTAATTGTAAATAATGCATGTGTTCGTATTTCCAAATATGTTTGAAATTAGGCATATATGTCCATTGTGTTGAGGAAGCTTTCAATGTGTGGAACGACACACTTGGCACTAAAGGTTTTTATTGCTAATGTTTTAGAATTAAGCGATGCATATTTGTTGTTTGCAATAACACAGAACCAAGTGTGGACTTTTACGATATTATTGGTAATATTTTATTCCTAAATAATGTGTATCTCTTTGTCTCTACACCTAATTACGCGGGACCCGCATTTCGCACACATTTTCGTCTTAGCCCATGCTTGTTCCTCACTGCTTGCTTTGCACAATGACGTATGCATAGCTTCCTTCACGCACGCTATATTTGGACACACTTCAACCACACATACTCTAGGCTAGACTCCACTAGAGTGTGTAGCTATTTTAATAAGCGATTGACGTATATGAAATTATTGGTAATATTTTAATTGTACATAATGCTTATCTTCATATTTTCAAATATTTCAAATATCTTTGTTTAGGCTCTTGTGCAGAAATGATCTTTGTGTGAATCTCCACACTTTGCATTAGACACTTTTATTGCTAATATTATTGGTAATATTCTAGTTATAAAGAATACATATTAGTAGCCAATTGAGTAAAAGTTATGAAGAGTGCACATAAAGTTGTGTACAAAAACACATTTCGTTGAGCAAAAAATTTGTTCATAGCACATGCAAAAGTGTGGACTGTCAATCTGTCATTATGTTGCTTTTCCTAACATATTAGTTTGTTGATCTAATAATCACCCTTGAGTGATCTTACTTAAAGAATTATTGAATAAAGGTATTACAAACTCATGTGTTGGTGTGTGTCTATGTTATTTTAGGCAACGGATCGATCAAATTGCCAAATACACAAACACTGGAAAATGGAAAACAACAAGAGAAACACAGTAAGCAAATACAAGAACACAACAATTAATGAGGAGTTCACCCTATCCTCCAGGGCTACGTCTCCAGTCCAGCGTTCAATGGTGGCCTTCTTTTATTATGTCTTTAAAGTAGAGAATTACAATGAGGAGCTCAAATTAAGTCTCCTAAAACAGAACAATGTTTGGTAGGGTGGTTCTTGGATCCCCCAAGCCACTAGAGTACACATACTCTTTTCCTTACGAGAACTTGACCTCTCTAGTCTTTAATGGAGGAGCCCAATGTGGTGCTCAGTTCCTGATAGATCCTCTCAGGGATTGCTCAATGCTGCCTTGTGCTGCAGGTCAGCTTGGTTCTTTGTCCTTCTGCTTCTTGCTTCACTGTCTTTCCTTCGCTCTCGCTCTCTTTTTCTTCGTTCTCTTCTCCGTGTGTTCTGTTCTGCGTTTGTTCATGGCTTAAAGCCAATTGATCTCATGATTGTTTGGTTCCTCTTTCGCCCCTGTCGGATCACCTGCTGCTGCTCGCTTGGGGTTCCCTGTCTCTGCGTCATCATCAATGGCTCACAGGGAGTGGCCACTTGTCCTCTTGCGAACTGTGCCAGCTTTTCTTCGTCAGTTCGGTTTTTCGGTTACGTCGAGAAATGACTCATCTGCCATCTTAGTGTCAAATTGGACTTCAAACTCTTTATGTGCCGCAGCTTAATCCCCTGTTAAATCCAATTCCTCCATCAGGTGTGATCTTCGCCATTATATCTGGAGCCCCCATATCTGACGTTATTTTCTCATTTCGCGCAGTTGACTTGCTCGACCGTTAGCGTGCGATAAGCGGCGGTTTTCTCTCTCCTCCACCTGCCATGCGTTAGGCGCTGAATGGAATCACTCGTTTTTATCCAAATCCACTTACCGCCCAAGGGTGCCCCTAATATACTGCCGCTTTTTGGAGCGCGGGTCCCGCCTTTATCCTTTAGCGTTTTCCCCACGGTTTTCCCGGCTTCCATGCGACCAAGCGCTTCGGGGCTTTCCTTCTCCAGGGGTTTTGCCTAGCGATGTGCACTTAGTGCATTAGAAATGCCCTCTATTTCCCAGTCCGGGCTTCCCAATGTCCAGTTTCGCCTCTTGCGCGGACTCCATGGGCCTCGGTCAGCGCACTTTGACCGAGGTCCTCGTCGTTCCTCGTCGGCTGCCAACTGCCACTGTTCAGGGGTCTTCCTGATCGCTCTGTGCTCTTGAATTCGAAGTTTTGTCATGATTTGATACAGTCATGGTGCTGTGATAATCTTCGTGGATCCAATTCGGATCATGGCCTTCCCACTAAAAAAGCTTTTGGACCACCAAAAGTTGGTTTTCAAGCATCAACTAAGTGAGGGTACGATTGTCTCACTTATCCAATCTCTATCCACTTTCCACTGCTAGGATTTGAACCCTTGAGCCCTACTCTGAGGAACTCAACATCTCCTCTGCGCGTCATCCTCACCTTCCTGTCCAGAACTGTGTCTTCCTGTAATTTATTAAGATATTCAAGTAGCAGGTCATCAATAGAAGGCAATTGACTCTGCTCTTTGGGATCCTCAATTAGAGAGGGTTCAAACAATCTCAAGCAATTTGCATTTACGACTGAGTAGATGTGCATGTAAGCTGGTAGATCAAGGCGAAAAGCATTCTCACCAATCTTCTCAAGTATTTTGAAAGGTCCATACCTGATAGGCTTTAGCTTTTTACCTTCACCTTGCATCCTGTCCTTGCTGATATACAGCCAGACCTGGTCACCAACTTGGAAACTATGCTCCATCTGATGCTTGTCATGCCTTGCCTTGTATTTGGCTTGGCTCTTTTCCAGTTGTTCTTGTACTTCCTGGTGGATCTCCTGGATTTGTTCAATGAACCTAGTTGCCCTGTCCACATCACTGTGTCCCTCAACTGTGGTATCTTTACCAAAGACAAAATCCAAAGGAGACCTTGGTGTGAAACCAAAACAGGTCTCAAAAGGAGATCTCTGTGTAGAAGAATGTTTTGCTCTATTGTAAGCATGCTGCACATAACACAAATGTTCATCCCAAAGTTTAGGATGTTTGCTGCAATATCCTCTGAGTAACTGGATCATTGTCTTGTTAACTACTTATGTCTGGGCATCAGTTTGTGGATGAAAAGCTGTGCTTTTCTTCAGTTTGGTGTCCATCAGTTCCCATAGACTTGACCAAAACTTCCCACAAATCGGGTGTCTCGATCAGATACAATGGAAGTGGGTAATCCAAAATGAACCCATACATGTTCAAAGAACAACTTTGCAGTTTTTTCAGAGGTAATCTGCTTATTACAAGGTATTAAAATACACATTTTGCTGACACTATCCACAACAACATATAGATAATCATGACCTTTCCTAGATTTAGGCAGTCCTCCAACAAAATCCATGGAAACACTTTCCCAAGGGTGAGAAGGAACTGGTAATGGAGTGTACAAGCCTAGTTTCTTATTGTTGGGCTTGCTTTTAGCACACATAGTACACCCTCTTACATATCTAGAAACTGTCTCATTCATTTTTGGCCAATAAAAAAATCTTTGCAGCTGTGACACTATTTTACTTACCCCAAAGTGACCTGATATCAGAGAAGTGTGTGCTTCTCTAATTATCTTTACTCTTTCAATTTGTGGAATGCATAACTTCCCACAATGGTATAAGAGTCGGTCCTTTACATGATAATCCAATTCTTCTACTCTTTTGCCTTGACTTAAAGTTGCATATACATCTTTAAAGTCTATATCTTGAGCATATTGTTCAATGTAGCTTTCATGTAACACAGAATTATGCTTAAGTATAGTAGATGCATTTATAATGGGTCTAGATAACATGTCTGCAACTTTGTTGTGTATTGCCTTTTTATATCTAATGACTAAATGAAACTGTTGTAGAAAACCCATCCATCTATAGTGTCTTGATTGCTGCAACTTAGTTTGGGAGTGTAGATATTGAAGTGGTTGATGATCAGTATGTATCACTGTCTCTTTGCCCATTAAGTAATGTTTCCATTTTTTCACACTCTGAACTAATGCATACAATTCTTTATCATATGTAGGATAGTTAACTACTGTAGGATTAAAAGTCTCATAATGATAACATGTGGGTTTACCGTGCTGTGTCAACACTGCTCCCATGGCATAGTCACTAGCATCTGTTTGGATCTCAAATGGTCTTTGAAGATCAGGCAGTGCTAGTACAGGTGTTGTACTAATCTTTTCTTTCAAGGTGTCGAAGGCTTTCTGATGTTTGCCTCCCCACTAAAACACCTTGTTCAATCCTGTTAAAGCATGTAAGGGAGCTGCAATTGAGGAAATGTTAGAAATGAACTTCCTCCAATATTGTGTTGCCCCTAAGAAGCTTCTCACTTCTGTAGCAGACTTGGGTTTAGGCCAGTTTACAATGACTGCCACCTTAGAGGGATCTATCTTCAATTCACCACCCCCTACTATATGACCCAAATAATTTAGAGATGTTTTACCAAATTCACATTTTGAGAGTTTAACATGTTACATGAAGTTTTTCTCTTTTCAAAACATCTAATGTCTACTTAAAATGTTTTAAGTGTTCTTCCCACGTTTTACTAAAAATCAGAATGTCATCCAGATACACAATAACAAAATCATCAAGAAAAGGTCTGAGTACATCATTCATTAATCTCATGAAAGTAGTAGGAGCATTAGTTAAGCCAAAAGGCATAACCATCCACTCATACTATCCCTGCTTTGTTTTGAAAGCAGTCTTCCATGCATCTTGTTCTGCAACTCTGACCTAATGGTATCCACTATGCAAATCTAGCTTGGAGAAATAAACAGCTTCCTTCAATTGATCTAAAAGATCATCTATGCGAGGAAGGGGATAACGATTTTTTATTGTTATCTTATTCAGTGCTCGGTAGTCAATGCACATTCTCCACGAGCCATCTTTCTTTCTCACCAAAACGATTGGTGACCCACATGGTGATGTGCTAGGCCTAATAAATCCTTTCTCAAGCAACTCCTGCACCTGCTTCTTGATTTCAGCATTCTCTAAAGCAGACAACCTATACATTCCAATGTTAGACAAAGGAGCATCTTGCTGCAAAATAATATCATGTATTATTTCCTTTTTGGGTGGCAGACCTTTAGGTTCTTGAAACAAGATATCATACTCTAAAACAACCTTTTCTCAATCAGCGTGCTATTTAGCATTACAACCCTCAATACATTGGTTTTTTCAGGTTTCTTTTCCTTTACAACCATCAGTAAGAATTTTTTGCATGAATTTATCATTCTTTTCATCTGCCCTGAGTTCATGAGAGTATAATTATTCTTGAGCTTATGAGCTCTTACAAAGTATTCGATTCCCTCTTTAACAAGTAGATACTTGTTCTCAGCTCTATAGAAAATAGCTTTTCTATCATACAAGTAAGGGCTTCCTAAAACAATTCCACATATAGCCAAAGGAATTATGTCTAAATCAACCTCATTTACAAATGTTGACCCAAAAGAAAACTTGAGTTTGCACTGTCTAGTCACTTGTAGTTGTGCTTTATCATTCAACCATCCTAATGGGTATGGTTTCTTGTGAGGTGTAGTTTCTAATCCAAAGTTCTTTACAATTGCTTCAGAAATTAAATTTACTTGTGAGCCACTATCAAGCAATGTATCAATATTTGATGTTTAGAAATAACTCGAATATGGAAAAGCTCATGTCTTTTTCTCTCATTTTCTTCATCAATAACAGATTGTGTAGAATTACTAGTAGCTGCTTCAGAATTCTTACCTTTTATACCTGTGGTTGAAATGGTTGTTTCATCTCCCAAGTCTGACCCCAAATCTTTCTGAATAGCTGCAGTAGTCTTCTTCTTCTTGCCCTCAAACTTCTTAGGTCTCAGCTCTAGATGCAAAATCCAACAATGCTCCTCATCATGCCCATCCTTTTTACAGTGAGTGCATGAAGCCTTGCTTTTCTGTGCAGTGTTAGCCTTCCTTGCTTTCCACTTCTGCTTTCTTTTCTCTTTGCTCTTGCTTACAGTGGGTTGGGATGGTCCCCCAACTTCTGGATTTCCATTCTTTCCTCTAGCTTCTAGATGAGTAGCTTGTACAGATACCTCATCTATACTAGTGGGATTAAACATGAGGATGGTATGCCTCATGTAGCTTTGTAGACCACCAATGTACTTCAAAAGAGTTTCAGGTGAGTCTAATGAGATTCCTAAAATCAATGCTCTCTTCCTAAATTCTTGAGTGTACCCTTGCACACTTTTCCCTTTTAACTGTCGAAGAGTTTGCCAACTCATCATGGCTTGTTGCATGTAGGCCAATGGATAGAACTGCTTTTTGATTGCAGAAACAAATTCACTCCAGATAGAGATGCTCTTACCATGTCTTTTCATGTCAACTTGGGTTCTGCCTTCCCACCAAACCAAGGCAATGCCTCCAAGGTGTAGGCTTGCCAACTGAATCTTTCTCTTGCCTGAGTCGATATTCTGCACTCTACAGTACACATCAATTTATCTAATCCAATTGTCCAACTTTTCTGTATTCAACTCTCCATCATATATAGGCAAATCAAATTTGACATCTAGTTTGATCAAAGATGCTTTCTTTTTGTTTTCAGGGCTATTAGGAGGTGTGAGAAAGCTTTCCTCTTTCCCTTTTCCTTTTGAGTGGTTATGGAAGTGAGACTCATCTTCTCCTTTGCCTTGTTTAGAGCCCGATGAATCTTCATCCTTATGTTTTCTAAAGTCCCTATACATTTCTTCTACCATGGACTCTATGGCTAGGAAACTTTCTATGAATTGAGGGTCTGGCCCCATAGAACCTTCCTCTGACATTGTCTTCCGAGGATAGACTCTCCCAGTTACAGGATTAGTTTCGACCAACACTCCTTCTCCTAATTTGATCTTTGATCTAGTGAGCATTCAACAGTTAAACCAACACAAGCTTGTCTAATATTACAGCCTAGAGCTCTGATACCACTTACTTGATCTGATAATCACCCTTAAGTGATCTCAGTTAAAGAATTATTAAATGAAGGTATTACAGACTCATGTGCTGGTGTGTGTCTATGTTATTTTAGGCAACGGATCGATCAGATTGCAAAATACACAGACACTGGAAAATGGAAAACAGCAAGAGAAACACAATAAGCAAATACAAGAACACAACAATTAATAAGGAGTTCACCCTATCCTCCAGGGCTACGTCTCCGGTCCAGCTTTTAGTGGTGGCCTTCTTTTATTGTGTCTTTAAAGCAAAGAATTACAATGAGGAGCTCAAATTGAGTCTCCTGAAACAGAACAATGTTTGGTAGGGTGGTTCTTGGATCCCCCAAGCCACTAGAGTACATAGACTCTTTTCCTTACCAGAACTTGACCTCTCTGGTCTTTAATGGGAGGAGCCCAATGTGGTGCTTAATTCCTGACAGATCCTCTCAGGGATTGCTCGATGCTACCTTGTGCTGCAGGTTAGCTTGGCTCTCTATCCTTCTGCTTCTTGCTTCACTGTATTTCCTTCGCTCTCGCTCTCACTATCTTTATTCTCTTCTCCGTGTGTTTTGTTTTGTGTTTGTTCATGGCTTAAAGCCAATTGATCTCATGACTGTTCGCTTCCTCCTCCGCCCCCATCGGATCGCCTACTGCTGCTCGCTTGGGGTTCCCTATCTCTACGTCATCATCAACGGCTCACAGGGAGTGGCCACTTGTCCTCTTGTGAACTGCACTAGCTTTTCTTTGTCGGTTTAGTTTTTTGTTTACGTTGGGAAATGACTCATCTGCCATCTCAGCGTCAAATCGGACTTCAAGCTCTTTATGTGTCGCAGCTTAATCCCCTGTTAAATCTGGTTCCTCCATCGAGAGCGATCTCCGCCGTTAGATCTGGAGCCCCCAGATCCGACGTTATTCGCTCATTTCGCGCAGTTGACTTACTCGACTGTTAGCGTGCGATGAGCAATAGTTTTCTCTCTCCTCCACCTGCCACGCATTAGGCATTGAATGGAATCTCTCGTTTTTCTCCAAATCCTCTTACCGCCCAATGGTTCCTCAATATACTGTCGGTTTTTGGAGCGCGGGTCCCACCTTTAGCTTTTAGCGCTTTCCCCACGGTTTTCCCAGCTTCCATGCGACCGAGCGCTTCGAGGATTTCCTTCTCGAGGGGTTTTTCCCAGCGATAAGCGCTAATCGCACATCAGAAATGCCCTATGTTTCCCGATCTGGGCTTCCCAATGGCCAGTTTTGCCTCCTACGCGGACTCCATGGGCCTCGGTTAGCGCACTTTGACCAAGGTCCTCGTCGTTCCTCGCTAGCTGCCAACTGCCATTGTTCAGGGGTCTTCCTGATTTCTCTGTGCTCTTGAATTCAAAGTTTTGTCCTGATTTGATACAGTCATGGTGCTACGACAATCTTCATGGATCCAATTCGGATCATTTGTTGTTCTACATTTTTTATACTACGATTATCCTTTTCGCTTATGCTATATTGTGCAAGTGAAAAAATAAATATATTGCATCAGATTACTCATTATCACTTCTACACCTTTGTTCTCACAGGCATACTTCGTCTTTGACACATTCTTCATTGCGAATAGTAACAACTTTTTTCTTAGCTTCAACAACTATCCTACCGTATAGTTATATCTACAAAAGTTCTAAATGCAAAAGAGTTTAAAAATTAACCAAAGAAAATTTTTTTCCCATTGTGTAAAGGAGTTGTGTCTATGTACAACTATTAGCAAATGCTTGTGTGGATAGATTTCACTTTGCGAAAAGAAAAAACCGTGGTCGATTGATATATTGCAAAATACATCTTCAATTTTCAATTAAGCCTGAACAATATCTCCAATTTGTATTAGCTTTGGTTGCTTTATGTTCAACATTTGGTGCTTTTCTTACAATATTTAGAGATTCCATTCAGGCATAATTGAAAGTTGAAGGTGTGTTCATCTATGCTTTGGCATCCTACGTAAATTCTTTATTTTGTGTAGATTCAAATCTCTATGCAGTGCAAACAATGGAGGCCACTTCCAAATTCATCTAGTAGACCTTCGCCCAACATTTGCTCGTCAAGTATGCGAATGTTATAAAAGAACACAAAAATTTGGGATAATTTCCCGTCATTTACCATTAACATTAATAGTTTAACATTAATTGGTATTAGCTTTAGCAGTTTTTCGCACAACCAAAGCTTCACACACTACTGAAGGGATATCATCAGTAAAGCTCTACAGACATAGCAGTAATGTTAATTGTAGATACACACAGTCATTACACACGGAAACGTGAAATATAGAAGTAGACAACACTGAGAATGTCGTCGATTAAGCAAATAATTTTAAGTGCAGAACATAAATGGCTAGCAAATTACTTTTTGCACAATGCATTTAGAAAATGCAGGTACAATCTCCAAAGGGAAATCTTGAACATAAAGAAATACAAGATAATGTTTCTTGAATTTTGAGATGTTGTCCAAGCCCGATTGGAAATCAACTATGTATTTTGCAACACATCATAGTTATAAAAGACAACCAACTCTTTAATGATATGAAAGAGGAATAGTTGCAATGCAACATAGTCCCTCCCTCTACCGCTAATTAAGGGGGTCTGTATTTCCATCTTCGCACTTGCTTCCTCCACACAACTTTCCTTGCACAACCACCTACGCATAACTTCCTCCATAATGTTATTTCCGCACATGCTTCCTCCGCACAACTTCATACACCCACCTCCGCACTAATCTAGACTAGATAACAGTGTATCTAGATAATGATGAGGACGATTAAAGTGTGATTCAGAAATAATGTAAGATGTTTTCATTCTATTCATTCGTCATTATTATAATAAATATGATTATTCCTTCATATTCAGATACAAATTGCATCAAATTGCTTAGTATAACTCCCCCTGGTTGTACGTTGTCAATATTGCATCGAAAGCATTGGGGCAATGAAAAATCTAGATAACAGTGTATCTAGATAATGATTAGAATGATTAAAAATATAGATAATAGTTTATCTAAATAACGATTTATCTAGGGATGTGTCGTAAATCTGGAATTCGATTGCTTTGCCTACTAATGTATATGTTTGACGTTCTGCATTCTCAGCACTCTGATTATATTTTTTTCTTATGCTAGAATGTTCAAATGAAAAAATAAACATATTGCGTCAAATTGCTTACTGTCGCTTTCGCACATAAGTTCTCCCAGACATACTCAATAACATAGTAGTGGGGAGAAACATTGTTTATAGGTTGAACTGAGGCTTCTGTGATCCATATCAATTTTATGAGAGATTTTTCGGCGTAAATCACATGAAATTTCATTTGTCAACACGTTTCGAACCCACTAGTGTGGTTCATCGTCAGGACAAGTTGAAGACTCAGATCCAATATGCATGTTAAATACTTAGAGCAGAACATCCAACGGCTATAATCTTTGACCAAGCAACGACTATATTGACTAACGGCTAACTTTGACTGGGAAATGGCTAGTTAGACAGGACCCGGGGTATAACTATATTAAATTAAAAATTAAATGAGTCATAAAAGTTATAATAATTTTATAATTAATTTAATTTTTATTATAAATATATATACACATATATAAATATTAAATTAAATTAAATGATTATTAAATTAATAGTTAGTTATACATAAGGTATTATTTTCTATTTATTTTTATTTTTTATTCCTATAAATATTAAAATAAAATAATTTAAGTATTATATAGAATAAAACTATAATAAATTAAATTCCTAGGTTTATTGACTAACGGCTATATTGACTAAGGCTAACTTTGACCAGGAATTAGACATGACTAGGTAAAATTAAAAATTAAAATAAGCCAATTAAAGGGACGTATGAATTTACATAAAAATTTTAATAATTTATTATTATGAATAAATATTAAATTAAATTAAATGATTTTTAAATTAATATAAGAGGTATTAACTATTTTTATATTTATTTTAATATATATATACCTATAAATATTAAAATTATTTAAGCATTATATAGAATAAAACTATAATGTATTAAATTCATAGATTTATTTAGTTGTTTAATTAATAGATAAATTGCTTAATTATTTTAACTATAAATTAATAAAAATATTATCTTAGATCATTTTCAAAAGTAATAAATTTTGTTTTTATTAATTAAGTTAAAATTATTAGAATATAACTAATACAATATCTCATATTATATAAACAACTCATCAAAGACTAAAGGCCAATGAGAGAAGGATACAAGATAACAAGGGAAAATAGACCAAGAACAAGCTAAAAAGGAGGGAGGGGAGGAAGGGAAGAAAACGACTAGGAAGAGAGGGCTGGGATCCAGCAACTACTGATCTTCCATCTGTCCTCTCTATTGAGATTGTTCGGTCTTTTTTCAATCTCAAGGGCTTCCCTAAATTTGCGGTGATGGAACTGTGAAACTTTAGCAATAACACTTGCCTCCTCGATACAAACATGATGTTTGGTATTCTCTGCATGCTCAGCTAAAGCGGAAGACTTGGTTCTCTTATGCTTGAGGTCAGCTGCGTGCTCACTAATCCTTTGATTAATGGAGCGACCAGTCTCACCAATATAGGGGGTCCCACAAGAACAAGGAATAATATATACCCCTTTCATGTCCTTAGGGTCGATAGGATCCTTCACAGATCTAAGGGACTTATGAATGGTGTTGAGGGGTCTAAAGGTCGAGGGGACATTATGCTTCTTAAGAATCCTTGAAATCTTATCAGTAGTCCCCTGCACAAATGGAAGATGGACACCTGGGACCTGCTCTTTCGGTTCTCTTTTAGTTAATGAATTTTTGGCAGCTTTGAGGAAAGCTTTCTGACCCAGGTATCTACTATAACCATTCTCAACAAAGACATTAAGGAGGTGGGATTTCTCTTTCTCGAAGCTCTTTTCATCAGAGATCCTAAGGGCACGAGTAGCAAGGGTGTTGAGAACACCCAACTTCTGAGCCGGGAAATGGTGGGAACTGGCATGAAGATACTGCTTCGTATGTGTTTTCTTTCGAAACACTTGGTGGGAGAGGGAACCATCACTATTCTTAGAAATAAGAATATCAAGGAACGAGAGGCAACCATCGACTTCTTGTTCCTTGGTGAACTTAATGGCCAAGGATTGATTGTTGAGATGATCGAAGAAGAGATCTAACTCCTCTTAGCCATGAGACTAGATGACGTTAGTGTCATCTACATACCTTTTCCAAAGCTTAGGCAGGAGGCGGGCCGAGTTTGGAGCCCTGGATTCAAAATATTCCATAAAATATTTGCTACGACAGGGGATAGGGGGGAGCCCATGGCAACACCACAGGTTTGCTCAAAGAACTCCCCTTCAAAACTGAAAAAGGTGGAAGTGAGGCAGATCTCAATTAATCGAGCAATATCAGGATCTGTTAGGCGGTTGATCACCTCCATGGCCTCATTTATAGGGATGCAGGTGTACAGGGAAACTACATCAAAACTAACAAGAATGTCCTCAGGGTCAAGCTTAATGTCCTTGAGCTCCTTAATAAATAGGTGTTGACATGAATAAAAGTATTTTTTGTAAATTTTGGGATTAAAAAACTTGTTTATGAGTGAAAACATACATGAATTATGTGGAATGTCTGTGATTGTGCGGATTACGGAGGTCTACATGATGAAATCTTGAAATTTTCCTTCGCACAATGGATTTCCTCTGCAGTTCCACACATATGCCTATTTACACAAGGATAACCATAAATAAATCTTTCACTGTTCGGGGATCATAACCTTTAATCAATTGATCAACAAAGTCTTTAGTGTAGAAGAAGTTGATTCTGCTAGAGTGCAAAAACCGCACTCGATCTGCAAGAGGTGTTCGTTAACATTTGTGCTTAGGCGGAAAGTTTCATGCAGATAACTAATAAAGGTTTTTGTGAAGTCTGGTATAGCTAATATCAGAGCTCGACACATTTCCTCTTTAAGATGTTCAAAGGCCTTAGTTGCTTCTAGAGTCCAAAATAATGCATCTTTCTTCAGTAATGTTGTTATAGGTGCTACTATATGCCCATAATTCTTAACAAACTTGCGATAATGTCCTGTCAACCCAAGAAATCCTCCAAGATGTCTTAAGCTTGTGGGGATTTTCCATTCCTTTATGAGTTTAATTTTGTTAGGGTCTACCTTGACACCCTCATGAGATATAATATGACCCAAATATTCCACTTTATTACCCCAAAGAAACTTTTGGAGGGTTTTGTATACAATTGTTTCTCCTCCAATAGTTTGAGGACCCTGTCAACATGTTGAATACGATCTTTCCAAGACATGTTGTAGATTAGTATATCATCAACAAATACTAAAAAAAAAAATCTAATGAAGGATTTGAAAGTGGAATTCATCAAACCTTGAAATGTGGAAAGTGCATTAGTAAGGCCAAAAGGCATGACCAAAAACTAATAATGACCTTCATGAGTTCTAAATGTTGTTTTTAGAATGTCTTCTGCCTTCATTCTAATTTGACAATATCCTGGATGAAGATCCAACTTGGTGAAGTAAATTTCTCCATGTAGTTCATCCAACAATTCATCAATGACATGAATGGGAAACTTATATTTAATAGTGAGCTTGTTGAGCCCTCTATATTTCGGACATATGTGCCATGATCTATCCTTCTTGTGCACCAATATTATTGGGGAAGAGAAAGAACTTTGGCTAGGTTGAATTATACTTGCCTCTAGCATTTGTGCAACCATACTTTCAATTTCACTCTTCTAGGCATAGGGATATTTTTAAGGTGTAATATTTCGAGGGACACTTCTTGATATCAAGTGAATAGCATGATCATGATCGTGAATAGGTGGGAGACCTTTGGGAGTCTTAAATACCTTGGAATGATTTTCAAGAACTCTTTGGGGATTTGGAGAAATGAGTGATTTAGATGTTTGAATATTTAGTGAACATAATTATGCAATTACTTCTTATTGTTCCTTCTCCACTTCATCATGCCATTAGAGATGATTATCTTCCTATGTTTGCCTATGATACCATTTAATTCAATTTCCTTTACTTCTGAGAAAAAATTCAAGAAAAGTTCTTGAATATTAAAATTTATTGTCCCCAAAGATTGTAACCATTGGACTCCTAATACAACATCCACACAGCCCATTAAAATGACAAGCATTGGACTATTCAATACATATTCCCCATGGTCATATTGATATTATGGCACCTCCCTGAGCAATTTATAGTTCCTCCATTTGAAACCATCACTTGACAATCTAGTGTCGGATATAGAAAGCAATTCAAATCCTTAGCTATCTTATAATGAATAAAATTATGAGTACTACATGAATAAATCAATACTATTACCTTTTTCTTCTTGATATATCATTCTTTCTTGAGAGTTTGAGGAGCGGTAATTCCCACCAATGCATTACAATAGATGGTCAGATTCATTTCTTCTTTTTCAGCCATTGGGGTTGGTTCCTAGTGTATACCTTCTTCCTTTTATGTTTCTTGTTCATTTTCTTTCTTCTCTTCACAATATACGTAAAATAATTTCTTCTCTAAACACTTATGACCTTTAGTGTATTTGTTATCACAACTGTAACAAACCCATTTTGCTTTTTTTTCCTCTAGTTGTTGTGGTGTCAACGTTGTAGGTTGTGGTAAGCTAGGAGCAACAACACTTCCATGTTTATAATTGTGAGTGGTAGACCTCCTTGTTGCTATAATTTTGCTTTCAACTTTTCTTACCACCCTTAATTCATTTTCCAATGTATTAGGTTGCCAAAGGAAAGCCTCATGTTGGATGTTATCCTTTAAAGTCCCTATAAAGACATCAATCGAATGCTCCTCTAGAATATCAGATACCTTGATATTCAATCTTTGAAAGCCCTCAATGTTCTCCCCAACTGAACCCTTCGCTCGAGATTTATCATTTAGGCTAAAGAAGGTATTACTCTTTGTATCCTCATAATGTTTTATCAATTCCTCTATAAAAGTTTCCCAAGTGACATATACTTTATGAGAACAAAGCCATCGATACCATACAAATTGATTGGGTTCTAAATATAAAGATGCAATGTGTACCTTTTATGTGTTTTTTAAATTGTGTAGATCGAAGAACTTCTCCATCTATAGTATCCATGTTACCGTATCCTTGCCATCAAAGATGTGTATACATGGTAAATCTATCAACTACCACCATGATGACACTCTATCCTTCAGACTTGGGTAAACTTGTGATAAATTCCATTGAGATCTCTTCCCAGCGCTGACTTGAAATGGCTAATGGTTGTAAAATACCTGGGGTCTTGATTGTCTCAACTTTATTTGTTGGCAAACCAAACATTCCACCACAAAACTATGAATATTAGATTTAAGGCCATCCTAAAAGAATTCCTTCTTGACCTTGTGGTAAGTTTTAAAAAATCCTAAGTGCCCTCCTATAGGAGAGGTGTACAATTCCAAAAGAACTTATTATTTAAGTTGGGAGTTTTTACATAGATATAAGCGATCTTTGTACCATAGCGGATCATTTCTCCAAATAAATGAATCAGATTCACTAGGATCTTGCTGCAAATTTTGAATGAGTGTCCATACCTCTTCCTCAGTCTTCCATTCATCCCTTGCTTCAGTTATCCAATTAGGTTGGATAATAGAAATGGCACAAAGAAATGCTTCCGCATCCTCATCCCTTCTTGAGAGTGCATATGCAACAACATTTTGCTTCCCTTTATTGTAGATGATTTCAAAGCTATAACCCAACATCTTTGTGACATGTTTTTATTGCTCTTTTAAAGATAATATGTGTTCCAAGAAGTATTTATGAAGTGTCTTCCCATTAGGTAAGGGAGCCATTTCTTCAATGCATGTAGTATTGCCAACATTTCCTTCTTATAAATAGGTTTTTGTAGATACTTTCCCTTGATTGGACGACTTTCAAAGGTAATGGGTCTTCCTTCTTACATTAAAACAACACTAATTCCATTTCCTAAGGCATCACATTTCATAATAAAGGTTTTTGTGGAGTCTGGTGTAGCTAATACTAGAGCTTGGCACATTGCCACTTTAAGATGTTTAGAGGCCTTAGTTGCTTCTGGAGTCCACAGAAATGCATCTTTCATAAGTAATGTTTTTAGAGGTGTTGTTATATTCCCATAATTATTAACAAACTTGTGATAATAGCCTATAAACACAAGAAATTCTCGAAGATTCCTAAAGGTTGTGGGGATTTTCCATTCCTTAATGCATTCAAATTTGTTAGGGTATGCCTTAACACACTCATGGGATACAATATGACCCAAATACTCCACTTCATGTACCCTAAAGAAACATTTGGATCGTTTTTCATACAATTGTTTCTCCTCCAATAGTTTGAGCACCCTCTCAACATGTTGAACATGATCTTTCCAAGACTTGATGTAGATTAGTATATCATAAAAAAATACTAACACAAATTTTCTAATTAAGGCTTTGAAAGTGAAATTCATCAAACCTTGAAATGTGGAAGGTGCATTAGTAAGGCAAAAATGCATGACCAAAAATTCATAACGACTTTCATGAGTTCTAAATGTTGTTTTCAGCATGTCTTATGTCTTCATTCTAATTTGATGATATCCTGAATGGAGATCCAGCTTGGTGGAGTAAATTTCTCCATGTAGTTCATCCAACAATTTATCAATGACATGAATGGAAACTTATCCTTAATAGTGAGCTTGTTGGGATCTATGTAATCTAAACACATGCACCATGATCCATCCTTCTTGTGCACCAATACTAATGGAGAAGAGAAAGAACTTAGATAGATTGAATTATACCTACCTCTAGCATTTTTGTATCCATACATTCAATTTCACTCTTATGGGCATAGGGATATCTGTAAAGTCTAATGTTTGGAGGAACATTTGTTTCAATCAAGCGAATAGCATGATCATGACTTTGAATAGGTGGGACAATCTTGGGAGTCTCAAATAAATTGGAATGACTGTCAAGGACTCTTTGGAGATATGGAGAAATGGATTACTTAAATGTTTGAACATCTTGTGAACATACTTGTGAAATTAACCCTCATCGTTCCTTCTTCGAAATCTTTGTCATGCCATTAGAGCTAGTTATCTTTCCTGGTTTCCCCGCAATACCCCTTAATTCAATTTCCTTTCCTTCTAAGAAAAATTTCAATAAAAGTTCTTGAAAAATAAAAGTTATCATCCCCAAGGATTGTAACCATTTCACTCCTAATGTAACATTCGCACCACCCATTCGAAAGACAAGAATTAGAAAATTGAATACATATTCCCCCAAGGTTAGATTGGTATTATGGCACTTCCCTATGCAATTTATATTTCTTTCATTTGCAACCATCACTTGACACTCTGGTGTTGGATATATAAAGCAATTTAAGTCCTTGGTTATCTTACAATGAATAAAATTATGAGTACTACTTGAATAAATCAACATTATTACCTTTCTTTTTCCTTCTATCTTGAGAGTTTGAGGAGTGGTAATTACTGCCAATGCATTACAAGATATGGTCAGATTCATTTCTTCTTTTTCAGCCCCTGGGGTTGGTTCTTTTTATATATCTTCTTCTTTTGATGTTTCTTATTCCTTTTCTTCCTCCTCTTCACAATATATGTAAACTAATTTATTCTCAGCACACTTATGACCTTCAGTGTATTTGCTATCACAATTGTCACAAATCCCTTTTTATCTTTTTTCCTCTAGTTGTTGTGGTGTCAACCTTGTAGGTTGTGGGAAGTTAGGAGCGACAACATTTCCATCTTTATAGTTATGAGTGGTAGACCTCCTTGCTGCCATAATTTTACTTTCTACTTTTCTTGTCACACTGAATGCATTCTCCAATGACTTAGGTTCCCAAAGGTGAACCTCATGTTGGATATTATCCTTTAAAGTCCCTAGGAAGACATCAATTAGATGCTCCTCTAGAATATCAGTTACCTTGATATTCAATATTTGGAAGTCCTCAATGTGCTCCCCAACTGAACCCCTTTGTTTGAGATTTATTGTTTGGCTAAAGAAGGTATTGTTCTTTGTATCCTCATAAATTGCTATCAATTCCTCCATAAAAATTGTCTAAATGGCAATAGCTTTACAAGAACAAAGACATCGTTACCAAAAAAATTGATTGGGTTCTAAAAATAAAGATGCAATGTGTACCTTTTGTTTATGTTGCACATCATGTAGATCAAATAATTGCTCCATCTGCAGTATCCATGTTACCATATCCTTTCCATCAAGCTTCTTTATATCGATATTTGGAATATGGTTGGTCTTCAATCCAAAGTTAGACTCTCAAAAATAATGATTCACAAATTTCCTTTTGTTCTCAACATTAGTTTCATGGATTACCTTATCACCATTAGGAATCATTTATTATAGCAACTTTGTCAAACCATCCTTCAAACCTTCCATGTATGCTTTTAAACCATCCTTCAAACCTTGCATGTATGCTTTTAAACCATCCAGATTAACATTCATCATCGCTTCTAATTCATTTTTGGTTGCTCTTTGTGAGAGCGAAAGTTGTTGCACTGTTGGCATTATGATTCTGGTATGGCTCTATGTTACAGATGTTGTACTTGATGGCAACACAGGCTCTCAAAATGTTGAAAATCAAGAAGTACGTAGGAGAACAGTTCAGCAGATGCGTACACGCAGGTACACCGTGAAGGGACCGCGGCCAGACACGCAGGTCACCCATTCAGAAAGTGCGTACCCCCAGTTTCACTTACTTCAAGGCAGAGAAGCGCGTTCACGTGGGGTTTCCTATGTTTGGCCCGTGGTATTTAGCCCGCCGCTCCTGATTCTATGGTTTTGGCCCGTGGTATTGCTTTATATTATTATTATTATTGAGCCCCATGTTTTTGGACCCCTAGTATTGGTTATCTATGGTATTGATCCATGATTTTAGGAGGAGCTTGCCTATATAAAGCAAAGGAGATCACTTGGCTAAGTATCTTTTGCAAATTGAATATCTTAAGATCTGAAATATTGGGTTATTGCTTAAAAGCTTGATCTATATGAAAGTGAAGTTGAAAGCGAATCTGAGAAGGGTGATCTCTCGAGCGCATGATCAGATCTGGACATCTGACTAACTGTGGCACACTGGTGAACTGCCAATTCGGCCCTAATCAGAAGTACGCAGGTGATCAACGGTGCAAGTGCGTGGGTACGCAGAGGCGAAACAGGAGAGCTGCGTGGGTACGCAGAGCAGAAGAAGGGGAACTGCGTGGGTACGCAGAGCAGAAGAAGGAGAACTGCGTGGGTACGCAGTGCGACAGAGGTTCAGGTGCGTACGCACAGTAAAGGTACGCGGCGCGATAGTGTCTCTGGGTGCGTACCTACTGTAACAGTACGCAGCGCGATTGAAGAAGCAGTGCGTGGGTACGCGGTGCAGCAGAAGGCTCTCTGCGGGTATACGCAGGGAAGCAGAAGGTGAAGTGCGTAGCGACGCAGGCCAGAGAAAGAAAAACTGCGTATCTGTCTTAAGACCTTCTGTTGACTAAATTTTTTTGTTGATAAGGTGTTCTGGGTTTAGATCTGTTACTGTTGATCTGGTTACTGCAGTTGACTGTGTAATTTACATGTACTTGATGATCATTTGATGAAAAGAAGTAGGGGGTTGTAACTCCCTTCCAGGAGAGACTGGAAAACGAGAGAGAGAGTTGTAGCTCTCTGCAGGTTGCAGCCTGCGTACTGGTAAAGGACTGCACCAGTACAAAACCATTGTAAAAGGAGTCTCTAATTTGAAAGAAGATACAGACATATTACAGCAGGTGGTTTTCACCCACATTGAGTTTCCACCTTACATCTTGTGTTCTTTGGTATGACTATCTGTCTTTCTTGTTCATGCTCATTATTTTATGGTACTGATATGCAAAAATAATTCAAAGTATAAATAAGGAAGATTTGTTAAAAGAACTTGATAATACTGATTCACCCCCCCCCCCCTCTCAGTATTATTTCCAACAATTGGTATCAGAGCAGGTCCTTCGAAGAAGCTTGATCGCTTGAAGGAAGATCATTCATCATGAGCAACTACGAGAGGGAAGCATCAATCAGGCCACCAATTTTTGATGGGACAAACTTCAATTATTGGAAGGTAAGAGTTACTGCCTATCTTCAATCTCTTGGTACAGAAGTTTGGGATATCATAGATACAGGCTACACTTTTCCTTCAGCTACTCCTACAGATGCGGCCGAAAAGAAGAAATATGAAACAAATGCTAAAGCAGTCAATACTTTACTGGGATGCTTATCTCAAACAGAATTCGTAAAGGTTATGCAATATAAATCCGCAAAAGAAATATGGGACAAGATTGTCTTGAGCTACAAAGGAGATGAACAGGTAAAACGTGCTAAACTTCAAACTCTCAGGATTCAGTATGAGAATCTGAGGATGTATAATGATGAAAGTGTGGCTAACTATTTTCTTCGGGTAGATGAGATTGTTAATTGCATGAAAAACTTGGGTGAAGAAATAAAAGAGGCTATTGTGGTTGAAAAAGTTCTAAGATCATTGTCCCCCAAATTTGAATCTAAAGTGTCTGCAATAGAAGAAAAGGAAAATCTACGAATTCTTACCATGTCTCAGCTACACGGAATTCTAACTGCTTATAAAAAGAGAAAGGGAGGTCCGTCAGACAGAAGAGAAGCTGCTTTCAAGGCTTCAGGCAAAGGAGATTATTATGAAGCAAGTCACGTGCCAGAAGAAGAAGAAGAAGAATCAAATTTTGTCAGAAATCTTCAAAGGGGTTTTGGAAGGTTCAGAGGTAAGTTACCTTTTAAATGCTTTGCTTGTGGAAGAGTAGGTCATTATGCTGCAAAATGCCCTTATAAGGATAAAGGAAAGGAACCTGCTAGATGGAACAAGAAACAGAGTGCAAATAAGAAAAGCTACTACACTCATGAAGATAGTGATGGTTTATCAAATAGTGATGAAGATGAACAAGGTAATGACTATAAACTGTTAATGGCATTTGAAGATGATGATTATATGGATGCTATAGATGTGGATAGCCTTTATGAAGAAATTACTAAACTCAAGAGATGTATAGAAGAAAAGAATATGATCGTTGATACTCTACAATTTCAAATTGATGAAAAGGAAAAACATCTTGAAAAATTAGAAGGTGAAATTGTTGGTCTTAGAAAAGAGATTGAGAAAACAAAAGCTATTAATCTTAAGTTTGTCAAAGGATCTGAAACTTTGGATGAGATTATCAATGTACAGCGTTCTCCACTAAACAAGACAGGTCTGGGCTATAATGGAGAATCTTCTCAAGCATCCACCTCAAAAAGTTATCTTGATGCAGCAAGAAGGAATGAGCAAAAGCACAATGGAGACCATCAGGTAAAGCAGGGACGAATTGCAAACAGAGACTATCAGGGGCAATCCGTCTTAAGGGTGAACAAAAGCTACAACCAGCCACAGGTAAAATCTTCTCAATTTAGTTCAAGAATGGATGACAATAGAAATTACAATCATTTGGCCGGTAGATTTGATAACCGCAGAAGTTTGTTCAATGGACAATGTTTCTCTTGCCATAACTTTGGTCACAAAGCAGCTCAATGTGTTGCATATAAAACAATCATGACTAGAGAAGCTCAAAAACAAAGAAGTATCACCGGGATTACAAAAAGGACCTATAACAACTTTTCGGCGCTTGAAAATGAAGTTGAATGTTCTATTTGCAATAACTTTGGTCATAAAGATTCTGAATGCAGGAGCAGGTTTCAGCAGACAAAGGAACAAGACTCAAGCACCAAAACATGGAGAATAAAGGAACCACAAACATAAAGATGTGGGATAGCATTTTATGCAGAAGGACAGGAAAATATATGGTACATTGACAGTGGATGTTCGAAGCATATGACAGGTGATAAAGAAAAACTTGAGTCATATTCTGCGCTAGAAAAAGGAAAGAAAGTTTCTTTTGGAAATGATACTCCCACAACTATAAAAGGAAAAGGCATTGCTCAGTTAAAAGAAAAAGTCAAGGCTGGAAATGTTTTATATGTTGATGGATTGAAGCATAATCTTCTAAGTGTCAACCAGATGTGTGATCAAAGAACCGAGGTGATATTCAGATCAAATGGATGTCCTGTTCGTGATCTTGATACAGGTCAAACAGTGATCAAAGGTAAAAGAACTCCAAATAATCTATACATATTTGAAGAAGGACAACAACAATGCTATCTGAGCAAGGATGATGAGCACTGGTTATGGCATCGGAGGTTGGGGCATCTAAGTTTTTCACAAATAAGGAAAGCATGCAAATATCAGGCAGTTCGCGATCTTCCAGATATCAAAATTCCAGACAACACCATATGCAAATCATGTCAGTTTGGAAAGCAAACCAGAACTAACTTTCCAGAGAAGGAAGGATCAGCTAGCATGCCTCTTGAGCTAGTACATACAGATACATGTGGTCCATTTAGGAAAAGAACACCTCAAGGAGAAGAATACTTGATATTATTCATTGACGATTTCTCCAGGTTTGTCTGGTTAGGACTTATGAAGCACAAAGATGAAGCATTCGAAAAATTCAAATCCTTCAAAGCCTTGGTTGAAAACGAATCAGGACACAAAATTAAGTGCCTCAGATCCAACAGAGGTGGGGAGTTTACCTCAAATGAATTTTTCGATTTCTGTGAAGAACATGGGATAAGAAGAGAATTCTCTACAGCTAGAACTCCTCAGCAAAATGGAGTTGTGGAAAGAATGAACAGAACAGTCCAACAAATGGCTCGTGCTATGCTTGATGAGTCAGGAACTCCCGCAACCTTCTGGGGTGAAGCTGCACATGCTGCGGTTGTTATTCTCAACAAAACAAATGTCCGGGTGAACGGCACTCAAACCCCTCATGAGCTCTGGTGTGGTGAGACTCCTTCGGTAAAGCATTTCAAAATCTTTGGGAGCAAATGTTATATTAAGAATACTGATGAGCAACTTGGCAAACTTGAACCTAGAGCAGATGAAGGCATTCTTCTTGGTTATTCTCCACATAGCAAAGCATACAAGTGCTACAATAAAAGACTTGGCAGAATTGTTGACAGCATTGATGTAGTGGTTGATGAGAAGGGATACATTCCTAAGCAAGTACATCATGAAGACATCGAAGAAGATGAAGGCTACCCTCAAAGACAGAATGATGAAGAAGAAGAACCTGAAGAAGAACCAGAGGAGCAAACAAGAATAGAAGAGAAGACTCCATCCAGATATGTTCAGAATAATCATCCAGAATCTCAGATTGTGGGGCAGAAAGAAGCAGGTGTACAAACAAGAAGAACAATTGCAGAAGCTTCAAGCTATTTGGCATTACTCTCCTCCATTGAACCACAAAATGTGAAAGAGGCATGCAAAGATGAATGTTGGGTCAAAGCAATGGATGAAGAACTTGAGCAGATCAAAAAGAATAACACTTGGGAGTTGGTTCCTAGACCAAAAGATAAGAATGTTATAGGGACAAAATGGGTCTTCAAAAATAAACTGAATGAAAATGGAGAAGTAGTTAGAAACAAGGCCAGACTTGTTTGTAAAGGGTATGCGCAGCAAGAAGGAATAGATTTTGAAGAAACCTTTGCTCCTGTTGCAAGACTTGAGGCCATCCGAATGTTCCTTGCTCTCTCAAGCTTTCAAAACTTTAAAGTATTTCAAATGGACGTGAAATCAGCCTTTCTGAATGGAGACTTGGAAGAAGAAGTATACATTGAGCAGCCAGATGGGTTCATTCTTGGAAATGATCCAAATCTTGTATGCAGATTGAAAAAGGCTCTCTATGGCCTCAAACAAGCTCCCAGGGCTTGGTACTATCGTTTGGACAAATATCTTCATCAACAAGGTTTTTCAAAAGGATCAGCAGATAGCAATCTTTATATAAAAGTTGAAAATGACAAATTGCTAATACTTGTTGTGTATGTAGATGACATTATCTTTGGCAGCAATGAAGAAGCCTTGAGTCAAAGCTTTGCCTTGGTGATGCAGAAAGAATTTGAAATGTCCTTGCTGGGAGAACTGACATATTTTCTTGGTTTGCAAATCCAACAAAAAGAAGGAGGGATCTTTTTGTCTCAAACCAAGTATCTCAAACAGATTTTGAAGAAATATGGCATGGAAGATGCAAAACCAGTATGTACACCCATGGTCACAGGATGTAGCCTCAGTGCAAACGATGAATCTGCAGCAGTGCATCAACCAACCTACAGATCTATGATTGGAAGTTTACTGTATCTGACAGGTACCCGACCGGACATCATGCATGCAGTTGGAATAGTTGGAAGATTTCAGGCAAATCCGAAGGAGACTCATCTTCAGGCAGTGAAGAGAATTTTCAAATATCTTCAAGGGACTCAAAATTATGGCTTATGGTATCCTAGAGATACAGATCTCACACTTCATGCTTATACAGATGCAGATTGGGCAGGAAGCGTGGATGACAGAAAGAGCACAAGTGGTGGTGCGTTCTTTATGGGCTCCAGATTGGTATCTTGGTTCAGCAAGAAACAGAGTTCGATTGCCTTGTCTACAGCTGAAGCAGAATATGTTGCTGCTGCATCTTGCTGCACTCAACTCCTTTGGATGATGTAGACCTTGCAGGACTTTCAAATCACTTGTACACCACCTATCTCCATATTATGTGATAACACAAGTGCAATCAACATTTCAAAGAACCCAGTCATGCATTCAAAGACCAAGCACATACCAATCAAATATCATTTTCTCCGAGAACAAGTGCTTGAACAAAAGGTCAAGTTGGAGTATGTTCCTTCTAAGGAACAAGTTGCTGATATACTCACCAAACCATTGCACAGGGAGACTTTTGAATACCTCAGGCAAAAGCTGGGGGTTGTTGATGCATCATCTTGTTGAATCTCTTTTGATGGTTACATGTGATGGGTTGCGGATTGGTTGAAGATTGAATGGCACAGGTTCAGGGGGAGCATATAATGCATTGTTGGCATTATGAAGGATGTACAGAAGGAAATCATGGATGCTGATCTGATTATAGCTGCAATATCTCTCTATCTCTTTCATGGTCATTTATGGTGTTTGGTGGATTATGGTTCTTCTTTGCAGATCTGGTTCATATTCAGGGGGAGCATAACCCTTTGCCCTTGATGTCAAAGGGGGAGAATGAAGCTGAAGATTTTGAGGTTGCCATCAAGTCCAAAGGGGGAGATTGTTGGCATTATGATTCTGGTATGGCTCTATGTTACAGATGTTGTACTTGATGGCAACACAGGCTCTCAAAATGTTGAAAATCAAGAAGTACGCAGGAGAACAGTTCAGCAGATGCGTACACGCAGGTACACCGTGAAGGGACCGCGGCCAGACACGCAGGTCACCCGTTCAGAAAGTGCGTACCCCCAGTTTCACTTACTTCAAGGCAGAGAAGCGCGTTCACGTGGGGTTTCCTATGTTTGGCCCGTGGTATTTAGCCCGCCGCTCTTGATTCTATGGTTTTGGCCCGTGGTATTGATTTATATTATTATTATTATTGAGCCCCATGTTTTTGGGCCCCTGGTATTGGTTATCTATGGTATTGATCCATGATTTTAGGAGGAGCTTGCCTATATAAAGCAAAGGAGATCACTTGGCTAAGTATCTTTTGCAAATTGAATATCTTAAGATCTGAAATATTGGGTTATTGCTTAAAAGCTTGATCTATATGAAAGTGAAGTTGAAAGCGAATCTGAGAAGGGTGATCTCTCGAGCGCATGATCAGATCTGGACATCTGACTAACTGTGGCACACTGGTGAACTGCCAATTCGGCCCTAATCAGAAGTACGCAGGTGATCAACGGTGCAAGTGCGTGGGTACGCAGAGGCGAAACAGGAGAGCTGCGTGGGTACGCAGAGCAGAAGAAGGGGAATTGCGTGGGTACGCAGAGCAGAAGAAGGAGAACTGCGTGGGTATGCAGAGCAGAAGAAGGAGAACTGCGTGGGTACGCAGTGCGACAGAGGTTCAGGTGCGTACACACAGTAAAGGTACGCGGCGCGATAGTGTCTCTGGGTGAGTACCTGCTGTAACAGTACGCGGCGCGATAGTGTCTCTGGGTGCGTACCTACTGTAACAGTACGCAGCGCGATTGAAGAAGCAGTGCGTGGGTACACGGTGCAACAGAAGGCTCTCTGCGGGTATATGCAGGGAAGCAGAAGGTGAAGTGCGTAGCGACACAGGCCAGAGAAAGAAAAACTGTGTATCTGTCTTAAGATCTTCTGTTGACTGAATTTTTCTGTTGATAAGGTGTTATGGGTTTAGATCTGTTACTGTTGATCTGGTTACTGCAGTTGACTGTGTAATTTACATGTACTTGATGATCATTTGATGAAAAGAAGTAGGGGGTTGTAACTCCCTTCCAGGAGAGACTGGAAAACGAGAGAGAGAGTTGTAGCTCTCTGCAGGTTGCAGCCTGCGTACTGGTAAAGGACTGCACCAGTACAAAACCATTGTAAAAGGAGTCTCTAATTTGAAAGAAGATACAGACATATTGCAGCAAGTGGTTTTCACCCACATTGAGTTTCCACCTTACATCTTGTGTTCTTTGGTGTGACTATCTGTCTTTCTTGTTCATGCTCATTATTTTATGGTACTGATATGCAAAAATAATTCAAAGTATAAATAAGGAAGATTTGTTAAAAGAACTTGATAATACTGATTCACCCCCCCTCTCAGTATTATTTCCAACATGCACTTGGTCCCATAATTTTGATACATCATGTTGTGTTTCTTCTTCTTCATGCATCATAGTAGAGCTTTCTAAGGTCTTAATGGGTGTAGATTTTGTTTTTTTTTAGGCATTTTGGAATCAATTAATGATATTTGTGCTTCACTATGCCCTTTGAATCACTTCAAACTGATTTTCAAACAAAGGTTATGCAAATTTAAAATACACACCTTTTAAGAGCTTGATTTTGAACTTGTTGATGAGGTTGATCTTGGGACATGTGGGAAACAAAAGTAATGCTAATTTAAAAATACACAGCTTTTAGAGCTTGATTTTTATATTTTTTATAAGACCAGCCTTGACATTGTTGTATCTCTGTGATTTCGATCTCCCAAGGTCTCAAATTCCGTCTTGTGATAGCCCTATGTGTCTTCTTTCCAACCCCACCAATTAGATCAAGATTGGATTCTTCAAGATGAAGTTATGCCAAATCTACCATGATGACCTTATTATGGACTAGTTCAGTAGAGTGAACTTGTACGATATGCGACGTGTCATTGTTTAAACCTTCAACCTTGTTTGAGAATGAATTATGGAGCATGCAGAAATCCTAACTTCCTTGGACCATATATCCAAAAATATAGCTAACCAAGGTCTGAAATTGTAACCAAATATTCATCAAGATTTTATTTTCACGTGGTATCAATTTCACAGCCTAAACCTTCACAATTTTTTTTTATAGTGAAAATGCCACGATGACCCTATTAAAGCAACACAACCCTACGATCCAAAGCTCTCATACCAAATGTTATGTAACCAAACCAAAAATAGCATAAAATCATAATAAAGATAGATAAATGACTATATAACAAGCCACTTTGAGGGGGAAATCTCCCTTTACATCACATAAATGAACAATCTTTGGATGATTCAAATGAAAATACCTCCTTGGTATATATAGGAGTCTAAGGGGTCAAAATATAATTAGGGCCTACATAAAAATAAAATAAAAAATGTGAGGGAAAAAGAATAATAATAATGGGCCTCTACGGGGCACAACAATAACAATATGGGGGCTACATAGGGACCTAACATTAACATTCATTACTGCCCTAAAAGCAATGTCCAATTTATTATTGAAGTTGACCTAAATTCATGTGTCCTAATCAGCCTTGAAAGAAGATTATATAAATGAAAAAAATGATTTTCTTGAAGTATTTTAAGCCCCCATTAAACAATTCAAATATCTTCCTTCAGGTTGGCTCCAAACACAGATGCATATTTCAAATGAAAATTATCATGTGTGCTCAAGTCGACTCTATTTAAGAACTCCTCCACAAAACACAGATATATTGCCCTAGTCGTGGACAAATGGAAGTAAGGAAATTGTTGATCCAAGGAAAAACAATTAAGGAGAAGTTAAAGGTTTGAGCATCATTAAATATTTGGGAAGAAGTCTAATACTCGAGGAGAAAACTCACACTCGTTCTATCCCTGTCTTAAGGAGATTTCACACTATTTTTGAGACACCTTTTTGAACAGAATCTAAGGCATTTGTGGCCCTCGCCTAAGGCTAATCACAAGACTATTTTTGGCAAGTTTGTAGCCCCATTTCGACCCTTCTCTTGCAACCATTTCAACCTGTTATGTGTCCCTAATCCAACATTGTAGCAGAGATATAGCTGAATTTTAGAGAAGAGATATAACCGAGTTCTGGAATAGAGATATAGTCAAGTTCTAAGCATAGACATAGTCGAGTTTTGGATCATCTAAAGGCTGGATCATATGGAGCAAGTTTGAGTATTTGTTATATTTTCTAGTTTGCAGGCCTGTCTTGACCCTTGATAGAACTTGTCGAAGGCCTAATTTGGGCCTATTATGAGGCCAAGTATTGGCCCTGTTTAGGGAAAGTTTCAGTGGCCTATCCTAAGAAAAACTCAGATGTTCTAAGACACACACAACAACTAGAACATAACCCTTCTTGATGCCTTATTTGGACCCTTGAAATAGATCCTTGAAGTTTTCGTTTGGCCCACCCAAAGCCTATTTTGAGGACAAAATTCATAGGCAAATCTATATCATTTTAAGAGACATTTTGAAGGTAGATTTGTGGCATCTGAATTATTTCGAAGTAGACTCAAACCTGAGATCTTCGTGGTTCAAGGATCCATTCTGAGATAGATCCAAAAGCTTCCTGTGACAAAGAACCAATGTATTTTTAGCATCTTGACTAATGCTTTGTTAAAGACTTGATTGAAGGAGGATTCAAAGCTTGTATTCTTTGATATCATTGAATGTACAAGGTTGTTGAATTGAATTCTATGGCTAAATGAAGGTATAAGTTACCTTGATACATTCCAATACTAGAATTGTTAAAGCAACATTTATGAAGCAATTCTGAAGTATGATCCTATCAAGATACTTGGACAAGTTGGACAAAGTTTTGTTGGTCATAATATGCATTAACAAAGATAGAAGTATTATTGTATTTGGTTCATTGTCCTTGATATGGGAGCCCAAGTATTTTTCTTTTAGCTTTCATTCTAAAGGGTGGCAGGGTGGTGTCAGGGAATGAAGTTGTAGCTTCCTTTGGGAGGGTTTCGCCTCCTAGTGGGAGCCAATAAATCTTTGGGTTGTAGCTTCCCCTGTAATATAAATATATTGTTCATATATATCTTGTGTTCCTTTGATATGATGTTATTGGTTAATTGTTTTGATACTTAAATTGTTGAAATTTATGAACTAATTATTCAACACCCCCACCCCCCCACCCCCCCCCCCCCAACCCCCAGTATTTCCAAAAATTAGTATTAGAGCAAGTTACCCTCTAATAGTTTAATCACTAGAGGGAAGATCGTGTGCATATATGGAAGCAAAAGGAATCTCTTCAAGAAAAATTATGGTGTTTGATGGAAATGAGCATTTGCTATAGAGCAGTTGCATGGAAACCTACTTGAAGGCTTTAGGAGTGGATATTTGGCTCTCCATAAAAAATGGCTACAAAGTTCCTAAAAATCCTTCAGTTGATCCTGATGAGAAGAAGTTGTTTAGCTGCAATTCAAAAGCTCTTCATACCATCATGGTTGGATTGTCAAGAACCATTAAGTCCAAAGTTATGTCTTGCACCACAACCAAAGAAGTTTGGGATAAACTTAAAACTATGTACGAAGGTGATGATAAGGTAAAATAGGTAAAACTTCAAAAGTATAGAGCTCAGTTTGAAAGTCTGAAAATGGATGAAAAAGAAGATATCACAACTTACTTACTTAGAGTAGATGGAGTTTTCAACTCCATTGGAGGATTAGGAGAAAAATTTGAATATCCATTGATCATACAAAAGGTCTTGAGATCGCTTCACTTAAGATACGATGCCAATGTATGTTCCATAGAAAAAACCAAGGATTTGCCCAAAATTACAAGGGAAGAATTACATAGCACGCTTGCAACATATAAAATGAGAATAGATACAGAAGATGGACCATCAACCAGAGAATCATATTTTAAGGCCAAAAAGAAGACAAGAAACAAAAAACTCAAGGTCAAAGGAACTCCAAATGATGAAACAAATATAAAAATAAGCAAATTTCATCGGGAAGCCCAAAAGGGAACTAAAAAACACAAACATAAGTTATTTTAAATGTTTCAATTGTGGCAAAATATGTCATTATGCTAAGAAATGCCCTTTTAAGGAAAATGAAAGCTTCTATAAGAAAAAAATTCATTCTAAAGAAGATAGTATCTGTAACATCCTTAGTTAAAAATCCATGCAAATATAAAAATATAAGACCACGGTCATGGGGCACATATTCCAGGCTAAATGGTGGGAAAAACATCTCAGTGGGTTTTAATTTCGGTTATTATGGCTAAAGGAATTTGGAAAAGGCAATGGAAAAGGCTTTGGAAAGGCAAAATGACATTTCTGGTACATTTATTTATGAAAATAATGGAAATTAGGAGAAAATGAAGGTGAAAGGTCACATGTTGAATGTGAGGAGGAAAATGAAGGAAAGTAATGGAAATTGAAGAAAATAGAGGCCTCATTGATAAAAAGGCTTATGAGGATTAGTTGGCAAGCTTTTGCTCATGCTTGGTTAGTGTAACCTTTTGTCAGTTTAGTTTTGGAGCTCTCTCACTATTCTCTCTCTCTCTCACTCTCGGACACTTAGAGTTTTCTTGGAGCACTTTGGCATTCAATCAAGAAAGGCAAAGAGGGCAAGAGGAAGGGAGGAGCAAGCAAGGAATAGTAGGATCAAGCAGTGACCGCAGGATTACTTTGCAGGTATTGATTTGCATGCGTGATTTCCTTGCTAGATTTGGCATGCATGGTATTGCATGTGGTTCTTTGTTGTCATGGCATGGGTTTTACCAAGTGTGACAGTGTTTTCAACCTAGCCTTGCCTTTTCCGGATAGCCATGGTTTGATGGGGTTCTCATGTTTTGATTGAGATGGATTGCCGAATGGATTCGAAGATGAGTGAGGTGCATCTCCAAAAGAAATAACACATGGCCTAATGATCCCTAAACCGGACTGTGGATTGGTGGTAAAGACACTTCCTAGTGACCCCTGAACCGGACTGTGGATTGCGGTAAAGCCAACTATTGTGTACCTCGGTGGGCTTGGGAATCCTCGACCGGTTAATGGTGGGATATACAATAAAGCCTAGAGGTGGTTTCCGTTGATTAGGCCTATAAATCCTTGTCGGTGAATGGCGGGATATATGTAAAGCCTATAGGGTGGAGTCTTAGTTAGCGCCTTGTGATCTGGTGTGGATTGCGGTAAAGCCTAGAGACTAAGAGATAGGGAAATTCCCCACAGTGTAGGTGGAGAAATCCGGTGGCATCCATGCTTGTTTTATGGCCTAGTTATCTGGGATGTATTGTGGTAAACTCGGGTTTTATTGATGAGGGTGAGGTGGTGTAGCCTCGGAAAGCCCTAGTTGAGTTTGGTTTTAAGTACCACATTCATGCTTAGAATTTGGCATGGGGGTGATTGGCTGAAAGAAAGATTTGGTTATGCCAAGCTACGGTCGGGTGGTTAGTGGAAGTCCCAAACCTGGTTGGCCGTTGCATTCATTAATATAGGTTATTTCTCCTTATTATTTCATGAGTATTATACTGGTTCATATGTGGATTATATGGCTGTTGTTTCCTTGAAATTTCTGTTGTTATTATGCTGGTTATGCATACGTATTATGACAGTGGTGATGTATGGCTCTCATCATGTTTTTACTTGTAATTGAATGAGCATATATATATGGCCTAATAGATGATAATGCAACTAATGTGATAAGGAAACAATGCCTCATAATGAATCTCAGATAAGTATGAGACCCCTGTGCTCAGTTCTGTTGTTAAGACCTGTAATTTTCATGTTTGTGCCATGCTTGACGAAATGCATGTCATGGCTAGTAGGGATCTAGTCTAGTCCTTGTTGATGTTTTTACAAATGTATCTTTGTTCCACTGTGAAATTTCATTTCTAAACCTGTCATTGAGTTCTGGTCAGTGACTTGGGCTTTGGGCTTGAAAAAGTGGCACAAATCTTGGAGTTACAGGCATAACATTGGGGGAAAAAGTCCTTGGAAGCTCCCTTGCCCTTGCCGTGGGAGATTTTGGAGCCTCCCAGATGCACCCTTGTCCATATCAAGGGAGCGTTTAGGGGTTGATGCACTAAACTTCAGTTGGTCTCAGGGGCTGGTTACCTGAGTGGTTGGGATGGCTCCTGGGAGTTTTGTTATTGATGTGGAAGGTTTGCGTGGTGTGTTTATGTCTATTCCACTTCCTTAAGCTGACTTAAGAGGTTGAATCCAATTATAGTGGCCTCTCGTCACATATTTACCCCGGTTGAACGGTTACTTGGGTAAATGTGGGATGAGGGTGTTACAATATTTCTTCAGATGAAAGTGACACAAAAGAAGGGGATGCAAGAGAAGTTCTCTTCATAACCCAAGAAAATCAAGATAATGATCACGATGATGAGAGGTCAATGATTATGATAATGAAGAACCAAATACAAGAATGGATTCTTTTTGGGGACTCATAAAATATTCAGAGACCGAACAGGAAGATTAAGGTCTTCAAGAAAAGTTCAAAAATAGTGAAAATAAAAATGCCAAGCTAAAAAATAAAAACAACGAATTGAAAAGCTTGCTTGGAAAACACGATGAAGAAATTATCTCCCTAAAGGTTCAACTTGAAGAAGCAAATAAAGTTGAGGAAATAATAAAGAGTCACGTGGTGAAGAAAGAAGAAGATTGCAAGAAGTTAGAAGAAGAAGTTGTGACATTGAGGGCTAAAGTTGATAAGTCTAACAAGAACTTGAATAGCTCACTAGTGATTGATAACATTATTAGTTGTAAAAAATATCCAGGTGATAAAACATGTCTTGGTTATGAAGGCACATCTTCAAGCATGGTGGACACAAGCTTCAAGCCTTTGAAGAAGAAAATTAAAGGAGAATATAGAAATGTTGTTTCTGTTAGGATTCCAAGAAACTCTCCTAGGTTGTAGCTCGGAGATGCCTGGTAACATATAAACTCAACTATTGTTGCAAGGTTTAATGGAAAGAATGATGGTTTGGTTCAAGCCAGATAACCACTTCTACTCTGTTTCACTCCAAACATGCATGAACACCCTCAGACTATAAGACTTTAGACCATCAATGCTCACAGTTTAGATATTAGGTGAATATGGAGAATACTAACCACACCAGCAGATATAGAAGACCATGTGATGGCCAGCTGCAACTAGTACAGAAACCTGCAAATCTAGTATTAATGCAAGGACAGGATGACAGCTCTCTTGCATTAGATAGAAAGAAACCTGAGCAACCTATTCAATGATGCATTCAAGATTCTAACACAGAGATAAGATGACAGTTATCTAGTGCTAAACATTAAGAGATCAAGAACACAACATATCAGGTACAAGCTTAGAACAGAAGAAAATGGACAGTGAACAGTTAACAGCAAAAGAAGCTTGTATTTGTTGAAAATGAAGATGAGACGTTGCAAGTGACAAAATGTCTACAGTCTCCAAAATTTGAACCTTACATCAAATGCCAACTCTTCTTACATCTTGCTCCTGGGTATTTATAAATTTACATTACAATGGCACCTGGCCGTTTAGGTATGGAGGGGTCATAATTGACCACCAACTGCATTTAGTTGTCTGATGGAGTCTTTGGACAAGGTTGCTTGGTTCAATGGGCAAATTTGATCTGTACAACTGTTGTGTTGTCCTTTAGGCGGTTGGGATGCTCGAAGCAGTGAAGTCCTTGACTGATAAATTATGTTATAGAGCCATGTTATATCCCTTCCTCCTTTTGGCCATGCTTTCTGTTTAATGTGGTTGTTGGGGATATTACTGTAACCGATCCTGGCAGAGCTGGTCATCTCCTTCTTCGGGCGACAGAATGGTCAAGGATGTGGGATGCATGGGTACATGGATAGTTGGGATGAGAGAGAAGGATGACCATCAGATCGGGGAAATGGACAGCGGAAATGGCAATCAGCACTGGACACCACCGATCAGCGATCACCGATGATCGGATCGGCAGGTCACAATGGCGAAGGCAAATCGGTGCAAACCATGGGGCGATGGCAATGGTGATTGGCGATTAAATGAGGATCGTTGATCGCGCACGCGGATCGATGGCCCAAATCACATCGGCGGATCACAGATTGGGGAGACCAAGGGGCAGGGCCTTTACATATAGCGATATGCGATTGCAATTAGATCGCATCGGCGGAAACCAAAGGGGCAGGGTTTATGGTTGGTTTGGCTTTGCGCTTAGAGCTGGGGCCAAAAGGGACTTTGTCGGATCTTAGAAGGTTTATTTAGGGAATGGGAAAGGTTTAGAGGTGAACGGGGTGGAGGAAAAGGAAGGGAAAAGTGACCAATGCAAGCCCCCTTTGGACACAACCAAACAGGCCATGCTTCTTTCTGACCTTAGAAAGTCAGTGCTGCATAGTAGAGCTAACACTAGCTCCTTCTAGGGATGAAAACCTCCCTATGAAGTTTCAAGAACCGTAGACCACCGACTTTCATACAAAAACAAGATCAACAATATTTCCTAGTGTTCCATTGGGCATGGAGTCTAATTAAGCCTACACTAAAACTTTGTAAAAGAAATTATTTACAATGTTGAGGCCTAAAGGCCTTAATTAACATAAACTTTCAAAAACTGCCCATTGACTGGGCCATCAAAAATTGTTTCTCCATCCATACTTTGAAGCATGAAAGTGTTGTTCCCCTGGACCTGAGCAATCACAAAAAGTCCAGTCCATAGAGCATCGAACTTCCCATGATTTCCTTTCTTGTCCTTTAGTGCATCCCATTTAAGAACCAAATCTCCAATTTGAAAATTGTCCATCTTTGCCTTTTTATCAAAAGCTTCCTTGATTCTCTTTTGATGTGTTGCAGATTTTTCAATCCATTGATCTCTGATTTGATGCACTTCAGCTAAGTCACTAATCCTCTTTGCCATGTCATTTTCCTCGTTCTGCTCTTCCTGTAAGAACTTGGCCACAGGGAGGGTCAACTGGATCGGGAATACAACCTCAGTGCCATATACCAGCTTGAACAGAGAATTCCCTGTGGATTTCTTGGTGGTTACCCTGTCAGCCCACAATGCAAACTTCAGTTTGGAATCCCAGTTCCTTTTGTTGTCTTCCAGCAGCTTTTTGATTATCCTTATCAGGTTCTTATTGGATGATTTTGCTAGACCATTACCTTGAGGGTAATATGAGGTGGAATGCACTAGCTTAATGCCCATTGAGTTGCACATGTCCACCAACTCTTTTGCCCTGAACGTTGCTGCATTGTCTATAACCAATTTGTGTGGACAGCCAAACCCGATGAAAATATATTATGTCAAGAACTTCATGACAACAAGGTGATCATCTTTCTTAGTAGGGATGGCCTCAATCCATTTAACAAAGTAATCAATGGCTATTAAGATCCATCTGTGCTAGCCACTAGAATGTGGATTAATTTCCCCTTAATTTCCCCAATTAAATCCAAGCCCCACTGCTGGAAAGGGCCACTGGCATGTATTGGCTTCAAGGGTAAGGACTTCAACTGTTGTTTTCCTTCAAATCTCTGGCATTTGTCACAGGATCTTACAAATGAAAAGACATCATAAAATAGAGTGGGCCAATAATACCCAGCTATGAGGATCTTGTGGGTTGCGGTTTTCCAATAGTGATGTCCTCCACAGATGCTGGAATGAAACTGATGCATGACCTCCACAGATTGTTCTTTGTCCAGACATCTCAAAAGGATTCCAGATGGATCCCTCCAATACAACAAGTTTTCATGAATACAGAACTTGGTTGTTCTGAGCTTAATAGTCCTAGCTTGGCTTGAACTAAGACCTGGAGGAACTTCTAGCTTCAGCAAAAATTGAGCTATTCTAGAATACCATTCACAAGAAGCTAGATTTTCGGCCAACAACCAGTCATGTCCTTGTCCTATTGTTGCTTCTTCTATCTGCACATCCTCTGAATTCGTACCCATGCAGTTTATGTCAAGCATTTTGCAATTTTCTTCATCCATCAGCTAAGCAAGGCCCTGGCCCTTGACAAGCTTGGTGGGCTTCAATTCTATGTTGAATTCAATAAGCTTTGCAATCCATTTAGCCCTTCTTCCATCAACATGTGGCTGCGTTAGGACATCCTTTTGCTAAAGCAGAGGGCACATATGCAATTACCTTGGAGTGTAGAATGTATGTTAGGAAAGCTTTTAAAGATTTGATAAGATCATAGCCCTGTTTTTCGATAATATCATACCTTAGTTCCGCATCCCTTGAGGTTTTGCTGAAAAATGCCACAGGATGCTTTGAATCCCCATTATCTTTTTGCAATAAGACTGCTGCAAGGGTGTCACCAGAAGCAAAGGAGAAGATATGGAACTCCTTGCTATAGTCTAGGCTGATCAAAGTGGGGGCTTCCATAATAGCTCTTTTGATAGCTTCAAAAGATCTTCTTGTTGCATTAGTCCATTTGATCTCTGATCCCTTTTTCAGCATAGAGGTGATGTGTTTTACCAATTCTGCAAAATTAGGAATAAACCTTCTTACAAAATTTATTTTTCCTAGAAAGGATTGGATGTCCTTTCTTGATCTTTGGACACACAGGGTCTGTATCGCTTTCACTCTCTCTGGGTCAATCTTGACACCTGCAGCAGAAACAATGTGTCCTAGAAGCTTGCCCTCTTCTAAAGCAAATTGTGACTTCTTAGGATTCACTGATATCCCAAACCTTCTGCACTTCAGAAACACTTTCTTCAAATGCTGCAAATGATCTTGATGGTTGCTGGAGTATATTGTTATATCATCCAGGTAGACAAGGACAAACTTATCCTTCTCTCCTACAAACGCTATATCCATGACTCTTTAAAAGGTAGCCCCAACATTCATCAGCCCAAAGGGCATCTTGGAGTACATAAAAGTGCCTCAAGGAGTGGTAAAAGCAGTCTTTTCTTGGTCATTTGGATGTACAACAACTTGATTATACCCTGAAAATCCATCCAGGAAAGACATAACTTTGGCTCCTGAGACTTTCTGTAGCAAATGCTCCATCTTTGGCAGGGGATAGTTGTCCTTTCTAGAACATTTGTTCAGGTTCCTGAAATCAACACACAGCCTGATTTCTCCACTTTTCTTCCTCACCACTACCAAGTTAGCTACCCACTTTGAATACCTCAGAGGAACTATGATTTTGGCAACCAACAACTTCTTGATTTCCTTTTCAATCAAAGGGAGAAGCAAAGGATTTATGGGTCTCAACTTCTGTTTGAAAGGAATGGTGTCTTTCTCTAATGGGATCTTATGTTGGATGATATTTTTTTCATAAGTTTTAAGGTCACTGTATTCCCAGGCAAAGACATCAGCAAATTGCTTCATTAAGGTGCAGTACTCAGAACTTTGGGCAGCAGACAAATGGGTGGACAGATTTATATACTTTGGATGATCTGTACTCCCTATGTTTTGCCTATGGACTGTAGACTGATTTTATTTTTGGGCAATCTTATGAGGCATGTCGTTGTGGTCAAACAGCTTCTCTAGAGGCACTAGTCCTTTAGGTATATGATTTCTAGGCAACTGAATAATGTTGTCTTGGCCAATTTTGTTCCTTAGCTAGGGCTGGTGACATTCATTCAAGGTTTCACTCTCTTGATCAATTTGCATTTTAGAGAATTCATCAATGACTTGCAGAAACCTCTTTACTTTATCATCATCCTCAAAAACTTTCCAGTGCTGGACATTATCAGGCAAGGATGGTCTATATTTCACTTGGACTTGATAAGCCAATCTAGGGGGCATGGGAGGGATGAACATGCTAGCAAACACAACAAGGGAATCAACAAGCTGATTTTTTACTCTAGGAATATATGATATACAAAAGCTATCAAAAGATTCTTTGAGTCTCCATACCTCATCTCTTTACGCTTTCAGCCTTGGGTGCCTTGCTTGGAACATTTTGTTCACTTGTTTAATGATGAGATCAACATATCCAAACACCTTTATGTCTCTGATTCCTATGTCTTTGGCAGTGTTTAAGCCCAATATCAGAGCCTCATAATATGCTATATTGTTGGTGACCTAAAAAGTTAGTTTAAAAGACATATGTGTGCTTTCTTGTTTTGGAGACACCAGCACGACTCCTGCTCCTACAGTTTCCTTTGAACAAGCTCCATCAAAGAACATATCCCAAGACATGTCCCTTCCTCTTCCATGGCCTGGCATACAGGTTTCTTGAGCTGCACCAAGGCCCTATGGGATTCTTCAATTTGGAGAATACATGCTCCAAAATCAGTGTTCATAGCGTAAATGGGATGATTAGTGGTATTATTTTCATCACTGGTGATATAGGCCAACTGGGCTTCCTTGTATAGTCTTCTACTTTCTCCTCCAAAAACTGGGACAGTGGCATAAGACAAGTCATTTTGCAATGTCCCACCCAACCTCTTAATCCACCCTCTGGAAAGTAGCATACCAAACTTAGGGGGGACACCTGCTACCACAATATTCATCATCATGCTCTTCATGGGCAGCTGAGTCAGGGTGATGCCTAAGTCTTTGATTAACCCCAGACATTTCACCTTCCTCGAATCAAAGGAGAACAATTCATGATAAGGTTTGGTAATATCAAGGCCTAACTCTTCCATGACAGCTTTGGGCATCAGATTATGGCTGGCACCTGTGTCCAACAGACAATTGTGGAGGATTTTGTCGTGAATGGTCAAGGAGACATAAAATGATGGGGAATTATCATCAGTAGGTTTAGTCATTGGGTTGGGCACAACCTTAGGTTTATCATCTTGTAAATTCACATAGTCATTGGATGTTGGTGTGGCTTTCAGCTCAAGGGCATCAAGGATGGGCTTCTTAAAGACCTCACTCTTTACAAGGTCTATCAGAGGTACATATATTTTTAACTTCTGGACTTCTGATTCAAAATTGAAAGGGGAAGGGGACTTGCTAGGGCCTCTTACCTCTTGATCCGGTGCTTTCGAGATGGTGGGATCAGTTGCCGGTCGCTTCTACTTGCTGATCTGCTGCTCTGTGGGGACAACATCTCTTTGGGCAGGATTCTCTTTGACATTACTCGTTCTTGACCTCAAGTTGTATCTTCGTTGGTCTTCAGTCTGCAGAACAACTTCCCTGTCCCACTCTTGACTGGGCTGGTCCCTGAGTAATGACTCCTCATAGGTAGCTAATGTAAAAAAGGCAGCATTGCCCTTGTCTTCCATGCAGTGAATCTCATCCTCTTCATCAAACTGCTCCTCCTCCATGACTACGTTCTGGAAAGGAGTCTTAACCCTTTGTTTTTCATAGGTCTCTTTGCCCCTTTGAATGATCTGCAATTGTTCAATTGCTCTTCTGAATGGATTTGGATTTCTAGGAGCAAATGTATTAGGAAACCTTGCTTTCCCAAGACTTTGCTCGACCTTTAGTTTGGATATTTCAGCAGCTAATGACTTTATCATTTTAGTCATTTTGTCTATTTTGGGTTCTGAAGACGAAGAAGAAGAGGAAGAGTCACCTCTCTGCCTCCTTCTATCAGCATGTCCTTTGAGTTTTTCTGTAGCCATGATATTAGATTCCACCTCCAAGGCTGCATCTTTCATTTCAGCTAGAGAAGTACATCTTCTCTCTCTTAACAGTAGGCAGAAATAAGAATCAAAGGCGTTGGCATAGGTGAGTTTGGTAGAGGTGGGGGTAGGCTTGACTTCAACTGGTATCTTGCTATAAATACGATTGAATCTTTTATTAAAGTCAGACAATGACTCCCCATTTTCCCTTTTTAGGTTTCCAAACTCAGTATGGTAATATAACAGATCTTTCTTATCTCCCCAATGCTTTAAAAACACATCATCTAATGCCTCAATGTCTGCTATGGACCTAGGGGTCAGCTCTCTGAACCACTTCCTAGCCTCTCCATCAAGGGTTTGGACAAATACTCTCATCCACACATCATCTTCACTGATATCTAGGTTATTAGCATAGATAAAAAAAGACTCAAGGTGTTCTTCAGCTATTACTCCCTTTGTACCAGTGAACTTAAGCATGTATTTATGATATTCTCCTGTTGACATGGCATTCAAAGGAATAGGCAGGACCAGGGGTCCATACCTAGTAGCTATGATTCTTTCCATTTTGGTGGGTGCTTGTGGGCCTGCCATGACTGGGGTAGATGGAAGGGTACTGGCAGTTTGAAAGGTAGGGAGTTGAGAGATGACTGTCAGGGCTAAAGGAATATGATGGACTGGAAGGGTGGTTTCCTTTGGACTGAGATCCAAAGGGGACTTTACTAAATAGGGAGCTTTATGAATCTCTGAAAATATTTCTTCACTGCTAGTACTAGAGGCTATATTTTCAACATGTAGATGCTCTGTTACAAGCCTTTCTGGCAGAGATACATAAGATTGTTTAGGCTTACCTGATCCTGATGCTCCCTTTTGTGATGTCTTTCTCTGCTTGACAATCTTCTCAAGGTTAGGCACTGGGTCAGCTGGTGATTTCTGAGGATTTCTCCGAGTGTGTCTCACAAACTGAGCCAAAACTGTGATGTGGAGTCGCCCAAAGGTTGGTCCTCCAGTAGAGTCCCCAGATAGATGATTACAACTAGAAATATGTCGAAACTTTTTCGATCATCAAAGCAGGATCTATGTCGTCTCCCAGGGAAGCTGAGCTTCAATCTCATTTCCCTGGCAACGACGCCAATTATGTTAGGATTCCAAGAAACTCTCCTAGGTTGTAGCTCGGAGATGCCTGGTAATATATAAACTCAACTATTGTTGCAAGGTTTAATGGAAGGAATGATGGTTTGGTTCAAGCCTGATAACCACTTCTACTCTGTTTCACTCGAAACATGCAGGAACACCCTCAGACTACAAGGCTTTAGACCACTAATGCTCACAGTTTAGATATTAGGTGAATATGGAGAATACTAACCACACTAGCAGATACACAAGACCATGTGATGGCTGGCTGCAACTAGTATAGAAAGCTGCAAATCTAGTCTATTAATGCAAAGACAGGATGACAACTCTCTTGCATTAGATAGAAAGAAACCTAAGCAACCTATTCAGTGATGTGTTCAAGATTCTAACACAGAGATAAGATGATAGTTATCTAGTGCTAAACATCAAGAGATCAAGAACACAGCATATCAGGTACAAGCTTAGAACAGAAGAAAATGGACAGTGAACAGTTAACAACAAAAGAAGCTTGTATTTGCTGAAAATGAAGATGAGACGCTGCAAGTGACAAAATGTCTACAGTCTCTAGAAGTTGAACCTTACATCAAATGCCAACCCTCATTACATCTTGCTCCTGGGTATTTATAAATTTACATTACAATGGCACCTGGCCGTTTAGGTATGGAGGGGTCATAATTGACCACCAATTGCATTTAGTTGTCTGATGGAGTCTTTGGATGAGGTTGCTTGGTTCACTGGGAAAATCTGATCTGTACAACTGCTGTGCTGTCCTTTAGGCGGTTGGAATGCTCGAAGCAGTGAAGTCCATGACTGATAAATTTTGTTACAGAGTCGTGCTATGTCCCTTTCTCCTTTTGGCCATGCTTTCTGTTTAATGTGGTTGTTGGGGATATTACTGTAACTGATCCTGGCAGAGCTGGTCATCTCCTTCTTCGGGCGACAAAATGGTCAAGGACGTGGGATGCATGGGTACACGGACAGTTGGGATGAGAGAGAAGGATGACTATCGGATCGGGGAAATGGATGGCGGAAATGGCAATCAGCACTAGACACTGCCAATCAACGATCATCGATGATCAGATTGGCGGGTCGCAATGGCGAAGGCAAATCGACGCAAACCATGGGGTGATGGCAATGGTGATCAGCGATTAAACGAGGATCATCAACTGTGCACGCGGATCGATGGCCCAAATCACATCGGCGGATCGCAGATCAGGGAGACCAAGGGGCAGGGCCTTTACATATAGCGATATGCGATTGGGATCAGATCACATCGCAATATCGCATCGACAGAAACCAAATGGGGCGGGGTTTTATGGTTGGTTTAGCTTTGAGCTTAGAGCTGGGGCCAAAAGGGACTTTTTCGAATTTTAGAAGGTTTATTTAGGGAATGGGATAGGTTTAGAGGTGAGCGGGGTGGAAGAAGAGGAAGGGAAAAGTGACCAATGCAAGCCCCCTTTGGACACAACCAAACAGGCCATACTTCTTTCTGACCTTAGAAAGTCAGCACTTCATAGCAGAGCTAACAGTTTCTTTAAGAAGTTTTGTTGATGTTCCCAAAAACATATCTCACAAAGATGATCAATAATGGACCGAACCTCCTCCAAGGAAAAACAACCTCAAAAAATCATCCTACTCTCCTAGGCATGAAAATATATTTCTTAGTCACTGTTAATGTTGCAGAAATTTTGGGCATAAATCAATTCATTGTAAAATCAATACAAGATTCAGTTATGTAACGAGCAAGAATGATTATGGATTTAGACCTAGAAATGTCCATGGAAACTACAATCCATTTGAACCAATAATGAACCAAAATATTGTATGCTACAAGTGTAATAATCTTGGTCACAAGGCACAATATTGTAGGCTTATGAAAGAGAATGATCCAATCATGCAGACAGAGAAGCCAACTATGACATGGGAGAAGAAAAAGAAGGAAAAATGCAACCTAGCATTGATACTAAAGATAAAGAAGATGAATGGTACATAGACAATTGATGTTCAACACATATAAATGGATATCAAAATAAATTTGTCAGCCTAAAAAAAATGGCAGTGTTATGTTTGGAGACAACTCTTGTGTCAAGATACTTGGAAAAGGTGTAGCAAGCCTTGGAAGTGAACATATGAAAGCACAAAATGTTTTGCTAGTTAAGGATTTGAAGCACAATCTTCTCAGTGTTGGCAAGATGTGTGATCAAGGGTATAATCTCTTGTTTGACTCTCAGAAGTGTGAAATCAGAGAAGAAGACTCAGGAATATTGGTTGCAACAACCACAAGAAGACCAAACAACATATACATTCTAGACCAAGCAGAACAGAAGAAAATTGCAGCCAAGCAAAAAAATTGTAAGGACAACAAAGAAGGGAAGGATAATAAGACAAAAGTCTTGTTGAGTGCCATATGTTGAGGGGGAGAAGCCTTGAAGACATGAGTCACCCTTTACCATTAATGTCAAAGGGTGGGAGAAAGGGAAGTGCAACATGAAGATGAAGGAAGTGAAGCATGGAGACAGAGGGAACATGAGTGTTGACATCAATGACAAAGGGGGAAATTGATGGAAAAATTGTCATTAATGTTAAATGGTGAATGGGCTAGCATTCATTTGATGATTTGCATGCACAAATCAAGTGAATTTTGTTACAAGGACCTCCTATATTGAGAGACTCAATCATGTCATTTCGTTTGATAGGTAACACATTCTATGGGTCCTCCTGGTTGGAGAGATATCGATTCTTGAAGTCCGATGCTCCAAGGATGTGTTTAGCACTATCACATTTCCCCTAAAGGGTTACAACCTTTACATTCATTGTTTCCCTAAAATGAAGGTCAAATATATAATTTAAGTGGACCTAAATTCATGTGCCCTAATTAGCCTTGAAAGAAGATTATATAAAGACAAAAAATTATTTTTTGGAAGTATTTAAAGCCTCCACTGAACATGTCAAATATCTTCCTGCAGGTTGGCTACAAACAAATGTTCCTTTTTCAAATGAAAAATATCATGTTTGCTCAGGTCGGATCCAATTAAGAACTCCTCCACAAAACACATATATATTGCCCTAGTCATGGACAAATGGAGGTAAGGAAATTTGCTGGTCAGAGGAAAAACTATTAGGGAGCAGTTGAACATATGAGCATCATTGAATATCCATGAAGAAGGCAGAGACTCAAGGAGAAAACTCACACCTGTTCTATCCCTGTATTAAGGAGACTTCACACTATTTTTAGGACACCTTTTTGAACAGAATCTAAGGCATTTGCAAACCCCACCTAAGGATGATCAATGACCTATTTTGGGCAAGTCTGAGCCCCCCTTTCAGCCATTCTCTGGCAACCATTTTGGCCTATTATGTGGCCCTAATCCAACACTGTAGCAGAGGTATAGCCGAATTTTCGAGTAGAGGTATATATGAGTATGGAACAGAGATATAGCCAAGTGCTGAAGGAGAGACATGGTCGAGTTCTGGATCATCTGAAGGCCAAGATCATTTGGAGTAAGTTTGATTATTTGTTATACTTGAAGACTAGTTTGTAAGTTTGTTTTGATCCGTGATCAAAACTGTTTAATGCCTACTTTAGGCCTACTCTGTGATCAAATATTAGCCCTATTTAGGGAAAGTTTCAGTGGCATATCCTAAGCAAAACTCAGATGGTTTGAGGCACACACAAAATTTGGAACATAACCTTTCTTGTGCCTTTATTTTGATCCCGGAAGTAGACTCTTGAAGTTTTCGTTTGGCCCACCCAAAGCCTATTTTGAGGACAAAATTCATAGATAGATTTGTATCATTTTAATAGATATTCTGAGGGCAAATTTGTGTCATCCAAATTGTTTTGAAGTAGACTCAAGCTTGAGATATTCGTTATTCAAGGATACATTATGAGACAGATCCAAAATCTCCGTATGACAAAGATCGAAAGTAGTTTTAGCCCCTTGACTAATGCTTTGTTGAAGACTTGAATGAAGGAGGATTCAAAACTTGTAATCTTTGAGATCATTGAAGGTATAAGTTTGTTGATATGAAGTCTATGGCCACACTAAGGTATGAGTTTCTTTAATACATTCCAATACTATAATTATTAAAACAACATTTATGAAGTAGTTTATAAGTATGATCCTATCGATGATACTTGGACAAGTTGGACAAATTTTTGTTGGCCATAATATGCATTGATAGAGATAGAAGTATTGTTATATTTATGTCATGCATGGTACGAGAGCCCAAAGAGTTTTTCTTTTATCTTTTATTCTAAAGGGTGGCAGGGTGGTGGTAGGGAAGGAAGTTGTAGCTTTCTTTAGGAGTTTGTCGCCTCCTTCTATTAGGAGTTGGTAAACCTTGGGGTTGTATCCCCTCTACTTGTAGTTGGTAAATTCAAAAGTTATAGCTTCCCTTATTATATAAATCTATTGTTCATGTATATCATGTTCCTTTGATGTGATAATATTAGTTAATTGTTTTGATACTTATATTGTTGAAATTTATGAAATACTAATTCACTCGTCCTCTCAGTATTTCCAACAATTTGTCCTCGATGCATGGAATGCTTTCGACTAAGGAGAAGATTATTAAGAAGATGTCTTGAGAGTTGCATTCGGAGGAAGGGATCCATAACATAAGTGATACACTATATTTGTTGAATCTCCTATGATAATGAGGTTTTGGATTTTTAATGACACCGCTTGATGCATGCCTTGAAAGGGTGCATAAGCTTCAACCACATTGTTTGTAGCATTACCCATTCCCCAAACATATTTATATTCTACGTGATTCTCAAGTGGAAAAATCCACCCCCCTTGCCACCCTTTGCTCCTGCTACCCCTAAATTACTTCAGAAATTTATATCTCTATTTTATTGAATAGAGTAATCCTCCACAAGGCTTGGTTGTAAAGAGTGACTCGTTATTGTTTGGAGCAAGTGAGAGGGCATCCATTGTTAAATGGATTATACTAAATAAATTTAATAATAATTCCTGAAACTTTTGAATGTATAAATGGATTTAGCACCCTGAAAAACCCACAAGGCATTCGATCTTTGCAAATTAAACAAATTAAACTTGTGATTTTTAAAACTTTATACAGAATTTTAAACAAAATTGACCACAAAAAATCTTGGAAAAAGGTCATTTTGTCTACTAGTTAGACTATATATATATATATATATATATATATATATATATATATATATAATGTATTTAATAGATGAAATGATCATTTTCTGAGTAATTTTTTTTATTATCAATGTTGCTTAAAAACCACAAGTTTGAGTTGTTTAATGTGTAAATATCGAGTGTCTTGAAGATTTTTAAGAGTGCTAAATGCATTTTTTCATTTTAAAATGTACTTTAAATAATAAGAAATCACAATCTTACTAAAAATTGTATCGCTAGATTCACACGAAAAGGCGTAACAAGTATTTTAAGAGAACTTAAAAATTAAGTGATTTAAACCAATGCATCTAGTGCAAGCAATCAAATAGGAGTAGAAATCAACATCTACACTGAAATCAATGCATCTAGTGTAAGGTATTAAATAGGATTAGAAATCAACATCTACACTAAAATCAATGCATCTAGTGCAAGTAATCAAATAGGATTAGAAATCAATATCTACACTAAAACCAATGCATCGAGTGCAAGCAATCAAATAGGAGTAGAAATCAACATCTACACTGAAATCAATGCATCTAGTATAAGGTATTAAATAGGATTAGAAATCAACATCTACCCTAAAATCAATGCATCTAGCGCAAGCGATCAAATACGATTAGAAATCAATATCTACATAGAAACCAATACATCTAGCACAACCAATCAAATATGAGTAGAAACCAACATCTAAACTGAAATCAATGCATCTAGTGTAAAGTATTAAATAGGATTAAAAATCGACATCTACACTGAAATCAATGCATTTAGTGCAAGTGATCAAATAGGATTAGAAATCAACCACTACACTAGAATCAATACATCTGTTTTAGTGAAAAACCAAAATATTCATGACTTTATAGATCTAACCTCTATGTCTGTATTTGTCTATGTGTGTCTCTTTCTTCTTCCCTCTCTCTCCACCTTCCATTATGTGTATATCTCCCTCCCTCTCTCCTTCTCTCTCCCCCTCCCTCTCTCCCCCGTCTCTCTCTCTCCACCTCTCCCTCCCTTTCTCTATCTTTCTCTTCTTCCCTCTCCCCCTTGACATCTATATCTATACCTCCCTACATCTGTCCTTATTTGTCTCTCTATCTCAGCCCCCTAAACACCTCTCTCTCTCTCTCTCTCTCTATATATATATATATATATACACATATATATATTCCTCCCTCCCTTTATTTGTATCTCTCTTCTTCCCTATTTCCCCCTCCATCTATATCTTTATCTCCCTCCGTCTCTCCTTCTTTATCTCTCTATATCAGCCCGCATACTCTCTCTCTCCATATCTATCTATCTATCTATCTATCTATCTCTACCTCTTCCTCTCCCTCTCTACCTCTTCCCCCTCTCTCTCTCTCTCTCTCTCTCTCTCTCTCTACCCTCTCCATCTATATCTCTATCTCAACCCCCAAACATACACACTCGATCTCCATCTCTCTCTCTCTCTCTCCCCATCCTTATTTCTCTCCTCCCCACCCTCTTTGTCTCTTCATATCTATCTCTCTTCCTTGCTCCCTCTCTTTTCCTCTCTCTTTTGCCCTCTCCCCCATCTATATCTCTATCTCCCTTTCTCACCGCCAAAACATACACTTTCTCTCCATATGTATCTATCTCTCTCTCTCTCCCTCTCCCTCTCCCTCTCTCTCTTCCCCTCCTCTCTCCCCCTCCCTTGTTTCTCTCTCTCTCTCTCTCTCCCTCATTGTCTCGCCATATCCCTTGTCACTCCCTCTCTCTCTCCACCTTTCTCTTTCTATGTCTTTCTTCCCCTTCCAACTCCATCTCGCTTCCCGCCTCTCTCCTCTCTCTCTTCCTTCCTCTCTCTCCCTTTCTCTGTCACCTCCCTCTGTCTCTCCCCTCCATCACACACACTCTCTCTCTCCACCTTCCAACTCTGTCACTATCTCCCTCTCTCTCTCCTTCTCGCTCTCCCCCTCTCTCCCCCCTCCATATCTATGTCTCCCTGTCTCTCTCTTCCCCTTCTTTCCCTATCTCTATCCTCTCATTTTCTCTCCCTTCCCTCGTCTCCTCTCTCCCTCATTCCATCTTCATCTCTCCCTTATCATTCCCTCTCTCTCTCAATGTCTTTGTTCTTCCCTCCCTCTCTTTCCCCCTTCCAACTCCATCTCTCTCTCTCAAGTCCCCTCTCTTCCTTCCTCTCTCTCCCTTTCTCTCCTACCTCCCTCTATCTGTCCCCCCATCACACACACTCTCTCTCCACCCTCCAACTCTGTCACTATCTCCCTCCCTCTCCCCCTCTTGCTCTCCCCCTCTCTCCCCCATCCATATCTTTGTCTCCCTATTTCTCTCTTTCCCTATCTCTATCCTCTCCTTTTCTCTTCCTTCCCTCGTCTCCTCTCTCCCTCATTCCATCTTCATCTTTCCCTTATCACTCCCTCTCTCTCTCCACCTCTATCTATGAATGTATTTGTTATTCCCTCCCTCTCTTTCCCCCTCCAAATCCATCTATCTCTCCTCCTCCCTCCCCCCTCCTCTCTCTCTTCCTTCCCCTCTCTCCCTGTCTCTCCCACCTCTATGTCTCTCTCCCCCACTCTATTCCCCCTCCATCTCTCTCTCTCTCTTAAATATGATCCCATTATATTGTATTTAAGAAAGTATCTAAATTAAAAATATATAATTGGTTGTAGAATATTAAACCTATATTTTGGATCAATCATGTTAAAAAAAATACAATAATAAAAAACTTAAAAGAATCACCTAATATCTTTCCTCTATCATTGTTAGTCACTTTGTTTTCTCTCTTTGCTTGGATCCTTGGTTAAAATGCATCTATCCTCGATTTAATCTCTATGGGAATATTTTTAGTACTAGGGAGGATGGAGGGTTTATTATAACATTTTTGCTTTTAGATTTAATTAATTTTTTTATAAAATTAAATTAAAATAAAGTATTTGTAAAATATTTTGACTTTGAAATAAGTTATGGTTTTTGGGCATGTGGTATTAATAAGCCATGGTATTGTAACAAAATAATTAAAAGCCTAGATCCATAACATAATAATCAAAAGCATAGATGACCCATGGTATTGATAAACCATGGTATTAGCCCATGGTATTATGATTTTCTTCCCTCCCCTCCCTCTATCTTTCTCTTATGGGTATTGGCCCATGATACTCTAAAAAAGCCTATTTAGAAGTTAATAATATTCATGGTAAATATTCATAATTAAAAATCTAGTTATATTGTAAACATTAATTTTTTATCCGCTTATTAATTAAATTTAAAGATGGTTATGCAATCATTATTTTAATTTATCTTGTAAAATGGATGTTAATTTATAAGCACTATTTATATGTTATATATTTTAATGTGATATGTATATTATAGTCTCTTTTATCTAAAAAATTGTTCATAATTTTATTAATAAAAAATAAAGTTACAATATAAAAAAATTGAATTTAAAAAATATCTCACCTCACATCTCACGAATCACAAGTCAAGTTGTTAAGTTGTTTAATTTGTAAAGATTGAATGTCTTAAAGTTTTTTAAAAGTACTAAATGCATTTTTGCATTCAAAAATATATTTAAAATAACAAAAATTCGCAATTTTACTAAAAATTATATTACTAAATTTAAAAAAAATTAACAAATATTTTTAAAAAACTTGTAATTTTTTAGAATTCAATTATACACCTCAATTGAAATTAAAATACCCAAAAGAAAGAAGAAAGAAAGAAATTATTTTAACGTCCACGAGGCTAAAGATAGCCTATGGGACAGATTGCTTTTTCATCTGCTTGATGTATTCGGCCCTTTTTTTGTGAAGCTTCACAATAAATGCTCCCGTCTTCTCGACAAACCCCTCGTTAAATAGATTATCCCAAGAGTTAGCTGCCAGCGTATCTGCGTAACTTTCCCTGTTGTCTTTGAAGGCCTCACATTCTAAAATAAAATGTTTTTCTGTTTCCACTTTTCCGGAAGAACAAAAAATGCATACCCTTTCCTCCCACACTTCCTTTGGCCTTTTCCAGCGCCCTGTTTCACAACGGAGTTGATGAGAATTAGTCCTTAACTGAGCAATAAGAATTTTGGCTTTCCAAGAGATATTGGCCTCTATGTATGCTTTTGGTTGATGATTATGAGTGGGATTAAACACTTCAATATAGTAATTTTTCTTTCTTCCTAGCTCCTTCTCCCAAGTACGTTTGTGGAACTTTTCCATAACAAAAGCTTTTATCTCTTTGTTGTTTATGGGGCACGCGTTCAAGCAAATATCCCATTTACTAAACCATTTGTTATTTTGTTGCATCCAAGTTTTTTTGCTCTTGCACAATCTATCATTAAAGACAACCTTAGGCCATCTACCATCTTCCATTTGCTCAATTTTTTTTAAATAACTTATGACTCGCACCATAGCAATTGCTTCAATAGGAGCAGCCCCTGTTTCACTTAACAAGATATCATAAGGCACTGCACTTTTGATCTTAAATTTGTTTGTAATCAAACGCTTCTGAATTTTCTCAATTTGTCTCCACTGCATGTCGGAAGTACTACTAGCCCACAGTTCACAACCATATAGAATCACTGGAATCACTAGAAGCCCAAAAAGAGTTTGAGTGGTCTTCCAGTCCCATAACTCTGCCTCTCTACACCTATTTTGAAAAGCATAAAATGCTTTCCAACCCCCCAAAGTTCTTTTCTTTCTACAACCATTCCAGCTTAGATTTTTGTTGAAGTCAACTCCGAGGTATTTGTATTCCGCAACTTCTTCCAGAATGTTGCCTTCAAAGTAGAACTTATGTTGATTATGTTTTCTTTTCTTAGAGAAGACCACTACTTTCGTTTTGCTGATATTGACTTGCATCCCCACACTTCTACAAAAATGCTCAAGGGATAGTAAGTGCTCTTGCAAACCAAGCGCCGATTTAGCAATCAGAATAAGGTCATCTGCATACAAAAGAAGCCTTATAACAAACTTGCACAAATAGATACCATCACCTCCTTGCGAATTTAACCACTCCTCAAGCTTGTCGATATATAAACCAAAAAGGGTCGGAGACAGTGGGCAACCTTGCTTGACCCCGATATCGCTTCTAAAACTTTCAGAAATGCCTGCCGAAGTTCTAATTTTGACTTTCACCTCTTCATACAGTCTATGCACAGCTGCTCTCAAATGTTTAGGAACCCCAAGTTCCTCCATTCTTTGCCAAAGTTTATCCCTAGGAACCGAGTCAAACGCTTTTCTGAAATCAACAAAGCAACAGAAGACTTCTTCCTTATTCTCCCAAACTTTTTCAATGATGTGCCTTAGAGTTATGCAATGATCAACTGTTGAATGCTTAGGTCTAAAACCTGCTTGCCCTTTAGCACGCTTATTTCTTTCTTCTGCCCACTTGCTAATTTTGTTTTCTAGCATGCTTCCAAATAGCTTTGCAAACAAAGGGTTTATCATGATGGTCCTATAATTGGAGGGATTATTGATGTCACCGCTCTTGAAAAGAGGTATTGCCAGACTAGTTGTCCAATCTGTGGGGAGCCCTTGTTGTATGATGTTGTTGAAGATTTTTGTAATGTGAGGTGCAAGGATCTTTGAGCCCCACTTTAGATATTCTGCTTGGAGTTCAGCTAAGTCTTTTGCTTTTCCAACACCCAACTTCTTGATACCCATCTCTACCTCTTGTACCGTGAAGAGTTTAGTATCCGTGTTGACCAAGGGGGGAGGGTCAACCTTGGGAACCTGCTCATAGAGTTGTCTTGCATAGTCAAACCATCTAGAAGCTGAAATATTATTTCCAATTTGTATCTTTTTCGGTTGGAGCTCTTTCCAAAATAATTTGGGATTATTTTTCCCTAGGAAGATTAGTTCTTCCCTCCTTGAAACCATGAAATCAGCCTTTTTCTTGCTTAATAAATGCTTGTAAGATTTGAGCGTTACGTTGTCCTTGTTTGACTCTTTCCAGATTCTCCTTGCCTTTTTGCATTCCTCGTCAAACCAAGCATTAACCGGAAAGCAATTTGTTTCAGACTTCTTAATCTTTGTTCTTTTGCACTTTGCAAGTGCGCATTGAATTAAATGTGTTAATTCATGACTATGAAGGTTGTGAATTGTAATTTTCTCCTTCTCAAAGAGCCTCTCTAACGTCATTTTGAAGGTATTACAATTTTCTGGGGTCAAAAGAATTCTGCCCTGTTATAATTCAAAGGAACTCCACGACCGTTATCTATTCTAATGTCCACCATAATGCTTCATATTTCATAACTAAATACCCCGTAGCATGTATTTTTAAATCGGTATTATTAATGAAATAAAAAATGTAAATCTCATTTAAAATAAAAATACCTTAAAAATTCAAATGTATCCGGAGACCATTTCTCATTTCATCCGTAATAGTTTAACATGGAGGTTTTAAAGCCAACCATCCATGGTCCCGCTCAATGGATAAGATATACATGTTACGAGAAATGAAATGTTTTGCAGCCTTGCAACGCCTCCAACTTATCAGACCCCAGGCGAAGCCTCATAGCGTCCTCGTTACAAAGTTTTAGCATTTGGACGACAGTGAACTCATCATTCAAATACTCTGTCAAACTGCATTCAACTAAGTACTTTACTCTTCATTTCTCAGGACCAACTGTATATCCCGTTCAGCACTTCTCAATGAATTCAAATCTCCATAACCATTTATACTTCAGCTCATCCCGCCTGGGTACTTGTATTTTCAAACCCCAAAACTGATTTAACAGCATGTTTGACTTACAGGTAAAGCCCATATCAGTACCTTTAAGTACCATCTTATTACATATATTGTCTTTTGCATTCTCATTGTTTTCAGTAATTTTCCCGTGCATCCTTATTGATTTGCAGTTAAAATTTATGTAAAAGGCGGGAAGTCGATTGTTATCTAGTCGGGTTTCTGCAGTATAGAACTGGGTACCATGACTGTGATAAATGGGGTTCCATGCAGTCCAGATGTCATGGCTATGGGGATTTTGGATTCCAGAAGCAGAGCTGGGTGGTCACATTGGAACAGAAAACGTAACAGGACAGCTTTCATTTTCCCAAGTAATTTATCAGGTGTGCTCTTCAGCGGTTACAACGAGAGAGCACCTAGAATTGTTATTGCAGAAAGCAAGGGGATTCCCACAGAATCCATGAGATCGAAGTCAGGTAATAACTTAGTCATTCCTGTCTGTCTGCAATATTTTCAGGGCAATAATAGCTAGATAGCCCGAGTAAGTGTGTGTATTATTCTTATAAACCACGATCCAAACAAAACACCTAGTGACTTTGTATCTGCAATGGCCAAACCCAACAGATCATTCATATATATAATTTGCCCCTCTCTCTCTATATATACTCCTATGCTCTGTCTCTATCTCTATTTATATATATCCTGGGTTTTTATATATAAAATACATTTTCATGGAATATCTACACACAGTAGCATATAAAGTAGCGCAGTGGGTTACATACATGGGGTTAATATATCTATAGTCCCATGTACACACAGAGGGCTAATGGGAAAAATCTATTTTATCGAGATGAAGGCAAAAGTCACATTCAACATGTTTCGTGGCACAAAAAAATATAGAAGATCCATATAAATGTCCATTTGGCCTGCCTCTTGTCTTTAGAATTGTCTCAAAAAAGGGCAAACATATTGTATCATCTAAAAAGGCAATGATACTGTGCTTGCAAAACAAAATATCCTAATGTAATCAACTAACTTTCCAAACAAGATAAGAAGAACTGTATACATGATCTCTTAAAGCATCTGATTAGCACCATTAAAAGAAACTCGAAGAGTTGGCCCAATGAGAAGTCATGGCAGAAAATAAAAAGGAGACAAAGCTCAGAAATGAGGGGTTACCTCTGGAGTCTGAACTCCCCCACCTTTAGAAAACTAGGTTGACCAGAAACCTTCCCTTTGGAAAGAGCATCAGCCTCAGAGTTGAACTGTTGAAGAACATGCCGGAAATTGATGACAGAGAAGTGTTCAATAGCTGTGAACACCTGTTCCAGCAAGGGCCCAAGGGTAACATTTTGCAGCCTAAATGACTCCCGAATCTATTCAATAACCAACATTGAATCTCCTATAATCTGCAACATATCTAAGCTTTTTTCAATTGCATACTTAAGCAAATTGAAGACCTCACACAGTTCAGCCCAATTGTTTGTTCCAAGATTGTTAATTTTAGGTATGTTCTATGCTGATAGCAAATTTACTTCAATTTTCCATATTAGTTTAATATCAATTCCAGATTAGCAATCACATTTAGCATGATAGTAAAATGCAGATAGAACATAAACATAAATCGCAGAAGACAAGCCAAGACAAGAGGACACAAGATGTGGCGCCAGCCAGGGACAAACCCCAATGTGGGGAAACCCTTGATCAATTCTTCTTATGTGTTCTTCAATAGTTCAGCAGAGAGAGATAGTACATATACATCAGAAGTCAACATTTTGACTTATCAAAAATAAGAGCAGAGATCTTCTCTAGGAAGATGTCACATGAGGTAGTTGATCTGGACTCAGGTGATTCCATCACCTTGCTGTACCTATCACTGTGCTGCACCATCATACCATGTCCATCATCACTGTACTGCGCCATGCTACACCATCACCATGTCCATCATCACTGTGCTGCACCATGCTGCACTATGCATCACTGTGCTGCACCACCGTCACTGTGCACTATGCTGCACCATCACCATGTCCATCATCACTATGCTGCACCATGCTGCACTATGCATCACTGTGCTGCACCACTGTCACTGTGCACCATGCTGCACTATGCATCACTGTGCTGCACCATTGATGTAACCTTCATTGAGATCATGATCTTCAACTCCAAGATCATATCTTGTGCCTGTGCCTTACTGTAGAGTGAGACGATGTATTGTATCAAAGTTAAGGTTGTTACTATTCTTGGAAGTACATCAAAACTGCATCATACTAGATCCCAATGATACCTCTTGAGACTGCCTGTCTCCTTTCATAGGTATGCCTAAGATCTCTTGTACATCTCCGAGACCTATTACACCTTTAGAGTTATGGCAAGGCTGTAATACATATACATATACATAGTCTGTTGTTCACTGTCTAGTCTTCACCATGATCAACGTATGTCATGACTGCTGTTAGATCATTGTTATATTGAGATAGATATGTCGAGAATATCAACCTGTTGCTGCGTCCTTACACATGGACATGACTGCACGTAAACCCAAGACATTGGTGCTGTCAATACCCTCCTGTGGCTCAGGACAGCGTATAGACTTCTTTTGGACAATGTTTAAGGCTTGCTAGAACACCATCTCATGACAGCGTATAAATCCTTATTGACTGCGGCTTGGAGACTGTGTTTAGGATAGTGTATAGTTTAGGCATCCCTTCCATGACAGCGTATAGGATTTAGGCTTCCTTAACATGACAACATATAGGATTAGGCTTCCATAACAGCGTGTAGGAATAGGCTTCCATAACATGACAGTGTATAGGATTAGGCTTCCATAACAACATATAGGAATAGGCTTCCATAACATGACAGCGTATAGGATTAGGCTTCCATAACAGCGTATAGGAATAGGCTTCCATAACATGACAACATATAGGATTAGGCTTCCATAACATCGTATAGGAATAGGCTTCCATAACATGACAGCGTATAGGATTAGGCTTCCATAACAACGTATATTCTTAGTGACTTTTCCTTCCACCAAAACCCAAACGAGTGGAGAGGAAAAGATCACATGAGTTGAGTGACAAATGACTTGCAAGCCACCTCCTTTTATAGTAAAACGTTGAGCACATGTGGGGTTTATTTGGTTGCTGGCTGACCTTGACGAATTGTCTTATAACACAAATAAATTCATAACGCCATGAATACTTATCGGAATCAGATGATCTTTAGATTAATCCTACACCTCTCGATGAGAGGGATCCAAGAAAAATATCCGCTGCCATAGATAAGATGACCCACATGGAGTTTGGCCCTAGTTGCCAATTTTAACAAAGAAATAATGACATTTAGAAATAAAAGGAGTTACCACAAGGGAAATATATTATATAACATGCCACCAACAACCAAATGGGCCAGGGTGCCTTGAATGGCACCATCAAAATATCTGCATGCATAAGACTTGTCAATCTTAGGAGAATCACGACGTCGAGGAGCCTTATGAACAATAGATTGCTTAATATCCCCATATATGTATTTGATGCTATGAAAACTTCTAGGGGTGAGAATGCTTTTCCCTGTAATAGAATGGCATTTCGAGTGATCCACAGTGCCAAAGAAACAACAGGTGGGCATGCACACATGGTCTAATACACATTCACGCACATAATATATATAACATATATAGTACTTTTAATGCTATTGGGCATTTAGCTAGTTTGTGCTAGCAGGTGCCAAGTACAAATCCCCTTGGGTGAGGCGTGCTATAACAAAATCTAGCACCTTAATGCAAAGCCTCACTAAGTGACCTAGATAATGAGCAACAATGGGAGTGTCACCACTGTTACCTTAGCAACTACTCCCCTTGTTTTAGTGAAAGATAGGCATCCTACACAAGGGAAACTTTTCTAGTAGATATTAGGGATCATATGGCCCGTCAAACCAAATCAAGAGTCCCCTGAGTGTTCTACTTCAATCACAAACATTTCAGTGGATTAACCAATTAGGGTTTATGGTGATTTGATAGGTAGTTTCTCGATTTGAGTTCAAAGGGTCTTGTGGCTCTTCTAGAGCCTTAGATTGACCAATGAAGGCTCAATGAAGGTCCTCAAATACGCACAATCAAGAAACTACACCTTGCTGAAGTAAATGTTTGTGCAAAATTAGAAATTGTAGCAATAGACTAGTTTATAACAACAACAAATTCAGCCTGAGCAACTATGATAATAAAGTGAAAAATGAGGGCTGTAGAATTTCCTTGAAATTCTGCAACTGCTATGATGAACAATCTGAAACAACTTCGATTCACCAAAGCACAAAATTTATCTACTTCAAATTTGCAGCGGGATAGAACCAGAAATAAAAACATAGTCACACAAAATTAAACACATTTGTTTTTCTTGGGAGACCCAACTGGGAAAACCCTCTACTTGTTGTAGAATTTTATTGAGAGAATTTGAGCAATTAATCTCTTACAAGGCAATACAGTTTCACTAGAAAACACACTTGTTCTCCCTGCTTAGACTAAGCTCGAAACACCCTGCACATAACCTTGATCCAACTCCTCTTTCCTTGCGTTGTTTCTCCCTATTTCCTAACACTGGAAATCTCCTATTTCCTAGCGCAAAATAGGCTCCTATCTTTTCGGAATTACTCCTAAATCCTAGCGCAGAATAGGCTCCTATCTTTTCGGAATTTACTCCTAAATCTTAGCACAAACCAACATGGAAATTCTTTGCTCTAATCTGTGTACAGGCTCCTCCTTAATACGCTCTCCTAGCAACAAGCTCTCTCACACATAAAACCTTGTGCATACAAGAATGATCCAAGCTGTACCTTTGTCCTCCTTATAAGCAATTCGACCATGCTATATCTGGCAAGTGCTAATTTAGAACATCAGCTGTAATTGCTAAGTTAACTGCGTTCGAACTGAACTCTATCTTCTCAATAACTTGGAATTATAAGTTATAACTAGTCTTTGCCTCAATCAAAACTGAAGCTCCTAACTCCCTGTTCTAAATTAGAACTCGCACTTTGGAGAACAACATAACTAAGCCTCCAATCTCTTTGCATGAGTTAGCTGCTCCATGAACTCATACATGCTAAAGAAGGATTGATCGAGGTCTTTCTTGACTCAGGCATCAGTCAAGAATTGTAACTAGGTTCAGTCTTCATAATGACCTATTTGTAAACACGACATTGTATACTTTGTATAAAGAAAGAAAAGGAAAGAAAATAAAATATTATTTTATGTAAAGCATGGGTTTCATGCTCAAGTTTAGGTCAAAAGCATGTTCTTCGTGCTTATAGGTCTTTCTAGGACAAAGAAGAAACTATATCATGTATTATAGTCCCATTTGGACTCATTGTAACAAAGAAAGATATTTATTTTTGTCAAGAAAAAGCCATTTATTCCTCCAAGACCAAGTTGGCCCCAGTCAAGGTGAAGTCGGCCTAAAAGAGGGCTATTCGACCCCTCAAGAAGGCTATAAATAGAAGGAGCTCAACTCATTTGAGACACACATCCAAGACAAGTTTGATTTGCAATAACGAAGGAAGAGAAAGAGTTGGAAGGACGAAGGAAGGAAGAAGAAATCGAAGTCTCTTGGGTTTGTCTATTTTTCTGTCCACACATGTGAAGCTGCGAGGGTTTCTGTGAAGCTGGCAGTTGTAGGAGGCTGAAATTGCAAGGCCGAAATTCTGAGGAGACGTTGCTGGGCCGAAATTATCGAGCGAAGTTCAAAAGGTCGAAGTCTTGAAGCTACCTTGGAGAAGATCTTGTTGGGGGGTTGACTTGGTGCTTGGGAGGATTTTGGGCTTTGGTCTTTGGGCCTTGGAAGTCTCTTTATGAACAAATTCTATAAGAAGAGAAGCATTTTTCTGGGTTTTCCTCTAACTTGGAGCCTATATCTTGTGTACTTTGTCTTGTTGTGATCTTCATTGTTTTGGTAATTGCTTGATGAACAAGATCTAATAAAGTAATAAAAGGCCAAGCATATCACAAGTAATTATCAAATTTTTCTATAATCTCTAAGTCTCCTGATTTTCCATCATGGTATTAGAGCTAAGGTGCAAGAAGGAGACTGAAAATCACATCCTAGTTGGTACTATGACAAGGGTTATGAAGAAGGGTTTCATGTTTCTTGGAAATCTCGCTACATCCATCAAGGATTGCATATTGAAGATCATCTCCAAGCTAGCAAAAGAAGTGATGGATGGAAGTTTGTTCTCCGCTTTATCTGGGACTTTCAAGGACCAAAATGTTTGAGTCATTGACAGTGGTGCTTTCAGACATATGACAAGTGAACGAAGTCAACTCCAAACTTTGTCAAAAGGAACTTCCTCTCACTCTATCGAACTTGGAGACAAGAAGAGCTATCTAGTGAAAGGGATGGATCTACTTCGTTGGAGCTTGAGTTTGGTGGAAGTATTCACCTCAACAACATTTTATATGTTCCAGGTTTGAAGAAAAACTTACTTTCTATTTCTTGTCTAGAGGATAAGGGTGATAGGATTGCTTTTGTTGATGGCAAGGTTTTGGTTTGAGGTAAGGGCTCTAGCATTTATAATGCTAGGTTGATTGGGATTCGTGAGGGGACATTGTATAGATTGTTTACACCTCCCGCTCAAGCCCTAGTTCACTTAGATGTGAACCCTTCCGAAGTATGGCATAGAAGGTATGGACACCTTCATTATAAGATTTTGCCATCTCTAAACCAAATGGTCAATGGCATCCCCGAATTGAAGGAAGAACATGAAGGGACTTGTAAGGGTTGTGCTCTAGGCAAGAACGTGAAGAAGCCATTTGTAAGATGTGACACCAGATCTAAGGAAGTTTTAGATCTCATACACTTGGATATATGTTGTCCTATGGCAGCGAAATCTCTTGGTGGGCATCAATATTATGTGACCTTCATTGATGATTTCTCAAGGAAGACTTGGTTATACCTCCTCAAGAACAAGGATGAGGTATTCGAGAAGTTTCAAGAATTCAAGAATGAAGTGGAGAATCTGACTGAAAGAAAGATCAAGACTTTAAGGTCTGATAATGGTGGAGAATATACCTCCAAAGAACTAATAGCGAGTTGCAAGGAAGCAGGGATTAAGAGGGAACTAATAGTTCGTTATTATCCTGAACAAAATGGCATGGCTAAAAGGAAAAGCAGAACAATTGAAGAATGTGTCAGAGCCATCCTTCATGATTAAGCTCTCCCTCAATTCTTATGGGGAGAAGCATGTTTAACAACTGTCTACTTGCAGAACCGAAGTCCTCACAAGATTCTCAACAACACGATCCCGGAAGAAGCATTTACAGGGAAGAAGCCAAGTGTGGATCATCTTTAAATATTTGGGTGTCTTGTTTATATACATATACCTAAGTACAAAAGGAAGAAGTTGGATCCTGTTGAGAAATCTAGGGGCAACAACATTCGTTGATTTCTCTTGTTATGATAACTGTTTGTGGTATATTTTTACTTTTCTTAATTAGCTTCTTCTTTTACTTGATTATTATTAGTATTCTTCTTCATCAAATAACTACCAAACCATAAAGAACAATAAGACAAAGGACACAAGATATAGACGATTAGCCAAGGCCAAAACCTCTCCAATTTTGAGAAGAAAACCCACAAAATTCTTCTTCTTATAGGATCCTCAATTGATGAATTCCAAGACCAAGACCCTTGACCAAGAACCCCTTCAAGACCAAAACCCTTGACCAAGAACCCCTCCAAGACCAAGTCACAATACTTCCTTGAACAACTCTTCTTCTTCTTCAAGTCAACGTTGGTCAAACTAAATTCTACACCACTATTTTAGGCTTCTCTTGAATTTCGGCCTCTTATTACAGACCTGCAATTTTTGGCCTACTTGAAATTATAAATATGCCACACGTGTGAGATGATGGGGCAGATTCATGAGGCTTTTCTCCTTCGCTAGACTTGCACACTTCTCCTTGTAACTTCGACTAGTAATAATGCTTCTTTCTTGACCTTTATCTCGGCTTCTTCAAAGTCTGCTAAAACCCTACTACAGAAACCCTAGCTGCAGGTCACATATGTGAGTGGAGGGACCCAAAAACAATACTAGAAGACTTCGATCTTCTTCTCCTTCCCTTCGTTGCTCAAGAGGCTTTCTTCCTTCCTTACTCACACTTCTTCCTTTGATGTGGATGCTTGATTGATGATGTCTCAAGTGAGGCCGAATCCTCATAAATATGCCACACGTGTGAGATGATGGGGCAGATTCATGAGGCTTTTCTCCTTCGCTAGACTTGCACACTTCTCCTTGTAACTTCGACTAGTAATAATGCTTCTTTCTTGACCTTTATCTCGGCTTCTTCAAAGTCTGCTAAAACCCTACTACAGAAACCCTAGCTGCAGGTCACATATGTGAGTGGAGGGACCCAAAAACAATACTAGAAGACTTCGATCTTCTTCTCCTTCCCTTCGTTGCTCAAGAGGCTTTCTTCCTTCCTTACTCACACTTCTTCCTTTGATGTGGATGCTTGATTGATGATGTCTCAAGTGAGGCCGAATCCTCCTTATATAGTCTTCATCCACATGCAATTAGGCCGACTTGTCATCATTCCTAGGCTGACATCTCCTTCTAGATAGGTTGATTGCTCTTTTTGAAGGTCGACTTGATGTATCACTTGTGACGAGGTCTTGGAGGGTCTTTTGTCACTAACAATGACTCAAATAAATTTCTTTACAATATGTTACATGCCCCAAATGGGTATTTCATACATGACAACTACCTAGAAGCTCTCAATGGGAGCTTGAACTAAAAATAAATTTCCTTGAGCACAAAACCCATGCTTTAAGATTAACAATAATAGTTTTATTTTTCTCATTACATCAAATACATAAAATCATGATTACACATGTCATTATGAAGACCGAACCTAGTTACATATTTCAACAAATCCGACCAGCATGAAGGGCATCTTTGTGGGTATAGTGCTTCATCAAAAGCTTACAAAATCTATATTAAGGAAGATCGTCAGATTGAAGTAAGCAGGGACGTCATCTTTGATGAAAGTATAGTTTACAAGAAATCAAAAGATATTCTAGTCGATTTCGATGAAGAAGAGACACCTATCTTTGAGGATATCTGGAGGGACAATGATGGTCAAGATCCAACATCAACTCAATAAGATGTTGAAAGTCCTAGTGAGCCTGTGTAATCTAGGCAGCTCCAGAAATAGAAGTGGCCTTGAAATAGCTCAAAAATCAAAGTCATCAGATGAAAATGAAACCATGACTAGATCATAGTGCTCGTCGTCCTGATTCCAACAACGCGAACAACACTCAAATATGATTTTGTATGCTCAATTTATAGCCGGTCAAAGTTTTGGTCAAACTTGGCCAAGTGGCAGCCACTAACGAGGCAACAATTTGGCATAATCTTGGCGCGTGGAATCCCGCCACCAGAATGGGCGAATTTGTCACTACTTAGTTTTGCCGGTGACCCCCAAAAATCGGCAGGATTTTTTTTGGCTAATACGAGCTATATAACAAAAATTCAAAAAAATAATAAGAAATTAGTTGGTGGGCCACCAACCCCGCCAACCGAATGCCAAAACACATATATTAATATATGGTTGGCGGGTGGTCAAACCCCGCCAACCCAACACCGCATATGTGTTATATTATAAAAACAAACAAAGTATTAAGGGTCAGAAAGTCAATGGACATGGCCACATGGCTACTAATGTGAGATCGACGGGGTTTGCACCCACCCAACTCGATGGGCCGGCCTGCCAAATGGGTAACCTCCTCACTAAACGCTCCCAATTTAAACACATTCTAACCGCAGAGGTGCCAAACGGGGGTTCCTTGGATTGAACCTTGGAACCTCCCAGTCCAAAACTCTATTTTAATCGCCGCTAACCAACCTGCCGTTGGCCAAATGTTGTACACTCTGCCCGCCAATGCTACTTAAACCTCACTCTTTGCCATTCCACCCACTGACGGAGAGTGGGTCCGACCAGCGAAACCTTGAGCAACCAGGGGGGCGGAACCTTGAACGAGGAATTTGTGTTGATGCTGAGAAGATTCCCTCGAGGTTCAGAAGTGCCAGTGTTAGAACGAGACAAGTTTATAGTCATTTTTACATGATTTCTCACTAGGAATCGAATTGTGTAGTCCGTTTCTCCAGCCGGGGTCTCCATTTTTAGGCCATCACTAGAAGTGGAGGTATAAGGGTCATTTATGTAAAGTTGATTGTAATTCATTTCTTTGCTGCCATTTAATGAAAGAAGGCCTCCCCACTTTGAGCAAGGCCCAAAGATGTAGTCCACATTGGGTGAACCCTATAATCAAATCATTTGTGTGCCTTTGATCTCATGGTTGGTTTATGATTTCCGCTTCTTTTCAGGTGTTTAAGTTACTTGGTTACATGCTCTTTTATATGCAATTCTATATGCATCTTTGAATTTAAAAGATATGGGTCAAGTTTGGTATCAGAGCAGGTCTTCTTGATGCGAGTTGCATCAGTGAATGCTAACTAGGAATAAACTCCAAATAGGAGAAGGAAAACTTAAATCCTTTGATCCCAAAGCCAGGCGTGCACCACGAAGACAGAACATGGCAGATGAGGAAGCTCGATTGGAGGAAGAGTGAAATTATCACAAGATCTTCTTCACCATGGTAGAAAAAGTTGACAAGCTGTTTGCAGAATATGAGAAGACAATCAAGCCTGAGAAGAAAGAATCAAATGACCATGCATCGGTAAATCATGAAGGTGGAAGAGGAGAGCCTCCTGAACCGCCCTCTCCATCCTCTAGTGACAGTTCTTCTTCTTCTTCTTCTCATCACTCTAACAGGCATCATAGGAATATAACTAAGAAGCCATTTTTTAAGCTAGATGTAAAGTTTGATTTGCCCACATATAATGGAGAATGTAATGTAGAGAAACTAAACAATTGGATTAGACAGATCAAGGTTTATTGCCGGATTTAACAGATCGAGGAAGATGAGGCAAAGATCCAATTAGCATCTCTTCAGTTGAGTGGCACTGCTCTTGTCTGGTGGGAGAGCAAGTTGCAGAAAGGCAACAAAAACTTGGGTAATCTCCTTTCTTCTTGGTCCAATTTTGTTTCTGCATTAAAAGATCAGTTTTATCCTTTGGGTTATCGACAAAAGGATTTAATGGAATGACAATATTTGAGACAAGGAAAGGGTCAAAATGTACAAAGCTTCACAGAAGAGTTTAGAAAACAAGCTTTAAACTTGGGCATTTCACTTGATTCACCAGAAACTGTAACAAATTATATTGGTGCTTTACATAGTTACATTAGGCATTCTTTGTTGTTGTTGACACCAAATCATTGGGATTGGGTGAACACTTGTAAATAATGTAAATAGTAAATAATGGAAAATAAGGAGTCGTCGGGAGGTGAAACCCAAGAGTCACTCCCTCATGTATCTAACCATGTGTAATCTTAATGAATAAACACAATTCATTTGAGGAGTTACCTCCTGGCCTGACATGGTATAAGAGCCAACTCCATTTTAGCTTCCATCTGCCCTTGTAACTCCTATTCCTGCCATTATTTCCTGTCATATTCTGTCCTCTGCCCCTATTTTCTCTGGGTTTGGACAAAGTGTGCTCTGCCTTTTGCATTGAACAATTTGATGTGTACCTGCTTTGGGTGTTGGAATTAAGTGGAAGTTGTCTGTGCGTGAACTATGCTGTGAATTGTGCTCGGTGCGTTTGAGTCTGGTCGTTCTTGCAATACGTTAGATGCATGGCGCATAATCGTGGTGTGTTTGCTCAGTGTGGGGTGACTGTTGGTGCGTACAACTCTATAAATTGAATGTTGTGCGTTGGTATGCGTTTTATTTTTATTCAAATGTTGCAGTTTTTGTGAAGGTGTTGTGATGGACGTTGAAGTGAAAACCGTGAATGTTGTAAATCCCAGTTTATAAGTGGTTAATACCTCCCCTCACACCATTCCATACCTCGTCTCCTACGCACAATTTACACCCTCCATCGACTGGTCACTCTTGCGGCATCCTGGTATCTTATGACATCCATACACTGCTTCTTTGTAGGTGGCTTGAAACCATTACTCATGGCTCCTTGCTGCGGGGTATTCCCTGTTGCAGCATCGCTCCTCTCCCCCCGACTCTGGTCTTTCCGCTTGGTGGCTCTGATTTACGTTACTCCCACATAGTGATATGAACGCTGTCGTATAATATCGTGCTCCCATACTCACCGCACTATTATACATACGTTGCTCCTACGCCCATACTCTGTCGCTGCCGTATAGCCCTCCCTCCCTCGGATACCTCCCCTCCAAAGCGTTATGCTAAATACTATCCGCTCCTCACTGTTATGTTGGTAGCCTATGGCCCCTCCCCCATACGCAGTTGCTCCCATACCACCGCTTTCCCATTCCACAGTTAACCCCGCGGTATATTATAACTCCGACAGTTAATACCTTCCCCATATACTACCTCTTCCCCAGATACAACCTCCCCCATTAATACTTACCCATATATTCCCTTCCCCATATAACCCTCCCTTACATAATACCTCTGCTACATATTTATATCAGAATTGTAATTTTTTTTACAAAACTACCACTAGAAGTGCAATTTCTTCTAGTATATTGTCCGCAAAAGTACAATTTGTTTTGCAGAATACAAATTTTAAAATGCATTCATTGATATTTATTGTGGGAGTGGTTCTCACAGGAAGGAGAACTATCTTGAGTGGTCTTGGAAGATCAAACATGCTCTCATTTTCAATGAGCTGTGGAAAGGAGTTTGTGTAGGAGAGGGAGATAATGAACCTACAAAGCCTACCTCCGACAAGGAATTTTCCATTTGGGAAAACAAGAACAGCAAGGCCTATGCCTTGATTGCAGCATCTGTGAATGAAGAGGTGATTCCCCATATTTCACCATTTTCAAATGCTTTTGAAGCCTTACAGAAGTTGAAGGAACTCCATGACTCACACTTTGCGCTTGAAGTTGTCCAATTGATGATTAAATTGTTCAGTCTTGAATTACAAAATGATGATCCTCTTGCTCTAGCATCAGAAGTAAAATCTATTATGCATGATATCAAAGTCACTAATGTTGAACTAGACATTCCTCTGATAGCTTTTGTGAAAGCACTTTATCCCACTTATTCAAATTATCTTGAGTCATTACAAGCAAATGGAAACTTCAAAGGGATTACCTTTGACTCCCTTGTGAATAAATTTGCTGAGAGAGGGAAAGCTTTTGGAAAGAAGACAACTCCTCAGTCTCCTGAAGAAACTGCGTGTCTTGCACATAGAGAGAAGAATCATGCTCAAGATTCTTCCAGAGGAAGAGGTGGTTGAAGAGGAAGAGGAAGAAGAAATTTCAAAGGCAGGGGGGCAAACACTCTCAAGGAGAAAAGTCTGATCTTCATTGCATACGTTGCAATAGAGATGGATCACATGATGCATCCACATGCAAGTTGCCTTGGGACAAAATTGAGCAGGAAAGAAATCAAGCCAAAGGTAAAATCAATGACAAAGAGAAAGGTAAAGCACTTGAATTCGCTCACTATGTTGTGGCACATTGTAATATTGGAGTAAATGAAGACTTGTTTAATGCTTCACTTGCTTCTTGGAAAAATGATTGGTTGCTTGATTCAGGAGCAACTTGCCACATGACTTTTAAAAGAGATTTTTTTGAAGAATTTACTGACAATGTTGATGGAGTAGTATACTTTGCAGACAAATCAAAACTCAAGGCATCAGGGCTTGGCACAATCAGGCTCAAATTGCCTGGTCTTCCAAACTTTCTTCTGCATGATATTTTCTATCTCCCACAACTGAGGAGAAACTTGCAGTCCTTGGTCCACATCCGCCAGCAAGGGCACTCCATTCATATGTTTGATGACAAGGTTGAGGTGAGAAAAGCATCAGATCACTCACTTGTCATGACGGGGATAGAAGAAGAAAGACTTCTCAAGTTGCAAGGTACCTCTGCTCGTGCACAAAATTTCTCATACAGTTCTCATTATGATGAAGCTACATTTCCATCAAGTCTATTATGGCATGCTAGATTTGGACACTTGAACTACGACAACCTTCGCTTGTTGAAGAAAAATGGTGTTACTGGTTTGCCTACAGTTCCTAGGAAACATAAGCAATGTGATGCTTGTATTCTAGGAAAGCATAACAAACAGTGTTTTCATGACTCACGTTCTAGAGCACATAGAAAACTTGAACTCATTCATTCAGATTTATGCAGTCCAATGGTTGTTCCTTCTGCAAATGGAAGTAAATATATGATGACATTTATTGATGACTACACCAAAATGTGTTGGGTTTATTTATTGAAGAACAAATTTGATGCTTTTCAAACATTCAAGAACTTTCATACATGGATTGAAAATGATGCACAATCTCATATTGGCTCTATTCACACTGATAATGGAAAAGAATACACTTCAAATGAATTTGAAAACTATCTTCGCTAGCATGGGATCAAACATCAAACAACTATGCCTTATAATCCCCAACAGAACGGAATAGCTGAAAGAATGAATAGGACAATCTTAAATATGGTACGTTCCATGATGTTTTTCAAGAATGTAAAATTGATGTTTTGGGCTGATGCAATTCTATGTGTTGTATATGTAAAGAATAGATGTCCATCTAATGCTATTAGAAACAAGACTCCTTATAAAATGTGGTATGGTCACATTCCTTCTGTAAAGCATCTCAGGGTCTTTGGTTCCACCTGTTATGCCTTGATACCAAAGGTACATAGAAACAAACTTGGTGCTAGGAGTTGTAATTGTATCTTCTTGGGGTATTCAAATACCTCCAAAGCATACCATCTCTATGACGAAGTTAATAAAAATTTTGTTGTATCTAGAGATGCAATCTTTCTTGAATCTTCCAAAGCTGACAATGTTGTTGAGCGGCAACTTGATTGCTTGGATAGATTCAGACATGAAAAATCATTTCAAGAATTTGATAATCAGATTCCACATTTTGAAGGGGTGATTCCTATACTGGATCAATATGTGGAATCTTCTTCCGAAGCATTCTCTTCCCCACATGAAACTCCAACCGCTAATGATACTTTGAGTGATGTGATTGACAGAATTGGGAGACTCAATCTTGATTCAGTCCCAACTCAATCAACTGAGCAGCGCGGACCATCTCAGATAGGTCCCTCAAAGTGGCTGACAAAGACTCTTGAAAGTGTTCATCCTTATGGGATTGCAAAGACAGGAACAAGAAATTCAACCATGAAAAATGGAGGTGATGTAGATGATTCTGATTCGCTTGTTGATATGGATGTTTTTTATGATTGTGAACTGAATTTGTCTACAAATTTTGAACCAACTTCCTTCAAAGAAGCCGCTTATCATGATGAATGGAAAGAAGTGATGCAAAAGGAGTATGATGCCTTGATAAAGAATGACACTTGGAAGCTGGTTGATCCTCCATTGGGAACCAAACCAACTGGCTGCAAGTGGGTCTACAAGAACAAGTATAAAGTTGATGGCTCACTTGACAAGCACAAAGCTAGGCTTGTGGCAAAAGGTTTTGCACAGAAGGAAGGAGTCAATTATGAGGAGACTTTTGCCCCCACAGCAAAATGGGCTACCATCTAGACACTCTTTGCCTTAGCAACTCAGAACGGTTGGAAAATCCATCAAATGGATGTAAAAACTGCTTTCTTGAATGGAGATCTGAAAGAGAATGTTTTTATGTCTTATCCTGAAGGATTTGCTGTGAAGGGACATCAACATAAAGTATGCAAACTTGTGAAATCCTTGTATGGTCAAGACATCACCTCGAGCTTGGTATGAAAAGTTAACTAAGCATCTTCTGAAACTCAACTTCAAACATTATGATCTTGATGATGCAACTTTGTTTGTCAAGAAAGTTGGCAAAACAGTTGCATATCTTGTGTTATATGCAGATGATCATTTGATGATAGGGAACAATGAGAGCTACATTGCATCCATAAAGAAGGAATTGAGGAAAGGTTTTGAAATGACTGACTTGGGCTATGTTCACTAATATCTTGGTATTGAAGTAACTTAACATCCGGAGTCTATATTCCTCTCTCAAAAGAAGTACATTGGAGATCTGTTGAACAAATTTGGCATGGCTGAGTGCAATCTTCTGACTACTCCAATGGAACAAAACTTAAAACTCACATCCATTGAAGGAAAAGAATTTGAGGATGCAACAAAGTATAGATAGCTTGTAGGAAGTCTCAACTACCTGACTACTTGATCCGAATTGGATCTTAAAACTCTCTAAGTTTTCATGATTGTTTCAAATTATGCTAAAAGATTCAAGTCCTAGAAAAGATCGAAGCTATCAGAAGGAATTCTCATAACAATTGCAGTTGTGGTTAGAGCGGAGCAACGAGGACCCTTGGTCGAGCGCACAGACCGTTGGCCCATGGTAAAGCGCAATGGCACAAAACTGGCAAAATCGGATGCCAGGTCAAGAAATGGAGGTGGATTAATTGTGTATCGCAGGGCATCCCCCTCAGTGAAGGAAAGCCCCGAAACGCTCGGACCCGAAAATGCTATAAAACTCAAAAAAGTAACTGTTTCGGTTCTGTAGTGCGGATTCCCCAAAACCGGTAGGATATCAGAAGGCTTCGAGGCGGTAAGGAGTTTTGACTGAGTCTCGCCCGATGCCACACATCGAGCGACACACGTCCGGCAGAAGAGAGAGAAAACCGCCCGCGTTAGATAGGTAAACGTCATGCGACTTGTCCGTTCGATATGAAGGACGACCGTAGGATATGGGGGGTCCAGATCGACGGCGGAGATACGTCCCGATGACTGACCGGATTTCACAGATCAAAAAGTAAGATGACATGGATTTGAAGTCCGACGTGGATGATGAGTTGGCAAATGATTCGTGTTCGCGGGCGATCTTGACGCAAACAGATTTAACGACCATTCGAGTACGATTTAGGAAATCTGACACCCAGTTCGTTAGCAAACAGGTGGCCACCTCCCTGCGAGGCGTTACCTAGTGATGATGATGCAGAGCAGAGGAATTCGAATGGACAGAGGAAAGGAAACCAGAAGGCCGGGAAGCGGAAACGAGCAGTTGAAGAGTAGACTGGCTTTAAAGCCATGAACTGACAGAAGCAGAACACAGAGGCAGACAACGAAGAGTCTCACTAAGGCCTGAGAGGTTCAAGCAAGCTCCTCGACACAGACCTGTCATACTATTGTGACCCTCAGAGGTCGAGTTTTAGTAAGAGTAGTCTGTGCACTCCATTCCTACTAACTTCATTCTGTTAGTGAGACTCGAATCAAGCTCACTGTTGTAAAAACTCTGCTTGAAAACATAATAGAGAGGCCACCATTGAAAGGCTGGACCAAGAGACGTAGCCCAGGAGCATTGGGTGAACTCCTTATTAAACTTGTTTTGTTTACATGTTTGACTGTTATGTTTTCTCTGATTGCCTCAGTGTCTATGTATTCTAGCAATCTTATCGATCCATTGCATAAGTAACATAGGCACATCCATGCACATGAGTCTGTAATACCTTTCATTCTTTATCTTGGATAAATTCCAGATCAAGTGGTATCAGAGCTTAGGTTTGCTAAGGTTAGACAAGCTTGTGCTGGATTTTGTTGTTGAATGCTAACTAGATCAAAGCTTAAATTAGGAGAAGGAGAATTGGCTGAAACTAACCCGGAAATTGGAAGAGTCTATTCTAAGAGGAAAATGTCAGAAGAAAATCCCTTGGAATCAGACCCCCAGTTCATGGATAGTTTTATGACCCTGAAATCCATGGTGGAGGAAATGTATAGGGACTATAAGAAACATAGAGATGAAGATGCATCAAGCTCCAAACAAGACAAAGGAGTAGAATAATCTCTCCTCCATGACCACTCCAAAGGCAAAGAGAAAGAAGAGAAAGAAGAAAAGTTCCTCACGCCTCCTAATAGCCCTGAACATAAAAAGAAGATATCTTTGATTAAATTAGATGTTAAATTTGATTTACCAATATATGATGGAGAGTTGAATGCAGAGAAGTTGGATAATTGGATCAGACAGATTGATGTTTATTGCAGAGTACAGAGCATTGATTCAGACAAGAGTAAGATTCAGCTGGCCAGCCTACGCCTTGGAGGCACTGCCTTGGTATGGTAGGAAGGTAGGACACAAGCTGACATGAAGAAACATGGTAAGATTCTTTTTGTCTGGAGTGAATTTGTTTCTGCAATTAAAAAGCAATTCTATCCACTAGCCTACATGCAGCAAGCCATGATGAGCTGGCAAACTCTTCGACAACTAAAAGGGCAAAGTGTACAAGGTTACGCCCAAGAATTTAGGAAAAGAGCTTTGATTCTAGGAATTTCTTTAGACTCACCTGATACTTTGTTGAAGTACATAGGTGGTCTACACAGCTACATGAGGCACACTATCCTCATGTTTAATCCCACTAACATAGATGAGGTATCCGTTCAGGCTACGCATCTAGAAGCTAGAGGTAAGAATGGGAACCTAGAAGTTGGGGGATCATCCCAACCCACTGCAAGCAAAAATAAGGAGAAAAGAAAACATAAATGGAAAGAGAGGAAGACAAACACTGTACAGAAGAGCAAGTCCTCATGCACTCACTGTAAGAAGGATGGGCATGATGATGAACACTGTTGGATTCTGCATCCGGAGCTGAAACCTAAGAAGTTCGAGGGCAAGAAGAAGAAGACTGCTGCAACTATTCAAAAGGATTTGGGGTCAGATTCAGGAGATGAAGCAACAATCGCAGCCACAGGTATAAAAGGTAAAAATTCTGAAGCATCTACTAATAATTCTGCCCAATCTACTGATAATGAAGAAAATGAGAGAAAGAGACGTGAGCTTTTTTATATTTGAGTTATTTCCAATCATCAAAAGATTGATACTTTGTTTTATAGTGGCTCACAAGTAAATTTAATTTCTGAAGCAATTGTAAAGAAGTTGGGATTACTAACCACACCTCACAAGAAACCATATCCATCAGGTTGGCTATGTGATAAAGCAAAACTACAAGTGACTAGACAATGTAAACTTAAGTTTTCTTTTGGGTCAACATTTGTAGATGAGGTTGAGTTAGATATAGTTCCTTTGGATATATGTGGAATTGTTTTAGGAAGTCCTTACTTGTATGATAGAAAAGCTATTTTCTATAGAGCTGAGAACAAGTATCTACTCGTTAAAGATGGAATCAAATATATTGTAAGAGCTCATAAGCTCAAGAATAATTATACTCTCATAAACTCAGGGCAGATGAAACGAATTGTAAATTCATGCAAACAATTTTTACTGATGGTTGTAAAGGAAAAGAAACTTGATAAAACCAATGTATTTGAGGGCTGTGATGCTAAACAGCAAGTTGATTTAGAAAAAGTTGTTTCAGAATATGATGTATTGTTTCAAGAACCTAAAGGTTTGCCACCCAAAAAGGAAATAGTGCATGATATTAATTTGCAGCAAGATGCTCCATTGCCTAACATCGGAATGTACAGGTTGTCCGCTTTAGAGAATGCAAAAATCAAGAAGCAGGTACAGGAGTTGCTCGAGAAGGGGTTCATCAGGCCTAACACATCACCATGTGGGTCTCCAATTGTTTTGGTGAAAATGAAATATGGCTCGTGGAGAATGTGCATTGATTACCGAGCACTGAATAAGATAACGATAAAAAATCGTTATCCCCTTCCTCGCATAGATGATCTATTAGATCAGTTAAAAGAAGTTGTTTATTTTTCCAAGTTAGACTTGCATAGTGGCTATCATCAGGTCAGAGTTGCAGAACAAGATGCATGGAAGACTGCTTTCAAAACAAAATAGGGATTGTATGAGTGGCTGGTTATGCCTTTTGGCTTAACTAATGCTCCTTCTACTTTCATGAGAGTAATGAATGATGTACTCAGACCTTTTCTTGATGATTTTGTTATTGTATATCTGGATGACATTCTTATATTTAACAAAACGTGGGAATAACATTTAAAGCATGTTAAGCAGACACTAGATGTTTTGAAAAGAGAAAAACTTTATGTTAAACTCTCAAAATGTGAATTTCGCAAAACATCTTTGAATTATTTGCAACATATAGTAGGGGGTGGGGAATTGAAGATAGATCCCAATATTGGAGAAAGTTTATTTCTAACTTTTTCTTAATTGCAGCTCCCTTACATACTTTAACAGGATTGAACAAGGTGTTTCAGTGGGGAGGCAAACAGCAGAAAGCCTTCGACACCTTCAAAGAAAATATTAGTACAACACCAGTACTAGCACTGCCTGATCTTCAAAGACCATTTGAGATTGAAACAGATGCCAGTGACTATGCCATGGGAGCAGTGTTTATGCACCACGGTAAACCCATATGTTATCATTTTGAGACATTTAATTCTGCAGTAGTTAACTATCCTACGTATGATAAAGAATTGTATGCATTAGTACAGAGTGTGAAAAAGTGGAAACATTACTTAATGGGCAAAGAGACAGTTACACATACTGATCATCAACCACTTCAATATCTACACTCCCAAACTAAGTTGCAGCAATCAAGACACTATAGATGGATGGGTTCTCTACAACAATTTCATTTAGTCATCAGATATAAAAAGGGCATACACAATAAAGTTGCAGATATGTTATCTAGACCAATTATAAATGCATCCACTATACTTGAGCATAATTCAGTATTGTATGAGAGCTACATTGAACAATATGCTCAAGATATAGATTTTAAAGATGTATATGCAACTTTAAGTCAAGGCAAATGAGTAGAAAAATTGGATTATCATATTAAGGACTAACTCTTGTATCATTGTGGGAAGCTATGCATTCCACAAACTGAAAGAGTAAAAATAATTCGAGAAGCACACACTTCTCTAATATCAGGTCACTTTGGTGTAAGTAAAACGGTTGCACAGCTGCAAAGATTTTGTTATTGGCCGAAAATGAATGAGACAGTTTCTAGATATGTAAGAGGGTGTACCATGTGTGCTAAAAGCAAGCCCAACAATAGAAAACTAGGCTTGTACACTCCACTAACAGTTCCTTCTCATCCTTGTGAAAGTGTTTCCATGGACTTTGTTGGAGGACTGCCTAAATTTAGGAAAGGTCATGACTATTTATATGTTGTTGTGGATAGGTTCATCGAAATGTGTATTTTAATACCTTGTAACAAACATATAATAGCTGAACAAACTGCAAAGTTGTTCTTTCAACATGTATGGGTTCATTTTGGATTACCCACTTCCATAATATCTGATCGAGATACTCGATTTGTTGGGAAATTTTGGTCAAGCTTGTGGGAATTGATGGACACCAAGCTGAAGAAAAGCACAACTTTTCATCCGCAAACAGATGACCAAACATAAGTGGTCAATAGGACATTGATCCAGTTGCTCAGAGGTTATTGCAACAAGCATCTCAAACTTTGGGATGAACATTTATGTTATGTGCAACATGCTTACAACCGAGCTAAACATTCTTCTACACAGAGATATCCTTTTGAGACCTGTTTTGGTTTCACACCAAGGTCTCCTTTGGATTTTGTCTTTGGTAAAGATATAGCAGTTGATGGACACAGTGATGTGGACAAAGCAACCAAGTTCATTGAACAAATCCAAGAGATTCACCAGGCAGTACAGGAACAGCTGGAAAAGAGCCAAGCGAAGTACAAGGCAAGGCATGAGAAGCATCGGATGGAGCATAGTTTTCAAGTTGGTGACCAAGTCTGACTGTATATCAACAAAGACATGATGCAAGGTGAAGGTAAGAAGCTGAAGCCAATAAGGTATGGACCTTTCAAGATACTTGAGAAAATTGGTGAGAATGCTTTTCGCCTTGATCTACCGGCTTACGTGCACATCTACTCAGTTGTTAATACAGACAACTTGAGACTATTTGAACCTTCATTAATTGAAGATCCCGAAGAGCAAAGTCAATTGCCTTCTATTGATGATCTGTTACTTAAATATCTTAATGAGTTGCAGTTTTGGATAGGAAGGTAAGAACTACACGCAGAGGTAACGTTGAGTACCTCAGGATCAGACTCAAAGGTTCAAATCCAAGCAATGTGAAATGGATAGAAATTGAGCAAGTGAGGAAGCAAGACCCTCACTTGATTGATGCTTGAAAGAAAACCAACTTTTGGTTGTCCAAAAGCTTTTTTAGTGGGAAGGCCGTGATCTGAATTGGATCCTGAAACTCTTTAAGTTTTCATGACTGTTTCAAATTATGCTAAAATATTCAAGTCCTAGAAAAGATCAAAGCTATTAGAAGGAATCCTCATAACAATTGCAGTTGTGGCCAGAGCGGAGCAACGAGGACTCTAGGTCGAGCACGTAGACCGTTGGCCCATGGTAAAGCGCAATGGCACAAAATTGGCAAAACCGAAGGCTAGATCAAGAAATGGAGGTGGATTTTGATATGCGATTAGCAGGGCGTCCCTCTCACTAAAGGAAAGCCCCGAAACGCTCGGACTTGAAAACGCTATAAAACTCGGAAAAGTAACTGTTTCGGTTCCGTAGCACGGATTCCCCAAAACCGGCAGGATATCGGAAGGCTTCGAGGCGGTAAGCAGTTTTGACTGAGTCCCGTCCAGTGCCACACATCGAGCGACATGCGTCCGGCAGAAGAGAGAGAAAACCACCAACATCGGACGGGTAAATGTTGTGTGACTTGTCCGCCCGATATGAAGGACGACTGTAGGATCTGGGGGGTCCAAATTGACGGCGGAGATACGTCCCGATGACTGACCAGATTTGACAGATCAAAAAGCAAGATGACATGGATTTGAACTCTGACGTGGATGATGAGTTGCAAACAATTTGTGTTCGTGGGCGATCTTGAAGCAAACAGATTTAACGACCATTCGAGTATGATTTAGGAAATCTGACACCCAGTTCGTTAGCAAACAGGTGGCCGCCTCCCTGTGAGGCGTTACCTAGTGATGATGACGCAGAGTAGAGGAATTCGAACGGACAGAGGAAAGGAAACCAGAAGGCCGGGAAGCGGAAACGAGCAGTCGAAGAGCAGACTGGCTTTAAAGCCATGAATTGACAGAAGCAGAACATAGAGGCAAACAACGAAGAGACGCAGAAAGATAATAGCAGAGAACAGAGAGTAGAAGCCGAGCTAACCTGAAGGCAGCATCGAGCCAAACAGAGCCAGAGAGAGTCAAAGAGTCTGTGTACTCCATTGAAGGCTTGAGAGGTTCAAGCAAGCTCCTCGACATAGGCCTGTCATACTACTGTGACCCTTAGAGGTTGAGTTTTAGTAAGGAGAGTCTGTGCACTCCATTCCTACTGACTTCATTCTGTTAGTGAGACTCGAATCGAGCTCACTGTTGTAAAAACTCTGCTTGAAAACATATTAGAGAGGCCACCACTGAAAGGCTGGACTAAGAGACGTAGCCCAGGAGCGTTGGGTGAACTCCTTATTAAACTTGTTTTGTTTACATGTTTGACTGTTATGTTTTATTTGATTGCCTCAATGTCTATGTATTCTAGCAATCTTATCGATCCGTTGCATAAGTAACATAGGCACATCCATGCGCATGTGTCTGTAATACCTTTCATTCTTTATCCTGGATAAATTCCAGATCACTACTACCAGACCAGACATTTCGTTTACTGTTGGAATCCTCTCCAAGTTTATGCAAAAGCCTTGTGAGGGACATTGGTCTGTTGCAAACAGAGTTCTAAAGTACTTGAAGGGAACCCAAGACTTTGGAATCAAGTATACCCAAGTGGCGACTTCAACTTGATTGGATACTCTGATTCAGACTTCGATGGAGACAAAGAAACTGGGGTATCTACTTCAGGTTATGCTATGAGTCTTGGATCAGGAGCTGTCTCCTAGAGATCAGGCAAAGAATCAGTTCCAGTAGATTCCACAACAGAGGCAGAATATAGGGCAACAGCTGAGGCAACAAAAGAAATTGTGTGACTCAGGAAAATTCTAGAAGATTTGCAGGTAAAACAAGTACATTCAACTCCACTCATGATTGATAACACCTCTGCAATAAAGTTGGCCAAGAACCCAAAGTTCCATGATCGAACGAAGCACATCAATACAAAATACCATCTGATTCGACATCATGTTGAGGCCAAGACAATCCATCTACGCCATTGTTCCACTAATGAGCAAATTGCAGACATCTTCACGAAAGCGCTTGGAAGAGAATAGTTTGAAAGATTCAAAAGGATGCTTGGCCTCACCAACATCCCTTTAGATTAAGGGGGAGAATGTTGACACCTAATCATTGGGATTGGGTGAACACTTGTAAATAATGTAAATAGTAAATAATGGAAAATAAAAAGTCATCGGGAGGTGAAACCGAAGAGTCACTCCCTCATGTATATACCATGAGTAATCTTAATGAATAAACACAATTCATTTGAGGAGTTACCTCCTCGCCTGATAGTTGTTATTTGAGTCTACTATTATTGATGCGGCCAGTGTGAAGGCCATTCACCTTGAAAGCAGGGGCAAGAATGATAAAGAAGAGCAACCGAAGAAATCATCTTTCAAACCTCATAATGGCAAGTTCAAAGGAAAAGGCAAGGGAAAGGACAAGAAGGCAACTACAACCAAGAAGGAGGAAGGAGCAAAGCCATCTTGCACACATTGCAAGAAGGAAGGCCATGATGATGAACACTGTTGGAAGTTGCATCTAGAGTTGAAACCAAAGAGATTTGGTGGGAAGAACAAGCAAAAGATGGTGGCAATCGTACAACAGGACCTTGGATCCGATTCTAGTGACGAGACATAGATCACAACAGTGGGCATACAAGGTACTCTTTCTCTTCATGCTAATGAAAATTTTGAATTACATGCAAGTACAAGTTCTTCAGATGAGTTTCTTGTTAATGAACAAAAGAGGACTGAATTATTCCACATTAGAGTTATAATGAAAAATACTAAAGCGAAAACCTTTTATGATCCGAGCTCGCAAGCAAATTTGATTTCAAAATCCTTGGTTAAGAAGTTAGGATTAGAAACCATGCCTCATCTGAAGCCCTACCCTCTTGGTTGGGTTTGTGATAAAGCCAAAATACATGTAACCTAAGTCACCTGACACAAGGACACGGGACACGCAAGACACGTTGACCCCTCGGAACAGGGCATGTTATATATATATTAAAAATTAGATATTTGTTACACAAATTCTCATTCATGATACAAATTCATTGATTCGAACATAAATCTTCATCTAGATGTAAGTTCTAGAAAGTAACATTATGCATACTAATATAATTGTGACATATTCATCAATGATACAGTAGGAGAAAGACAAGAAACAACAGTTTTCTCATTAAGTCATCAAAATCAAAATGTGTTACATAGGTAGTAGCAATGCCAATGGCAAATAGAAATAGGCTAATAGCAAATACAAAACAACTACAAGTACAAGGCAGTAGGTAGCTCATGAGTCATCAATCATCATCATCAAAATCAACATCATTGTCATGGTCACCACTGCTCTCCTCTGCTGCATCCTCCTCCTCTGTATCCAATGTCATCTCTGCATCTGCTGGTGTGGAGGATGACCCCTCAACAATATCACCATCATCAAAAGTGACAGGCTCTAGCACTGGCTCATTAAGATCCAAGTTGGCCAATGCCAACTCAACACTACTGTCCAAACCCATATCATCAGGAAAGACATCCCACATCTTTGTCTTTCCCTTCAACCACTCATTTCTCTGCCTGTAAATAAGACGAATCGCCTCCAAAATGCTCCCAAACCCTTTGCTATTCGTTCCCACACACCCACAGCAAGAGAGACAGAGAAAAGTGAGGGAGAAATGACCCAAAACTGACCTTTATGGGACATCAAATCAAGGGACACGACCGGACACGATCAGGACATGATTAGGACACGATCGGAGGACACGTGTCCCACCGAATCGTGTCCGATTCGACTGATTCAGGACATGCAGAGGGTTTAGGACGAATCCAGTTTCTTAGCATGTAACCAAGCAATGTAAAGCTAGATTTGTGATTGCATCCAAACTAGTAGATGAGGTTGATCTTGATGTTGTACCCTTGGATATTTGTGGTATTGTATTGGGGAGTCCATATTTGTATGACAGGAAAGCAATTTTCTTTCGCCATGAAAACAAGTATCATCTCACGAAAGATGAGGTGGAATACATTGTTAGAGCTCATCGCGCCAAAATCAGTGCCAATCTTGTAAGTGTAGGTCAAATGAAGAGATTGATTAATTCTAGCAAAGGGTGCATGCTCATGGTTGTGAGAACAAAAGATGTAGAGACATCTAAAGCTTTCCAAGGTTGTGATCCCACTCATAAAAAACAATTGTATGAAATTGTGTCTTAACTATGATAGGGTTTTTCAAGAACTAAGTGGGTTGTGAGATCCAACATGATATTCACTTGCAGTTGGATGCTCCTTTACCCAACATTGGTATGTACATGTTGTCAGCCATTGAGATGGAGGAGATAAAGAAGTAGGTACAAGAATTGCTGAACCAAGGGGTCATAAGGCCAAGTTCTTCTCCATGTGGCTCACCCATCATGTTGGTGCCGAAAAAGGATGGCACATGGAGGATGTGCGTGGACTACAGGGCACTCAACAAAATAACGGTGAAGAATTGGTACCCTCTCCCTCCATTGATGATTTGTTAGATCAATTGAAAAATGTTATCTATTTCACAAAAATAGACTTACGCAGTGGCTATCATCAGGTCAGGATTGCAAAACAGGATGTATGGAAGACTGCATTCAAGACAAAACAAGGGTTGTTTGAATGGTTGGTGATGCCATTCAGACTATGCAATGCTCCGACCACATTCATGAGGGTGATGAATGATATTTTCAGACCTTTTCTTGATGATTTTGTACTTGTGTATCTTGATGACATTCTTGTTTTCAGTAGGACATGGGATGATCATGTGAGTCATGTTAACAATGTGCTTAATGTTTTGCCAAAAGAAAAATTGTATGTCAAAATGTCTACGTGTGAATTTAGTAAGACCTCTTTGGTTTACTTGTTCACATTGTCGGTGGTGGACAATTGAAAATAGATCCTTCTAAAATTGATGTGATTGTAAAGTGGCCTAAACCCACCAATGTTATAGAGGTTCGTAGCTTTTTGGGTGTAGTACAATACTGGAGAAGGTTCATTGCCAACTTCTTTGTCATTGCATCCCCTTTACATGCATTGACAAGTGTGAAGCAAACCTTTCAGTGGGGAGGAAAGCAACAAAAAGCCTTTGATACACTGAAAGAGAAGATCAATACCGCACCAGTTTTGGCCTTACTTGACCTCCAACAACCTTTTGAGATCGAGACAGATGCCAGTGGATATGCCATGGGAGTAGTATTGATGCAACAAAGGAAACTTGTATGTTACCATTCAGAGACATTATCCCAAGCTGTTGTGAACTATCCCACATACGACAAGGAGTTGTATGCCTTGGTTCAAAGCGTGAAGAAGTGGAAGCACTATTTGATCAGCAAGGAAACCATCATTCACACAAATCACCAGCCCTTGCAGTGCCTCTAGTTGCAGACCAAGCTTCAACAAGCATGTCATTTCAGATGGATAGGATTCCTTCGACAATTTCACTTGGTAATAAAATACAAGAAGGGCACCAATAACAAAGTGGCAAATATGCTTTCTTGCCCTCCTATTTCTGCATCTATAGTTTTGCAAAATGCTTCTTTGTCTTTTGAAAGTTATGCTGAACAATATGTTGATGACGATGATTTTAAGGAGATTTATGCAAAGCTGACTCATGGATCGTAGGTGGATAATTACCATTTGCAGGGAAAATTGTTATACCACCTTGGCAAAATTTGTATCTCACCATTGAGAGAATACATGTAATCAGAGAGGTACATATCTCTCTTGTGTCTGGTCATTTTGGTGTAGGGAAAACTTTGTGTCATTTGCAGAGGTTGTGTTATTGGTCTCACATGAAAAATATTGTGACTCGATATGTAAAGGGATGTGTGTTGTGTTCAGTTAGCAAGCCCACTAATAGAAAATTGGGGCTCTACACACCACTCCCTGTTTCGAGTCGTCCATGGGAAAGTGTGTCAATGGATTTTGTAGGTAGTTTTCCTTTGTCTAGGAGAGGTCATGACTATTTGTATGTCATTGTGGATTGATTTAGCAAAATGTGTCTTAATGCCTTGTAAAAAGCAAGTCACTACAGAGCAGACTGCTCATCTCTTCTTCCAATTTGTATGGGTCCACTTTGGGTTGCCCACATCCATTGTGTCTAATCGAGACTCTCGCTTTCTTGGAGAGTTTTGGACGAGTTTGTGGAGAATGATGGACACCAAGTTGAAGAGGAGCATGACATTTCATTCGCAAACCGACAGACAAACAGAGGTTGTCAACTACATAGTGATACATTTACTCCGAGGCTATTGTGGCAAGCATCCCAAGTTGTGGGACGAGCATATTCCCTATGTACAACATGCATACAATTGGGCAATGCATTCATCCACTCAGAGCTCATCGTTCGAGACATGCTTTGGATATTTGCCAAAGGATCCCTTAGACATGGTCTTTGGGAGAAATGAAGATTCCAGTGGGCGAGATGACAGGGACAAAGCACGAAAGACATGACAAGTACAGAGTCGATCACCAATTCTAGGTTGGAGACAAAGTGTGGCTCCACATCAACAAAGACAGAATGAAAGGGGAAGGAAAGAAGTTGAGGCCAATCTGATATGGCTCATTCACAATGTTGTCGCGCAGATTGACACGACAACGCTCAGACCGGGGGCTGTCACTCTGATCCCCGATCCCTCCGTTTAAGCCTGTCTCCCGCGGCTAAGGGGGGTAGTCCCTGTGAGATGATGTGACCAACTGTCGACCAGTTGGTTGGGAGACACGAGATACGATGTAAAAAGCACTCGATGGATTTGATTAATTTAGCAGACCAGTGCCTTAAGAGATTGTGGTTAAGACGATTACTTGATATAAAAAACATGAACTATGAATAGCGATCATCTATCATCAGCTAAATCACAATGCTCTTAGAATGATGAAAACGATATCCAGCAACTGAAAATTTAAAAAGATGAATGCTTTAAAACCACCACGAATCATAGATCATTAACCAGATATCAACTTCGCATCTCGACTTGAAAATTCAGATCTCAGCGTGAAAGATATGACAATTCCCGAAACTAACAGGATCTAAAAATTTCCACAATATTTTTATATTTTTTCGATTTTTTTTTTTTTTTTTTTTTTTTTAATAAAGAAATCTAAGAATAAAAAGCTAAATTTCTAAAATTTAACAATACTCTTTTAAAATCCCAAAAAAACCCAAACAAGACTAATTAAAATAAAATTAAAACTTTAAACCTAAGCAAAACTTTTATTTTTTATTTTTTATTTATTTTTTATTCTAAAATAAAAAATAAAACAAAAATTAAAATCTAATTAAAGTTAAATCTAAAAAATTTAAAATCTATATACTATACAAATTTCTAAACTAAACTAAAAGAAAAATAAATTGAAATCAAATTAAAATCTAACTAAACTTAAAACTAAGGACTAATATATACATCAAATCTAAACATTTACCAAACGCTGATATGTACATATACCCCTTTTTCTTTTTATATTTAAAAAAAAAAAAATGAAAATCTAAATTTTAAAATAGAACTAAACCAAAAATTAAAATGAACCTAAATCGGATTTTAGAAAAAAAGAAATCTACGCTAATAGCTAAACCATAGACCTACGCTACCCTTCAAAATGAAACCAAACTCAAATCGAAACCCGACTTACCATTTACGCTGAAAAATTACACGTACTTACGCAGAAATTACCTGGTCCGTAAATGAAATTAGCCATATGATTGCAGTTGTTACCTGGTTTTCACGTAACCTGAAGCTTCCACGCAAGATACAATCCGCTATTTCACCTGAAGCCTTTCACGCTGGACGCAGTGACAATCACGAGCAATTTCACAGTCGATTTTGATGAGGAATAACGACTTCAGTGATTTTATGCATTCATACGGCAAGGATTTGCGGAATGGGAGGCCCAAATTTGCTAAATCACCACACGCATGGAAAATGTATGCGTTCCTTTGATTAAGGCTATGCCAAAAACGCTTGCATCCGATTACAAATCTCTCTCTGTGTGATCCGCGTGGGAAGCCGGCAGCAAAATACGCAGAAGGAAAGGAATCGAAATCTATTATGGCTACAGTGAGGACCCGTCAGTGAAGAGATGCATGAACGCTGGCTAGAGACGTATGTGGATTCGGGCGAAGGCTGTATCCAAAACGCATCAAGAGAAATCGCGGAATCTGAAGAACGTTAACACCTGGGCGATACGTTTACCTGAATCGAAATGCAACTGCGCTCAATCTCCTAAATGTATGAATGGATACCGAACCGATTTTGAGATCTGATATTCTTATTGTGATTGTCGGCAGCTGGAAATCACTTATACATTCGGTGCAGAACCGAAATGATTCATCTACAAATGATTCTCTGCTAGATAACTGATAACACTTGCGTTTTCCAGCTCTTGGACGGTGGATTGAGCAGGGCACTGACAGCAAATAGAGGAGAAAGCGGCTGAGCGTTTGTAAATAGACAATAAACACAGCCAATCCTTACCAGACCAATCACGCAGCAGGCATTTTCATTTACGATTTGGATATCTCCGCGCACAATGCACCCAATCGATGTCTTTAACGTTTAACTCCTGAAATATTTACGAATGGAACGATAACCTGAATGATTATGAGCTTATCCTGGCACGACTTCAGGTTGATTTGCAGCGTCTTTATGTTTTACACCAGGACTTTGACTGCGTAAAGATGAAGATCCAAGGGTTTTCAACAACAAGAAGGATCACGCACAATCTCAAAAAAAACCTGAAAAGAAACCCTGTTTCTGCAAATACAAGAAAAGAAAACCAAAACCTTAGTGAAAACTGAATAAAACAAACATTTAAAACCCTAGATCAGAAAAATTTAAACCCTAAGACAGCTGATTAATTTACAAATGTGGCCCCTTAACAGCCAAATTCAGCAGTAAGCACGAGATATTTTAAAGAAATAAAAATTTCAGATCGTCACTGTGAAGAACTTCAGAAAGTTTCTCATGCAAATCAGAAAATAAGCCGAATGATAGACCCAGGATCAAATCCAACTGGGCTCAACAAAAAATGCTTATGGGAGTTGGCTGGTTCAGCCGAGAACTTCCCCTAACGCCCACAATTTCCTTCAGAAAATGCTTTCTGCACAGCTCAAAACAACTGTCAATAAAGAGGGCAAAAATGCTGCTAGATCTCAAACAGTAATGGAGATACCTGCCATTACTTCAGAAACCCTAACAGCACTCAAACCCCAGCACGTGAACAAGATACCTGTGCTCACAATACTCTACAAAAAGCTATTATTAATGGCTGAAAGTAACATATGCAGAAAATGAAATGATCTCACAGCATTCCAAGAGAGTAACACTAGCAAGATATGGACCCCAAAGTCTTCTTTTATTAACCAGAAACAGATTTACAAGAGAGCTTTTTCAGTACAGACTCCACAGATCCTATATCTGAAATGACCATCTAAGACCCTATATAAAGTAAATGATCCCAACGGCTAGTTCGAATGATCTCGACCGTTGATGAGGATCAAGACATCTCTTGATCTCATCCGTCGATTTATTCACTTAAAATATTATTATTTTATTTTATTTTTTAAATTTTTAAATTTTTTAAATTTTTATATATTTTATTATTTTATTTCATTTTTTAAATGGATCATCGAACTAAGCCTTTGGAAACATCACCTAGGACCTAGGACTTAGGACTCACGAGGGGATTTAAAACATTTTCAACCCTCAAGACACATTTCATGATGACTTTTACAATTTACATCTCAAGGGGACAAGCCCACTTAATACAGACCCTCATAAATCACCCAGTTCTGCGACACAACTATAATCTAGCAGATTAACACACTAGGATTCTCCTAAGGTTCTAATGACAAAATGCATCCCGGCTTTGGGGTCAGGTTTGAAGGAAAACTCTGCCGATCATAGATCGGTGAGACAAAAAACCTTCCGGGACATAGATTATCATAGAAAGTTAGGTCCACCTAGGCAATTTTACATACATGACTCTGATCTGCTTAGATTATTTACAATTCATACATGCAGACTGGGTTTACAACTGAAATGATCACGCTGCTGACGACTGCTGGATGGCACGGATACGCTGATCAGGTGCTGCCCCTTTCTTGCAAAGAAAAAGGGGGTGTACTGCATGGGTAGTTGACCAGTAGTGGTCAACATCTGGCTCTACTTGGGGACACGTTGCTGCTTGCAGGAATGTGAGAATCCAGAATCTGCATCCATACAACACAAAAATAAGTAGCGTCCATCCAAAAATCAGCATATACATTAAGCACCAGAAAAGAAAAAACTCTTCATTTATTAACTATCTAAAACAGAAATGAAAATGCGGAAAAACAAGGAGTAGGGTTAGAAATACGATACAAAAGGATGCCCTACGGCATCAGATGTGTTCAATGTAGTGCATACTGAGCATTTGCCTGCTTTCAGGCAAATCTGTGGGCTGCTTGTCGGATGTGCCATGTCCAATTTTGCATATGGTAGGACTTTTTCCTATCCGAAAATCAAGCTGCTCACGGCCGTCTGATGTATCAAATCTTCGTCTCATCTTCTTTCTCTTACGCTTTTTCTTTCTGGCAGGTTGAATTACTGATGATCTGGTACTTTCTGTTTCAAAACTATCAGATGAAGTGTGTAAGATATGCATGCTAAGTCTTTTTGTGTCTTGCATCTGATTTTTATCGTTTTTAAGCTTATCTGGATCACCTTCAATCAACCATCTTTCAATTGAACCAATGACCTCCTCATAATAAGATGGAGCTTGTTGCAACAAATGAGAAGGCTCCTGATCTATTGATGTCACCTGGTTTCTCTCATTTTCCAATTGCTGAAACCTTTGAACTTGTATTTTATATGCATCTATCTGACTAGAGTGTTCAACCTTTATAGCACTAATCTGTCTGGCATGGTGTTCTTGCATATCTTTTATTACTTTAACATTTCCTTCCTTTATGTTCATCAAGCAATGCTGTATGGAATTTATTTCTTCTCTGTGATTCGCTTGCATGTCAGCCAACTGATTATTATGATTGAATGTCATGATAGTCATTTCCTCATCCATAGTGAATAACTTATTTTGCATAGAGTCAATTTCCCTATCATGATCAGTTTTCATGGTCACCATATTTTCCTCTAAGACTGACATCTTGCTTTGTATGCTTCTAATTTCTATTTCACATTTAGTTTTTATGGCCTCAATTTCCTTAGCATGCTGATTTTGCGTGACCTCAATCTCCCTATTACGTTTTTCCAGATGGGTGCATAAAGTTTTGACATCATTGACGTAATTAGTTTGATTGCTTTCCATATTTTTCACCAGCATCATTAAATCTTGTATTATTTGCTTTTGCTCCTCCTTTTCATTGTTATGAACTTGATCTGCAATATTTCCGGTGGATGACACATTCTGACATGAAGAGTCGTCTTGGGATCTTTCACCATCCGTTGGACCTCTTATTAAACTATTTTTATTCTGTCGCACAATTTTAGAGGCAGAAGGCAAGCTGTTTGGATAACCATATTTATCTTTAAAAGCATCAATAATGTCTTCTAAAGAAGTGAAAGATTCCTTAGGAAAACTGTTAAACCAATTCAAAGCATCATCTTCTAAAGAAAGGACAAATAGACGCATTTTGATATCTTCATGATTAAATTGAGGGGATCTGCAATATATGATCATGATGCGATCAAACAAGCCTAGATGCCTTCTAACAGCGATTGGATCACCACCTGAAAAAATAGGTAATTTAGAAATGGCCTCTTCTGGAAAATCATGGAGATGGTGAATAAAACGACATTGTTTAAATGAATAATCCATGATAAATAATAAGGGATCAGATGGATGATAGAACTAGCTCTTTGCTCAAGAAAATCAAAAGATGAAAGAAGTGGAGTCGCCACTTGAACAATGAATCTGATTCTAAGATCCAAAAAGTAACCACAAGCAGATATGAGGAAAGCTTCTTGTCTGGGAAAAATGAGAAAGTGGAGTCGCCACCCAAACAAGAAACAAAACCGAAGAGATGCTGCTGATATGTGATGAAAAGATGCCAAAATATTGAATCTGCCAACTCAAAATGAGAGATGAGGAAGATGAGAAGGTGAATGTCGATGAAACCCCAGGAACAGAAAAACTCTGTCCCCGGCAACGGCGCCAAAAAATGTTGTCGCGCAGATTGACACGACAACGCTCAGACCGGGGGCTGTCACTCTGATCCCTGATCCCTCCGTTTAAGCCTGTCTCCCGCGGCTAAGGGGGGTAGTCCCTGTGAGATGATGTGACCAACTGTCGACCAGTTGGTTGGGAGACACGAGATACGATGTAAAAATCACTCGATGGATTTGATTAATTTAGCAGACCAGTGCCTTAAGAGATTGTGGTTAAGACGATTACTTGATATAAAAAACATGAACCATGAACAGCGATCATCTATCATCAGCTAAATCACAATGCTATTAGAATGATGAAAACGATATCCAGCAACTGAAAATTTAAAAAGATGAATGCTTTAAAACCACCACGAATCATAGATCATTAACCAGATATCAACTTCGCATCTCGACTTGAAAATTCAGATCTCAGCGTGAAAGATATGACAATTCCCGAAACTAACAGGATCTAAAAATTTCCACAATATTTTTATATTTTTTCGATTTTTTTTTTTTTTTTTTTAATAAAGAAATCTAAGAATAAAAAGCTAAATTTCTAAAATTTAACAATACTCTTTTAAAATCCCAAAAAAACCCAAACAAGACTAATTAAAATAAAATTAAAACTTTAAACCTAAGCAAAACTTTTATTTTTTATTTATTTTTTATTCTAAAATAAAAAATAAAACAAAAATTAAAATCTAATTAAAGTTAAATCTAAAAAATTTAAAATCTATATACTATACAAATTTCTAAACTAAACTAAAAGAAAAATAAATTGAAATCAAATTAAAATCTAACTAAACTTAAAACTAAGGACTAATATATACATCAAATCTAAACATTTACCAAACGCTGATATGTACATATACCCCTTTTTCTTTTTATATTTAAAAAAAAAAAATGAAAATCTAAATTTTAAAATAGAACTAAACCAAAAATTAAAATGAACCTAAATCGGATTTTAGAAAAAAAGAAATCTACGCTAATAGCTAAACCCTAGACCTACGCTACCCTTCAAAATGAAACCAAACTCAAATCGAAACCCGACTTACCATTTACGCTGAAAAATTACACGTACTTACGCAGAAATTACCTGGTCCGTAAATGAAAACAGCCATATGATTGCAGTTGTTACCTGGTTTTCACGTAACCTGAAGCTTCCACGCAAGATACAATCCGCTATTTCACCTGAAGCCTTTCACGCTGGACGCAGTGACAGTCACGAGCAATTTCACAGTCGATTTTGATGAGGAATAACGGCTTCAGTGATTTTATGCATTCATACGGCAAGGATTTGCGGAATGGGAGGCCCAAATTTGCTAAATCACCACACGCATGGAAAATGTATGCGTTCCTTTGATTAAAGCTATGCCAAAAAACGCTTGCATCTGATTACAAATCTCTCTCTGTGTGATCCGCGTGGGAAGCCGGCAGCAAAATACGCAGAAGGAAAGGAATCGAAATCTATTATGGCTACAGTGAGGACCCGTCAGTGAAGAGATGCATGAACGTTGGCTAGAGACGTATGTGGATTCGGGCGAAGGCTGTATCCAAAACGCATCAAGAGAAATCGCGGAATCTGAAGAACGTTAACACCTGGGCGATACGTTTACCTGAATCGAAATGCAACTGCGCTCAATCTCCTGAATGTATGAATGGATACCGAACCGATTTTGAGATCTGATATTCTTATTGTGATTGTCGGCAGCTGGAAATCACTTATACATTCGGTGCAGAACCGAAATGATTCATCTACAAATGATTCTCTGCTAGATAACTGATAACACTTGCGTTTTCCAGCTCTTGGACGGTGGATTGAGCAGGGCACTGACAGCAAATAGAGGAGAAAGCGGCTGAGCGTTTGTAAATAGACAATAAACACAGCCAATCCTTACCAGACCAATCACGCAGCAGACATTTTCATTTACGATTTGGATATCTCCGCGCACAATGCACCCAATCGATGTCTTTAACGTTTAACTCCTGAAATATTTACGAATGGAACGATAACCTGAATGATTATGAGCTTATCCTGGCACGGCTTCAGGTTGATTGCAGCGTCTTTATGCTTTACACCAGGACTTTGACTGCGTAAAGATGAAGATCCAAGGGTTTTCAACAGCAAGAAGGATCACGCACAATCTCAAAAAAAACCTGAAAAGAAACCCTATTTCTGCAAATACAAGAAAAGAAAACCAAAACCTTAGTGAAAACTGAATAAAACAAACATTTAAAACCCTAGATCAGAAAAATTTAAACCCTAAGACAGCTGATTAATTTACAAATGTGGCCCCTTAACAGCCAAATTCAGCAGTAAGCACGAGATATTTTAAAGAAATAAAAATTTCAGATCGTCACTGTGAAGAACTTCAGAAAGTTTCTCATGCAAATCAGAAAATAAGCCGAATGATAGACCCAGGATCAAATCCAACTGGGCTCAACAAAAAATGCTTATGGGAGTTGGCTGGTTCAGCTGAGAACTTCCCCTAACGCCCACAATTTCCTTCAGAAAATGCTTTCTGCACAGCTCAAAACAACTGTCAATAAAGAGGGCAAAAATGCTGCTAGATCTCAAACAGTAATGGAGATACCTGCCATTACTTCAGAAACCCTAACATCACTCAAACCCCAGCACGTGAACAAGATACCTGTGCTCACAATACTCTACAAAAAGCTATTATTAATGGCTGAAAGTAACATATGCAGAAAATGAAATGATCTCACAGCATTCCAAGAGAGTAACACCAGCAAGATATGGACCCCAAAGTCTTCTTTTATTAACCAGAAACAGATTTACAAGAGAGCTTTTTCAGTACAGACTCCACAGATCCTATATCTGAAATGACCACCTAAGACCCTATATAAAGTAAATGATCCCAACGGCTAGTTCGAATGATCCATGTAGAAATGATCTCGACCGTTGATGAGGATCAAGACATCTCTTGATCTCATCCGTCGATTTATTCACTTAAAATATTATTATTTTATTTTATTTTTTAAATTTTTAAATTTTTTAAATTTTTATTTATTTTATTATTTTATTTCATTTTTTAAATGGATCATCGAACTAAGCCTTTGGAAACATCACCTAGGACCTAGGACTTAGGACTCACGAGGGGATTTAAAACATTTTCAACCCTCAAGACACATTTCATGATGACTTTTACAATTTACATCTCAAGGGGACAAGCCCACTTAATACAGACCCTCATAAATCACCCAGTTCTGCGACACAACTATAATCTAGCAGATTAACACACTAGGATTCTCCTAAGGTTCTAATGACAAAATGCATCCCGGCTTTGGGGTCAGGTTTGAAGGAAAACTCTGCCGATCATAGATCGGTGAGACAAAAAACCTTCCGGGACATAGATTATCATAGAAAGTTAGGTCCACCTAGGCAATTTTACATACATGACTCTGATCTGCTTAGATTATTTACAATTCATACATGCAGACTGGGTTTACAACTGAAATGATCACGCTGCTGACGACTGCTGGATGGCACGGATACGCTGATCAGGTGCTGCCCCTTTCTTGCAAAGAAAAAGGGGGTGTACTGCATGGGTAGTTGACCAGTAGTGGTCAACACACAATATTAGAGAAGATTGATGACAATACTTTTCGTCTCGATTTGCCAGCATACATGCAGATGTACTCAGTGGTGAATGTTGAAAACTTGAAGCTTTATGAGCCTTCGTTGATCATGGATGCCGAAGAGGTTGGACAAGTTTCTACAATGGACGATTTTGCACCCGAATACTTGGACAAGTTACTGGAGGATATCATTCTTGACAAGAAGACCAAGACTTCACGACGGGAAGACGTGGAGTAGCTTCGTATTGGTTTCAAAAGAATGCATCAAAGTAAGGTCCGATGGATTGAAAAGGAGAGTGAGGGAGCAATTCCCTCACTTGCCAATTGACTGATAAAGCTTTTGGTGGCCCAAAAACTCATTAGTGGGGAAGAATGATCCAGGTGGCTCCAGAAATAGAAGTGGCTTTAAAATAGCTCAAAAATCAAAGTCATCAAATGGAAGTGAAACCGGGACTAGATCGTAGTGCTCGTCGCCCTGATTCAAACGACGGGAACAACACTCAAATCTGGGTTCGTATGCTCAAGTTATAGCCAGTCAAAATTCTGGTCAAACTTGGCCAAGTGGCAGTCACTAATGAGACAACAATTTGGTAGAATCTTGGCACAATGAATCCAATAACTGGAATGGGCGAATATGTCGCCTCCTTAGTTTTGCCAGTGACCCCCAAAAATTGGTAGGAATGTTTTGGCTAATACGGGCTATATAACAAAAAATTCCAAAAAATATAAGAAATTGGTTGGCAGGTGGTCAAACCCCACCAACCCACCATCGCATATGTGTTATATTATAAAAAGCAAAGTATTAAGGGTCGGAAAGCCAACGGACATGGCCACATAGCTACAAATGTGAGGTCGATGGGGTTTGAACATGTCCGGCCTAGTGGGCTAGCCCGCCAAACAGGCGGCCTTGCACTAAATGCACCAAATTTAAAAGATTGCAACTGCAGAGGTGCCAAATGGGGGTTCCGCGGGTTGGACCATGAAACCTCCCAATCCTAAACTCTATTTTAATCACTGACAACCAACGGGCCTATGGCCAAGTGTTGTACACTCTACCCGCCAATGTTACTTAAACCTCACTCTTTGCCATTCGACCCATCGACGGAGAGCAGAGTGGGTCCGACCAGCAAAACCTTGAGCGGTCAGGGGGGTGGAACCTTGAACGAGGAATTTGTGTTGATGTTGAGAAGATTCCCTTGGGGTCCAAAAGTGCCAGTGTCAGAATGAGACAAGTGTATAGTCATTTTTACACGATTTCTTGCCAGGAATCCAACCGTGTAGTCCGTTTCTCCAGCCGGTGTCTCCATTTTCAGACCATCACAAGAAGTGGAGGTATAAGGATCATTTATGTAAAGTTGATTGTAATTCATTTCTTTGTTGCTATGTAATGAAAGAAGGCCTCCCCACTTTGAGCAGGGCTCGAAGATGTAGCCCACATTGGGTGAACTCTGTACTCAAATCGTTTATGTTCCTTTGATCTCATTGTTGCTTTATGATTTTCGTTTTTTTTTGTGTTTAAGTTACTTGGTTACATGCTCTTTTATATGCAACTCTGTATGCATCCTTGAAGTTAAAAGATCTGGATCACTGTGCAACAAATAATTGTTCCTGAAAATCGAAAGAGGCCTGCTTGGTTGAGAATTACTCTACAAGAAGCAAAAGGACACACAACAAAGGGGACCTTTAGGGTAAGTAAAAGACCGAAGAGGTATTATGGATATGCAACATATATGACGAAGCTCATTGAAGCTAGACCTTCCTCCTATGAAGATGCAACTAAACATCAAGAGTGGAGGAATGCAATGCAGGAAGAATACTAGTCAATTATGAAGAATGATGTCTAAGAAATCTTTCCTAGGCCAAGTGACAAATCAATCGTAACTTCAAAATGGATATATAAGATAAAGCATGTCGCGGATGGGAGCATTGATAAATACAAAGCAAGGTTTGTAGCAAGAGGCTCCATATAAAAAGAAGGTATTGATTACGGAGAAACCTTTGCTCCTACAACTAGATATACAACAATTAGATCTCTTTTTTCTTTGGTTGCTACTATTGGATGTGTTAGTTTTTGTGGTATACGATGTGTTCTAGCCATGAAATTTGGTGGAGATGCTAGAATACTTGTATTCTCCAAAACCCAGAAATCGTTTCTGGAAATTCCACCTAGAGAGAACTTAATTAAAATATATATATATTTTTAATGGTTCCTAAGTCTAAACTTAGGAAATCTGATCAATTAAAGGGTATTAATTAATTCATGGTGAGAATATTCTTGAAGAAGGCATGGATCGAGTTCTAGTTAATCTTAGCCATCGATTATGTTTTAATCTTGGCCGTTGATGCCTCAACAAGAGATTATAAGAAGAGATTCGATGGGGGTTGGAGAATACTCTTGAGACACCAGGAATTCAATTTTTCTAGGAAATTGATCTCTAGAGTAGAAACATTCAGTTGCCAGAGGTGATTCAGTGAGATCGAAGCAGTGAGAGAAGGGCATGGATAGTAAGGCCGAAGGGAGATTTTCCAGTCCGGTGAGTGCATAGCAGAGAGGTAGTGGGTGCCACAGAGAGACAACACAGTTTTTTAGAGGGGAATCCGTATTTTGCTGGGGAGAAGCAATGATTCAATGCCAGAAGCCAGAGTGGGAGCCCAGAGGCCAGGAGAATCGATCTTCCAGACAACAACTAATCAATTAGCAAGAGAGACGCTGGTTCGAGTTGTGGGACACAACATTGCGTAGGCTGACGCAGGGACTGTGCAGAGGCAACAAAGAGCAGCTCATCTTGAGCCAAGGTCAGTGTTGGATCGCCAGTGGGAGTGAGATTTTTCTCACTAGACTTTCTGTCAGTCATTTCTCTGTATGGATTGCTAGATTTGAGCATCCATAGTTTTGTACTCAGATTTACTACTGCATAATAATAAAACCCTCCGCTACTGTACCGATTTTCCCAAGTTGGGTTTTTTTGGGGACGTTGGTCCAAAAATAACTGTGTACTTGTGTGTGTGTGCATCTATTCCTCCAATGTTATTTTTCTTCCGCAGTATTTTATTTGTGAAGGCTGCAGTGTATTAGTTTCGATATTTATCGTAGAACATAGTAAATAATTTGTTCAGTTTATTTAACAAATAAAAGAAACTTAATCTGTTGCTGCAGTAGGATTTGAGGTTTTTCGAATTTTCACATGGTATCAGAGCACATAGTGTAAGCCAGAGAGCTCAGTTGCAAAAGGGAAGAGGAATTTCGAAGCTCTGCGTAGGCAGCAGTTCGAACCCCTCAGAGGCAATGTAGTCCCTCGGCCAGGAGGGTCAGTTTTTGAGGAAAGTTTATTTCTCTGAGAGAGTCGACAAAGAATAAATTTTCCAGATTAGAGATTACTAGAGGCAGAGGGAGACGCAGTATTTTCCTTGTAGATTAGATCTTCAGCTAGGATGCTATTTTGCAGTAGTTTGCTAGTGCAAAATATTGTCAAGAGGAAGGAATAACACACACTAAGGGAATTCTTTTCTCAGGGAACTTCTAGCTCGGAAGTTTGATTTTTCCTAGCAAAGCAACAGTAGTTGTGAGCAGATTTGCCCACTCCAGCAGGGAGTGCGTAGAGCCAGTCAGTAGCTGCGCAGAGGAGAAGAGGAGGAATTCGACTTTTTGAGGAGATGGCATCAGCAGGGCTGAGAGATCAGGATTGATTGGAGGGAGCCTCCAACTATGTGATTTGAAAGGCAAGATTTTCCTGTCTTCTAGATGAATATGATCTCAAAACCTACATCGATAGCATGGTAGTTGTACCTGTAGATGTAGATCCACTGAAGGCCTACAAGGAGATGGCAAAAGCAAAGAGGCTGATTCTCAATGGGGTTCGAGATCACGTGGTGTCTCACATAGTTGGCAAAGATACTGCCCGACAGATGTGGGAGGCACTTGCTACGCTATACGAGGGATCTTTCGAGCAGTGGAAGATGTATCTTGAGGAGAAGCTGAGATGCACAAGGATGCAGAAAGGGGAGTGCATAGACCCCTTCCTCACTAGGCTTCAGGATATCCGAGACCAGCTGTTTGTAGTAGGGTTAGCGCCCCAGCCTACAGAATTGGTGCAGTTAGCTCTCAACAACATTTTCAAAGAATGGCAGGTCTTTGTCCAGAGTATTCTGGGCAGAGAAAAGTTGCCAGATTGGGATTGAATGTGGGCTGATCTGCAACAGGATGAGATGAGGTGAGATTTGGTGAAGAACACCATTAGTGGCACCAACAACAACAGTGGACAAAGCAAGTGAAGGAAGAAGAAAATGTGGCCCTCGCATCAAAGGGGTAGCAGGAGCAACGCAGGAGGAAGAAGGACATTTCCAAGGTGAAATGCTTCAGATGTGGTGAGCTTGGCCACTACAACACTCAATGTCCTCTTAGAAAGAAGGACAAAGAGGGGAAGCAGGATCAGCAGGCTGTATCCACAGAGATCGACAGACTGTCCTCCAGATTGGAGGAAGAGTTTTCCATGATCATTGATATACCTCCAGGAGTGAGGTGGGGTGATTTGGTTTTGTAGCCCCAGAGAGCTACAGGTTGGGCATGATTCTTGAGGAGGTCCACCTCTTGAATCAATACCTTGCTACGAGAGCCCATAACATGCAGTAGCAGGATGGACCAGTGGTAGTTGGTGCAGTCAGGTGCCAGAGTGACAAATGCAGTAGCTAGAAGCGGTCTGAGACTAAACAATGCAGAGCAGAGTTGGTAGCAGTGCAGTTGGAACAATGCAGAGTCAACAGCAGCGCAGAGGCTTCAGTGACAACACAGAGTCTAGCAGCAGTCAGGACTTGGGTGACGGATGCATCACACAGACCACAGTTGGTTCATTGTGTTGGATATTTTCTCCGCTGCAGATGTTGCAGCTGCAGCAACAACAGATTTGAGGGAGTTGCAATGCAGATCGTTGACAACAGTTCAACAGGGTTAGTAGCAACACAAATGCAACTCATATCAGAGTTGCGCACCAGCAGCCAGGCATCAACTGTGTGACATGAGGTGGTGCAGAGACAGGGTGTTGGTTCAGTGGGTTGCAGTGCTAGAACACATTCCCCGCTAAGAGGGAGTTTTAGTTTTTGTAGCATTGGATGTGTTCTAGCCACGAAATTTGGTGGGGAGGCTAGAATACATAAATTCCAACTAGAGGTGACTTATTTAAAAAATATATATATATATATTTTAACGGTTCCTAAGTCTAAACTTAGGAAATCTGATTAATTAAAGGGGGTATTAATTAGGTCATGGTGAGAATCTTCTATAAGAAAACATGGATCGAGTTTTAGTTAATCTTAGCCATCGATTATGTTTTAATCTTGGCCGTTGATGCCTCAATGAGAGATTATAAGAAGAAATTCGATGGGGGTTGGAGAATACACTTGAGACACTAGGAATTCGATTTTGCTAGGATATCTATCTCTAGAGTAGCATCATTTAGTTGTTGGAGGTGATTCAGTAAAATCGAAGCTGTGAGAGAGGGACAGGGATAGTAAGGTCGGAGGGAGATTTTCCAGTCTGGTGAGTGCATAATAGAGAGGCAGTGGGTGCCACAGAGAGGCAGCGCAGAGCAGAGAGGCAACGCAGTGCTTCAGAGGGGAATCCGTATTTTGCTGGGGAGAAGCAGTGCTAGAAGCGGAATGGGAGCCTGGAGGCTAGGCACGTCGATCTTCCAGACAACCACTGATCAGTTAGCGAGAGAGACGCTAGTCTGAGTTGTGGGACACATCACTGCGTAGGCTGACGCATGGATTGCGCAGAGGCAACAAAGAGCAACTCATCTTGAGCCAAGGTCAGTGTCGGATTGCCAGTGGGAGTGAGATTTTTCTCACTAGACTTTCTGTCAGTCATTTTTCTATATGGATTGCTAGATTTGAGCATCCATAGTTTTGTATTAAGATTTACTACAACACAATAATAAAACCCTCAGCTGCTGCACCGGTTTTCCCAAGTTGGGGTTTTTCCGGGGACATTGGTCCAAAAATAACTGTGTACTTGTGTGTGTGTGCATCTATTCTTCCAACGTTATTTTTCTTCCGCAGTATTTTATTTGTGAAGGCTATAGTGTATTAGTTTCGATATTTACTGTAGAACATAGTAAATAATTTGTTCAGTTTATTTAACAAATAGAAGAAACTTAATCTGTTGTTGCAGTAGGATTCAAGGTTTTCCGAATTTTCATAGGATGGATGTTAAGACAACTTTTCTGAATGGGATTATTGATGAAGAGGTTTACATTGAACAACCTCAAGGATTTGAAATAAAATAGAGGGAGACTCATGTTTGCAGACTGAAGAAAGCTCTATATGGCTTAAAGCAAGCACCTAGAGCTTGGTATGCAAGAATGGATGAATACCTATTAAGACTTGGTTTTGCCAAGAGTTTTGTAGAACCTAACTTCTACATCAGGGTAGTCCAGGGTGAACCAATTATCATACTATTGTATGTAGATGATCTACTTGTTATAGGTGTAGAGCATCGAATTCAGGAATGCAAGAAGCAACTAGCAACCAAGTTTGATATGAAGGATCTCGCGATTATGCATTACTACTTGGGACTAGAAGTTTGGCAGAAGCCGGGTGAAATATATCTTGGTCAAGGGAAATATGTGATCAAGATTCTACAAAAAATTGGCATGATGGATAGCAAGCATATGACGACTCTTATGATTACCAATCTAAAAAAGTTGAGGAGTTCATATTGTAGTTGGATGGATTCTACTTGCTACAGACAGTTGATTGGGTATTGGTTTAGTGAAATAGGCCGGTTCGGTGCCAAAACCGGCCGGTTCTGTACCGAACCGGTCATTTCCGGTTCGGAGGGCCAGTTCGCACTCGTTTTGCCGGAACCGGTTCGGTTCCAATAACACTGATGGTTACTGACTACTATTGGATGTTGAATAAAAGTTGCTAGAGTTTATTGTTGATCTATATGTTGAGCTAGGGTTTGCAAGTATATGTTGATATGTTGCATGTTAGTGAGATAGAGTTTGTTGATGATATTCAAAGGATGAGGATGACTGAATTTGTCATGTATAAGGAGAAATCATGATGCTAGGGTTTGATGCTATTAAAACACTGATATTATTGATATTACACATGGATCCACTCTGAAAATATATTGGTCCTTCGTGGTGAGCCAAAGTTTGGAGCCTTCAAGTAAAGTGGTAGCTTGTTGAGTAGGTGGCAGGGTGGTGCAAGGCGGGAGAGTGGAGTCACCTTCAGGTCGGAGCCTGAGAACACTTTAGGTTGGTAGGGTGATGCGAAGGCAGGTTGGAGTCTGCATAGATCGTTAGAGCGTCCTTTTAGTGGGAACTTGTTATAGGTCATTTTGTCACATCTGCTCAAAAGGCCTGAAAGCGTGATTAATCAACATCCTTGAACACTTTGTCATTATCCCTTTGCAAAGCCATAAGCATCACGTCTCCAAAAAGTCTGTGTTTCTGGGTCAATTAGATCAAAAACAATGTTTTTAGCCCCAACGCATCTTGCATGCCTGTCCACTTGCAATGGTTCCAAGTTGCATAACTGAGCACCTGCACTAATCAATGCAGGTTGCTTTACTTTGCAGGTGCAATGGTTCTAGAATTTCGGGAAAATTAAAAAATATTTTCGAATCTTCTTCTAGAAGCTTCTAACGTGGTTTTAACTATTTACCATGGATAGACATCTCGAATTCCTATATGATCCTACTCTATTGTTCTTATCTCTTATCCCTAGAGCTTATCTTCCTTCATATGTGGATCTCAAGCCTAGATTGGTAAATCCTAAACTACCACTTTCACCCTATAAATTTACTACGTCCGGTTGACCTGTTGCCTTGATCCGGATTTAAACAGGAATGCAACAAATTACAGAGATAACCATAAATATAGAGGTACAACAGAAATAATACTTCATTTCATTAATGTAAAATTTGAAATATGCTTACAAACAGAAATGGAAATAAACTAGCTCGGGTGATAGTAGCTTATCTCTGAGGAGTGATGTGGCGGCTACATGCCTCTGAACTGTTTTACAATGAGGCTCAAAGGCCTATTTATTGTTGAGAAACAATGGAAAACCCTAAACATCCAAAACCCTAACCCTAGGAGATGAAGCGCCAAAAAATGGGCCCTGTTTTGGGTAAATTGGTACATCAACTTCTCGGGGTTGTAACTTTGGCATACGATCTCTGTTTGACGCGCACAATACCTCGTTAGAAAGATCTGTTCGAGGACTACAACTTTGGGAAGAGCCACATCGGTCCATGGACCCATGTTGCTCCCAGTTTTCCCAAAAAATGTTGTTTAGGGCCTCAGAATGGCTTCGGAAGTTCAGGACTCGAAAAATTGCCAAAAATAGTAAATTGTGCTACAAATAGGGAAACTAAAAAATTGAAAGAAACAATGGTGGGGGTCCAAGTGGAATTGGCGGGTGGCCACCAATATCCACCTAGATCATTCCTCCTCCCTCACGAAGCAATGGTCCCCATTGTGTTGAGTTCCTCCATGAGATGAGAAAACTTCTGCTAAACTTGGTCCCTGGTGAGCCACTTGCCCTGGTAAAGGAGTTGGCCTGCTTTGACAACTCGATACAGTTGGATCTTCTGCTGGCGAGTGTGCTTGATCTGCGTGTCCATGATCCGATCAGTTGCAGCTTGTTCCATGCAATCTAGATTTGACTTTGTTGGTGTGAGTTGTTCTGCAATGTCGGATTTGTCTAGTAATGGTGGAAAGTATGGCCGAAGGCAGTCCACATTGACCACTAGGTGCATGCCAAGGAATGGGGGAATGCTGAGCTCAAATGCATTGTCTCCCACAACCTTGGTAATGGTGTAAGGACTATATCAGAGTGGTTTGAGTTTCTGATAGGCTTCGTGTTAAAATTGGCAACTAGGGAAAAACTTCATGTGGGTCATCTTATTCATGGTTGATAATATTTTTATTAGATTCCTCTCATCGAGAGGTGTAGGATTGATATAAAGATCATCCAATTCCGATAAGTATTCATGGAGATATGAATTTATTTTGATTATGGAATTATTATCAAGCCGACCTACAACTCATGTAGGCTCAGAAGCCCAACAGTTGCATCTATTCAAACACCAACGTTGTGTATAAATATAGGAGGACTTTTCCTCATTTGGAATCACTCATCTCATCACATCTCTCTCTCTCTACTGCGCAGAAAAGAGTCTCTTCTCTACTGCGAAGAAAAGGGTCTCTCTCTCACACATGTGAAACCGGAAGCTGAAACTGCAGAAGTAAAGACTGACTTTCATGGACTAGAAGATCTCCTCATCTGAACCTCCTTTGAAAGCTGCAACTTTTGGTGGTGGAATCAAGTCAATCCGACGGACAGTTTGTAAGATATCGACTGCCTTAGTTTGAAGCCGGAAGCTGCCAAAACTGAAGCTGCAACTGCAGAAGTAAAGATTGACCTGCGTGGACTAGAAGATCTCCTCATCTGAACTGTGCTGTAGGTTCATCTGAACCTCCTCTGAAAGCTGCAACTTTTGGTGGTGGAATCAAGTCAATCCGACGGACGATTTGCAAGATATCGACTGCCCTAGTTTGAAGCCGGAAGCTGCCGAAACTGAAGCTGCAACTGCAGAAGTAAAGATTGGCCTGCGTGGACTAGAAGATCTCCTCGTTTGAACTATGCTGTAGGTTCATCTGAACCTCCTCTGAAAGCCGCAACTTTTGATGGTGGAATCAAGTCAATTCGACGGACAGTTTGCAAGATATCGACTGCCCTAGTTTGAAGCCGGAAGCTGCTGAAACTGAAGCTGCAACTGCAGAAGTAAAGATTGACCTACATGGACTAGAAGATCTCCTCATCTGAACTGCACTGTAGGTTCATCTGAACCTCCTCTGAAAGCCGCAACTTTTGGTGGTGGAATCAAGCCGATCCGACGGTCGGTTTGTGAGATATCGTCTGCCCTAGTTTGATGATGAAGCCGCTAATGCTGATGTTGCTGATCTAGGGTTTGCTACTGCTGATATGAATAAGATTTATTGTACTATTTCTCTCTGCTGAATTATTGAAGATAAAATAAGATTTGATCAAAGGGTTTCCCCACACATTGTGGGGTTTGTCCTTGGCTAGCCGCCACATCTTGTGTCTCTTGTCTTGGCTTGTTTTCTGTCAATCGTTTAATGTTCTATCTGCACTTTACTTTATGTACATGTGATTGCTAATCTGTGGAATATAATAAGAAAAAGAAGTAAACTGTTATAAGCATAGAACATACCATAACTTAACATGGTATCAGAGCTGAGGTGAAGACAAAGCCCGAGCAAGAGCAAGAGCAAGAGCAATCATTGAAGAGAAGATTGGCAAGGCTATCCTAAAAGAACTATGGGGTCCTCAACACTCTTTCCTGCCGAAGACAAGCTCCGTGAGAAAGCTAACTATCACAGATGGAAGATGTCTATCGATCTAACCCTAGAAGATCAAGGAGTGCTGGACCATGTAAGAGGCAATATTGTTGAGCCTCCATCAAATGCATCCACTGCTGCCTGGAACAAATGGAAAAACGGAGAAATCAAAACAAAGAAGATCATCCGGGACTCTATCGACAAGCACTTGGTGGCCTACATCTCTGAACTGGACACCTCCAAGGAAGTCTACGATAGACTGGTGAGTTTATTTAAAGTAAATGATGCAAATCAAGTTTTGTTTCTTAGAAATAAGCTGAAGGAAATTAAGAAGGGTAAAGATGAGAGTATGCAAGCATACTTCTTAAGGATCACCGAAATCAGGAACGATCTCCTATCTATTGGGGAGGATATTACTAACAGGGAAATGGCACTCACAACTCTTGGAGGATTACCATCCGAATGGTACGTGTTCAGGACTACTCTTCTGAACAATAATGTAATTCCTGGTTTCGAGGAATTGATGGCTAGATGCATTCAAGAAGAAACAAGGGTAGAAGAGCAAGAAATGCCCATGCCTAAAGGTCCTCCTGCTGCCTTTTCTTCTCATGCTAAGAAAATAAATAATTTCGGGACTAAATCAAAAGGAACGGCTGGACCTAAGGATGGAAGAAAAGGACGATGTTATGTTTGCGATAAAGCATGTCACTATGCAAGGGAGTGCCCTGATAGAAAGACTCACATCGGGATGATGATCAAAATCCCTCTGATGGCAATCAAAGGAATGACAAATTCAATAGCAAAGGTAAGAGGAGAGCTGGGAATCAAGGAAGAGGGCTGGGAATCAAGGAAGAGGACAACCATTCAAGAAGGCTAGAAATTCCAGGATGTATTAAATGCACCTGACCTAAAAATGAACTTGGTGTCCATCTCCGCAATGGAAGACAAAGGCTACAAGGTAACCTTCAGCGATGGCAAGGTACGTATATGGAAAAATAATGTTAAAGATGCCTTTACTCTTGAGTTTCGTGTTGATTCATTATATCAAGTCGATGGAAGTCTGCTAGGTGTCATATCTTATGACACATCTCTTCTGTCCGAACTTTGGCATCGGAGGTTTGCCCACCTTCATTATAAAGTTCTACCCGGTGTAAGACAAATGGTGACAGGGATGCCCGAATTCCGAGTAGAGAAAGAAGGTGTATGTCCAGGATGTGCCGAAGGAAAGCTCAAAAGGGGACCATTCCCCTCAAGCCAAAGCAAGACCTCTGATATATTACAGTTGGTTCACTCAAGCATATTTGAGGCTGGCATTAAGAGGGAGACTACTACACCACATACTCCTGAGCAGAATGGTGTGGTGAAAAGGAAGAACCGTATGATTGTGGAAACTGTCTCTATGGGTAGATGATGTAACTATCCTTGATGTGGAGGAACCCATGGATCTTATTTATCCACCTGAGCCTCCCTCTTCTAGGAAGAGGCCTTCATGGCTTAGGGGGATACTTGATGATGCTGAAGGACATGCTGCACCTTGAGGAACCTTCCGTGAAAGTAAGAAAGCTAACAGGTATCAGGTATACTTGACCATCATGAGCACAATCATACAAAATGAACCTCCATCATTCTCAGATGCCGTCAAGCATCAAGTATGGAAGGATGCTATGACCAAAGAATATGAGTCTATTATGGAGAATGATGTCTGGGAAGTAGTTCCCAGACCCCAGGACAAGACAATTGTCACTTCTAAATGGCTTTACAAGATAAAGCATGCAGCAAATGAAAGTACGGAAAAGTATAAGGCTCGTTTTGTTGCTCGTGGTTTCTCCCAGAAGGAAGGTATAGACTATGATGTGATATTTGCACCTGTTGCCAGGTATACGACAATCCGCTCGATCATAACCCTTGCGGCTTCACAAGGATGGAACCTACATCAGATGGATGTCAAGACCGCGTTCTTGCACGGTTCGATCAAAGAAGAGGTCTACGTGGAGCAACTCTAAGGATTTGAGATTTATGATCGAAAATCTCATGTATGCAGGTTGAAGAAGGCTCTCTATGGGCTGAAGCAAGCACCCCGAGCATGGTACGAGAGGGTCGATAGCTACTTGATGAAGCTGGGATTCACTAGGAGTGAAGCCGATTCTAACCTTTACTTTAAGGTTGAAGATGACAAGCCTCTCATACTGGTGCTGTATGTGGATGACCTCTTTCTAACAGGTGCAAACCCTTTCATTCACAAATGTAAGAGGAAATGGAGGACTAAGGACTTGAAGTGTGGCAGAAGCTAGGGGAAATTTTCCTATCTCAAGGAAAATATGTGGTAAAGATATTGGAAGATTCGGTATGATGGACTACAAGCCTATGACTACCTCGAGGATCTTAACTTTTAGAAGTTATATGGTAGTGATGTCGGATCAGATTTGGGAAATGCCTCTGAGTTTCATAAACTCATTCGCATTCATGTTCTTGGTGAACCTCCGTTCGAACAGATGTTTTGCAGTTAGCATTGTGAGCTCATATTTGGTTGAGCCTCACTGGATTGATGCCAAGAATCTTCTGAGATATCTTCGTGGCACAATGGGTTAAGATACACTGTCGGAGATGTGAGACTACTTGGATATACTGATGCTGATTGGGCAGGTAGTGTGGTGGACCGTAAGAGCACTTCCGGGTGCTGTTTCACCTTGGGATTTGCTTTGATATCCTGGATGAGCAGGAAGCAGAAGTTGGTGGCTTTGAGCACCGTCGAAGCAGAATATATTGCTGCTAGCATGACCTCGTGTGAGGTAGTCTGGTTGCGAAAGCTCTTTAGTGAGCTGTTTGGATTTACATTGGATACCACTATGATTCTCTGTAACAACTAGAGGTGGGATTCGATTATTGAGGAATCCCGTATTCGTCGATTGCTCGAGCAGATAGACATCATCTGGGATATGGTAAGTCGATGAGCAAGGAGGCTCCATCGCATTAAGATGATGTACAGGTCGATACACCTTGTCAAAGCCCCGAGGAAAGATCTAATTTGTGATTTTCCCAAACGACTTGGAGTCGTCAAGAAACCCTTGTACAAGGGTCCTGCATGTTACATACATTGAGCTCTGGGAGCTCTGAGGGCTTGCGGTTCTTACTGGAGCAACATACGACCACAGGGTGACTCACCCTCCCCTGGTGGTGCGCACTGGAACAAGATGATTTGCTCTCTTGTGGGACAAGATGTTTCGCTCTCTTGTGGAACAGGATGATTCGCTCTCCTGTGTAGCAGGATGATTAGTTCTCCTGTGAGGCTCGGATTGATGTGTTCTCCATGGCGACTGTAGCAGGATTGATATGTTCTCCTGTGAGGCCTGGATTGATGTGTTCTCCATGGCGACTGTAGCAGGATTGATGTGTTCTCCTGTGAGGCCTGGATTGATGTGTTCTCCATGGCGATTGTAGCAGGATTGATGTGTTCTCCTGTGAGGACAGGATTGATTAGTTCTCCATCGAGGCATCCTACCCATGCAGTGTGGGACTCATGGGAAGTACCTCTCATTTGATCAATGAGCAAGGAAATGAAGTTAGGGACCATAGTAGTACCGATGGACGCATCGTTGTATCTACCGTACTCCCTACGCTAGGATGACCTCCATTGATCTGGGATCAATGATACTGGTCTGGGAGCAGTGGTAGGAGTTGTACCTTACTATGACACTGACTTCGGGTCGGTTGAGATTGGTCTGGGACCAATGGTACATACTCCGAGACTGGCTTCGTGTCAGTGTAGTACTGGTCTGGGACTAGTGAGAGTGGTACATACTATGATGCTGACTTCGGGTCGGTTGAGACTGGTCTGGGACCAGTGGTACACTCTCTGAGACTGTGATATTGGTCTGGGACCAGTGGTAGGAGTGGTACTTACTATGAAGCTGACTTCGGGTCGGTTGAGACTAGTATGGGACCAGTGGTACGCACTCTTAGACTGACTTTGAGTCAGTGGAGGATGATGCTGGTCTGGGACCAGTGGAGTTGTACTCACTATGACGCTGACTTCGGGTTGGTTGAGACTGGTTTGGGACCAGTGGTACATACTCTGAGACTGACTTTTGAGTCAGTATGATACATCCTCGATCAATTCTTCTTCTTCATAATTCAGACAAAAAAAGAGTAGAACAGAACAACGCAAGAGCAGAGCAGAACAGAGCAGAACAATACAGATCAGTACAGGGCAGAACAAGACAAAGCAGAACATGCAGAATAGAGCAGAGCAGAGCAAGGGTCAGGCTGTACAAGGGCAATGCATTTAATGGATGAATAGTAATGACCGATAGACAGATTGCAGATGAAGTTCTCCCTAGTTGAGAGGGAGTGTTAAAATTGGCAACCAGGGCAAAACTTCATGTGGGTCATTTTATTCATGGCTGATAATATTTTTATTAGATTCCTCTTGTCGAGAGGTGTAGGATTGATATAAAGATCATCCGATTCCGATAAGTATTCATGGAGATATGAATTTATTTTGATTATGGAATTATTATCAAGTCGACCTACAATTCATGTAGGCTCAGAATCCCAACAGTCGCATCTATTCAAACACCAACGTTGTGTATAAATAGAGGAGGACTTTTCCTCATTTGGACTCACTCATCTCATCACATCTCTCTCTATACTGCGCAAAAAAGAGTCTCTTCTCTACTGCGCAGAAAAGGGTCTCTCTCTCACACATGTGAAGCCGGAAGCTGCAACTGTAGAAGTAAAGATTGACCTGCGTGGACTAGAAGATCTCCTCATATGAACTGCGCTGTAGGTTCATCTGAACCTCCTCTGAAAGCTGCAACTTTTGGTGGTGGAATCAAGTCAATCCGATAGATGGTTTGCAAGATATCGACTGCCCTAGTTTGAAGCCGGAAGCTGCTGAAACTGAAGCTGCAACTGCAGAAGTAAAGATTGACCTGCGTGGACTAAAAGATCTCCTCATCTGAACTGTGCTGTAGGTTCATTTGAACCTCCTCTGAAAGCCGCAACTTTTGGTGGTGGAGTCAAGTCAATCCGACGGACGGTTTGCAAGATATCGACTGCCCTAGTTTGAAGCCGGAAGCTGCCGAAATTGAAGCTGCAACTGCAGAAGTAAAGATTGGCCTGCGTGGATTAGAAGATCTCCTCATCTGAACTGCGCTGTAGGTTTATTAGAACCTCCTCTGGAAGCCGCAACTTTTGGTGGTGGAATCAAGTCAATCCGACGGACGGTTTGCAAGATATCGACTGCCTTAGTTTGAAGCCAGAAGCTGCTGAAACTGAAGCTGCAACTGCAGAAGTAAAGATTGACCTATGTGGACTAGAAGATCTCTTCATTTGGACTGCGCTGTAGGTTCATCTGAACCTCCTCTGAAAGCTGCAACTTTTGGTGGTGGAATCAAGCCGATCCGATGGTTGGTTTGTGAGATATCGTTTGCCCTAGTTTGATGATGAAGCCGTTAATGCTGATGTTGTTGATCTAGGGCTTGTTACTGCTGATATGAATCAGATTTATTGTACTATTTCTCTCTGCTGAATTATTGAAGATAAAAGAAAATTTGATCAAAGGGTTTCTCCACACATTGTGGGGTTTGTCCCTGGCTAGCCGCCACATCTTGTGTCTCTTGTCTTGGCTTGTTTTCTGTCAATTGTTTAATGTTCTGTTTGCACTTTACTTTATGTACATGTGATTGCTAATCTGTGGAATATAATAAGAAAAAGAAGTAAACTGTTATAAGCATAGAACATACCATAACTTAACACTCCGGTAACGCGTTCCTTTTCCCACTTGAAACTTGTGTGGCACCCGATGTTGATCATGTTGCTGCTTGTACTTGGCATTTGATTTCTCCAAAATGTCGTGGACCTGCTGGCGGATATGTTGGATGTGTTCAATTAAACTGTTTGCCTTGTCTGTTTCGGACTGGACATGAGCCGAATCTGCCTGAGTAGCTGCAAATGGCATGGCCACATCAATGGAACATAGTGGTTGGAATCCCAAGCCCACCTAAAAAGGGTTGTGGCCAGTTGAGCTGTGGAGAGCCCAGTTATAGCTGTGCTGAACATAGGGGAGGCTCTCATCCCATGTGCGTGGATGCTTTGAGTTGTACATGCACAGAATGTATACGATCATCCTGTTGACAACCTCTGTCTGGCCATCAGTTTGGGGATGGAAGGCTGTGGACTTAGTGAGCTTGGTGTCCAGCATCGACCAGAGACTGGACCAAAATGTATTGAGGAACCTGCTATCTCGATCTGAGATGATAGACTGTGGGATCCCAAAGTGTACCCACACTCGTTCAAAGAAGAGTTTAGTAGTGGCTTCTACTGTGATATTCTTCTTGCAGGCCGCCATAATGGCTATGTTTGAGAACTTGTCGACAACCACAAAAACACAGTCGTTTCCATGCTTAGTAGAAGGAAGGCTCGACATGTAATCCATGGAGATGGATTTGCAATGTCGACTAGGGGTAGGCAACGGAGTATAGAGGCCTTGCTTCTTGATGGTCGGTTTGGCAATGGCGCAGGCAGTGCAGGATCTGATGTACTTTCCGACATCTTGTCGAAGATTCAACCAATAGAAATACTTCTGCAGTACTGCCACCGTTTTCTCGACCCTGAAATGCCCAGCAGCTTGACTGTAGTGTGCTTCCCAAATCATCTTGGCACGTTCGCTTGAAGGAACACAAAGGTGACCCAAGTGACATAATAGGGCATCCTCGAGGTGAAAATATGGAACATGGCGACCCTCCAAGAGTGTCTGGTATGTGTGGCCGAATTTTGGGTCGCTTTTGTAGAGAAGTGGCCAATCAAAAGTCTCGTGCCCACAAGAGTTGAGCACGGTGGTTAACGCCATGATTGGTGGTCGAATGAGGCAATCTGCAACATTATTGGTGCTACCCTTCTTATACTTGATATTCAAATGGAACTGTTGCAGGTATGTGGACCACTTCTGATGGCGATCATTTTGCAACTTCCCTTGCATTTGTATGAACCGCAGGGGTCGATGGTCTGTGTGGATGACCGTTTCCTTCCCCAAAATGTAATGTTTCCATTGTCGGTAGGCCTGCACAATGGAATACATCTCTTTGTCATAAGTGGGATACTTTTGGACTATGTCTGAAAGTGTCTCACTGTGATATGCCACTGGATGTCCATGTTGAGTGAGGACTGCCCCAATAGCATAGTTAGAGGCATCTGTCTCGATCTCAAATGGTTGTTGCAAGTCTGGTAATGCGAGCATTGGTGCCAAGCAGAGGTGATGTTTCAACTCTGTGAATGCCTTCTGTTGAGATTCAGACCAAAAGAATTTTGCTTTGCTCCTCCCTTGGTGACTTGACTCAAGGGCCAAGTGATATGAGAAAATCCCAACACGAACCTGTGGTAGAAGTTGGCAAGACCCAGAAAGCTGCGGAGCTCTGTCAGAGTGGTTGGAGATGGCCAATCCCGAATGACTTGGATCTTGGCTGGATCCACATGCACCCCCTGTTCATCAATAATGTATCCCAGATACTGAACTTGGGTCATGCCAAAAGTGCATTTCTCCAAATTGGCACATAACTTGTGTTGCCGCAGTGTTTGGAGAACTTTTAGATGTGGTGGAGGTGCTCTTCCCAACTTTGGCTGAAGATCAGTATGTCATCCAAGTATACCACTACAAATGAGTTGGTGAATGGCCGCAAGATGTCATCCATTAGCCTCATGAAGGTTGCAGGAGCATTCATCAACCCAAAAGGCATAACCAACCATTTGAAAATGCCCTCCTTAGCTTTGAAGGTAGTCTTCCACACATCGGAGGGTTCGATCGGTACCTGGTGATATCCTGATTTCAAATTGATCTTGCTGAAATATTTTGCCCCCTTCAGTTGGTCCAGAAGGTCATCAATCCGTGAGATCGAGTACCTATTCTGGACAGTGATCTTGTTTAGCATCTGATAGTCAATATAGAGTCTCCAAGTCCCATCCATCTTCTGTACCAACACGATCGGGCTCCCACAGGGCGATGAATTCGGTCGGATGTGACCTTTCTGCAGCAGCTCCTGAATCTGCCTCTTGATTTCATCGTTCTCCAGAATGGAGCGCCGATAGATTGGTCCATTGGGCAGCGATGCACCTGGGGTCAGATCGATGGATTGTTTGACCTGACAGTGCAGAGGAACCCTTGCGGGGGAGGTGAAGATGCCCTCGTACTCATCCACGACCTTGTCCATCTATAGTTGTTGTGCAGAGGGGCCCTGTCTGGAGGTCGTGGCCACTGTCTTCTTCTTTCCTTGAGGGCGTATCATCAGGAAAACAAATTTCCCAGTTTTGGAAATGAGCTTACTGCATTTTTTTGTAGTAACCAAAGATACGACGGTAGGCGGTGCTACCTCCGGTATCTTGTACAACTTATTTCCCAAAGTAACAATAACAGCACGAGGCCTTGACTCATATACAACATGTCGCTTCCACAAGTATGGTTGGCCTAATAATACATCACAAACATCAAGGAGAGCAATGTCACACAATACCTCATCCGTGAAGGGCTTGATGTTGTATGGAAGACGACACTGCTGGCTCACCGAAGATCCCGTCCTTGGTGAAGCCACCCGATGGTGTACGGTTGTGGATGTGATGTAGTCGGTAAGCCCAACTGCTTCATGACCTCTGTCGAAATGAGGTTATTTTGGCTCTTGCCGTCAACAATGATCTGTAGCGGGGAGCCCTTTACCCACATCTGGGAGTGGAAGAGGCGCTCCTCATCCTCTGGATCTTCGGGTTCCTCCTTCTGGATCTTCATGGTGGCAACAGTGGCGTTGGGCTCTGCATCAATAATCTGCTTCCCTTTGTCATTCCCCTTATCGGGTTCTGACTCAGAGTCTGAACATGCATCTGATTCCGAATACTTTAGCTTGACCACCAGTGACTGCTTGGCCCGACACTCACTTGTGTTGTGACTGGAGCTCTTATGGAACTCACACCACTTTCTCGTGTCCTTCTCCGGCTTCGCAGTGTTGTTCTTTGCTTGCAACGTTGGCAGGTTGTCCTGGGCCACCCCCTTGGCTTTGTCCTTTGTTCAACGGTTTGGCGACGTCTTTCCCTTGTTTCGGATTTGCAGATCCAAAGTCTCACTTCTTTTGTTTAAACTTCTGCTCGATCTTGACAATGTATCGGTACACTGTGCCGAGTGAGAAGATGTCTAGGAACTCCATCTCGTCCTTGATGTACCTGTGTAGGCAGCTGCGGTATTTGAGTACCAAATGCAGCGCAGAATCCTTGATACCCAACTTTGTGCGAAGGGTATGAAAAATATTGGTAAAGTCCGGCACGTCTTGGTCCCTTCCCTGCCGCAACGTGGTCCACTTTATGTATTTATCCTCATAGCTTTTAATAGGGTAGTACTGCTCCTTGATGGCATTCTGGGATGATTTCCAAGTGGGTGCGGTTGAAAAAAGAGAGGTCGTACTTTCATCCTTTTGCTCGCAATAGGTTTCTCACCAGTCCTTGACGTGGGGGGTGGCTTTGAGAAGAGCGAAAGTAATCTTTTCCTGGCCAAAAAAATCATGAACAGAAAAATACCCTTCTAGCAGATTTAACCATTTATCTACAACGTTTGCATCTATCTAATCCTCAATTATGGAATGTCAAAGTTAATTTGTACCTTAAAGGGTGTGGCGCTTCCAGAGCGGCTACTGGAAGTAGATGTGTCGCCCCTAGGTAGCTGCTGAAGGATCTGGGCAAAGTTGTCCATTATCGCGTTCCTTTGTTGCTCGAGGGCTTCTTCGAGCAAGATTTTGATAGGATCTCCTGCCCCCTCGTCTTTTTTTTCATCCGCCATGGGAGGCCGTCGGGATTTGTGAGGCTGGTCTTGCAAAGGTTCGACCAGTTCAAGCCCTAACTCTTTATATCCCAACCTCGTTGGGGACATGCAAAGAAAAATAGAGAAAGATCAGACTGCTCTGATACCACTGATCTGGATTTACACAGGAATGCAACAAATTACAGAGATAACCATAAATACAGAGGTACAACAGAAATAATACTTCCTTTCATTAATGTATAATCTGAAATATGCTTTAAACAGAAATGGAAATAAACTAGCTTGGACGATGATAGCTTATCTCTGAGGAGAGATGTGGCGGCTATATGCCTCTGAACCGTCTTACAATGAGGCTCGAAGGCCTATTTATTGTTGAGAACTAATGGAAAACCCTAAAAATCCAAAACCCTAACCCTAGAAGATGAAGCGCCAAACTATGGGCCCCGTTTTGGGTAAATTGGTACATCAATTTCACGGGGTCGTAACTTTGGCATACGATCTCCGTTTGACGCGCACAATACCTTGTTAGAAAGGTCTATCTGAGGACTACAACTTTGGGAAGATAAACATCAGTCCATGGACCCATGTTGCTCCTAGTTTTCCCAAAAAACGTCGTTTAGGGCCTCAAAACAACTCTGGAAGTTCAGGACCCGAAAAATTGCCAAAAATAGTAAATTGTGCTACAAATAGGGAAACTGAAAAACTGAAAGAAACAATGGTGGGGGTCCAAGTGGAATTGCGGGTGGCCACCAATATCCACTTGGATCATGCCTACACGTACCTACAAGTTAGTGAGAAAAGCCTTCAAACCCACAAGGTGTGGTTGGTGGCAGGGAACTCAGAGAAGGGGCTGTCACACTAATCCCGACTCTCGCCGTTTGAGATATCTCTTAGGTTAGCAAAGGGGGGTGGTCTCTAATGAAAAGTTAAGTTAAAAGGGATGTGAGCTTCTAGGAGAATTGTTAGAGTTAAATAGATTCTCTTTAAGATTTATAAGCAAAACTGATATGAGAAATGACCATAAATACATAAGATAAGCATGAAATACATAAACAACTAGTGCCTTCAAAGTATTGCTCTTTAAGAAATGACATTGTATTTGCTTAGAATGAAGTGAAATGCTTTCAAATGGAAAGCCAAAATAATCCTGAAAAGTGAAACAATAAATTGTTAGACCAAGATGACAACATGCAATTAAGTTTGCAACCCAAAATAATAGTATTTGAAAGTGAAATCAACCATTTATGACAATAATTAAACCACAAGATGAGTCAATTTCCAAGTACAAGAAAAATTAAACTTGTTGCAAAATTAAAAGGAATTACAATGCTTGCATCCAAAGCGCCTCTTGAGATAAGATTTGCATGTGAGGCTTTAAACCATCAAGATAGCAAGAAATTTAAGAAATTTGCAAACAAAACAAATATAATGGAATGAGTTCCTTTTTTATTTTATTAATTAGTGCTAAGACAAAGTTACAATTGAACTTTAGTCCTCAGACCTCATCCTCGCACAAATGTTTGGATCTCACAATGAGGAGTCAATAGAGGTAGAGGGTCCCTAAAAGTCTATTCAACCAACTTAAGTTGGATGTAAATTTGCTTCCTATACTAAAATGCCTAGATGAAGTGAAAATTGTGTTAATTCCCCAAATTAAGCTAATGCTTCATGGAGAAATAGTTTGCAAAACTTGAGAGCGTATGCATGTGGGAATTTAAATACAAGATTAGTAAAAATTTGCTTGTGGAGTGAAATGTATTGATTTTAAGCATGCACAATCTGAAATTTAAAAGCTAGAAAGCTAAGGAAAAACTAAAAGCAAGATTAGGCTACCCACAAGAATCCCTCTTCTAAATGAGGAAGGGGGATGCCATGGGAAAAATCCCAAGCTCCCTCCAACAATTTTTTTTTGTCTTTTATTAGTGCTTAAAGTGGGTAAAAATGCCTCTAAGAGGGCGACCCACAATACGAGATAAACCTTTACAAAGATGAGACTCTAACAAAGCTAGACTCTCTTCCCCAAAAAACATAACAACAACAAACTTGAAAATGGAAAAAACTCTCCAAAAGAGATTCACAAGGCTCAAAATGCCCACGACCTAGATGAGTTTGCAACTCTCTCCCAAGTGATTATGTCCTCCCTAGAAATCTGTCTTTGCAGCGTGAGGGTGTCTTGCATACACATGATTGAGTAGTTTTCCTAAGCTTCTCCTCAAGCTCCTTGTTGCCCAATGTTCAAGCCCGTGGGCCGCAAGACACAACAAAAATACCAATTGTCAGTGTGAAAAAGAAACCAAAACTAAACTTAGAATTTAATTTACAAAGCACTAGCTCAAGTAATGGGAGTGAACCCCCATACTTGCCTAGCTTTAGAAATGACTCTTGAATAGGAGATATAACTTTGAAAGAACTAGAACCAAATAAGTATTTTGAATTTTAAATGGATAATCAAGTAGCTATAGATTAAGAAAACTCTCTTTTGCTCTTCGTTGGATGGAAAACTTGGAGTGAAAAAATGGCTGAGTTTTGGATCGCTGTGACTTTAGGAGTGAGTTGATCTAATTGAGATTTCATCCACTTCTAGATGGATTCTTACACACAATACAAAAGATCTTCTTTACACACTTGAACACGTATTAGTTTGCACAAGATTAGAGCAATATAATGAATAAGATAAACCAAACATTCCCTAAAATGAATTGGCAAACTTATCCTTAGAATACTATTCTAAATAAAGGATATGTGCAAGATAGCTTGCACACATCAATCCAAGCAAGATGGCAAGCATAAACTAATATTAATTCAACATGCGAAAGAAATTAAACACAATAGCATTAGTATGAAATGACATCACCTCATAACGCCAAGAGAACACTAGCCAGTTAGCCCTAAAGTCTTGATTATATTAAGAAAGTATGCAAGTACAAAATGACAGAGTTTCCTCAAGCCCAATAGCTTATTACATGATACAATATGAGAGCCCATGGCTTTATTATATAACGAGTTGGGAGAAAATTCCAATGAAGAATGAAAATGACAAATGGCATTGGAGCCAATCTCAATGTAGAAGTGATTAAACAAGTGGCATGAGGTGACAATTCCAAAGAGAAATTTGAATTTGTTGAATGGAGCTCTAATGCCAAGTGTAAAAATCGAATTCTGGCAAGTGGACATCATTTTCTTCTTCCCTTATGTGCCAAATTCGAATTTTATGATAGAATGACAAGTGTATATGGGTGGTAACCCATGTGGGGACAATTTCCCACAAAAATCTCCACCAAATATTCTCCCAAATCCTCCCAAATGTGCATTAACTTCACAAATTCGAATTTCCAAGTAAGCAACTTTCTCCTTTAATGCTAGAAATTCGATTTTATTTGAGCACATGTCATTTCCTTGATTTTAGGAGTCCACATCACCTTGGGACTTCACTTTAACTCCCCCATAATTTTCCACCTCATTTCCACAACATTTAGCATGTGTGGATATTTATTTTTCTCCATTTATTTAATTTCTAGCTTAATTAATTGCTAGATTTCTCACTAAACCTAGGAAAAGTGGGTTTTGAGGGTTCAAAACACATTTTTAACCCATTAAAATGTCATAGTAGAAAGCTGAGGGTGAGAGGTGCAAATTTCATTATTATACCCCATACAACTTCTCTAGACATCACTTATTACATTACAAATACAATTTTAGTAGTAATTTCCGCAGTGCAGAAAATGTAAAAAATTATAAAATGGCTACCTAGACCTAACCAAATTCCACAAATTTTTTTGTGTGATCTAATATGGTAATATAAATCAACTCTAGACACTAAGATGTGTTAGGGGCTCAACCTTTAAACCGTCACCCCAACTTTTGGGTAAAACGTGAGTGAAGAAACCTGAAAATTATCCACCTCTGAAAAGAAGGGATAATTAACCAGATAAAAAAAACACTCCAAGGTGTACTCGTTTGCTGATCGAGTTCCAACATCCTAGGTCTGTTACAGACTCAAAAATTCATCATTATTAGTACTACTTATTACATTTCTTCGCAGGGTGTGGAATATGGGTACAAGAAAGATGATGAGAATATAAAAGTAGAGTTAAAAAACTCAGTTGACTGATGATATCTGATGGTACAAGTGTCCTTTGGATCATCCTTGGGCATGGAGTCTTCATATAATCATCAGGTGCCACTCCAGTGGTCAACACGTCCCATAGAGTCTGGGTCAGCTTTTGGAGATTACTAGTGCCCTCATGCTGCTGCCTTGAGCTTAAGGAATTATCATCCATTTATGCATTAGGGTTGAGTTTGGAGGTTTGTTTTGTGGTAAGGAAGGACAAGACAATTGGGGAGACATTTGCGAAGTCAACATTTATAAATGGTTGTAGTCTCTCTTTATATATTAATACAAAAAAACTATGTTTTCCTATACTTGTGTCATGTTGATGCTTATGTATTTCAATGCCATTCTGACTCATTGATTAGAGACATTAGTTTATGCTATGTGGATATTGTAGTTCTTTTGCTTGTTTTAGTCATTGTTGCAGGTTCCATTTATAACGTTTGGAGCTAGAGTTGGAGCTTATAAGCAAAGAGAAGAGGAGGACTTACAACAAATTCTAGGTAGGTCTCTTTTTCATATACTAATCTCTCTAAGGAAAACATAGATCTTTTTGCCCTCTGTTGTTCTAGATCAAACCACCAGATCTAGTGAGTCCATTTTTGTTCACATAACTGAGTTTTCCATATAACAGAGTTGATAAAGCCAAGTGGTGTTCGAGCATCCTTCAGATTGGGTTCTGTAAACCAGGGCGTTGGAGCGTCCTTCAAGTTGGAGCCAATAAACAAGGTGTTGTAGTATCCTTTCAGTTGGAGCTGATAAAATTGGAAGTTGGAGCTTCTCAATGATGTAATCTTGAAAAGATCTATATTAAGAAACGTTTGGTGGTTTTTCTCTTGGAAGGATTTCCACCTAAAAATCTCGTGTCTACTGTCTTCATTGTTGTGCATTGTTGAACGATGTTGTTAACTATTTATGTTTAATGTGATGTTAATAATTAATGCTCTATGAAGTTAAAATTAACTAATTGAAGAAAAATACTGATTCACCCCCTCTCAGTATTTCCAACACCACCAGGTCCAAGCTCATCTTGAACTTGCTGAATCCTGGTGAGATATGATACCACATTATCTCATTTAGTCATCTTGGTGTTTCCTAGGCTTCTCCCTTAACACTATTTTGCAATTTTGATTGTTAGTCTGGTATTGAATCATCAGTGTGGTCCACATCTCATGAGCACTATTCTTCACCGATATGAGGGATCATGTGATCCCTCACCCCATCCATGATGATATGTTTGGCCTTCACATCTTTCAATTTGTGGGTTGAGAGAGCTATCACATCTGAAGGAGCTGTAACCTAGGTGTTTGCAAACTCCCATAGGCAGTTCTCCTTGAGAACCAATGCTATCCTCTCTTTACAAGGATTGAAGTTGTAAGCGCCATCCAACCTGTCCTTGAACCTCAGACTGGTTGATGCCATCCTGAAATTGGAAAATTCAACTGATTTTTTTTGGTTTTGATAACCTGATTGATATGGTCTCCCTCTCATCTCTGTGAGAGTTGATCTCTGCCAATCTCACATTTTGCATATCTATTGGCTTTTAGCACATTTGGTTGTCAGCGTCTCTACTATAAATAGACCCACAAACCTTGCGAATTGCTTGGTTGCGCTGAACACTTCGCGACCCAGTCTTTTTTGCTGTTGCTCGCGCTGTCTTCACTCCTCAATTGCGACTATCACAGAGGTCTGCTATTCCTATTTGATGTTGTCCACCTGCATAGGTCCAGTTGTGTTATAGGCATGTTAGGATTTAACCACACGTCTTGTCACTTAGTAGTCGCATTTCCCTTGTTGCGACTAGTTCGATGGTGCAACTGTGGGTGGATGCGCCTCGATCAACATGCATTGC